>CM054182.1:91927045-92612045 GCA_028829895.1 Sinotaia quadrata | reverse complement strand
CAGAGGAATGTAAATTCTGCAGACAGATTAGATGCACATAAATCTTTGTTAGCATTAAGATTAATGTATTGTTCTATTTTTTAAAAATGTGTGAAAAGCGCATTTTAAAAATAAATCTTTTCTTTCGACAAGTTTCTTCTCTAACTAACTGTTAATGAGGACAAAGATGAGGTTCTGGATTGTAGTTTGTACCTTTCAATTATCGTTGCAATTTTCACTTCTACAAACTCGGATCCTGCAGTTGTGAACATCATCGTCACCGATGACAAATCCATCTCTGCATTCGATGAAATAGCAGTCCACGGGAGGACAGGATTCGTAGTGTTTTCCAATGAATGTATGCTTGCCGTTCTGAAATTTAAAAGGGAGAGAAAAAATATAGAAAGTAAATAATAAACGTGTCAGCACATCACTTATACCACACGTTGACCGTTCTGTTAAAGATCACTGGAGCTCTCCATTCTATTAAAGATCACTGGAGCTCTCCATTTGTTAAAGGCCACTGGAGCTCTCCATTTGTTAAAGGCCACTGGAGCTCTCCATTCTGTTAAAGGCCACTGGAGCTCTCCATCTTGTTAAAGGCCACTGGAGCTCTCCATTTGTTAAAGGCCACTGGAGCTCTCCATTTGTTAAAGGCCACTGGAGCTCTCCATTCTGTTAAAGGCCACTGGAGCTCTCCATTTGTTAAAGGCCATTGGAGCTCTCCATTAAAAGCTAATTGTTTCAGATTCACATCATGAGTAGTAGAATTCTACTACTAGAATTGTAATTATAAAGGTGATTTGAATGCAAATATAAGGAAAATTTTAAAACAGTACTTAACTGTTTCTGCCCAAATACGAGAATGGCCGTACCAGCGCGCCAACCGTTTCTGCCATTGTACGGCTGGGCTCCGATCCCATGGGTTTGTCAGAAACTCGTGTTCTTATTCGGAAGATAATATAAATAATCAAACATTCTCTTAAATTGTGTATAATATATTCTTAACATAAAAATAGGCCTATGTTGTTCAGCATTGTGTTGAATTGTGAGTTGTGTAAGTGGTGACTGAAAGTGAAACAGAAGAAAAACATTCAACATTGGGTGAGTGTTGAATCAGTTCTTTATATCATGCATTCATTATTTTACATCCCTATTTGTTCTGCTTTCCTTGTTTGTTGTTTTGTTTTATCTCTTTCTCTGACTTCTTTTTTGTTGTTGTTGTTGTTTTAGTTAATAATGGTTAGTGAAGTATTTTGATTCTTTTCAGTCTTGTTTCCCGTTTTACAACTAATTTGGGAATAATAATAATGAATATATTCACATTTTTTCATAAACATTTTATAGGCATATTGAACACTTATTCATGAAGCAGTCCAATAAACGTTTTGGATATACATGCATTAGAAAAGAAATTATGGGAATTTAAGTAGACTAGCCACTAACAATGCAGTATTGGCCCGCACAGTTGGACAGACAGCAGTGAGTAAGGAAGGCTCAACAGTAGTAGGGTGAAGGAGTAGTAGATAAGCAGGTGTGTACAGCTGGGATAGAATGAGTTAATGCAGGGTTTCTCAACCGGGGTTCCGCGTAATCCTAGGGATCCGCTAAGGGTTCCCCAAAGAGAACGTGATTGAGGGGATAAAATAAGCATCGTAGACACAGTAATTTTTATTCAGAAGTTCTCTGAGGCGTTCCCTGAGACATGAAAAGTTTTCCTCCAGGGTGAAAAGGTTGCGAAATGCTGATTTCAATTTTTATAACTTTATTTTTCTTCAGCCAGCAATGGAGCCCGTTAATGTAAAATCTTAGCACCTGAATACACCGCTATTGCTCTCATGCATTCTTGCGTGCGTCGTGCGTGTGTGTGTGTGTATGCATGTGCACATGTTTGGTTTGGTGTATGTTGTGTTTGTATGTATGGGTAGGTGGGTGTGGAGTTTGTCAAGGTGAGTTTTAAAGAAAAGTAAAGCAGAAACAAACCTGGATGGTAGCACTAGAAGCAGCATTGGTAAAGAAGTAGCAGTAGAAGTAGAGTGTAGTAGCCGGAGACGCATTCCGTAGTAGTAGTAGTAGTAGTAGTAGTAGTAGTACTCTGAGCAGTATCAGCAAGTCTGAATCTGGTCAGCAAAAGTACCACGTCAATTAAATACATCCACGCGAGTGTCAAATATTATGGTCTTTTAGAATCAGTGACGTCATTCGTGTCTACCTGCTGATGATTATAGTTTTAGAATCATAGTCACAGAACTAGCAATCTGGTAAAATATTTACATTATTCACTTTTTGTAAAAACCTGCCATTTGCATACTACCTTTCTGACCAACATGCTACTTTTGATCAGTGCGTTATTGTACAGAACAATTTTTGTTAAAATTGAATTCACAGTACCATGCAAATGTTACCACGTGGTCGTTGATGTTAAGCTGTTTGATGACAGCTCAAGTGAAGTTTACATGTCATTTATTTCACCAATTATTTATTTAATCTATTAAGTTTGTATTACTGCATGTTGAACCCGAGTATTGCTGGCTTGTTATCCTTCGATTTCGTTTCTGTTTGTTCATTTCTGCCTTTATTTTTCTGAAATTAGATTACAATCATATAAAAGGAACAAGCAAATAAAATAATCTCGAGAAAGAACTGGGGGACGGGTGGTGGGTGAACGAGAGTAAAAGAGAGTAAATTAGAGCATATCTATGAAAGAAACAAATACAAAATAGATAGTATCAAACTATAAAAACAGTATCAGAGTATGAAAACGAATGACTAACAAGTGTCACATGATCCATGCAATCAACCTTGCTAAAATCCGTAGAGAAAATTATCAAAATCCGTAAAGAAAATTAACAAAATCCGTAAAGAAAATTAACAAAACAAAACAATATCAGTAACATATCGGCGTAAGTTTAAAACAAAAAGATTAATTTGTCTTTAACTTCATTTTTTAAAAATTATCTGAATCCTATTTTATTATACAAGATAAGTTTATATGAAGAATATTTAAATATAATTTTTTTAATAAAAGGTGACGCCAACAACTGGTTAATGATCAAGATGATAAATATTATTATATGAAATACAACTTTCATTTAAATATAAAATAAATCGATGAACGAAAGGAAACTTCATTGTGTCACATTGGGAGAAATAATACATTTTTAAAAAGTAAAATATGTTAATATTTTAATTTGTATAGAATGTTATTGTGAGTAGGCCTTGGAGTGAATAGAGTTATTCACTGAGAAAAATCACTGCTATTTCATTCACCTCATTCCTGTTGTCGTTAGGTCGATTATTCACATCACATCCATTAGGACGGTCTGTTAAATGGATTTAATTAGTAACACCTAACCTCTAGTAGTTAACCACAAACAACCACGTTTAGTAGGTCGGTTTGTTGAATGGATGTAATTTTACACACATAACCTCTAGTAGTTAACCACAAACAACCACGTTTAGTAGATCGATTTCCTAATTGGATATCGTTAGTAAACAGAAGCACTTGTAAGCTTTCAAAAAGTGTAGTTCCCATTCAAACATAACCTACATTTATCCAAATTGATTTTCAAAATTAAAAAAGGTAAATGTTAACATTTTAGTGTTGCAATCATTTAATTAGCTGTCGTGTTTACAGTAGCGGCAGCGAAGCAAGCGCTCGATATATTAACATTTCATTTTTTTCTTCTCCAAATAGAAGTATTCATAATGACGCTTTACTGACGGACTCAGGTTATGCAGGTGTACGTCGGATTTCGCTGGACTCTCCCTGGTGTCTTCTGTCGGTTTGCTTTTCTTAGTATTGTGTTGCGTGGGCCAGTGGCTTCTTTCAGTGTGTTACAGATTTTTGTTTTAATTGTTTCTTTTCCTTTGTTGGTTAATTGTATGTTTTCCCCAAAGTTGTTAAATGTTATGTTTATGCTTCCTGTTTAGTACATCTTTATCGCTATACATTTTAATAATTTTAACGATTTATTTATAATTGTTTTAAGTTTTATTTATTTATTAATTTTGGCTCTTAATTTTTGTGTCCCTGTATCTAGTCTGCTTGTGTGTGTGTGTGTGTGTGTGTGTGTGTGTGTGTTCCCAATCATATTTGATGTCTGTAATTCGGTAAAGCATTTTCCCTTCTTACTTTTTGCCCTTTATTTTATTAAAGCGTTCACAACAACACCGTTGTCGTTCATATACTTTGTCCATTGCTTTGTTGATCAGACTGGAAAGTGGTCATCTTGGGGCAAATTATCCAGATTTTTGAAACGCTTCCTTTTCGTGCGCAATAGGTACTTGACTGGCTTAATTATTTTACAACAGCGTAATTTTTAATTGACGTCAATTTATACGTTTGAACGTATTGTTCTGTACAAATATCACTTGCATGACAGTTAACTGTTCTGAATGAGAGTTTGCATTTAACTTTAGTCCACTGTGACATCACCAACACAATACACTTGCATGACATTTAACTGCTAGAATGACTGTTAGACGACAGCAGACAACCTTTGTGATTACTCAATGTCAGCTGAAAGTGAGTGTCTCCTCTGTCATCTGAAAGTGTTTCTATCTGTGCCATCTGGAAGTGAGTGACTCTTCTGCCATCCAGAACCGAGTGTCTCTTCTGTGCCATCTGGAAGTGAGTGACTCTTCTGCCATCTGGAAGTGAGTGACTCTTCTGCCATCCAGAACCGAGTGTCTCTTCTGTGCCATCTGGAAGTGAGTGACTCTTCTGCCATCCAGAACCGAGTGTCTCTTCTGTGCCATCTGGAAGTGAGTGACTCTTCTGCCATCCAGAACCGAGTGTCTCTTCTGTGTCATCTGGAAGTGAGTGTCTCTTCTGTCTTCTGGAAGTGAGAGCAGTAGATGACAGACAGCCCGATCAGCCTCAACGCTTATGAAATGGTCTGAGTGACGTCACCCTGGATTGTTCATAAGAATTTTGTCCTGAGGAGTATTTAGAACTATCGTCTGATAGAGTCAGACTGAACTCTGTCACGGATGTGATTCCGGCAATCAGCATTTCCACCTGCCCAGAGCTTGTCTGTATTCAGCAGATGCATGTGCACTTGTCTAGTCTTTGACTACATTCAGATTATGCACTTGTCTAATGTTTGACTATATACAGTATATGCACTTGTCTACTGTTTAACTGTATACAGTATATGCACTTATTATGTACTTGTCTAGTGTTTGATTATAGTGTTACTGTATACAGAATATGTATGCATAGTGATTTTGCCTAACACTAACCTGTTTGCTGTATGCATAGTGACTTTGCCTAACACTGACCTGTTTGCTCTATGCATAGTGACTTTGCCTAACACTGACCTACTAGTTGTATGCTTGTATTCGGTAACACAGTGGGTGTGGGTTAGGGTTAGTGTTTGAGAAAGGGCTAGTTTTATCATGCCTATACTTACCATTGAAGAATAACTAAATTAAGCTAAAGCATCACTTCGGTACCCTGATTGTTAGACTGGGCTTCTTGGTTGTAAGTTTGGTGAACAGTTGACTGGTTAGAAAATGGGCCTTATATTAATCTTATCTTGTAAAATCTTCGATTGATCAGAAGAAAATGGTCTACTGTTAGTCTTATCTTGTAAAATCTTTGATTGATCAGAAGAAAATGGTCTACTGTTAATCTTATCTTGTAAAATCTTTGATTGATCAGAAGAAAATGGTCTACTGTTAGTCTTATCTTGTAAAATCTTTGATTGATCAGAAGAAAATGGTCTACTGTTAGTCTTATCTTGTAAAATCTTTGATTGATCAGAAGAAAATGGTCTACTGTTAGTCTTATCTTGTAAAATCTTTGATTGATCAGAAGAAAATGGTCTACTGTTAGTCTTATCTTGTAAAATCTTTGATTGATCAGAAGAAAATGGTCTACTGTTAGTCTTATCTTGTAAAATCTTTGATTGATCAGAAGAAAATGGTCTACTGTTAGTCTTATCTTGTAAAATCTTTGATTGATCAGAAGAAAATGGTCTACTGTTAGTCTTATCTTGTAAAATCTTTGATTGATCAGAAGAAAATGGTCTACTGTTAGTCTTATCTTGTAAAATCTTTGATTGATCAGAAGAAAATGGTCTACTGTTAGTCTTATCTTGTAAAATCTTTGACTGATCAGAAGAAAATGGTCTACTGTTAGTCTTATCTTGTAAAATCTTTGATTGATCAGAAGAAAATGGTCTACTGTTAGTCTTATCTTGTAAAATCTTTGATTGATCAGAAGAAAATGGTCTACTGTTAATCTTATCTGTTTGGCGATAAAGCACAGCGCTACTTTTACCCTCGACGCTGAAAATTCATGATATACAGCACGGGAGTCCTGGGTGGTTAGAGCCAATGACCATAGAAAGCATTGAGGAAAACCAATAGAAATGTTCGATAGACTATTTGTCTGTCTGTCTATCTATCTATCTATCTATCTATCTATTTACCTATCTATCTATCTGTATATCTATCTACCTACCTATCTATCTATCTATCTATCTGTCTATCTGTCTATCTATCTATCTATCTATCTATCTATCTATCTATCTATCTATCTATCTATCTATCTATCTATCTACCTATCTATCTATCTATCTATCTTGTCAAACAACCCAGTCATTCGAGTGCGACCGAGACTTATATTTTGTGTTTGTATATTTGCTCTTCGCTTGTTTGGAGGTTCAGGTTTAGGGTTAAGGTTAAGCTAGTTATTAGGATTAGTCTGCTGAATTAACTAAAACTACAAAACCGTTTGCTTAACAAGTGAAAATGCGAGCGTCCTTCTTGTCTGCCATCTTGTTTATACCTTTAAAGCATACCATCGCTGATTGGCCAATAAAGGATTGTTACTATTAACTTTATTATCATTGGCTCTAATCACCTCGGACTTTCACAACCTATGAGTATGTGCATGTATTTTGTATGTGATTATGTGTGACATTGTGCAGCATCGGTACAGGTACGCTAATTGTGTATGAGTAACTTCGTTGTGTGTAGAAGTGTGTGCGTGTGAGTGTGTGTGTGTGTGTGTGTGTGTGTGTGTGTGCGTGCGTGCGTGTGTGTGCGCGTGTGCTGACGTTTGCTGACTAATTGCGGACTAGGCGCATGCACGCGAGTGTAATCACCAAAATATGTCACCATTTTTTTTTATCGTTTAAATTCACAGTAATTAAATTTTTTAAATAATTAAATAACAATGTCAAACATATCCGGTTCTCTCTCTCTCTCTCTCTCTCTCTCTCTCTCTCTCTCTCTCTCTATATATATATATATATGAAGGGATGTGGGACCATGTCGCAAAAGTTTCTGAGTGTATTGGGCCTTTGTCTTGATGAACTCTGACCCTTTAGACGTCATATATTTTAATAACAAGACACCGATTGGGTATTTCGTGCAAAAATTTGTCTAAAGAAAGAAACTGTTTATAAAGTTGTTGTTTTTTTTAAATATGATCTCTGTTTGATTGTATTTTACTACCTCAAAATCGGTTTCTCCACGTTAATAAATTTGTGCTTTCATTTAATTTTAATTTAAATAAGTAGAAATAATTCATAATGACTTATATTAATTTTATTTAACTCTACTTTTGGTTAAAATAAATACTAATAATTCTGACGTATTTTCATTGAACTTTACAGATAAATATTAATAATCAAAATGACTGGGTCTAAGTTCCAAACCTGAGTAGGCAAAATACTGATTTCTCTATGTCTTAGCCCAGCTACCGTACACAGCTTTGTTACCTTATTCCACCAAATAATTACAGCTTTGTTATCTTATTCCACCAAATAATTACAGCTTTTGTTACCTTATTCCACCAAATAATTACAGCTTTGATACCTTATTCCACCAAATAATTACAGCTTTGTTACCTTATTCCACCAAATAATTACAGCTTTGTTACCTTATTCCACCAAATAATTACAGCTTTGTTACCTTATTCCACCAAATAATTACAGCTTTGTTACCTTATTCCACCAAATAATTACAGCTTTGATACCTTATTCCACCAAATAATTACAGCTTTGTTACCTTATTCCACCAAATAATTACAGCTTTGTTACCTTATTCCACCAAATAATTACAGCTTTGTTACCTTATTCCACCAAATAATTACAGCTTTGTTACCTTATTCCACCAAATAATTACAGCTTTGTTACCTTATTCCACCAAATAATTACAGCTTTGATACCTTATTCCACCAAATAATTACAGCTTTGTTACCTTATTCCACCAAATAATTACAGCTTTGTTACCTTATTCCAACAAATAATTACAGCTTTGATACCTTATTCCACCAAATAATTACAGCGGTTGAGCATTAGCCTCTCGATCAATTCCAGTCTTGAGGAAAAAAACAAACAAACAAACTAGTGACTTTTATCAAATGTTTCACTTACAATCAAGATATCTTGTCGAATATGAAGCATGCTTACACTTCAAAAGGCCAAAGTTCAGTAGTCGATGTTCCTCGAGTACTCAAACTTGTTTGTCTCGATTTAAGTTGCACATAATAGCAAATTTAGTTATACATTCACATTTTCTGCTTTTCTTTGAACATTTTCAGTCATACGGCTCTTCACGAACCACCACACAACAACACAACAATTACGTATTGAAACACACACACATACGCGCGCGCGCACACATCTGGAACAACTCGTGGTGACGGCTGGGTTGGTGGGGATGGGGAAGAGGGAAAGAGAGAAGCATGGGACATTCATTACTTTCTGGAACTTTTAAAAACCTTGCTGCCAATATTAATTTAATGCTTCCCTTTCTGTTCCCGGAAAGTGGAAGAAATTTCATGCTTAAAATTTGTTAATTTCTGGATCTTATAAAGTTTTCTTTTTAATCCATTTCCCATGTAATGTACTATATTGGTGACTAACCAACTATTTATTCATCCATTAATAGAATAATAATAGCATTACTTTATCACAATACTAATTGTATTACTTTAGTACAATAATAATGGCATTACTTTAGTACAATAATAATGGCATTACTTTATCACAGTACTAATTGTATTATTTTAGTACAATAATAATAGCATTACTTTAGTACAATAAAAATTTAGCATTACTTTATCACAATACTAATTGTATTACTTTAGTACAATAATACTTTAGCATTACTTTATCACAATACTAATTGTATTACTTTAGTACAATACTAATTGTATTACTTTATCACAATACTAATTGTATTACTTTAGTACAATACTAATTGTATTACTTTAGTACAACACAATACTAATTGTATTACCTTATCACAATACTAATTGTATTACTTTATCACAATAATAATTGTATTACTTTATCACAATAATAATTGTATTACTTCTTCACAATAATAATTGTATTACTTTATCACAATAATAATTGTATTACATTAGTACAATAATAATATCATTACTTCATCACCACAATAATAATTGTATTACTTTACCTAATATAGTTTTGTTACTATTAATTTTATTGACTATATAAAAGGTGATGTGTTCGATATGCATCTGTCAGAGTAGCAATTGAATATCTCTTGCTACACGTGGTTGTGTGAATGTCAGTCCGCTTATTTGAATTTTTAATCTCCTTCATTAAGGTCGCCTAGAGAAGCAGACAAGAGCCAAACAGCGCTTAAACTCCAGCCTGAATCGATGACCACTGAGGAGATACAACAGAAAGTTGACGGCATGGTTGGTGTACATGAGGTTGTCAACAAAAGCGTGGGTAAGAACAGCTTTTGCTTTCTCGTACTCTGTCGAAGGCAGCCAGTAGTAATGCTTGTACAACAAAACAATGACCACAGGAGATGTCAGAAAAAGGAAAGTGAATGACACCATTAAAAGCATGAAGGTGATGTTGTTTCCCATACCGGATGCTGACTTTTTGCTCTTTGGCCTTGACTCTTCTTTGATATTCAAGGTGATTGGTGTAGAGACGCCGCTGACAATCGTTTGGTTCCGGACTGTGTGGTAGGATTCGGTGACGGACATGGAAACACAATTAGCTTGGCATGACGTCACAGTATTAAACGAGCTCGAAACACTCGAATCTATGACAGAATAAGTTCCTTCACTCTCGACGTCATCAGGAATAACGAAAGAGTTGTCGTTCCTGGAGCCGTGTTGTGTAAATTGCCGGCCAAACGAGCGCGACTTATGCAGCTGGCGAATGATAAGCACGTTGAGAACGAGCAGTGAAATAAAAGGGATGAAGCTATAAATAGACGCGTCGATCCACGTATAGATCTTCTGCATGTAAAAAGCTACATCGGGGTTCGCGTACCAGCAACTCAAAGGATCTTTCGGAATTCCAGAGGGCGTCATGCGGAACATAAAAAACGTATGAAAATTGAGTGCGAATGAAAATAGTCCAAGGCCAAGCATAACCATCATGGCGGATTTGGGAGTGCTCCAGATTTGCGCCTTAAGCGGGAATGTGACGACGAGGTAGCGATCGAAGGTCATGGCAACAAGTGTTAAGGTCACGAAGTGAATAGAGAAATAAAAAAAGGACTTGTGGAACCTGCATGCCCAGTCATTGCGGAAATAGAACTCAGTGTGGCCCATGTAGAATCTAATAAGTACACAAAGGTCGAAAATGAGGATAATATTGTCCAGCAAAGCGACCACGGCCATGTAGACACAGGTAGATGTTCGACGCAGGCTGGAAACGGTCAACGTGAAGAACGACAGGAAATTGCCTACGATTCCAAAGGTGACCATCGGAGGAATGTAAAATCTGCAGACAAAAACCATGACACTGTGTTAATATTTCGAATAAGATTTCATTTTTAAAAAAATTAATGAATGACTGTAACAATAAAGGCGACAGTTTATTTGTATTGCAAAAAGATAATAAAGTGTATAGTAATCTTTATTATCTTGGCTTTCTACATATATTGACTAAATATTAATAAGGACAGTGATGAGGCTGGGCATTTAATGTGTACCTTTCAATTAACGTTGCAATTTTCACCTCCACAAACTCGTATCCCGAAGATGTTGACGTCATAGTCAACATAGTCATAGATAACAAATCCTCCTCTATAGTCGATGAAATAACGGTCCAAGGGAGGACAGGATTCGTAACATTTTCCAAAGAATGTGTGCTTGCCGATCTGAAATTCAAAAGAGAAACAAAAGAATTAATAAAACTTTAAATATTACACACATGTATATATGCATAGATGTATAACCGTAACTGTCACTCTGGTACCATTTTGTCAAAAGCTCATGGAGTTCTTTTCTTTTAAAGGCCAATTTTTTTTTTTTTACTGATTCCCATCATGAGTGCTACACAGTGTAGAGAATTTTAAAAAATACAATATGTGTGCTATAATAAGCAGACTTTAAAAATTTCAAGACAGAATTTGTGAAGAAGTTCCGACACAAGTTCTAACTGTCCTGATAGTGAGCAAGTTCCTACAGGACACTGAAAATACGACTATGACACCAATGTGATGTTTGTGTGAGTGAATGCAACAATCGAGGTTAGTTTCTTGTGCTGTGCTCACTCCAACTGTATCCACAGCTTAGGACCATAAAAGTCGCACTGTATCCACAGCTTAGGACCATAAAAGTCACACTGTATCCACAGCTTAGGATCATAAAAGTCACACTGCATCCACAGCTTAGGACCATAAAAGTCACACTGCATCCACAGCTTAGGACCATAAAAGTCACACTGCAAAGTGGCTTGTCACTCACCAGACAGTGAGATAGTTCTTAATCACATTGTCGTGCCATATTCACTTTAACACCATTCACCAGCAAAAAAAAAAAAAAAAAAAGGGGGGGGGGGGAAGAGGTAAGAGGAAATACCTTTTCATTTTTGTCGACTGCAAAAGGCCTAGCTCATGCTGTTGAAGCTAAACCATCCTAGTAAAATAAATGCACTCATACACAGTTAAAATAAGTTTACTTGCTCCTGTACTTAAACTTTCACTCATTCTTAATTCTATTGTTACCACTTTACATAAGAACTCTGGACAAATTCTTTTATTGTAGCAAAGGGCTGAAATATTAAATTTATTGATAAATTCTACGGCACTGTCTTGTTTTCATTTTGTGCATTTCATATTTTACAGTTTTATGAACTTCAGTTTGCTGAATTTAATTCGAATTATTCGACTATTGTTAATTACAATGAAAGATTTTTGTCTAGAATCTTATGTAAAGTCATAACAATAGAATTAAAATTGTGTAAAAGTTTAAGTTCAAGAGTGAAACCCTAATTTTAAATGTTGGAATTTGAATTCCTAAACAAAGGCCTGAAATTTATGGGAAAGTTTGAAAGTTTGAGATCTCAGTTTTGTGATGTATGTGTGGGTAAACGAGACTATAGATGCTGGTGTCATGCTACACTCGCATCTGTAGCTGGTACAATTGCAAAGTGTCATGACTGGTGACTCACCAGGTAGACAGATATTTTCCCATTCACGAGACAGGTGTAGATAGTTAATGAGCCAAAGAATCTGATGAAAAAACTGATGTTATTTAATACGTAACCAAAGGATTAATTGTTAATGAAGATAATTATTATTATTAATTAATCTTTCATAACTAATTTCAAGTGATGAGAATATTAATTTTATTTTATTAATGATCCTCCAACAGACACCACTCGTCTCTCACTTGGCGAATATTTTGGCATTTTAAAAGTTTCCTTTATTCCACCACATCAACCAACATTTACAGTCACATACGGTTTCCGTGAGTGGAAAACGTCTTACTAAAGGACAAGACAAATCCGTCTTTAATCTATTTTTAGTGAGCCCCCATCCACCTACTTTCTTCTCCAACATAAGATTATCAATATCAATTTGCATAAGAAGGTCAATAAATTTAACAATAAATTTATTAATTGAACAATCAAATATACATATGACAATTACAAACATGTCTACCTTATTTTGTTACACAGGCATAAGCCTAATTAAGTATTTATTAATATAGTAATTGGCAGTGTATTTAGAATCTGCAATCACATATGTTTCAGGGTTTTTATTCTGTCTTATGTTAAATTTCAGTGCTTATGTTGAAACTCTTCATATGACTTGTTCTATTGAGCATCTGCCAGTTTTGCTACAAGAACTGCTAAGTAAGGTCTTGTGTGGGAAGTGACAGCAGTGTACAGTCTTGTAATTGATTGAACTTGTGGCAGAGTAAATTTGCCTATCCCTATTTATAATCTTAATTGTTATATAAATTATTAAATTGTCAAAGTGACCTGACCTTGGGCGCTCCTTGTGATTGTATTTTTTTAAGTGTCACAGTTGGAAAAAACACTCGATTTGAGAATATGCTAGAAATTGTTGATGTAATGCAAACCAGTTCCATCTAGATGAGTAGTTTTTGTTACCCAATGGTTAAGACTTATGAGAACAAGACCAGCCAATGGGTTGAGATCAAAAAGTTTACATGCTGTAGAGAATTTGGTATGGCAAGAAGTTTGGTCATGAAAGGCAGCCATTAGCTTAATGGTGATTTAAATGACTGGTTGAGAGAGAAAGGACTTAGAAATATTTCATGCATTTTACTATTGATACGTTATACTTGGGTTTTACATCGAGATATATTAAGTGAGTAGACTATAATATCTACAATATCTGCTGTGAGAAACAGGACTTTTGGTTTTTCTGTTCACAGAAAGAAGTACCTTGAGCAACAAGACGGGTATTTGTTCCATTTACAGAAAGGAGTACCTTGAGCAACAAGACGGGTATTTGTTCCATTTACAGAAAGGAGTACCTTGAGCAACAAGACGGGTATTTGTTCCATTTACAGAAAGGAGTGCCTTGAGCAATAAACTGGTGGTTTGTTCCGTTCACAGAAAGAAATACCTTGAGCAACAAGACGGGTATTTGTTCCATTTACAGAAAGAAGTACCTTGAGCAACAAGACGGGTATTTGTTCCATTTACAGAAAGAAGTACCTTGAGCAACAAGACGGGTATATGTTCCATTTACAGAAAGGAGTGCCTTGAGCAACAAGACTGATGGTTTGTTCTGTTTATAGAAAGGAGTATCTTGAGCAACAACATGGGTGTTTGTCCCGTTTACAGAAAGGAGTGTGTTATGGGAAAAACCTGGAACCAAAATTAAATGTTTATTTCATGGATCGCACAAGCCAAACGTGGAATAAGGGAAGTAATCCCTGTCAAAAACACAATCAATGGGCGCACAGATGCACTGACATGTAAATAAATAAAATGTAAACATTTAAGTTTCATTTAGACGTGTGTAGACATATTATATATGTATCATGTCATGCATAAATATATATACATTTAAGGAGGATTATAGATAGATAGATAGATAGATAGATAGATAGATAGATAGATAGATAGATAGATAGATAGATAGATAGATAGAATGAATGCAGTATATTCATAAATGTGCATGGTCGTATGTATGCTTGTTGACGAGCCAAATAGAAAATATTACCCACTGTGCATTAGATTTTTGCCTGAGATAGTGAAGTACATGCAATTATAATCACGTGCATCAGCAAGAGAAGGTCGCAAGGTGCAAATCTTCTAGAACCTTCTGGAATTCCCTTAGAAAGTATAAGAAGGGAGAAATGAAGGGTAGAAGAGAGAGTCAATAACATCAGACAGTGGAAACTATGGAAACACTTTGAGATATGGCACACAAAGGTCATGCAGCTTGGCATTCAACATTGGTGACAAAGAAACATTTCTCTCCATGAAACATCAGACTGTCAGTAGTTAAACTAGGAACATCAAGAATGCAGTGTTTGTCAGAAGAGATAGGAAGAAGATTCGAGATATTGACGAGAACAGAAATTTTGCATGAAGACAGTAGCTTCATAAAGGGCAATATTTCATTCTATGAAAGTATGTGACAGTGCTGTTTGGGGTCTTGGCAGTCTACATGGAGACAAGATAAATCAGCAGCAGTGTCATTGCTGGCATCTGCCAAAAAGCTGCTATGTCTAGCCCATACACGGGTGGACCTAAAGACAATGACCTTCAAATCATCATTGAGAGCAATGCTATGACTTGCATCATCCTTCTTCAAATCAATGTAGTGAGTGACGTCACAACCTCCGTCACTCCTCTTCAAACATTCACAGTATAAGTGTGTAGTTATAAAGGCAAAAGCGCACATAGAACATTGTAGTAGATTTAAGAGTAAGAACATTTAATCATATTCTTATCAGACATATATATTGTTATTGTTATATATATGTAATACAAACTTGAATATGGTGGTAAATCCATGTCTATTTTGTGTATGAATTGTTTCATGTTAGTGGTGCGATTTACCACATAAGAATTTTGTATTTAAGTTTATTTTCACTTTTTAAAATTTCATCATTTTCATTCCCCCTTCCCTAGAGTGTATGACATTGGAAAGGTGTATGGTTGATTTAACCACTATGTGAAAGAGAAACACCCCATTAGGTTAATAAAACCTAATTCACACTTACTAAAAACTTGTTATTCACAGTTGTGATAGGGGCAAAAGAATTCGTATTTATATTGTTTCGTTTCGTTCATCTTTTTGTCTAGAATTCATTACAATCATATTCGCAAACTCGCACGCACAGCCAATAAAACGTTCCTTTGTACGACAGAATAAATCTGGCCCCACCCAAACATCAATGGTGTCTGTCCTTGTCTTTTGTAAAATCTAAAAGACGACGTATTACTGGCACATGTCACGAGATGCCCACTCCTCGTTAGAGAAAGATACATCGGAGCAGGCAAACGAGACCTCCCCCCCCCCCCCAGTCGTGACAGAGTGCTTAAATAGGACTAGTGGTTTGTTCTGTTTAAGGTGTGTCTTGAGAAGCTATTCCGCACACACCACAATATCCCCTGCTTCTTTGAACTGAGTAAACTATTTTAATTATTTTCTAATTGTTTTTGTCAGTTTTATTTTGTTCCCACATACCATCAGAAATTAAATAGAGTGTTTATAGCTGGCTTGCATTCGACACGCCAAATTATATGTCTTTGTAGCGTGTCATTCCAAGACCTGCAAGAATTCTCTGTTACCAGATCATGAATTGACTCTGGACGGACTTGCCTCCTTTCACTAAATTCTGGGAAGTCAACCACACCAGACCGATGACTCAAAATCGAAACCCCAATTGTGTATGTGTGGTGTGTGTGTTGTATTGTTTTGTGTTGCAATGGCAGAAGGTTTGTTAAAATTAACGGAACTTTTGAAAACGAAGAGAAAAATTGAACAAACCTGGGCAGCAGCAGCAACAAAGCTAGCATTGATATAAATTTGTAGCAGTAGTAATGAGTAATAGCAGTAGAAGTAGTATCCGTATAGAAGTATACGTAACACTAAACAGCCGCACAAAGTCTGATACTAATCAGTAAAATACGACAGCACCAACTTAAATACATCCGTACGATTATAAACTAATGTTTCATTCAGACTTGAAAAGGTCATTTGAGTCTGCCTGTTGATGACAGCATCTTTAACTAAGGTTACAGAACCTGTTCTTTGGTCAAAAACATTTATTTATATTTTTAAAGACCTGTCATGAGCTGAATAGCTGTCTAATTAATATGCTACCTTTAGTTAGTGCACCTTTGTAGAAAACAATGTTTGCAAAATTTAAATTTTCAGTGAAGTGCAAATGTTCAAACAGCATTCTTTCAAAATGTGGCTATTGATATTATGCTGTTCGATGAGTAGTGAGTGATGCTACAATTAAGTTTGTTTGTCAATTTTTTTTTACCTTTACCATTTATTTATTTAATCTATTAAACTTTTAAATATGTCATGAAGAAGTCCAGTATTGTATGTATTTTATTCTTCGTTTCTTATTTGTTCATTCCTATTTTTGAAATTAGATTGCAATAAAATAAGAAGAAAAGAAACAAACAAGACAACCTTAAATTATAAAGTAGCTGTAGTATAGTTCACGGTCCTACAGCTATTTTATAATTTTAATGCTCTTGCCTTTCTGTGAGACTTTATCGATTGTTCACATCTAGTGGGCTTGTTTATACAAAGAGTTTAATTAGCAAACATCTAGTGGCTAACAACAATCACATCCAGTCGCGTCTGTTAAACAGACTTACATTAGCAGAAGAAACTCTTGTGAGACTGTGTTTCTGATGGGAGTTTTCTTCCCATTCAAACGAGTATAGTTTTTCAAAATTCATTTTTAAAAGGTTAATGCAAATGTTTAAAATACGAGAGCGTTCCCATAGTCATGCTTGCAACAAGAGCAAAGAAGGAAACGCTGGATATAGTAGTATTTTTAATTGTGTCAAATATTAGGATTCCTGATAATGGAGTAGTTGTGTGATCGATTGCAGCGCTCCAGGAACTTTCTCTTATTTTTGTTTACGTTTCGTAGGTTATTTGTATTTGATAATGTATCATTTCTTAGTTATTTGCTTTTTCCTTTACATGCCTTTTTCTTTCTTGGTTAATTTGTTTTTATTTTTTAATTTTTTATTTTTTTGCCATTGTTGAATATTGTTTATTTTACTGTTGAGCTTATTTTCTTTCTCCTTACAGTTTTGGTCTTTTCATTTTTTAAATTTATATTGATTTCATTTCTTTATTATTCACTTTTCCATTTTAATTTCTTATGCTTACGTGTCTGATTTCTTTGTGTATGTGTGCGTGCGTGTGTGTATGAGTTCCAAATCGTGGTTGCGGTATGAAATTCAGGTGTCTAGACATTCTGTCTTCCTTTTTTTTTCTTTTGTTCTAACAAGTTTTGAAGCAGCCAGGTGGTGTGTGCAAGTCTTCATGGGGATTGACGGCGAGCATGTTAATGCAAAAAGTTCCAGTATTGTTCGTCAGTTTGGTCAAGTACACTCATTTAGATTTTTTATGTACTTGTGAAGTATGTATTGCAGATTGTTAGCATGAATCAGTGCATGTGCTCGTGTAGAGTGATCAGATATTTTCCAACAAGGTTAGAATATGTTCGTGTAGATTGATGAGGTGTTTTCAAACAAGAAGTATCGAGCGTTTTTGTGTAGGTTGATGAGGTGTTTTCAATCAGGTAGTAGTTTAGAATGTGCTCGTGCAGATTAGAATGTTGTTCTTACACGCTGAATCGAGTGCATTCAAACTCGAAGTTTAGAGTGTGTTCCTACATATTCATGGGTGCATTCAAACTACGATTGTTCGCGTAGTCTGATGGTAGTTGATGCAAGAATGTTTGTAAAACGTTCGTGCTGATTGTTGGCATTTGTTCATGCGGTGTTCCATTTTGATTTGTTGCCCATGAAAATATATACAGACTGAGAATGTCAGATATTTAAGTAACAGCATAGTCGGTCTAAATTCCGGATTAACTTGTTAGGTCTGACGTGGGTTACGTTACAAACTCAGTAGTTACTTTTTTTCTTGTTCACTGTCTGATTGTCAGCATTGCAGGAAAAAAAATGTTACAGATGCGTTTCAAATCTGTCAGCATCATTCTAATTAAGTTCAGTTTTGCAGAATCTCAAGAAGGATTGACTGTAGATCCAGACTTTGGTGCAAAAACATCTAAGCTCGAGTCTGAAACGACTACCACTGAGGCAATAGAGAAAGAAGTTACTTGCATGGTTGGTGTACATGAGGTTGTCAACGAAAGCGTGAACAAGGCGCGCCTTTGCCAGCTCATGATCTGTGGTCGGCAGCCAGTAGTAACGCTTGTACAGCAAAACAATGACAACGGGTGACGTCAACCAAAGAAAGGTGAAGGACACCATTAAGAGCATGACTGTGATGTTGTTGCTGTTGGCGCCAGAACTTGGCTTTTTCAACTTTGCTCCAATTGGTGCTCGCCCCTGGCTTAGAGGGTTCTGGGCACTCTCGTTGATAAAATTGTGGTCAGTCGATTCACTGAGAGTTTGAAAGGGTCCGGTTGAAGAGTTGCTAGGGACGCACGAATCTTCCGTAGTGACACCTCTGTGGATACCGGATGAGTTGCCGTTCCTGGAAGCTGAACTTTCTGCGAATTGCCGGCCAAACGAGCGCGACTTCTCCAGCTGGCGAATGATAAGCACATTAAGAACGAGCAGCGAAATAAAAGGGATGAAGCTATAAATAGATGCGTCGATCCACGTGTAGATCTTCTGCATGAAGAAATCTACTTCGGATTTCAGATACCAGCATTTGAAGGGGTCTGCTGGGTTTCCCGAAGGTGCTAAGCCCCGCGTAAAAAGGATCTGGAAGTTGAGCGCGAACGAAAATAGGCCAATACCAAGCATCACGCTTATGGCGGATTTTGGAGTGCTCCAGATTTGCGCCTTGAGCGGGAACTTGACGACGAGGTAGCGATCGACAGTCATGGCCAGAAGTGTCAAGGTCACGAAGTGGATGGAGAAGTAGAACAAAAAAAAGTGAAACCCGCATGCCCAGTCATTGCGGAAGTAGAACTCAGTGTGGCCCATGTAGAATCTAACAAGTACACAGAGGTCGAGAATGAGGATAACATTGTCCAGCAAGGCGACCACGGCCATGTAAACACAGGTAGATGTTTGACGCAGGCTAGAGAAGGTCAGCGTGAAAAATGACAGGAAGTTTCCCACAACGCCGATGATGACTACTAGAGGAATGACAATTCTGAGATAGATATACAAAAATTATTTAAAGTGTGTGTCTGTTGACGGACGGACGGACGGATGAACGAATAGATAGTCAGAATTAGATAGATAGATAGATAGATAGATAGATAGATAGATAGATAGATAGATAGATAGATAGATAGCAAATGGCTGGAGACATCACCATAGCAAAATAAATCGATTGAATTACTACTATACGTTTCCTTATTGCTGTCATTTTCTTTAACACTACAAATTACCAACATGGAAAAAGTAGAAGTTGTTCCGTAAAATAAAATATAGATATATAACAATTTATCTTTAATTCTGGCACGAAATGCAATATTATTGGCACATTGCGTTCTTGCGTCATAGACATCGTGCCATTTTGTTTGACTTAGCAAGCAATGCAAGTTAAAATCATCGATTGGTGCAATTTTTCTGCTGGTTGGCAAAAGACCCGGATAAAAATATCAACAATCTTGGCGTCTGTGTTACTTTCTCTGATTTTCTTTTGATATAATTTTATGCAATTAAAAAGAAAAATGACACGACCAGACGCTCCGTCAACACCATAGCCTAATTTGTACCTTTCCACTGTCGTAGCAATTTTTACTTCTACAAATTCAGATTGCACAGTCGCCCACGTGACATTCACTGATGTAGACAACTCTTGTGCAGTTGACGCCATAATTACTGCAGAGTGAAAAGGTCGTGTAGCGTTGAATGTGGAGACAGTGACCGCCATCTAAATTATATTCATTAAAATACAACAAAATAAAAATTGAAAAATTGAATTAAACATAGCAAAATTAAATTAAATTAAAATAATAAATAATAGAATTGCCTTTAAAAATCGTGTATCTTTGAAGGTTTAAATGTCCTGAAATGTTTTGGTCAAATCCAATTCTCGTCACTGTCAATCAAACCGCAAGTGAAGCTATCCACGTTTCCTTGACAACTGATTGAATGATGTAGTTATATATTGTAAATAGCTTGTTTCCACCCACATATATTTTTATGAGTTAATAAACCTTATTCAAGCTATTTAATTAAACGAATTAGACGAACTGCATTTGCTTATTAACCTTTTCGGATTGCCTATGCCAAAATCTTCAAAACAAAAGGGGAAAAAATGTTGGGTGATCACTTTTGATTCAGTCTCGGTTCTATGGGGACTGCAAGCCGGAAACTGAAAGAATAAGAATAAAACAATAAGTTGTCTCCTGCTTGATGCATCTTTCTGTATGCTTTAAAACCCCTTCGTCTAACGTTCACTATAGGGACAAACTTGAAAGACCCTCGAGGGCAGTGCCGTCTTAACACATGGGCATGCTCGGCAGCTGCCCTGGGGCCTCACGAGTATATCGACGATTTACAGTTTTATTCTTTTGAGTGGTTGTGTAGGTAGGGGCCCCGGTGCACTGCTTTGCCCATAAGCCTATAATGCTGTAAAGAGGGTACTTGTCATGAAACTTAGTTAAAATTATTGTTATGAGTGAGAGAAAAACAAGTGTATGGATGAATGACAATTAAGCCGGTATTTCCTTGAATGCCTTAATGATTACTAATAAGGAATAATTTCATAGTGACTAGATGCATTTACAGCTACGAAATTAAGACCATTTACTTCTTGCATGAATGATATAATAGTGTATTTGAGATCTACCAGTTTCTAGAAGGTCTTAAAACTTTAATGCATTCAGGCACACGTATTATCATCTAGAGCTGATGATAATGAACCACAAGAATGACAATAAGTGTCGGAGATCTTATAGTGAAACCTGTAAAAAATAAATGACATTACATATCGAATATTTTACGGTGAAACCTGTTAAAAAAAACAAAGAATGGCATTAAGTGTTGGAAATCTCAAACTAACAACATAATCCGGCACACGACAAGGTACGACAGAAAAGAGAGATGTCGTTTTGGAAACTAACTATTCTTCTGATAAAGATCAACAAACTTACATTACTGAGAAAATCTTATAAACTAGAGAAATTAAAATGAATGCATTACTAGGAGCATAAATAAATTTGTTTATTGAAAGACATTATTATAAGTTAAATTGCCAGTTAAAATTCGAGTATCATTAAGGAAATTATTTTGACCGTCGGTTTTTTAATGAGTATATTGATGGTGTCTCTGTACCGTGAACGCGACAATGCAACATAAAGTTGGCCATGTGAAAATACAGACTCGCTCTAAAAAAACTTCCACGTGCTCGAAGGTTTGTCCTTGCAACTTATTAATAGTCATTGCGAAAGCGGGCATTGCTGGGAACTGACAGCAATTCAAATTGACATCATTCCGTTAAAATAAGTCGCCTTCATCATTTTTAATTTAAGAAAACCCTCAAGTCGACTAACAAAGGGCGCTTTAGCATTTCACACTGATGGATACACAGAAGTGGAAAACTATATTTTATTTGACCCTGTATCTCGGTTTTTTATAAATACTTTGATGTTGTGAGAGACTTTATTACAAATTTACAATTGCGAAATAAATTAACTATAAAATGTTTTTTTCATTCTTTATGAAAGGAAAGAAAATTAGTAATAATTTTCCAGAAAATGGAATTTACTCATAAAAATGTTTAAAGGTGGTAGTTAAAGAAGAAAGCATCAATACATTTTTTAAACATTATTACAAAATTCCTGATCTAAAGGGGTGGTTTCTAAATGATATTCTTTGATAGACCAAACAAAAAAAATCACACACACACACACACACACACACACACACACACACACACACACACACACACACACACAAATTATAGTACTGTAGTAGCAAGCTGCATGTCACGTGTCCGGTTATGTTTAACGACCATGTCACTATATCAAATTCCCCAAATATCAATATTAGGTTATTGATTCCAATACAAGTGACAGCCGGACGGTCTGACCTATTTTCCACGAATATGCCAAAGATTCGAGCTATTACTCAAATGACATATACGACAGATAAATCAGCTGATGTGCCCAAGCTGGTAACGATATCTCCCCTTAATTATGATTATATTATTCCTCCGGCTCAGCCCCCCCCAAAAAAAAAATACCAGCTTCTTTTAGTCGATGATTACAACAAATTATGTAACATGGGTGAAGAGATAACAAAGTAAAATTTAATAATAATAATAGTGGTAAAAAGACATCAATTGCGATCATGGAAAATTCGAGAGTTCATCTATCCCGCCCTGCCTGATTATTCATATATAGTTTATTTGACTGAGCAGTTCATTTGGAGAGAGCACACTTAACTAGAGTCTCATGAAGATTTGCAACTGCTCACGGCATCTTTGACAGAAGTGACATCACATTGCAGTTGTCTTCCAGATATGACCAACTCGGCATCAGATAGGTGTGCTAGACGTTGTCATCAGAGGCTCTTGAATCTAGCATAGCTTAGGCCTAGAACCATCCATAATGAACAATGTTTGCTTTTTTTATAGCAACGAATTAGCATGAATAATCATTTGGGCTTCGTGGTAACAGCGATAGACAACTCTTTACAAATTCATCACAACTCGTTAGCTACACACTAACTTACAATTCATAAATTCAATAAAATATTTATAAGTGAATAATAGTTATTTTACTTCTACAATTGCATAAAATGTCAGATACAATACATTTAGCAAGCAGTTCACAGCGACACTCATTAAACAATCATTTTCTCTTAATTTAGCTCTACCAGCTACAATTATTTAACAAGTGTGAGCATGGTGAATACACGTGTTTATGCCATCTCAACATTTCTACATAAATGTAATCATCACTAACGCTACTTAACTTCTGTGAGAAGAAATACATTAGTTCACACAATCATTTAACAAATCACATAAATATTTTACACAACGTTCTATCAATAAGTTAAACAATATTTTAGAGAATTCAATTATATTTACCACTCTCGTAATTCGTGTGCAAGCAGTTGACCCTTGGACATGTGGGTGCAGTGAAATGTGCGTATGCAGATCATGGGTCATTGATAATAATATATATGTATGGTCTCTAGGTCAGCTAGCAGATTCTACTATATCACGAATGACCAAATAGGGGCGTCTCGTACCCGGCTAGCGGTTCCCCCATCCTGCCATTCCCCCTTTATCCCTCTGCATCCTTCACCTTTTCGAGTGATCTACATCTTAATAGGTTGTAAACATCTATTGCACTACAGGTATGCAACCTAGCTAATGGTACTATACTTCTCATAAAACAATAAACGGATTATTAATTAGAATTAGAAAAATGTTTTAGTTAATTGGCATAATTTGCCTAGAACTCCTCTGACACTGCGTTTGCATCTGTTAATAATAGTGATAATTTCTTTTCAACTGAATCACGCCGTTATTGTTTTCGAGATAAGGTCATTCTAACAATGACACTTTGTCAGTCATGTCTGGACATTTAATTTCTATAAGTCTGTAAAGGTCTTGTTTTATCAAACACTTTTCAGTCTGGAGATGCTGCCAGCCACAACTCATCAAGATACATACCACCTGCTGTGTACAGATTTACTGCATTGCCTTCTAACTGCAAATAAAAGTAACATATGTATTTAAATTTTAAAGAGAAAAAATATGTATTAATTAATTAGTATGCACAAACTATAAAGTTTCATTTTAAAAATTAGGTTAGGGGGAAATGGCCATCTGTAGTAGACTATATTTTATTGTAGAGTCTGTAAAGTTTAATGAACAGGGACTAATTTCACCATGCATTGTTCATGCATATAGTCCCTTTATATTTTCATAAAAATCAATTGTTCACAATTCAGTCTAAAATGAAGTGAGTGCAGTGCAGTGTGTGTGTGTGTGTGTGTGTGTGTGTGTGTGTGAAACAACGCCACTCTAGTTATTGGTTAGGATTATAATTATTATTAATCATCCATAACTAATTACAAGTGTTGAGAATCTTAAATTTATGTTATTAATAATTCTCCAAGGGGCACCACTCGTCTCTTTCACTTGGCAGATGTGTGGGTGCTGTACAAGTTTTCTCTCTTCCACAACATTAAAGACAAATATTCACTGTTACACAATGTTTCCATAGGTGTTAAACTTCTTACCAAGGGAAGAAAATAAATCTGTCTTTAATCTATATTTAGTGAGCCCCCATTCACACACTATCTCTCCAAAATATAGTTATCAATATATGTAAGGTCAATAAATTTAACAATAAGTTTATTAAATCAACAATCAAATATCCTATAACAAATACAATGAAAAGATTACTTGACATCAATATTTCCATGATACTATGTTCGAATAACTTTACGTTTACACAATCTATATCTTAAAATACAATTCAACAATAATGTCAATACAAAAAACAGGATAGTTTTATCAGAGAGCAGAAATGGATTTATTAGAGATAAGCATAATAGTTTGTACATAACCTAATCAAGACAATGCCACAAGTGCGCATTTGTGACACAGTCACCAGTTTATTGTCACAATAGAATTATCAGTTTCATGTGTCTTCTAGCAAGTTGTAGAATGCTCTGTCAACTGCTGTTTTCTCGAGACTAATCTGGTCACTCCTTTGTCATATTAGTTTCCTCAAGCAGAACAACAATGTAGCAATTTCCAGTAACTCCCTTTTAATAGAAATTCCACAATGTAGACGAGCATACATTGTCACCATACATCAACAGAGTGCAGCGTATCCTTACACTTACACGCTGGAGCTAGAGACTTCTCGAATCTACCATGGACATAGCAGTTTATAAATCAGTAAACCAGGGGATTTAGTACGGAAAAAATGGCTGCTTCTTCCCTGTAAAATAAAATCAGGGAACAAATGCTAAGTTTTTAAGTTTATTCATCCCTAACTCCATTCCTTCCTAAATTTAAGTCTCAGCTTACAGTTTCTTGCAACAATATTTATTAGCCTGGTACACGCACACAACATAATATATACAACATATTAGTTTTATGTACATATTCACTGGAACAATGTCAAATGTTTAGCATACTACATAAAAGCATCATGGTTCACAATTTGTAGAAATAATAGTCCACTCACATTATAATCTCTACTTTAAATGCAAGTGTAACAAATCAAGAACAAAATGCATGAAATATTTTAAGTCCATTCTCTCTCAGTCAGTCAGTTAACTCACCATTAAGCTAACGGTCACCTTTCATGACCAGACTTCTTGCCACTCCAAATTGAAAGTGATTAGAAAATACAATCCTTTTCAACAGGCAAACTTTAGATCTCAGTCCATTGGATTGTCTCGTTCTTGTAAATCTTAGATTGGATAATAAAAACTACTCATCCACCTAAAATGGGTTTAGATTACATCAGCAAGTCTAGCACATTCTCCACCTGAATTGTTTACTCTAACTGTTGGCACTTATAAAATATCATCATAAGCAATGCCCAAGGTGGGGTCACTTTGACATTTAGTAATTTATATAATAATTAAGTTTAAAAATAAGTTTAGGCAAATTTACTCCATGATTCATTTGCATCTTTAATGGCTTCTGTCATTTTTGTCTTAACAGACTTAACTGATTTCAGTCTGTCTGATAGCTATTAAAACTCTATATCAAATATACCATGATTTACAATCTGAAAACAAATCTTGACTTTGAAAAGCACAATGATATAAAATAATCTATTATTGTATGGTATTATGTATTAGATGTATTTCAGACTTAACATGATCACTGTTAATTGTTTCTTTAACACACCTCTATATACAAATTTAATGGTAATGTAATTTTTCTAAATTGAATTATAATAATAATGCATGTATTAATGATACTGTTAGTAAAAAATGTCCATAATGTCACTCTGACAAAAAAAAGTTATACATTTTACAGAGGTAATCTTTTATAAAATTATTCTTGACAAAACTTTCCCTGTAGCTGACAAGAATGTTCTATTGTCTTTCAGTTTAGGATCTTACTTATTTGTTTATCATATGCAGGTATGCATTATTCTTAATCCTAAGAGTAATAGTAGGATATATGACAGCAAATGGAACATAGGGGGGCAATTTCGAGTATAATTTTTGTTGAATCCACAAAATGCCAGTAATGTAACTAAACATTACCCGTTTGTTAAAAGTGATGACACTTTAAAAGTAATGACTAACCTCATCTTTTCTCTTTCCTTCTCTTACAACATCTGCAACAACATATGCAGTTATGCAATATTTCCGCAACTTATGCTGCTTCGGATTTTTTATTGTGGTCTTCTAGACTTTTCTATTTCAAGAGACTCTTGTTGAGTAACTTAAATAAAATATTCACATCACTTGTCAAATGAAGTGTATATTAATACAACTTGGACTAGCCACAGCATGACATCTTTCTGGCCACCCTTCACTCGATATGATTATTATTTATTTATTAATAACACAAGACTAATTACAAGTGATCGAGAATCTTAATTTATACTTATAAATAATTATCCCACAAGGCCAACAGGTCTCTCACTTGGAATATTATAAGGGTGTCGTAAAACTCTACTCTTTACACAATAATAAGATCGACGTTTTACTGTCACATAATGTTTCAGCAGGTGGAAACTTCTTACTAAAAGAGTAATAAAAATCCGTCTTTTATTTATATTTAGTGAGCCCCCACCCACCAACTATTACTCCAACATAAGCTTTAATATATATACGCAAGAAGGTCAATAAATGTATTAAATCAGCAATCAAATATACAACATATGAATATAATCAAAATAGCATTGACATTTACATCACTTCACAACAATGTTTGATTAATGCTAGACACTCGTTCAGTTTCTCCTAGCATCTACAACAGTAGTCAAATTAATATATATATAATCCAGTTCATAGGTATAATTCATCATAGAAATGGAGTTTCAGAGATATAATTATCGTCAATGTACATAATCTTTACAGTGGTGGCCACTATCACTAGTACGTGTTCACAACCATGAGGTTTGCAGCAAGTCACTTTCTTTCTTATTTGATGATGGTACAATGTCCCCCTTCTAGGCATGTTACACAACTGTTCCAGAATCTTCAATGTGCTCACAAAATGCACAATGGAGAATCATCCAGAATTTTGCATGTATTATCAAAGCACATCACACGGAGTGTTCTAGAATCTTCGTGTGTACTACTCAAGCACACCATGAGGAATGTTCAAAATAATCTTCATGAATTCTTGTGACCAAATTCAAGCCTCAATTTTTGCCATATTGGCTCTTGAACAGAATTTACAGGAATTAGCTTACAGCAAATGTTTACTGATAAGTTTGATGACAATGTTGGATAAACACACCAACTTGAAACCAGTAGAGTACATTAGTCACTGCAGTCTGACGTGGATACAAGGTTGCAAAACAAAGAAAAAAGGCGGACTTCTCTCATAAGCTAATGACCGCCCATAAGACCACTCAAATTATGACGAATATAGGACTTTCTTTAACAAAATAACCTTCAGTTCATCCCCATTAGATGAAGTTATTATGAACAAGTGTGAGACTATTAGTCAGAAAAATTACTCATCCACTTGGAACTGGTTTGGATTGCATCAGCAAGTTCTAGCATATTCTCTGTCTGAGTTGTTTACTCCAACTCTAGTATTTTACAAAATTATCGTCATGAGCAGTGCTCAAGGTTGGGTCACATTAACATTGGCAACAGATTTATAATTATTAAGTTTAGAAATAGGTATAGGCAAAGTTACTCTGCCACTGATATAAATATTTGTATACAGAATCATTGTAATTTTTATTATTTACAAAAGCACAGTTACTGAAGCATGTGTTGCAATACAAAATTTAATAATGATGTATATATTACTTTCTTTTGCTTTTATAGACATTTTATAGAATACAAACCTTTGAGTCACAGAAAAAGTGCCTTTTTATCTTGGATTATTACACACTAATTTAATAATTTTGATAGCCGCACAATTGTACAAAATGTACCATAAGATCCGCTATAAAATTACACCTCTTCGATATCTTCTGAACGGTAGTAGGTTTTCTCGACACAATTTAGAATAATTACACGTAAAACTTATGATGCAATTCGCGTTTCTTGCACATTAAAATATTCTAGCAAATCATGATATTTTTAGCATTATTTTTAAATGAATGAATCCATAAGTTTAAATGAATTGGAAACGACAACGGACGTTAGCAAAAATTAATCTACAACCAAACTAGGGAAATCACATACCACGTACGTTGAATAAATAATTTTCTGCGAAATATTTATATCCTGTCTCCTGTTCCTTCCTGCCAGAGCTTGATCACGTTTTTCTACTAAAGAACTTAACATCTCCAAACTTAATCTGAGGTACTCAGGCTAAAATTTTCACAAGAAAATCTGCTTGGACAGCACGATGCAGACACTTCGGCCATAATGTTAACACCGACGCAGGGAGTTAACCCAACCTCCTTAGACGATTGCGCACATGTTTCGCGCATCTAATTACGTAAAGGTCCATGCGATCATTAGAAAGTACGTACTGTTTATAATACACTATAATTAGAATGTATGTAATGTTTATAATGAGCTATCATTAGAATATATGTATTGTTTATAATACGCAATCATTAGAATGTATGTAAATTGTAATGTTTATAATGCGTGATCATTTATAATACGGGACCATGAGAATGCATGAACTGTTTATAATGCGTGAATAGTAGAATGTGTGTAATGATTAAAATGCATGTACTAATTATAATACACGCCATTAAAATGCAATTACTAATTATTATACGCGACCTTTTGTTATACAAGTACTGACTATAATGCGCGAACACCAGACACATCTAAAGATTATGAAACATTGTTATACATCATGAATTTAAAATATGTGACCATGCACAAATAGGCATGGAATAAAATAAACTACTTTATTACAAAGCATGCACATAAGTACATACATTGTACTATATAAAAATTTCATAGATTAAAAAAGGACATCACTGGTAGATAGCTTTAATCTATTTAATAAGAGCACATTAGGGGACATGAAACACAAACAATAAAATGATGCCTTAAAAAAATGCTGTATAAATTAATCTCCATTAGAAAACACTTGAGGCAGAATGAACTTTACTTTTATACTCGTACGTCTCCTGTTACCTTTAGAAGTAAATGAGGATGCTCTTACAAAACAGATATAAAGTTAATTATAATACCTCGCCATTAGCAGGAGTCAAGGACTTCAGTGCGTCACCAGTAGAAATTATGCACATACACTAAAACATCACCATTAGAAGCACACAAAAATGCTAATAATGCGTCACATTTCGAAGACAGACAGGGATAATAATGTGTCACCATTAGGAATCATGCTTTGATATTAAATACGTCACCACTAGAAAGCATGCAAAGGTAATAACACGTCACTCTAAGTAAGCAAACGAGAAATTACAATACATAAAAAAAGTGCAGGCACACGTAGATTGTAGCAGGAGAACAGCGTGCAGAAAGTGTATAAATTATATTTTCGGTTCTCGGATCTCAAGAAATTCTCCCATTATATAGGCAGCCAGCCGGATTTGGGTGGGTGGGGAAATCAAAATGTAGACTGTTGGTTAATTAGAGCAGTACATTTACTCATAAAAGAAACTGCTTCTTCTTTATGGTGTGTGTGTGTGTGTGTGTGTGTGTGTGTGTGTGTGTGTGTGTGTGTGTGTGTGTGTGTGTGTGTATGTGTGTGTGTTTGAGAGAGAGAGAATGTGTACATGTGCGTACGTGCGTGCGCGCGTGTGTGTGAGTGCATGTAAGGAGAAATAATTTGCTTTAGCTACTATTCTTTAAGGAAATGTCATATAAAATAGATTTTATAATGTTTTTTCCAATATCGTTTGTTTGTCAGAATTTTTGCTTTCATTATATTTTCCTCATTTAAAAATTGTTTACTTTGTTGTGTTATTCGCTTAAGTGATTTCTCTTAGCGCTATTTCTTTATTTTTCTCTTTAATTCTTTTATTTTAAAAAAACACCACCATAACTTCATATTTACCTATCTAAGCATTTGTAAACTAACACACATGTACATTGTATCATAACAAAATTATTATTTGTGCATATGCATTATATTTATTCAAACCAACAGCAGTATATACTTTACAAAGTGACGCGTATTTGTTCAGTTTAGCTACCTGTTCACTTTAGTTGATGAACAATCGAAAATAGGCGTCATAAAGAGAGATTTCCCAACAGAATAGGTCAACATGAGGAAATTCTATGGCTCATTCAATGATTATATTCACCTTTAGCATTCCTGTTAATGAGTTTACTTAATGTTGTCGTTGCGTTTACCTCGCTGAAAACATCCAGGTTTTTTTTAATTACACATGTGCTAAGAGAAACAGTAATCCCCAACTGATGAGGTTACTGCGCGTTGTTATCTCGTAAAATCTTTGTAACTGATTGCCTTTCCGGCGAATTCAGTGAAGAGATGACCTTCAGTGGAGCTTCATTCATTCTCCTTCCCCAACCCCCACCCCCCACCCCCATCCCTGTGATTTAATCGTGACTGAAATAAATGTTGTAATGCAATTGCCATGCTTCGCAAAAGAAAGTTAGATTACTCTGAACTACTGCCTTATTTATGCAATTATACTTTGCATCCCTTGTGTCGTTAATTCTTTTCTGAACTGGAGCAGGAAAGAAAACATAATCATTATATTAATATTAATCGTTAGTGCAGAAAGGGTTAATGGTTTCTTCATTGACGGCAGGACTATGACTATAAGGTATTTTTCTTCTTTCCAACATCGCACAATGTCCACTTTGAATGTGTTACGTATAATGTACACTCGCTTTCTCAGAAAAGTCGGTGATATGAAAGAAGACAGCAGCTTGTTACTTATTAGTGCCATATTTCAATTCTGCCAAGAACGGGAGGAAAGCCATTAATAACACAACAAACGTCTTCCCATGTTAAAATACTTGTGTACTATGCATTCTTTCGTAGGCTTGTGTTATCAAAACATAAATAAATATGGGACACAAACGCCACCCTAGTTAATGGTTATGATTACTATTAATTAATTAATCATCCATAACTAATTACAAATGATGAGAATCTTAATTTATGTTATTAATCATTCTCCAGAAGACCCCACTCGTCTCTCTCACTTGGCGGATATGCGGGCGCTGTAAACGTTTCCTCTCTTCCACAACATTAAAGACAAACATTTACCGTCACACAATCTTTCCATAGGTGGAAAACGTCTTACCAAAGGAGAAGATGAATCAGTCCTTAATCTATATTTATCGAGCTCTCATTCTCATCTACCCACGATCTTTCCAACATATGATTATCAATATGTGTAAGAAGGTCAATTAAATTTAACAATAAATTTATTAACACAACAATCAAATATACATATAACAAATACAAAGAAAAGATTACTTGACGTCAATATTTCCATGAACCACGTTAGAATAATTTCACTGCATATAGAGTCAGATCTTAATACCTAATTCAACAGATTAGTGTCAATGTGAATAACAGGATAGTTCTTATCAGAGAAAAGAAATGGAGTTATTAGAGATAAGTGATAATAGTATGTACATAACCTAGGCGATGCCTCAATAGTCTTTCTATCACTTTCGTAACAAAGTCACGATTTTATTGTTGACAATGGTAATGTATTTCTCTTGCACATTATAGAATACTGATAAGACACTATTCTATGGAGCTCCTTGCTGTATTAGTTCCCTCAAGCAGAACAACAATATAGCAAATTCCAGTGTTCCTTGTACCAGAAATTCTATGCGGTTGATGCGGATCAGATTATGATCCCTAGTGCGACCATAAACTCAGATAAACTCGTTTTTTCCAGTTTTATCAGTAAAAACGTCGTGAGTTTCTTTTATCCTGCTACATAACTGTTGACCTTCAGAGTATGAGAGTTCCAGATTTAAAATAATATCATTAATAGTTTCAACATTTAACATGGGTGTAATACAGATTCAGCATCGGGTACAGCGGTAGCACCATCCTCTATTACAATAGCAGTGACCATATTATCTGGGTGTTCTTTATTTGCTTTCAACACTGACATTTTTTTTCTGGTCTTTCTCTCTTCCTGCACTCACAATACACGTCACATCAACAGTGGCGCGTTGCAAGGGATTTCGTTTTGCAAGAGTCCCACACTCAGCAGTAGTGTGATGCCATTACCCACCTCAACTTCCTGAATAACAATTTTAAAAGAATGTTTTTTCTTACTAAATCTGCGAGAAGTCTGACATAATGGATTATTAAATGTGGTACACAACGCTAAACGTAATGGTTTTAATTTTAAAAATATCATTTCTTCACTAATTTATATTTCGTTTTGTTCATTGGTTTGTTTGGGGTTTGTTGTTTTGGTTTGGTCTGTTAGGGGTTTGTTGTTTTGTTTTGGTTTGTTTGGGGTTTGGTTTGGTTTGGTTTGTTTGAGTTTGTTGTTTTTGTTTTGGTTTGTTTGGGGTTTGTTGTTTTGGTTTGGTTTGTTTGGGGTTTGGGGTTTTGATTTTGGAATTTAGTAGTTGTGATGGTCATGGTTTGGGTCTTTTCGGTTTCTTGTTTATTTTTCCGTATATTTGGGGAGGGGGAGATAGGGTGTTTCTTTTGCAAGATGTGCGGGTGTTTTCATGCGTGCATGCGTGTGTATGCGTGTTCGTGCGTATGTATGTGTTTAATTATAAGCAATTTTTTTTTTTTACTGAAACAGAATTACATATGCATCATGATCTATATGTTAACGGCTATCAGAAACACATTCTATTTCAATGCTTTTGAAATTTGGGGGTGGGGATGCGCCGCAATCATGTTTTTTTTTTCTTTGCTATTCGCCAGTAGTAGAGAATGTAACTAAGCTGAAGAAAAGCAGCCATCAGATGCTGACGTCTTCCTTAAAACTGGCCTAGTGGGGATGGGTCCAAAGAAAGAGCGCTCTCAATTCACGTTCTGATCAAACGCGCAGCCTGGACTGCCTGAACGCGACCCAACTGAGTGGAAGGTAGAAAATTCAGCCTTTGAAGAAGAAGGAGAAGAGAGAAGAAAAGATAGTGAGAGCAAATTGTCCCCACCCCAATCCCTGGTCGTGTAGCCGTCGCTCCAATTGGCCGCGAGAATGATTAAAGTGTCTGGCCTTTTGTTAGGAAGTGAAAACTCATCACTATAATTTCACTAAAGAGGAACAACTCTAACAAACATCCGATGCTGACGAGCAGGATAGAGAGGCGGTTGACAGTGACAATTTTTACGCTTGGTAAGTGGGGTTAACTGTAAATATGGTCGCCAATTTTCTGACTGCAGCAACCGTACATGTTACATACACTCATCGCACAAGTCTTATTTTTAACTTCAGATATTTTATTATTTTTATTTTATTACATCACGCTATATTTGTATTAGTGCGTTCAGGAACATACGAAAATGACTTTCTGAAAGACAACTCGTCCGCTAGATAAATCCAAATAAAATCATGAAAAATATAAAGGATTAAAATTAAGCCTAAATCTTCAAAGATAACATTTTCTGGTGAGATTGTGTGTGCGTGCGTGTGTAAAATTATGTTAAGGGAAATTTATAATTGTCAATACGATGCGAAATTACCAGATACAACAGTGATTTCAAAAAGTTACCCTTTGCAGTAGTTCGATACAAATAAAAATAAAATATAAAGATTAAGAGAAGACAACATGGACAGTCAATATTTTTTTAAAGCTACCGTAATACAGCAATGCTTTTTCCTTCTTTGTTTTAAAATAGAAGAAATATCAGAATTGCTTTAAAAGAAATACACAATAAAATATTATTAAAAAGAAAAGAAACAATTCTAAAACTGCTATATAAAGAATGACAATTCACTTTTTTCTTCTTTTTTTTTTCTTTTTGTTTTGTATTTTGCTTTGTTCCTTTGGAATTTATTTTTATTTAAATAGTCAGAAATAAAAAAAAGCAAGGAAGTTCTAATACTGTCGGTAAATAAGAATCGGTGTATGAAGAATATAAATTAAAGATTGGGTGGGGGGCTAAAGTAACTGGAGAAAAACTTATGTGAAGATGACTGTGTTTTGAATTAGGAATCACTATATAAATAATAACAACAACAAAAAAAATTTAAAAACAGAAGTAATTTGATGGAAGTATATGGAAAGTTAAAAAAATGGTGCATCGCTATAAGACTCTAAAACATATTATGTTTTAACATTTTAAAATATAAATTAATTCTTAATTATTTACTAACTCAGAGTAGTGAAATTAATGCCTAGTGCAGAGTTTCTCAACCGGGGTTCCGCGAAAGTTCGCTAGAGTTTCCCGGAAAGATCGTGGGTGAAAACAAAAATTAGTACTTAATGTAATTTTTTATGCAGGGGTTCCCTGAGATCTGAAATTATTTCAAGGGCTCCTCCAGTGTAAAAATGTTGAGAAAACTGGTCTAGTCATTTGGATGGTACGATAGAGGGAGTCTCGTGTGTTAAAATCCTCGAACATTTAAATACATAAATATTTGCAAGCATGCGTTAATTGTCTCCACTCCAGACTCAGTGTCAACATCCAACTAATTTTTAGTTATAAATATATACTAATATCTCTAAACATTAAAGTGACGTTTAGTTATAAATATACCAATATCTTTAAACATTAAAGTGACGTTTAGTTATAAATATATACCAATATCTCTAAACATTAAAGTGACGTTTAGTTATAAATATACCAATATCTCTAAACATCAAAGTGACGTTTAGTTATTAAATATATACTAATATCTCTAAACATTAAAGTGACGTTTAGTTATAAATATATACCAATATCTCTAAACACTAAAGTGACGTTTAGTTATAAATATATACCAATATCTCTAAACATTAACGTGACGTTTAGTTATAAATATACCAATATCTCTAAACATTAAAGTGACGTTTAGTTATCAAAATACGTTAAATTGTTGTAAACTGCTGTTCATTTATTAAAATATACTCACTATTAACATTAAACTGATGCTTGTTTATAAAACTACACCAATAAAATAAAACGAAAAAAATAAACTGGCATCATTTATTTATCATAATATTAGGTCTCTTAACGTTAAACTGATATTAGTATTAATATGCAGAATCAGTAAACATGCAACTGATAGACTGCACACACAAAAAATACAACAGCGTTTGAACTGATAGACTGCACACAAAAATACAACAACGTTTGCAGCTCAGCAACTAATAAAACTAACATCAATTCATCACTCAACCTTGAATAGAAAAACTGTAACGCAGAGCGAGGATGTATGTACAGTGGAAAAAAATTAAAAGAGGCATTAAATCAATCTTGTGAACATTTTCCAATCACACAGACAACCCTCCACTAGAGGATTAATCGCACTTACAAAATAATGTATACAATAGTTCAACAAAACCAATTATTTAGTTAGTTAGTCTAAACTTATTTTGAACAGGTATTCTTGTGGTGTAATCATCAAAGCAAATATGACATGTTTCAAACATCTCTCTCTCTCTCTCTCTCTCTCTCTCTCTCTCTCTCTCTCACACACACACACACACACACACATACACGACCACACATTTCTTAGCAAAAGTTACTTATACCACTAGAGAATACAATATCATCTGTGTGTTACTTTGTCATCTGTTTATTATTTCTATGGTATAAAATAAACTTAACTTTAAAAATCGGGAGGTGTAATAATTTGCACTGTGGCGGCGCTTTGCCCGCTCTAACCTTCACTGGTTCACATAAACCTGCACTGCTTCACACAGTTCTGCGCTTGGTCTCGTTGATCGAAAGAATCACACATCTATACCAGACAATCAGATGGACAGTTGCCCACCGCATGCAAAACAAATTAAACATTCGCTTGTGAAATAATAACCAGGGGCTATTCTTTGCTCATTAAAGTATATATAGTTCCTTCTCCTAAAGGCCATCAAATATGAAGATTACATCTCAGTGAGACCATTATTACATGTCTAAACTAAGATAATGACAGTAAGTGATATATTCAATTAATAAAGCATTATATAAATAGTAATTATACATTTAAAATGAGGACTGAGTAAATCATATGTCAAAAGCGTTCTCCTTGGAACATCAGATTCCAAACAAAACTTTTTCATATCTAAGACAAATAAAAATCATGGAACAAAATAATTTTCATTAATTCCACGTCTATATGCAAAGAATTCGGTTAACTATATTAAGATTTGTAAGCCTCACTTCCACTTACAAATTAAATCATTCACTCTCGACATTAAACATAACTATACTGCATAATAAATATGTTTAGCTTCACCTAAAAAAAAAAAAGAACTTAGACCACAAAATAAACCACAGGTAAACAAAAAGATAGCATCTTTAATCAGCTATATTATCGGGGCTATTGCATCTTTTAAAAAAAATTATATTGTGAAAGTACGCGTGCACTCTTAATACTTCAACATTAGTCCTAATGACAAGCCCGAAGAATACACAAGAGCAAATCAATTTAAGCAATAAAATTGTGAGGTTTCCAGTGCTTACTACCACAATTGAACTAAAATATACACTAGTTTTGTTTTGCTTTTTAAATAAAAGAAAGAAATTAATAGACTGATTAAGTGTTCTGTAACTAGATCATAATGGCATGTTGGATTCATTTCTTTATCAATTTTAATTAAAGTAAATAAAAACTCATAGCACTCATCAACTATCCATTATTTCTCAAACTGTTCACTGATTACACTGACCTAATGATGCACGCGAAGAGCATGGGAGACTACTGGGTGTGAAATTCTGAATTACAAGAGTTAGATTTCAGTAATGTAATTTAAATGCAGCCACCCCCATGGAATCATAAAGTACTTTTCACAGTGATTTGGGCAAAGGTTTGTCGAAAACTGCAAGTATTTTTGTTCATTGTTTATATGTCCGAAGTCTAGCGATAACAAATAAATAATAGTTCCATCCCAAGTGATTAGATTAAGATCTAGTAAAAACAGGCGATTTCTATCCCACTGTGTTTGATCAAGATCCAGGAGGTGTGGCTGTGGGAAAAATCTGTATGCTTCAATCTCACAATAGGGACAGCAACCTTACCCTTGCATTCCTCGCTTGAGAGACCCCTTGAGATCCAAGCCGGACAACTATCTTCCCCCACCCCCTCCTCCAAAGTCCTGACGGTTGGTGGGAAACTGTTATATATCTCGACGCCACTTTGACTTTTCTTGCCCGGCCGTCGGCGTTTGATGAACTTTCCGCTCATCGTGACAAATAAATGATGATCAATGAATCTGTTATCTTTAGGGCTCTAAGACTTCCACGAGAACACTGCTTCAGGGGAAGACAACTGTGGTGGCAGCGTGGGTTCTGAGCTCGCCTGCCGTTTGTGAAGGGTTTGAGTTTTCACCTTTTGAAAATGACGATAGAGTAGGGTGTGAAGTCACCGTATAGCTACCCCCTTCGCGATTGACTTGAAACGAGAGTCCGGAGTGAATTTGTTGACAAGATTCGCCAGCTAGGTCCCACGTCACTTGAAATAAGTAACAATCCACAAACTAATTTCACTCGGTTCCCACGCTGGACCGACAAATAGTGCAACGAAACGAAGAGTGTATCAAAGACAAAATACTACTTTCGTTTTATGATTTAGTTTTACTGTTTAGGTACTCTATGGCACTTTTACTTGTAGTTTTTTCCCTCCAAGTATTAAAATCTTAAGTGTTCATGTAATATACTGCGTTTTCTTTGTTGTAATTTGGATTATTTGCTGTATGGGGAAAAAAATGGAGTTAAATGTACTTCAGCTGTCCATTGGATTACTTCCTGCGTTAAAGAAAATCAAGTTAAATTGAATTCATCCTTCCACTGAATTACTTGTTGCATTCAAGAAAATCAAGTTAAATTTAATTCATCCATCCAATGGACAATCATAATTGTCCATCACAGAGTATGTTAAGTACTTAAATTATACAAGCAGTTTTTTGTATTAGTAGTCACATTCTTTCTTTCATTTCATTGCTTAATTTTTATGTTCTTGTAAGTATAACATTGCTATTGACCCGTATTAAAAATCTTAGTTTCTCGTGTTCATAATACAATATACGCATTTACCCACATCTGCGATATATTGTAAATGTGTTCATAATGCCACAGAGACATTTACACAAGCCTTTTATATACGGTGAACGTGTTCATAACATACATAAGCTTTAACACAAATCGGATACAATACAGGGTGGCCCAAAAGTAGGTTTACAGTTATCACGTAGACTATTTATTTGAATATAAATTTTAAAAATATTATCAAGTAAAAAGTTAGCTTTACATAGTAAAATAAATTACAATTAGCAAGGAAAAAGCTGTTTATGTAAGTTAGATTTATACTCTGAGGAATGTTTTTAATAAAGGTAGTTTAATAACTGTAAACCTACTTTTGGGCCAAACTGTATAATACAATATAGGCATTTACAAACATCTGCGATACACTGTGAACGTGTTCATAATATAATACAGGCATTTACAAAAACATGCGGTATCCTGTTTCCGTCAGTGGGATATTAAATCAGTCTAGTTGTAAAGGTTGTGAATCTGAGTTTCAGAATCCTACCAGGGGGTGGTTTTTTATTTTTATTTTAGAAAGTACAATATTTAAGAGATGTATAGTGTCACTGCTGAACACCACTTTTACAGGACCCTTAAAACTCCACATACGCTCACATTCACTGAACTATTCTTTTTATGCTTTTTATGTTATCAGAACCACAAACCACTTTTTAAAATCTGTACTTTAAAAATACGAATTGCTGTATGCCAGCATAAGAACTAACTCGGCAAAGCAGTTTGAGAACGGACGGGTGTACATGACAAATTCTAAAGGACACAAGACTCACTGCGAAAAGAAAGAAAAGTTGGAAGTACATGAAGCAACCGAGTAATTTATTTGTGGGAGAGCTTTACTCACAACCGGACATATTAAAGATAAAACTTAAAGGCTTCTGGGACGTTTAGTCTTGGGACATGGCACTCTCACCTCCTCCAACCAGTCTCCCTTCCCCCAGACAGCCTTTGACCTCTCTTCTGCTGATTAGCTTGTCGCCGCAACGTGCCATTTCGCAGTGGGAAGCTGTGTCGCCCTACCTGCTTGATTGATGTTGACTTGAGTCTGCTCTCTCTAATGGACGGGTGTTTTGGGGGAGGGGTGTGTGGAAGGGATTCAAATCATCCAGGCAAATACTTTTATAATGATCCAGTGGATCGAGAAGAAGCGAATAGGGTGGATAGTAGCGAACAAGTAAATGAGATAGTTGCAGAAACGTTCCATCCCACGGAACGGTGCCTCACCCTACATCCCCATCCACCCCACCCCCGGCCGGAAGTACACAAGAGTGAGTGTTTTTGTCCATGGAGTTCTCAGAAGATACACTTTGGGCATAAACTAAATACTCTAGTCTATGTACAAAACTAAATACACTATGGGTAAAAGTGAATATTTCGTCCATAGATGTCTCCTTAGATAGACTTTGGGCATAACTGAATAGTCTAACCTAATTAGATAACTTTGGGCAAAACTAAATAGTCTAACCTAATTAGATAACTTTGGGCATAACTGAACAGTCTAACCTAATTAGATAACTTTGGGCATAACTGAATACTCTAACCTAATTAGATAACTTTGGGCATAACTGAATAGTCTAACCTAATTAGATAACTTTGGGTATGACTGAATAATCTAACCTAATTAGATAACTTTGGGCATAACTGAATAGTCTAACCTAATTAGATAACTTTGGGCATGACTGAATAGTCTAACCTAATTAGATAACTTTGGGCATAACTAAATAGTCTAACCTAATTAGATAACTTTGGGCATAACTAAATAGTCTAACCTAATTAGATAACTTTGGGCTTAACTGAATAGTCTAACCTAATTAGATAACTTTGGGCATGACTGAATAGTCTAACCTAATTAGATAACTTTGGGCATAACTGAATAGTCTAACCTAATTAGATAATTAGTCTAACCTAATTTGGGCATAACAAGATAGTGGATGCACTATGGGCGTAACGAAATACACTACATGAATTAACTAAATATATAATTAACATATATAGATACTTTGGAAGTTAGGGATACACTATAGGCATATCTTAACACTATAGAAATATCTCGACACATTTAAGGGCATTTTTGCATACTTTATGGGCATGACTCGATACACTAATAACATGTTTAGATAAAATGTGGGCAAATCTGGTTATAAAGAACTTTGGACATGTTTATTTACAGTGATGATGAATGTTATGGCGGTGATAATACTGATGGTGACGACAACGGTGGCAGCGGCTATGATTATGTTACTAATGGTGGTGGTGGTGATAACAATTGTGTACTCATAGTGATAGTGAGGGCAGTGATACTGATGGTCGTATAAAGATGATGGTGGTGATGACGACGATCACATCGATGATGATAATGGTAGTGATGGTGACGATAGTAGTTAAACTTATAAAGGTGCTGCTATTCAGAACGCGTATGTATGTATCATCTTTTCAAAGTGCTTCTATCATGCTGTGCCTGGAATGCGGTTGAACTTCAAGGCCGGATATTATGACGTCAGAGCCTTGCTCAAAGTATTATTTATGCACTCAGTTGGGAAAACAAAACAGTATGTGCCTCTGTGAAATAACATCTTTATAATCTTATATATCTGTGCGCTATAAAGTATTCTTTGAGGCGTTTAATTTTCTTTTCATTATTAATTTAAGAACCCCTATGTCTTACAAAACTGTTTTACATAACCCGACGTCTATGTGCTGGTGTCCGTAGCCGATATCTGTGTCAAGAGAATGCACTCAAAGTAAGCGTCCTGGTTCGGGGTTCAGACAAGCTTGTGGCGGGCCGAGTCGAGCAAGGTGCGAGAGTTGTCACTCGCTGCTGTCGGAGAAGCCACGGGCTCGCGGATTCCCTGGTCGGCAGTGATTTATCGGCGAGTTTGATCCAAGGCCTAATCCCTCTGCTTTGGCCAGAAAGAGTCTGCTAAGCTCTCCTTTCCTAGCTCGTTTGCAACACCAAAACAGCCGCCAGTGTATGTGTAGAGACTGGCTAAATCTAACATTAAATTTACATTTTTATTATATTTTTGGAAGAGCATTTTGGAGAAAACATTTTATGAATTTTAAATAAAGATGTTAAAACATTCCAGTTATTTTATCGAGCTAGATTAGAGAATAGCTTGGTTTTTTTTTTTAATTGTCCGTGTTATACCAATCTTTAGAAAATAAAAAAAAAAGGCTGATTTCTTTCTCTCGAGCTATGTTACAGATTTAGTTTGGGAAATTGGGGTTAGGATAATTTTTTTCTTTTCTTCTTTGTTTTTCAAAGATTGAAGCCTTGATTTCATTTGTATGAAGATTTAATAAAATTTTAAATAACACTTTAAAAATAAAATCGAACTTTTCAAGCAGACCCAACGAGACATTTTAAAAAAAAAAAAAAAAAAGAATATCCCATGAGGTTTCTCCGTTCCAATAGTTATTAGTGGGGCTATTTCAATACAAGGGAATAAAGGCATTTGCTATCCTTCCCTCCCCTCTCCCTCCCGACTCGGGTTTTTAAAAAATTCATTTGTTAATGTGTTTGTTTCAAAATAATAATTTTTCGTGCAGGTTTTGTTTCTATACTATTTTAGTACCAGAGAATAAAGACATTTTGTTGTTCTTTATTTTTCCTGTGGTTTTATTCATTTGTTAATATGCTTACTCGTTTCAATATTGTGTGCATATGTTTTTGTGTCAGTGTGTGCACCTGTGTGTATAAGAAGATTACAAAGCAATTATTAATACGTATTATCGTCTTGTTCTCCCAGCAATCATTGATTTTCATGCGTCTTTGCAGAGAGATATCTTATCGCATTGCATCTGTTTCCGTTCACATAATGCCACTTTTTTCTTCCATCTTTCAGAAAATTATAACTTATCACATTGCGTCTTTCATAAAATTATCACATACAACAATTGCGTCTTTCACAACACTTACAACAATTGTATCTTTCACAAAATGATCACATACAACAATTGCGACTTTCACAAAATGATCACATACAACAATTGCGACTTTCATAAAATGATCACATACAACAATTGCGACTTTCACAAAATGATCACATACAACAATTGCGACTTTCATAAAATGATCACATACAACAATTGCGACTTTCACAAAATGATCACATACAACAATTGCGTCTTTCACAACACTTACAACAATTGTATCTTTCACAAAATGATCACATACAACAATTGCGTCTTTCACAAAATGATCACATACAACAATTGCGTCTTTCACAAAATGATCACTTATATTATGCATTGTCTTGTCCTCTATTCGATTGTCTTTTCGAGTCTTTCCATTCAGTAGTCAATTTAACCATGCGTCATTTTGCCCATTGAGTACTTGTCCTTTGCGTCCTTTTGCCCAATGACTACTTGTCCTTTTGCCCAATGGTCCTTGTCCTTTTGCATCTTTTTGCCCATTTATCACTTGTCCTTTTTGCGTCCTTTTGCCCAGTGACCACTTGTCCTTTGCGTCTTTTCGAAAGTAGACATTTATATCTTGTCCTTGTCCAACGAAATATTTCATGTTCTGTTTTCTGTCTCTTAATAGTAAAATCGTTCTTTTGCAATCAGTTTGAGATCTCAGTATATGCATACATCTTGGAACCGTTTCTTTGAAGGAGATATTAATTTTATGCTGAATTTATTTTAGTTAGTGAAAAAAAACTAAAACAAGAAAAGAATAACCTAGGCGGGCATATGGTTACAAGTTAAAATTATTTCTAAATGATTGCGCGTCTGTTTCATGAGAATAACCAGAAGTGCACCCTCAAAACATAACTCAAAACTAATAATAACACTTCTACCCACCACCCCCACCCCCATCACATCATCTCATCCCAACCCGGCACCCTCCTCTTAACCACCCAGCCAGCTCAAGAGCTCCAAACTGACCCCTCTACTTGGCGAACAGCGCGAAGCCTGAATTGATCCTTTCAATCGGTTGACGATAGTGGGTCGGTGAATTACGGAAGATATCCGCGCGATTGCTTATCGCCCGACCATCCCGCTCAATTGCAGACCACAGGGTTCTGCTGTGTCAGCGTTCGAGGGGCACGTGATAAAATTGGCGGTTTATAATCCCAGGTTGATCCCACCTAGATTAGCCCGTAGATGGGTTCACTCTTGCGGGTAGTAAACAGAAATGGAGAGACCGGCGTGGATTCACTCCTAACTCGGGGGCCTTTCTACAGCGCCAGTCATTCTTTGACCAGGAGTGGATTTTTTCCACGACTCTGGTCATTATCTGACCGGTGTCGCTTGACTCACAGCTACCCGAATTTGCTGGCTTGCAGTCATCATAAGTAAACCTAGTGAAAAACGATACACACGCGCGCGCACACACACACACACACACACACACACATTTATCACCAAACGATGGATGTTCTAGACTCGTTTCTTTTAATGCCTACTGGGATTCACCTACTAAAGTGAAAAACAAGACATTTTATTTGGGCAGGAAAAAATATTTGTAATCAGACAGTCCGACAGGGTTTAGTTTTTAAAATGCACATCAACCTCTTTCCAGTGAAGTGTTAGACTCGCATGCCCTATGCGTGCACATGAAGTGTTACGTGATGCAAAAATAAAAAGAAGAGCGGGAGGATGAAAATTATTTCTAGAATTAAAGTCAGAATTTGACGATAGTGTTTGCGTTAAAGTTTTATATATGTACGCATGTTTGAAAATTAATCGGTTAGCATGAGGTTCTAAACTTGAGAAGACGTACTGCCAGAAAGATAGTATGAAAAATAATCTTGCAAGTTAGCAGATATGTACATATATTTTGTTTACCATATTTTTGATTGTGAAAGGTGTCATGCGTCCACAGAAAGGAATGCAGAGTATTTAATTCTGGCACTTAGCTGAAGAAAAGTTGTTAGAATGAAAAGGGAGGGGAGAGGCAGCTCTTGTGTAATAAGCAATGGTCAGTCTGGGAAAACCCACAATATACTCATAAATACCTTTGCATTGATGGACTGTTCATCAGACCATGACTAAAATCAGACTGCTTGGCACCGTACATGGGAAAAACGGGAAAGGGAAGCCCTTAAGAACTATGAAACAGTTTAAATGAATGGACAATTTGGCTGGAAGAAAAAGGTCAGAAGAAAAGAATTCAATTTTCTTCAACTGGGTATAAAGTGAGAACCCTAAGAAAGGGTTAGTTTGGTATGATTTTGCTGGAGCTGAAGGACATGATATAGTCTGTTTTTTCTGGTGGAATCTGGAATAAAAGGGCTGAAGAGCTTCCATACATTATTTTGCTCCCCTGGCAAAAGGGCAAAGGTCTCAAGGGAGATAGCCCTGCAGTGAAAGACATCGCCAAAAATTAGAGTTACGTCTTAAGTCAAAATGTCAACTCAGTGATTTTGGGTTTAGAAAAGAAAGAAAGAGAAGTAGTGCTATCTACTTTCAAGTAGGACTTGTGTAATATGGGAACTGAGCCTAGTTTATACTGAACTTATTTTGTTGTGAGCTACTGGCTTCTGTAGAACTCATTATATTGGAACTTTATTAGTTCCAGTCAGAACTAATGTTCCCTCTAATATTTTTCCTGTGTGCATGCAGGACATTGGTCAGAACTCAGAACCACTTTATGTGTTCAATGTGATATAAAAAGCATTTTTTAGTAACTGGACCAGATGAGGGCCTTGAGTCATGTTCTCATAGTTTTCATTTCTCGAGTAGAGACATGCTGCCCACTCAAAAAAAAAAAGCACGTGATTGGTCTGATAGGTCTTGACATTTATTGTGCACAATGTTGGTCCACATTTTCATGCTTCAATTAGTCATGAAGCAAAACTTCACTTTGCACAGGTGGAGAGATGGCCAAGAAAATGGCTGTAGGCGACTGGTATCTACTCGTGCATGTCTGAGGATCTATAGAATTTACGTCGGAAGACCACGCTACATACAGTTGATTACGTAACCATGTAACCATGCCCAAACTGGACTGTCAAACTCCTAGCAATCAGTGCTTTAACAGGTCTTTTGCGCTCTATCTTAGCAAATGGGTCAGAAAGAAATATAAAGAATGTTTCGTAGACGCTTAATTAAATTGAAAGATTACTTAATTAATTATTATATATTAAATATGTCATTTGCGTTTTGTTTGTTACAAATATAATAATAGAATAGAATAGAATAGAATGCTTGGAAGGGGGGTAGTTTTGTTAATATAATATTTTTCCAAAATAAATTTTATTAGTACTCTATAATGTATTGCTTATTATCCCATGTTTTTTTTATTTTATGTCTTTCTTTCTTCAGTACTGGACTGGTTAATATTTCGTTAAATTACCTTATTATTTAATCTAATGCTTTTATTTCTTTTCATTTTGTGCTAACCCCTTCTTTTCCCTCACTTACCGTGAGAAACACTCCACTTAAAATTGAAAACTCACTGAAAACTGAAAGCCTGTTGGCAAAGAGTTTGGGGTCAATGCTTAAGCACTCTCATTTTAATAGGGATGGGACAAACGACAGGTGAGATTTATGCACTGTCGTGTCAGTAAAAATAATATAATTGGAACGAGTGAAAGAGATGAAAGAAATTATGTTAATGTTTGTATCCGTGTTCTCACCCCTACCACATGCACTCTCTCTTTTCACACACACACACGCACTCACACACACACACAGACACTCACACACACACACACACACACACACACACACACACAAATAAACCCCTCCTACCCCATCACTCCCCCTAGGCCTAGTGATTGAGTGCTGATTCTAATAACAATCAAAGATTCTTAACTTTAATTATTCTATGACTTATAAATGTTACGGTTGATATTTGTTAAATCCTTCAAAATGTTATGACCAAAGGAGTGTGGTCATAAAATTATTTTCACCAAGAAATGCTATGGCTAAGAAATGTTATGGCCAAAATTGTTATGGCCACATTACTTTAGCAAAAACCTCTTACTAAAGTAGAAGACAAATCTGTATTTTAATATATATTTAGCGAGCCCCCATCCAACCACTGTCTCTCCAACATATGGTTTTCAATATGTGTAAGAAGGTCAACCAATTTAACAATAAATTTATTAAATCAGCAATCAAATATACAACATATGAATAAAATCAAAAAGAGCTTTGACATTTACATCACTTCTCAACAATGTTCATTTAACTCTCGACAATTGTTCACTTATCCTAGAATAGACATAAGCAATCAATAAACATAAATATATAATCAAGCTCATAGATATTATCATGGAAATGGGAGTAGAGTTTCAAAGAAATACTTAGAGTCAATGCACATAACCATTTCAGCTGCAGATGCAGCTGTTACCAGCACAAGCTCACCAATCACGTGGCTTGCAACAAGTCACTGTCTGTCTTATTTAAGTGACAGTCCCGTGTGTCCCTTTCAGGCATATTACACAAGTGTTCCAGAATCCTATATGAGCTCCCAAAGCACACTGTAGAGAATTGTCCCGAATTTCACATGCACTATCAAGCACATCAGGAGGAATGTTCTCGACTTTTCGAGTATGTTTACTCAGCACACCATGAAGAACATAATATAATCTTTGTGAATTCTCGAGACCAAACTCAAGCCACCATTTATGTGGTATTGGCTCTTGAATGGAATTCACAGGAATCAACTTACAGCAACACGTTTTACTGATTAGTGCTGGATTCACACACCAATGTGACCAAGCAGAGTACAGTAGTCACTGTAGCATGAAGCAACAAAAGAAAAAGGCTTGCTCTGCTCTGCAAAAGTCAAATTAAGGCAGCATTAAATTTCAGGCAGATTTCATCTAATCTCTTTTCTCTCCTCAACTTACAAACCCTGCAACAATTTCGTTAGCCAGATGCACACACAGCATAAGAAATAGAGCATGGATCATTCACAAATATAATGTACAACGTAATCAAATTAGTGAACATAGAAATAATGTTTCAATTACATAAGCATTCTCTCATTCAAATCATAGATCAATAGCAAAAACGTACACACTATTCTAAGTCAATTCTTTCTTTATCAGTCAGTTAACTTAACATAAGCTAATGATCGCCTTTATGACCAGACTCGAGTTATGTTCAAATTCAAAGTGATTAGAATAGAGTACTTCTTCAACAAAGAACTTCCGATCCATCCTCAGTGGATGAATTTGTTATGAAAAAGTGTGAAACTATTAGTCAGAAAAACTACTCATCCAGTTGGAACTGGTTTGGATTGCATCAGCAATTCGTAGCCTTTTCTCCACCTGAGTTGTTTACTTCCAACTTTGACACTTTAAAGTTTAAAAAATACCATCATGAGGAGTGCCCAAGGTCGGGTCACTTTGACAATTTAACAATTTATATAACAATTAAGTTTAGAAATAAGGATAGGTAAATTTACTCCGCCACACGTACACACATACAGTTCATGTTACTTGCAAGTAGCAAAAAAGACAGATGTAACTGAATTTTCTTTCAATTTATTTGCAAAAACTATCTGTACAAACATTCATACAGAAACGAGCAGATACGTCCAAATACACAAGTTGAGCAGCAAATACATGTCAGTTAAATACCTTGGTATTTCAATTACAATTTCAATTTCAAATACCTTTTAATTTCATTTTCTTTTTTTGGGGGGGTGGTGGTGGTGGCGGGGTGGTGATAGAGCAAATGGGGGTGGATGGGGTGATTGAAAACAGGTGGTGGCAACTTTCGATCAAATTAAAATTTGTATCATTCAAAATAATTTTTTAAAAAACAACAAATTTTACTCCCTCCGAGAGATACAGTGATTCTATTGTTAACATTTGTTATGTGCAATAAAACTCATTTCTTTTCATTGTTAAGTTTGTTTGTTTTTTCACTTTTCACATTATAACAAAACGGATGTACATGTTTTTGATTCAGTGATGTGGAATCCACATCCGAGTCCTTGACCCTGCAGTGTGAGAGGTCGACGGTTCAAAGTTAAGATGTTTCAATCAAATCAAGTTTCTGTCTACTTCTGAGCGAACTGTTATCAGTTAAATTTCTACCAACTTGTTTGTGAGCAGTTTGCCGTTACTTCTCTCGTTGTATGTCTATACGCTGACTTCAAAATGGCGTCGGTAACACCTCTGGCTGCACTGTTCAGTCCATTGATTTAGTTTTGATCAAAGTGATAGAGAAAAAGGATCTTTAATTAAAGTATATTAGTGCAGGAATTTTAATTTTCACAAATATTATAATGTACAAGAGGGAGAAAATAAGTGTATACATTAAACGTAATGTTTTAATACTTGTAATTTTCTTTCCATCACAAAATTACGTGATCTGTAAAAACATTGAATATATTCTTCATCATCAGAACTAAAAACCACTAAAAAAATTCCAAACAAATGCTCGTAAATGTCTTTTTTTTTTCTCTTCTGCACGCAAGCACACTCTCATTCACACACACACACGCACACATAAACTTCAATAATAAATACAATCAAGCATTATCTGCACGCACATACACGCACACACATATGTAAGCTCACACATGTATGCTATATACAATTAATTATCAGTGTTTGTAAATGTCACTTTGGCGAAATGAATTCGATAGTTTATTACTACAAATAATAAAATAATGACTGTTTCTTAGTGATCTTGCATTTCAAAATTAGAAAACAAAAGCATACATTAAAAATAAATAAGCAACGAACAAAGTTTTTGCAAGTGAACAAAGTTTTTTTTAACTGTGATTTCAGTAGAGAGACAATATCAGAAGTTCACATTACAAATTGAAAATCTATATTAATAATAATAAATGCAAAATGGACACTAAAAACATAATTTTTAAATTTAAAAAAAAAAGAAACAAACAGTTACTTTTAGATCAAAACAGACAAGACTTATGAAAACAAAACAAGTACAAATTAATATATCATCATCATAAGTGTAACGTGCATTTTGCTGACACACTTGATTGTCGTGCTTGGATGATTTTACATTACGCACGCTGCACATGCTAGCAAATTATATTTACTGAATAATTTATGCACGGCTATTTGTAATTATTTGATTGTCCAGACCTTTACGTGTAGGACCTCTACGAATTACAAGTAACTTTCTTCCTTTTGTAGCTTTTGAACTCTTAGACAAAAATTGAAATATTCTGCGATTGGATTCAAGACAGTTCAACAGAAATCTTTTCTTAAAATTTAAGTTGCTGTTTTTAATGATCATGCAATTTAATATGCATACAAGTTAATGATTGTTTTTTTTTAAACTCATGCAATTTAAGGATAACTTAATGTACTTAATGATAACACTATTTAATACATTGCAATTTAATAACTACACTGTTGCATTTATCCAGTAGACTCCCAGCTTCAAAACCAAAATAGCATTTTCAGTTTTAATACATTTTTACAATAATTTATAATAATCAGTGTATAATTTAAGAAAGAAATCATGGTCCATGTGTCAGTCAGCTCTGCTGATTTTGATGCAGGTGCAGTTTGCATGTAGAAATCTTTAACATTACATACATCGGGGTTTGATTTGCGTACTTATATCATTACAGAATGCATCAACCGGCATTCTCAGTTACAAGTCTAACTGTCTTCGTGTACTGATGTTGTCAGCTGCAAGATGTTAGCAGAAACAAAATCAAAATTGTAATAATCGTAAGCAGAGTTTCAGTACTTTCTTCTTAAGGTCAATTTGTTTTTACTTTGGTTTATGGCTCGCAAAGTAGCATTAGGCGCGGGCGCTGTTCAGAACACATTTGCACACTGTTTCTGCAATACTGATACGTTTGTAATATGTTTATCTCCCTTCTTTAGATTTCATTTGCACACTCTTTATGTATTACTGACACGTTCGTATTGTGTTTATCTCCCTTCTTGTGATTTCATTTGCACATTGTTTCTGTACTACTGTACGTTCGTATTGTGTTTATCTCCCTTCTTTTGATTTCATTTGCACATTGTTTCTGTGCTACTGTACGTTCGTATTGTGTTTATCTCCCTTCATTCGCACGATGTTTATGTACTACTGATACGTTCGTACTGTGTTTATCCCCCTTTAATCCAGCATTCTTAAGTAAAAGACGATACAATACTTTAAAATAATTGACAGTATGAGAAACACTCAAAATGTTTTGAATCAAAAGGAGAGATGCGTTAGAAAAAGTAAGCAGAGATTAAGTGATTTTGAGAAGTCTACACACAAGTCAGTGTCTTGTGTCTGTCAGGATGGATGTTATTGGAGATCATATGAAGTTGTCAGTTAAGTCCGATAGACTGAACAAGTCCGAACCAGCGCATGATACTTGAGATCATATGACGTCGCCAATTAGGTCCAACAGAATGCTTTGGGGGCTGGGCTAGCGTGTGCTATTTGATATCACATGACGTCATAAATTATGTAAAATACATTACAAGTACGTGACGTCGCTGCCACTAGTCTCAAGCCTAACAATCACACACAGATGGCAAAGCTATTAACGAAGTTCACCAGGAACGGTAGATAACTCGTCATCTTCCATTTCGCAACTACCATACTTTTGCCTAGGCGGTGCACTATCAAAACCTTGATGACCAGTCAGCGTAGCATATAGTTTAGTGCCACAATTTATTGACAGATTCTGTGCGTCACCAGAATCCAGTATCACTAACCTTTTACTTAAAAGATAAATCCTGCCACCATGGATCATAATCGATCAGTTCCAGAGGCGCAACGCTAGAAGAGCATTGTTCGAACCACTGTTTGAACTGTACCAGTAAACAACTTTATTTTCTCTTTCTTTCTGTTCGTCTCTATTATCACCTGCACCCACACTCGTCTGCAATCATGTTCTCGTGGTGTCGAACGACAATCTCGTCGTATTCGAAGTACAGCATGCTTAGCGGCTTGAGGCTGATGGGGACACAGCACGTAGGTGGCGCGAGGCGTGGTTTCTTTTGCCGCATCAAGGTTTGCAGCATGGCGTGGTTCGTCGGCTTGTACTTGGAGTCCACGGGAGATGGGCACTCGCCATAGCAAAATCGCGCGTTGAAGTGCTTCGGGTGGATGATCCACTGACCCCAGCCTATGAAGTCGAAGTCCACATCAAAATCGTACATCTGGCATTTGGAATGCTTTGGCATTCGGTGCCAGTTTCGGACTCTGCGATTTCTGTACCCGTTCTGCTTTCGCTTGGGTTCCCGCCGGCCACGCGTCTGCATTTTAGAGTTGTGTCGGCTGCTGTTCATCTTGCTGTCGGCGTGGACGGACAACGATGGCGGCGCGTCAAAAGTCGTGTAACTTTCGTACATGTGTCTGAGGAAATCGCGATCTTCCAGGTAAAGGGCGATAAGGGACGTGGACTTAAGCGAGCTGTCGTTCAGTTGGATCGTTTCTTCCAGTTTTCGAGGAATTTTAAACTTGAGCGAAATGTTGCCGTGGTGGTTGTTGATCCATGAGTCCAACGCCTTGGTGATGTTGAAGACGTCGTAGTCGTGTTCCTCGAAGACTTCTTCCCTCAGCACAACTTTCTCCACTGCCTTGCCGTCTCGCAGCACGTCGAGTCGCATCTTGTACCGCTTGACCTGCGTACGGGAGGGGGAACTGCGCAGGAACCGAACCTCTGCAGATCGAAGGCGCTCGTTGTTCGGTAAGAAGGGGATTGAGAAGGTGACCACCGGGATCCGCTTCTCGGTAAACCTCACATCTTAAAATGAAAACAAAAATAAAATTGATTATCTTCACTATTTGGTGTTCACTACTGAAATTGATTATTTTAACTGCTTGGTGCTTATTGCTAAAATTGATTATTTTAACTATTTGGCGTTCACTGTTGAAATTGATTATCTTAACTGTATGGTGTTCACAGTTGAAATTGATTATCTATCTGAACTACTTGGTGTTCACTACTGAAACCGATTATCTTAACTATTTGGTATTCACTCCTGAAATGTATTATCTTGAATACTTCATGTTCACTGCTAAAATTGATCAGCTCAGTGTACAATGTTAAAATTGATTATCTTTGTTGTACACTGTTAAACTTGATTATCTTTGTTGTACACTTTGTTGTAAAATTGATAATCTTTACTTGTTGTACACTGTTAAAATTGATTATTAAGCTGAGTGCATTTTAGTTTGGGTTTTGGGAAGGCGGGCTGCCTCCGCTAAACAAACATGTTTAAATAGCAAAATGAACTGAAATTAAAGAGCCATTGCTGTGTAAATTACGGCCTGCCGACATGCCTTATGACCTATGATCTGGTTGAAACAGAGTGACCTCTCTCTTTTTTTTCTTTTTGTCCAATGGGTACTAACCACTAAGCTCTCTGCATATGGAGAGGACACAGGGCAAATATACTGTCGCCAAAATGTCCGCCATATTCAAAATACCTATGCATTGCATCGTCTATGGCAACTACACGTTTAGTTTCGACCGTTTTCGATATATATATATATATATGTGTGTGTGTGTGTGTTTACCAATTTTCGTGAAGCAATAAATCAATAAACATAATTAAATTTACATTTCAATCAAACAAGAAGGAAACAAATCCTTAGACCTATCACATCAAATAATAAATATCAATTAAATGTAAGGCGACAGACTTAAGTTGCAGAATATTTTACACGCCTAATTAAGAATTCAACACTTAAGAAATATGAAAAAATATGTATATTATATGTACATTCTAATTTCAATACTTGTCTCAATTTGAAGAACCGAATCTATCTAGCCTATTTCTCTACTTTGTAGTTCTTGTTAAACTACACATGCAAGCTATACAGTTAGCTCTACTTTGTAGTTCTTGTTAAACTATGCATGCAAGCTATACAGTTAGCTCTACTTTGTAGTTCTTGTTAAACTACGCATGCAAGCTATACAGTTAGCTCTACTTTGTAGTTCTTGTTAAACTATGCATGCAAGCTATACAGTTAGCTCTACTTTGTAGTTCTTGTTAAACTATGCATGCAAGCTATACAGTTAGCTCTACGAAAAAGTTTTAATTAGTACTAACTCTAGAGTCTAGATTGATGTTGCCAAAATTCATTCGTGTTCAGAATAAACCAGTTCATTTACATGAGTATTTTCTTCAGTTCTAGTCTGTATATACTGATATTTATTTTGTATATTAACTTACCATATTCATCATGATCAAATATCATGTGGGTATTTAATCATAAAGATTGTGTTGTATGTGCTTTTATTTTTGGAAAACACAACAAAATACACTCATAAATAGATACATACATATATTTTTAATGTGGTTAGAATTATTTGAATATGAATATTTTTATTCGTAAATAACTTTTATTAATTGTGGCAGGGATGTAAATGTTAAGGTTCCAAATATTTTCAAGGATATTTAATTTAATCATTTGAAAATATAAAAAAATATATTTCTTCCAGATATTAAAAACAAAATAATTATAATCTCTAATAAAATTCATTAGTTATGATTTTATCATTTACAAAACAGCATTATACTTATTTTAAACAAAGTGCCGTGTCATTTTTATGAAAAGCTTACTACTGTATATTGGCTTATAAAAAAAAATATTGTCTTATCAGTTCTATATGACTGTATTAGTTAAAAGAGTTCATTAATTAATGAGTGGCATAAATCTACCAATCAGACTACTTAGAGATGGAAAATCAAAATAGAGAAAAATAGATTTGATATCCATAGTTAAAATGTAAAAAGATAATAAATCTATTTAATGAATTAAAATTTATTTTAAATTATATTTCAGATCTTCATCCATTCGCACTGTGTGAAAGAAGAAACATATTAGGATTAAGACAATCTAAGTGTGCCATAAACAAGGCCCATAATTTAAATGAAATGAGATTGTACCTAGACCGTGCAGAAGTTGCTTGTCAGGAATTTATTTTTTTTAATCCGCATGATAAACTGTACGTATTTGTAATTATTGATATTTATATTTGTGCAATAATTCTAATTTATTGTATTATTATACTTTCATCGTAAATGAAGTAAAACCTCCTTTATGGCGTTACAGTTCTGTTAGACATTTGTAATTTATCGATATTTTATTTTTGCCTCATATTTATAATTTATTTAGACTATATATTTTTACCTTATATTTACAATCTATCGACACTAAATTTCTGCCTCATATTTATAAATTATTGACACTATATTTCTACTTCAAATTAATAATTTATCGTCATTATATTTCTGCTTCACATTTATAATTTATCAACACTATATTTCTGCCTCACAATTACAATTTATCGTCACAATATTTCTGCTTCACAATTACAATTTATTGTCATTATATTTCTGCCTCACATTTATAATTTATCAACACTGTATTTCACCCTCACGAATATAATTCATCAACACTAAATTTCTGTGTAACATGTTTAATTGATATGCACTAAATTGCATTTGCAATAGATTTGTACAATATTTGTCCTTTGTTGACATTATACTCAAATTGAATTTGCAATAAACTTCTAGAATATTTGCCGTTTACCGTCAATTAGACTAGTACGTTTTTTAAGTTTTGGTTTGGTTTGATTATTTTGTTTGTTTAGGATTTTTTTGTTGGGTTTTTTCTTTTCTTTTTTATTTTGGAAGTTGTTGGGGTTTTTTTTGTCTCTTTCATTTTTTTTTCTTTTTTGAGGGGTATTTATTTCCGACAGTAGATATTATTGACAGTACACTAGTATTGTTTGTGCAGAAGTTGAAAAAAAAGATCTGAAAGATATTTATTGTTTGCCAACATTAGACAAAAATGTTTTATTTTCATTTTTGTTTCTGGTAACTTAACATTACATTGTGCAAATATTTTAATTTACATCAGGTCGTATTTAATTTTAACAGAAAAATGACAAAATGCTACTTTTTGTTTTGTCTTTCAACAGAGACGCTATTTTACTAAGAAAGACCACGTTTTTACATGAAAAGCCAAGATTTACATAACGCACACACACACACAGACGCTATTTTACTAAGAAAGACCACGTTTTTACATGAAAAGCCAAGATTTACATAACGCACACACACACACAGACGCTATTTTACTAAGAAAGACCACGTTTTTACATGAAAAGCCAAGATTTACATAACGCACACACACACAGAGACGCTATTTTACTAAGAAAGACCACGTTTTTACATGAAAAGCCAAGATTTACATAACGCACACACACACAAACACAAACAAATCTATTCAGTGTTTGTGACGACATATTTTAGCATTCCATTCCAGTCATTAAAATGGTCAGGGATGTGTCATCTTAAATTAATTTTTCGGTTCACATAATGAAACGTTATGTTTTTGTGTCGTTTTAAGTGAACTTGCTCTATTTCAGTAATAAGTCTGCAGTAAAATTATTTAGACTTTGTAAAGTCTTATATGGACATTTCTATTCTATAATAATAAAAATATATGTTCAATATATGTATCGTCTTCATTTTTATTGATTATAATAAACTCAGTGTAATATTTAAGTTTTCTATTCACATAGTAATATATGTTCAATATATGTATCGTCTTCGTTTTTATTGATATAATAAACTCAGTGTATTATTTAAGTTTTCTATTCTAGTACAAGAAAATCGGTATAGTGTGAATGCGACTTCTTACTTAAATTTTCCAATTTTTAAAAATAGAAATCTATTCCGTATGTGTGACGCCATATTTAACATTTCTAGTCCAGTAAAAGAAATATATTCAGCATATATGACGTCATATTAAAACAAAATCTATTCAGTACGTGTGACGTCATATTTAGCATTTCTAGCTCATTAAAAGAAAATCTATTCGTTATGTGTGATGTCATAATTAACATTTCTAGTCAAGTAAAAAAAAAAAATCTCTTCAGTGTATATGACGTCATATTTAACATTTCTAGTTCAGTAAAAGAAAATCTCTTCAGTGTATATGACGTCTTATTTAACTTTTCTGGTCCAATAAAAGAAAATCTCTTTATATATATGACGTCATATTTAACATTTCTAGTTCTGTAAAAGAAAATCTATTCATTATGTGTGACATTTTTAGTCCAGTGAAAGAAAATCATTTCATTATGCGTGAGGTCATATTTAACATTTCTAGTCCAGTAAAATAAAATCATTTCAATGTAGGTTACATCTTTTGGACTTTTCTCTTTTTTTTTAAATCTGAGAAGCGTATCTGCTGTTTTTAACTGTTTTAGTTCAGTAAGAAAAGAACTGAAATGAGTATATGATGTCTTATTTAACTTTATTGTAAATATAAAAATGTATAAAGCAACTTGTTTATATCATTATTTAACTTTTCTACTCTAGTAAAAGAAAATCTCATCAGTATATGTGACGTCTTATTTAGATTATTTGATCCAGTATAAGACAGCCTATGTGACGTCATATTTAAGATTTCTAGTCTAGTAAAAGTAAATCTATTCAGTATGTGTGACGTCATATTTAACATTTCTAGTCCAGTAAAAGAAAATCTTTTCAGTATACTTTACATCTTTACTACTTTTCTATTTAAAAAAACAAACAAACTAACTTTTAAGTGTAGGTGACAATTTAAGACTCATATGAGTTATGTCATGTCTTATTTAACGTTATTGTAAAAAAAAAATGTATGATATAAAAGCGCTTGTTTAGTGCATTATTAACTTTTTTTAATCCAATTAAAAAGAAAATCACCTCAGTGTATGTGATTATTTAACTCTTCTGGTCCAGTAAAAAGAAAATCTTTTCAAGTAATTGCGTACAAAAAGAATCAGGCACTTTGGTCTGTGGTCTTATTTCTTTATTTGCGAAATGAAATATATGGTATTACGTCATGCTGATTATTTTACAAGTGATCTCTCTCTCTCTCTCTCTCTCTCACACACACACACACACACACACACACACACACACACACACACACACACACACACACACACACACACACATTACACATTTTTTAAAAAGTTAACACCATCGATATCGGTGAAAAGAACTTTTTGTAAACTAAACGCATATGGAAACCAAGTAAATTTCCGTCATATACCTTATCAGCCCGGGGCCATTGTTAATTCGCGAAAAGCTGTACGAAACGTTTTCCAGTGATCTGTTTTCTTGTTTCGTTACGCTTTGTTGTGTTCTTTGTTGTTACCTTGTTTCGTTACGCTTTGTTGTGTTCTTTGTTGTTGCCTTGTTTCGTTACGCTTTGTTGTGTTCTTTGTTGTTGCCTTGTTTCGTTACGCTTTGTTGTGTTCTTTGTTGTTGCCTTGTTTCGTTACGCTTTGTTGTGTTCTTTGTTGTTGCCTTGCATTGTTGCGCATTAATTTTGTGCTACATTGTGACGTGTTGCACTTTGATGTGCTGGCATCAATGAGTAGCATTGCGTTGTTTTACTGTATTCTGCATTATATTACATTATTTTGTTCATCGATCGAGTCGGATGCAGTGCACTGTTGTACTTTGTTGGGTACAATGCGTTGCTTTGATTTGTGCTGAAGAATTGTGAAGACGTCAGTTTCATTCTCTTTGTTTAAAAAAAAAATCAAATGTTATTGACTTATTTTAAAAAGTGTTTCACCAGATGCCTAGTTTGCTTTCCAGTCAAAACAAAGTGACGTTCCCAATGTCAGCGTGCGTTACGATTGGCTCAGAGTTAAAATTAGACTGATTCCGAATCCCAGACTCGACACTAGATGAAGCGTACAAAAATGTACGTACGCACGAACAAAATAAACTACAATGAGTTCACGAGCCACTGCCCTTGCGGAAATGCTTCGGGTTCAAGCAGTCCTCAGATATAAAAATTGTCAGTCAGTTTTCAGTAAACAAATATTATTAAAGTTCTATTTCACATTATGTTGCGTTGTTGTTGTTTTTTAGACCAAGGAGAAACTCACGATGGATTAGTGTACGTTATAAGGAAACCGGATTTCTGAAGCCATTATTTTATTTTATGTTTGCGTCAGTTGGAAAAAAAGTGGAATATTAGCACTCGATCGTTTCTTCAGATGGCTAATCGCCCGCACAAACTACGTTCACCACCCGCCGCCCTCCCCTTCCTCCACGCATACACACACACACACACACACACACACACACACACACACACACACACACATCATTTTCCTAATATAGTCAGCTAAACTTAACTGCATGGTATGTGGAAAGTTCTTGAAGCATGACTCCATTAACACACAGTGTACATTCCATGTGCTGATCGCGACATTCACAAGATATTATATGGCTGTCAGCTTATTGTGCGCTTAAGTTTGTTTCCCGCACCAGAGAGCTGTTTGAAAACTGAGACTTGCTTTATATTGCCTGCAGGCCCTATTTGTAAAAGTCACATTGGTGGATCGGGTTTTCCAGACAGACTAGGTTGAGCAGACCGTTCAGTGAATGTCCATTTCTTTTTAATTATTTTATTTTTATTTACTTCTTTTAGTTAAAAAGGAAGGAAAACACAAATTACGATTAGAGTATGGTTGTAATACAAAGAAAATATCAGCAGAGATTAAAGTCACAATTACCTATACGTTTTAGAGTACGTGCTATAATGTAAACACACTGCACAAACTGCTTAATATTTAAAAAGAAGTTAATGTCGTTAGAGAGAGTTATAGTTACAAAGAAGTAAATTAATTATTCTGAATTTTTAATGTATCTAGTAATTTTTTTTTAAATTCTCTTTATACTCTATCTTATATTCTGTAGTCTTGGACTTTTCCTAATGTAAATTCAAAAATAATATTCAGTTGTCATTTTCAGAAATGTATTTTTTTTATGTTTTATTTTTAAAATATTGTTTTTTAAAAAAAAGAACGATATTCTCCCTTGTCTCCCTATCACTTCTCTGACGTCCATTACATTTTTTTTTTAGCGTTACTATAAAAAAAATAATAATGTAATTGTGGCAGAGTAAATTTGCCTATCCTTGTTTCTAAACTTAATTGTTATAAAAATTGTTAAATGTCAAAGTGACTCGACCTTCAAAACTGCTTATGCTTATATATTTAAGTGTCAAAGTTAGAAGTAAACAACTCAGGTGGAGGATTGGTTAGAAATTGCTAATGCAATCCAAACCAGTTCCAACTGGATGAGTGGTTTTTCTGACTAATAGTCTCACACTTGTTCATAACAAATTCATCCAATGAGGATGGACCAAAAGTTTCTAATTGTTGAAGAAATAGTCCATTCTGATCACTTTGAATTTGAATATAACTCGAGTCCGGTCATAAAGGTGATTGTTAACTTATGGTAAGTTAATTAATTGACTGATAAAGGAAGAATGTACTTAGAATATTTCATACATGTTTGCTATTAATTTATTATTTGAATTTGAAAATGTTTTTTGTAATATTTGAACCATTATTTTTTGTTCACTATTTCTTATGCTGTGTGTGTATCAGCCTAATGAAATTGTTACAAGATTTGTAAGTTGAGAATGTTTATAAGAGAGAAAGGAGTTTAGAGATGAAATAAACCTGAATTTTAGTGCTGCCTTAATTTGACTTTTGCAGAGGAGCAGACCTTTTTGTCTTTCTTTTCATGTGTGCATCCAGAGTTGTCAACTGAAAACGTGTTGCTGTAAGTTGATTCCCGTGAATTCCATTCGGGAACCAATACGTGGGAGATTTGTGGTCTGAGTTTGGTCTCGAGAGTTCACGAAGATTGTTTCAAATGTTCCTCGTGGTGTGTTGAGTAAATGCACATGAAAATTCTAGAACATTCCTCCTGATGTGCTTGATAGCCCAGGTGAAATTCAGAACGACTCTCTAACTTGAAGAGCGCGTTGAAGATTCTGTAACAGTTGTGTAACGTGCCTCGAGAAGAGACACTTGGGGCCACCGTCTAAATAAGAAAGACTGAGACTTACTGCAACCACCTGATTGTGAAACACGTGCGGGCGACAGTAGCCATCTTTGAACGGGTTATATGCATTGACTTTAATTAATTCTCTGAAACTCTACTCTCATTTGCATGATGATATCCATGTACTCGATTGTATATTATGTTAACTGACTGCTAATGTCTATGCTAGGATAAACTGACTGTCCAGTGTCAATTGAACATTGTTATTAAGTGATGTAAATGTCAACACTTTTGATTTTATTAATTTGGTGTATATTTGATTGTTGATTTAATAAATATATTGTTAAATTTATTGACAGACTTACATTTAATGATTACCATATGTTGGAGAAGAAAGTGGGTGGATGGGGGCTCGCTAAGTATAGATTAAAAGATGGATTGTCTTCTCCTTTGGTAAGAAGTTTTCCATTTACGGAAATATTGTGTGACACTTAATGTTTGTCTTTAATGTTGTCGAAGAGAGAAAAGTTTACAGCGCCCGCATATCCGCCGAGTGAGAGAGATGAGTGGTGTCTGCTGGAGAATTATTAATAACATAAATTACGACTCTCGTCACTTGTAGTTAGTTATGGGTGATTAATTAACAACAATAATCGTAACCAATAACTTGTGTGGCGTGGCGTCACAGTAAGTTTAAAGTTTTCCTAAATCTCTCAGTTTCTTTAAAGATTTCTTAAATAATGGTGAAATATTTAAAACAGTTCTTTTCGTTTATAAAATAAAATATTATTTTAAACACATGCAATATAAAATCTTTGTTCAGTAAAGCAAGGGCGGTAACTTTTTCGACTTCATTTAAGAAGTATGGGTAACTTTTTCGTATTATTACACTAGTGAGGCAATACAAATATCTTCTCGGCGACACCCTTATAAAAAACAAGAATAAGCTACGGACATCTTCAGCAATAGGAATAATTTCGGCTACTCTTGAGAAATACAGACTATTGTTCTTGAAAAATAATAGATAGATATAAAACTCTCATAAGTACGTAAGAAGTAAATTTTCTCATAAGTATGTAAGAAATATAAATCTCATACGTACGTAAGAAATATGACTCTAATAAGTACGTAAGAAATATAACTCATAAATACGTAAGAATTATAAATCTCATAAGTACGTAAGAAATAAAACTCATAAGTACGTAAGAAATATACCTCTAGGCTAAATGTAAGAAATAAGCAGACAATTTCTAGAATGGAAATAATACTTTATGATGCACTTAAGAAACGGGGTAAAAAAAAACAAAAAAAACTGTCGCCTACATCTGAGAAACAGAAATAACGTTTCCGATGTATTTGAAAAATGTGTTGATAGTAAAATGCATTGCCTTTCAATTTACGGAAACCATTATTTATTTACCTGATATTACTTACTTATTTAAAGGTGGGGGGAGAGATAATGGTTAATCACATAACTTTATCACAGTTATAGTTTGAACACTCTACCAATGCAAACTCTTCAAAATATATCACGAAATGGCATTACTATTAATAATAATTGCTAATGCTTATAATTAATGTTCCGTGATAATAAATCTTAAAAAAATCTTCAAAATATAAAGTAAACTAAAGGTATATGTACTAAATAATTTAGAAATTCCAGCTCTTAAAAAGAAAATTGTAGCAGTAATCCCCAAGTAATTTAAATTTCCAAACTTGCTCAAATGCACGAATCGGTTAAAATATTAATTTTAATTTGCAGTTTGCTAATTTCATTTCTGATTTTCCTATAACACGTATAGACGTGTGTGACATAAACAATATGTTTCATAGAGTTATGTTTTCGCCTAGACAAATGACCTTTGAACTGCGTGTACTTTCTTAACAGTCTTTCAAATTTGTCTTATATCAGTTCATTAAAACAACAACAAAATCTATTTCAAGATGAAGTTTGTAGATATAATGTAGAAATGAGAGAGAGAAAAATTAAGAAGAGCAATGGCATCTAAGAAAATATACTTAATAGTATTTTTTTCAGTTGTAACAATTCTTTTTCTTAATGTTAATTTCTTAGTATTTTTTTCTTTTCAGTTGTAACAATTCTTTTTCTTAATGTTAATTTCTTAGTATTTTTTTCTTTTCAGTTGTAACAATTCTTTTTCTTAATGTTAATTTCTTAGTATTTTTTTCTTTTCAGTTGTAACAATTCTTTTTCTTTAATGTTAATTTCTTAGTATTTTTTTCTTTTCAGTTGTAACAATTCTTTTTCTTAATGTTAATTTCTTAGTATTTTTTAAAAGCTATTTCTTGTATTTGTCCCTCTCCTGCTCTTCTTATTATCATATATAAACTATACATTTGCAAATTTTCTTACATTTATTTTATGTTGAATTAAACTTTTAAAGAATTAGATTATCACGACTAACATTTGGTTTCTGATGACGAGTATTTAGGCTTTCATTTAACTAAATTAAAAAAAAAACTCTGATTTACTGTAACTTTTATTATTAGTTTTGAATTCTTGTAGTTTCTCTTCTTCTTTTTTCTTTCTAAATCTATTTTGGCGTTTGTAAGAATAAAAATGAAAATAAAAAAAAACTGTAAAATTTCGCTGAGTTTCAATCATTGTGTTATGCTTTATTGATAATATTATGTTTGAATATTATTTTTTCGCTAAATTTTTATGACACATCTTAAATGATGTTTCTATGTCTGTGTCGTCGTGTGCTTGCGTGCGTAAGTGTGTTTCAAGTCTGAAATCTTCCTAATGCTTACATTTTTTTTTTAAATGGAAGATTTCTTTAATGAGTTGTGTGCTCGCATGTATGTGTGTTGTGTGTGTGAGAGAGAGTGAGTGATTTGAGTGCATGGTATATAAATTGTGCAAAGACAAACCAAAACACAAGTCCGTCCCTTGAACCCGCAAAATACCTGTTTCGTAGTGATTATTTCTAAGTGGTACGCATATACTCTCTCTCTCTCTCTCTCTCACTCACACACACACACACACACACACACACACACACACACACACACACACACACACACTCTGGTCACTAATAATCTCCATTGACAAAAGCACGTGAAAAATATGGAAACGACCCATTCTTAACGTCCATACATTACTTTCCACCCTCATACGACGTAGCTTTAGTTTGGGTATCTTTAAAAATAATTTTTAAACAACACAATTGCTGTTCCAAGTGTTTTCTTTCCCTCTCTCGTCTACTCGATACTAAATATGTTGTGGATCTAAGACCTGAGTAACTGTTTCAGGTTTAAAGGGTTAAACGCTGGCCGGTCTTTCTCATTCATCAGATACAGTTGACTACCCAGTTATAAGCTAAATAAAAATAAAATATAAATGAATCCGTTTCTATTTTTTTTTTGAGCCTGTGTCGCTTATGACCATATTTTGAGTCGAGAAAACGTTCGTCGATATTTTAAAAATTCTGAAAGTTGTTTTATGCGATATATCCTACTTTTTAAAAAATAAACAAAAACATAAATTAAGAAAACACTCAACGAATTTCAGTATTAAGTTTTCTTCTCTCTCTATTTATTACTATAAAAGGAGATATGTTTTGATGTATTTGTAAATAAAAAATCTGCATTCTTACAAGGATGGTGTATTCCAAGACAATCAGGAAGAGGCTAGTTATGTTTAAATTCCAAAGTTCTGTCACCGAATGTCAAGGCCAAGTGGCACACGGACGTAAGCAAACGAAGACGAATAGAAACATTTTAAAAAGTAATTAAACAATTAATTTCCAAAAGTGCTGACCAAGAAAAGTTACCTGCAGCAGAAAAACTGCGGATCGTGTCGGTGAGTTGGGGTATGTCCTCACTCTTTGTATCGTGCTCACCCGGAACGTCGGACTGGTTGCGACGGGCGACAGGAAACGCGAGATGGGCACCGCGCTGCAGGTCATTAAACAGGCGAACCATGAACATCGTTGAGGCCTTCCGATACTCCGATCCCGAGCGGCCATTTTTGTAGAAATGGTACATCACCTCGTCCTCCTGCAGGATCGTTCCGACAACCTTGCCAACGCCGCCGTAATCGGACGGTTCCAAGGCGTGTTGACTTGGAGCCTGCAGCTCTTGGGTCCCGCTGGAACCAGCGACGGTTAGAAAGTGTTTGGGGTGAGATGGAGGAAAGGCGATGGGCAGCGAGGCACCATCCGCTCGAACTGGGAGCAGGATGGTTAAGAGGGTGGTCAGGTTCATGACGAGAAGCAGGTGACGAGACAACGGAAGTGTTCCTTGGAGGGTGCGGCTGTTTGTAAATGTGAGCTGAACTACTCTGGTCATTTCTATCCCAGGCGCAAATACGTCAATAAAAACAAAATGTCGTAAACTATGTGTTCGAAGTGTTAGAGCTGAAATGACAGAACTAATATTACATACATTATTATTAATATCAAGACTGGCGACGCTTTCATGCAAAATTTTTCCCTCACTTTTGTCGTCACCAGTGTCTGCCTATTTCCATTTCGAGACAAGTTCGCATGGTGTTAGGAGGTACAGCGCTGTTTGAATTAAAATCGTCCCAGTACAGAAGCACTGCGAGGTCGCTATATTTTTTTTCCTCTTTTCTTCTCCTTCTTTCTTCTGTACCCCCACCCCCACCATTTTTTTGTTGTTGTTAACACTTCGGTGGACGTGTTTGGTCTCACCTATCGACTAGCTGTTGCCATCGAACGTTAAACGGTCATTTAGGAGAAGGGGAGAGGAAAAAAAATAATTTTTAAAATGTGTTTTCCTCTCTCTGTGTTCTGATCCTCCTTTCCGTTGGTGGAAGCGTTAAGGAAATGCCCCTCCCACTAGCAGAACCGCGGGGACTGGTTCGGCCTACAAAAGGCCAAGGGGCACAACCCAGCGCTTCATTATTTGCACTGTCAATGAAAGGGATTAGGCTTGGATTTAAGTGATTCACAGAACTGCGCACCCGGCCACAGGCTGGCCAGGTACTTTTAAAACTACCAGCATCGTGGTTTGTTCTAGACACAAATTAAGACTGAGGACAGATAAAGAGTGGAATACCCCGAGTAGCGGACGACATCAGTGGAACGCCCTACCCAGCTCAGCTTTCAATGTCAAAGGGGTTTCGGTTCTATTAACTAAGCTCTCTGTGAATCCAGCATAAGTTATCTCGGACAAACCAGTTATCAGTTTGATTCGACTTTTTTGATAATAATTGCCTCCCAGCTAACCTAATTATGTTCATCTTTTCGGAGAAGAAAATTGTTTATATATTTTAATAATATAATAAGTTGAAGATTTTAAAAGAGAAAGTTGCAGTTTAATAGGGGTTTGTAAATGAAAGAACTACAATGTGTTTTAAAAATTTGTTTACGGTGCTTCTGGTCCGGGATGTGTTTCGTTTGAGCCTTCGCTGCAAATAGCCTGTGATTAAATAATTAAAAGCCATTGAGCTTCAGTCATCAAAGTTTGAGATTCTTACTGCTATCTAGTCCTTCCTGGGGAGGGGGGGACACCAAGTGGACCTTAAGGAGAGAAGAAATTAATTCTCTTCAAGTGGCTGGTCAAACATACGCAACTTGGGGCTACCACGACCAGTGCATACCAAAACCCGAAAAGGAGGAGAGGAAGGAGGGGGGGCCTCCCAAAGAAGGATCGGGTGTAAATTGCCCCGCGGTCACCGTCGCTCAAATTGGCTCCGAAGACGATAAAAGCGTCTGGTCTTTTGTTAAGCGCCAGCTCGACGTGAAGGGACTAAACACACCAGCAAGAGGCACTGACGAGCAAGCGGCAGTGAGGACGTCGACATTGTATTTTCAACACTTCAGTAAATGGCGGGGAGAGGGGGGTGGGGGGGCGAGGTAGTCGGTGAAAAACTTCTCGCCTACTAACTTGCATATAATCATGGATGGCTGCACAAACCGCACAAAACGAAAAGCGTCCACTGGCTGGGGTCCTAATAATTATATACCCACTCTCCCCACCCTACCCCCCACACACCCCCACCCCCCCCCCACACACACATCAAGAAGCCTCCACTTGCCTTACCTTGTAACATCAAGACGAAGTTTCTTCGCCAGCACAGTAGCGTTAGGATCGACGACCGCCTCTTGACGCTCAAGAGGTCTTGATTGCACTTAAGTACTATTTATTCCACTCCTTCGGACAGGCCTCATGCGTAAAGTGCTTGTCTTGGGTAGTGTCCAGCTCGTGTGATAATGGCAGTAGATATAAACCAACATTAATTCGATACGTTAAGGAGTGTTGTCGGTCATCTTTCGTTTGAATAGTGTGGTTTAATCTGCTGAGTGACACATTTCACGCTTTAATGAACCAGCGACATCGCGTACGTCGTCACGAGTGAACCCGACGATGACGAGGTATCTTTCTACTGGTTGTTTGTTTCGTAACAGACATTCCTGTCGTGCGTTCTGAGTTAAACAGGACGCTTTAAACAAAATTTGTATATTCATTATTCCAAGGAAAAAATTAAACAATAATGAACTGTCGCATATCGAAGATAAAATACATGTACCGCGACAGAGTTTTAAAGAATAATTTTTTTTTTAAAACACACACCTATATTTAAGCAGAACTTGCTTAGAAAAAAATACTATATTTCTATTTGTGAGCAAAGTATTCGGTGAAACAAACATTGAACGGGTGATATCATCCTTTCCAATATATGTGGGTTTGGGTTTGGGTTTGTTTGTTTGTTTGCAGTTTTGAGGGTTTTCGAGGAGGGGAGGGAATTTATGAAGGTAATCGCTATAGTCAACTTTTCCTTAGCACGAAAGAAGCTATCCATAAAACTGGAGGCGTTATCCATAACAGATTTACAAACATTAATCGTAGCACTGGAGACGTTATCCGTAATTCTACAGGCGTTATCCGTAATATTGCAAACTTTATCCATAACACTGAGAACATTATCCGTAATACTGCAAACGTCATCAATAACACTGGAGATGCTATCCGTAATCCTACAGACATTATCTGTAATATTGCAAACATTGATCATAGCACTGGAGGTGTTATCCGTAATTCTAAAGACGTTATCCGTAATATTATAAACGTTAATCGCAACACTTGAGACGTTAATGTTACAAACGTTTTCCATAACACTCGAGACGTTATCCATAACAATACTACATTATCAATGGAGATGTTATCTGTAATTCTACAGACGTTATCGGCAATGTTTGAAACGTTATCTAAAATACTAGAGACATGATCCAAAATATTGCAAACGTTATCCATAATACCGGAGACGTTATCCGTAATTCTACATACGGCTTTAATTCAATAATGTACATGAGTTCAGTAGACAAGAATGCTACGAAGTTGTATTCTTCAGTAAATGGGACCAATACGATAGGGATAGAATGAAGGGAAATAACTGATTTCCATACACGTTTGTGATTTCACTTACTCCCCTTCTAGTTGCATCCCCACTGGACAGAAATAATTTTGAAAATGGAAATGTCTTGCGCTCCAGCTGTATTTCTCCTCCCTCCCATCTTTTCACGCCTCTCCTACATGCTACCCACTCCTCCTGAAGTGCTTTTGTAAGTGTTATACAAGTGGGGTGTTTTCAAAATATTTTTTGATTTGTTTAAACAATGAATATTATTTTTGTAAAGTATAAAACAGTTAATGAAATGTGCCAACACTAACTCATACTGACATGAGAATATGGTATGTAATAAAGGGATTGTGGCACAGTAAATTTGCCTATCCCTATTTCTAGAATCTAGACTTAATTTTTATATAAATTGTTAAAATCGTCCAAGTGACCCGACCTTGGGCACTCCTTATGATGGTAATTTTTGTAAGCATCAGAGTTGGAGTAAACACTCGAGAATATGCTAGAAATTGCTGATGCAATGCAAACCAGTTCCAACTGCATGAGTAGTTTTTTTAAAATATTTCATGAATTTTTGCTATTGATATGTTATTTGTAGAGATGTATTATGTGAGTAGACTATTATTTCTACAAACTGTGAACTATAATGCTTATATGTAGTATGCTAAACACTTGACATTGTTTCTAGTGAACCTCTTCATAAACTATTATGCTCTATTTATTATGCTGCTTTTTGTGTATCAGGCTAATAGACACTGTTGCAGGAAACTGTAAGTTGAGACTTGAATGTAAGAAAAAATGGAGTTTAAAAGGAATAAACTTGAAACCTAGCATTTGTTTCCTGATTATATTTTTACAGGAAAAAAAAGCAGCTTTTCCTTGTGTTATTTGAATCTCCTGGTTTCCTGATTATAAACCACTCTAACCATGGTAGAGTGTCTAAGTGTAATGAATACACCACATTCTCTTGATGTATGGTGGCTAGGTAATCTACTTAAATGGAGCAATTTCTGATACAATGAAGTTACTAGAAATTGCTGCAATTGTTGTTCTGCTTGAGGGAACTAATACAACGAAGGAGACCAGGCTAGCCTCGAGAGAATAGCAGCAAATAAGTGTTCTACAATGTGAGAAGGGAATCTAGTGGAATTGACAGTAATAACTGAACAAATAATTTGTGACTTTGTTACAAAAGCATGCAGACTATTGAGACAGCAACTAAATCAGGTTATGTACAAACTATTATCACTTATCTCTAATAACTCCATTTCTTTTCTCTGATAAAAACTACCCTTTGATTTGTACTGACACTAATTTGTTGAATTGTATGTTAGAGACATTAAAATTATTTTAACATGCTTTTTTGGAAATACTGATGTCAAGTAATCTTTTTTGATTGCATTTGTTATATGTATATTTGATTGTTGATTTAATAAATTTAATGACCTTCTCACACATATTGATTTACTTATGTTTTAGAAGAAAGTGGGTGGATGGGGACTTGCTGAATATAGGTTAAAGACGGATTTGTCTTCTCCTTTAGTTTTATACGAAGTTTTATACCTACGGAAATATTGTATGAGGGTAAATGTTTGTCTTTAATGTTGTGGAAGAGAGAAAACGTTTACAGCGCCCGCATATCCGCCAAGTGAGAGAGATGAGTGGTGTCTGCTGGAGAATTATTTATAACATAAATTAAGATTCTCATCACTTGTAATTAATTATGGATGATTAATTAATTAATAATAATAACCATTAACTAGTCGGCGTTGGCGTCACAGAAATACAATCATTTTCGTGAATTTTTCCAAAAGATTTTATCGTTTTGATATAGTGGCGTTCAGCAGCACTCCGTCTTGATTTGATCAAGTTTTAAGCATTGGCATGACCTCACGAAGACTTTGATCACGTTTTATACATTGGCATGACGTCACGAAGTAATTTGATCAAGTTTTATACATTGGCATGACGTCACGAAGTAATTTGATCTATACATTGGCATGACGTCACGAAGTAATTTGATCAAGTTTTATACATTGTCATGACGTCACGAAGTAATTTGATCACGTTTTATACATTGGCATGACGTCACGAAGTAATTTGATCAAGTTTTATACATTGGTATTCGGTTATGTCTTAAAGTAATTTGATCAATTTTATACAATGGCGTTCCATCAAAGATCAATTTCTATCAATAATCTTTACTGCGGTGCATGGTTATTTTCCAAATGTATTTTGATCCGCTTCTTTCACAGCAGTGGCGTCGATTTATATTCCAGTATAATTCCATCATGATCTGACAAAGCTCCATTATTAACAAAGTCCATTACTATAATACTATACTATAATTCTGACAAAGTCCATTACTATAATGGTGCTCTGTTTATATCGCACTGATTTTTATAGGTAAAGAACGGTATTTCAGATTATCACTGATACAAAGGCGCTCACTAATGTCTTACCTCGATCTGTCGAGTTCTATTAATATACAGTTGTGCTTTGTTATGTCCCACACTGAGTTGATCCAGTTCTATTAATATACAGTTGTGGTTTGTTATGTCCCACACTGAGTTGATCCAGTTCTATTAATATACATTTGTGCTTTGTTATGTCCCTCGGTGAATTCACGCACTTCTATTAATATACAATTGTGTTTTTGTTATGTCCCTCAGTGAATTGATCCAGTTCTATTAAAATACAGTTGTGTTTGTTATGTTCCAGTTTTATTAATATACAATGGTGTTTTTGTTATGTCCCTCAGTGAATTGATCCAGTTCTATTAAAATACAGTTGTGTTTGTTATGTTCCAGTTCTATTAATATACAATGGTGTTTTATGTTCCATAGTGGGTTGACCCAATTCTATTAATATAGAGTCGTGTTTTTATGTTCCATAATATATTAATACAATGGAACTCTATTACGTCTTACATTGATCAAGCTCTATATCAGTCCAGTGGTGTTCAGATAAGTCCCTTTTTGATCTGGACAAGCTTTCTACCAATGTACACTGGGTTACGTTTGTTATGTCCCACAGTGATTTCATCACGTTCTATCAATGAACACTGTGCATTTTGTTGTGTGTCTGACCATGATTTGATCAAGTTCTATTAAAGCACAATGGGTTGCGTTTGTTATGTTCCACAGTGATTTCATCACGTTCTATCAATGAACACTGTGTGCATTTTGTTGTGTGTCTGACCATGATTTGATCAAGTTCTATTAAAGCACAATGGGTTGCGTTTGTTATGTTCCACAGTGATTTCATCACGTTCTATCAATGAACACTGGGCTGCGCTTGTTATTTCCCACAGTATCCTGACCAAGTTCTATTAATACATCTGTACTTTAGTGTCCCACTACGAGCGCCCTTTATTGATAGAGAGCTTGATTAAGCTCTGTTAGTACTATAGCGCTCGATTAAATCCCAGTGATTTAATTCACCTCTATTTCAATAAGGTAGTGATCAGTTACGTCCTGGACGGTTTTGATCGAGTTCTGTTAATACAATGGTGCTAGGTCACTGTCCCACAGCATTTCGACCGAGCCCGATCACCATACAGTTTACGTAGCATTCATTTATATTCCAGTGATTTGATCGAGTTCCGTGAAAACAGTGCCGAAAAAGAAAACACCTTTAATTTAATACTTCAGTGGGAAAAAGCCCTCGCAATGCCTCTCTCGCTTTTGGACTGGAATATTTTATTGAGTGTCTCGGCACTAGACCTGATGGAACAATAACTATTGTCGCTGACTGAGCCACCCTGCGGCTGATTCTGTCACACACCTAGACCGACTTCACGACACCAATCGATGCAAGTGATGCGTCTGATTCGGGTCTGGATCAACTTTCAATCGCGACAAATTAAAGATGGGCGATGGTAATGTTTTTACTAAGCCTCTAGATCTTACGGATGAAAAAGATAAGGTCCTCCAGGCTAGGCGTTTCGGCCATTGGCAACGTGGGTACTTCTCCCGTCGCAAGGCAGTTTGCCGATCGTTTACGTCATCAAAATAGTAAGAAAAATCTGACTGTGTGGAGTCTTGAAGGTTGCCATGGAAAGAATTCATAGGGTTTAACTTTAGGAGTGAAATTAAATGCACTAATTATTCATACACACACACACACACACACACACACACACACACACACACACACACACACACACACACACACACACACACTCACTCACCCACCCACTCACTCGTTCGTACACAAGAGGGCACATATAATTATTTAGTTGTGTGAAGTTCAGAAAAACTCAATCGTTTTTGTCTGCGATAGTGATATGACGACTGGTTCGCCAATCGTATTCAGACGGCATTTTTACTTTTAATACAACAGACTATGTGAAATTAACGCCAGACTGATTCGGAATCTCCCTCTGGGTGAGTGTGTGTGTGCACGCGGGGTGTGGGGGGTGGGGGCGGGGATTTCAGCAAATTGACGAACTTTTAAAGCTTGAAATAGGGTTTATGATGAGATGGCCTAATTTCGATAACTGTCATATAAAATCGAAACTTAAAATCAAATATAAAAGAGAATTTTTTAGTCTTATCAGATACATTTCTGCAAATAAAGGGTTATCTTTAAGGAAAGAAAAAAAATGAAGAAGTTATTTTTATTCATCCCGTACTAGTAAATTGATATTAACAACAAAAAGTCATACTATAAGACAGACGAGAAGGATTTCTTTATAAAATTCGAAATGGTGTGAAAATTATTTTTTTATGTGCGTTGAGTGTTGCATCGAGGGGCGGTTAGTGTCGTAGCTAAAGTGTCCTGTTACAAAATGGACTCGGGTGTCTTTTTGTGTGTCACTGGTATGACCCACATTGTATTCCACATTGTTCGTCATGGTACTTGATCATGAATATAAAAATAATCGCTTAATGAATAAAATAACATCACGAAAAAGGGGAAATGTAGGTCTGTTATTCTGCTTCTCTAGCTATTAGTTGTTGAGAAGTGTATTTCATCTATCGTATTAGTCTAACAGACTCCATGACGTTGATAATCCTGCAAAGTAATTACACCATTAACCTCATGTTGTCCTAGCCGGTCATTGTTTTAAAATAGCACCGGAATTTGAAAACGCACGTGGTTATCCACATCTGAATCTGTTCTGTGATCTTCAAGGATGTACCTGTTCATTATTGTGATGCAAGAGCTGATAATAAAAGCTAGCTGATTTTAAGTCTCAATCAGTGATTTTGTTTAGACCAACAAAACTAGAACAAGTCGGTTTTATGCCAGTGTAACACTATGCTTCTATAAACTGTAATAAAATAGTTGGCTAGCGGCTACATAAAGTTCTCTGTGTCTCATTCTCTTTTTCTCTTATAATTGCACAAGCGCGCACACACATTCGCGTACACACACAAAAAAGAGAGAAAATCATTAATTATTTAAAGCTTCACTTTCTATTTTAAATACCCATTCTTTTTTTAAACAGCCACAGCCCTGTTAATCGCCAAGTCACAGTGTCTATATTTCTTTCTTTTATTCCTTTTATTTTTTACAGTGGAGCCTAAATCAGATGTAACCATTTTATTAGATCGCCGGTTTTCTGTCACCGAACTGATCTGTAGGTGTGTCAAAAACATACGTTTGTCGTCTTTTCCGTTTTTCGTCCTGCAACTCTTGAACGCCAGGTGACATTAAATCGCTAGCAACTGTACGTCTTGCTCCTCAAATGACGTCAAAGCTTTGCAAATCTATGCTCTCAGAAATCTGAAGGAAACTTTGAAATACTTTTATGCATAGTTGTGGTAGCATGGAAAGTAATTATTAAAACTGACTGAGAGAACAACTAATACAAACACACCAAGAAAATTTTTTAATAGATTAAAGACTTTTCTTTATTATCACATTATCACTTGGTTTCATTTCAATGATTGTGGCGTTAATCGACAGCCGTAAATGCTGTAGGAAAAGGTACGTTAGTTAAAGTGGTCGCTGCAGCCCAAAAGGTGAGACCTACCCAGACAACCGAGTAGGCGTTGCGGCACTTGATGTTTTGTACGGTTTTGTCTTGGCATACAACTTCAGTCGCGAGATCCCCGTGGGAGCAAGCGCCCTCAAGCGGATATAACGCACTAGTTTTCCAAGGATGTAAATCAAAATATGTCGCCGAGAAAAGAAAAAAAGACACTAACGCCCATGGATTTCTCCCAGCTTCAGTGGAGGGAAATGTGATAGGGGATTAGAAAGGGGAGCGAGCGGTACAGGGAATGGTGGGAACCAATCTGTGCCAGTGTGTGGGAAGGGAGGTAAACTGGACTGCTAACAGAGACTAAATTATTGTACATAGACAAAGAGACAGAGGAGCGAAAGAGCACATATAATACATAAATAGTAAATCGGTGAATTTATGTAGATCAAATTTGCATGACGTGTTATCTAGAATTCCGACGAGAACTGTCACTAGCAGCCAATAGCATATGATCTTAGTCCTCCAAATAAAATTCGAATTCTGACTTTTCAACTGACAGTTAATTAATTGGAGAGAGATATAGTTTTGTCAGTTCGTATCAAAAATTGCAGCTAAACACTGTATTTAAAAAAATCCTGGAGCGCCCCGTGTGATCATTCCAATAAACCAGGGTAATAGAGGTCATTCCAATAAACCAGGGTGAGGTCATTCAAATAATCCAAGGTAAGTGAAGTCATTCCAATAAACCAAGTTAACAGAGATTATTCCAATAAACCAAGTACTAGAGGTCATTCCAATAAACCAAGGTAATAGAGGTCATTCCAATATACCAAGATAATAGAGGTGAGTCCAATAAATCAAGGTAAGAAAATGCATTTCAATAAACCAAAGTAATAGAGTTCATTTCGGTAAACCAAGGTAACATAGGATAATCAGAAGTCCTCATGCAGGTGAAGTTGCATTTCAGTAACTGCGTCACACTCTGCTGGTTGGCACCTGGCATCCACACAAGACCAGTGCTATTCATGAAATTCATGTGAAAGATGTGCGTTTCCTATAGAAAAGGACGGTAGACTCCTCTTACACAGTGGACATGCTAAATTCTAGAAGTCGTCTATTCCGCTAGGTGGCGCTGTGCTTCAAGCAGTTCATATTTCACCAATAAAAACAACACACACACACACATACAAATACACACGCGCGCGCTCATGTGACATCTTAGCAATAATGACGATGCTTCACTTTAGAATATATTTTTTTAAAATATAATAAGTAGCAAATTTCAATCATATTCTCTGTAAATTACATAATAATAGCAACTTACCTGGCTGGTTTGGGTAAACATTATGAATGACTGATATATATTAAACTCTTGGAACCTGAGCAGCTCCAAACATACTGATTATCTCCCCTTCCACCATTAAATCGCTTCTTTATAGCACTGCCTCTGATTGCGCATAATTATGGTGCCACCTATGGTGGACATTTCTGCTGAAAGGGTGCTAAGATGTCGGCCAACAGATTATTGGGGTAATACATCCTTCAGAGTAGTATTTCAGTATGGGAAAAATTAGTATGTGTTCAATGAATATATCAGTAATAGGTATATTATATGCACTTAGTAAATTAAGTATTACATACACGGGTATATTGCATGAAGTAAGTAATATAAATATTTAAGAAATGGGTCTATTTCATGCAATAAGCAATGTAAGCATTTCAGAAATGGGCCTATTGCACAGACTAGTTAATATAAGGATTTCTCCTATGGGCCTACTGCATGCACTAAATAATATAGGCATCATAATTTAAGACTTGGGCCAAAACGCGCATTAAGTTATATAAATATTTCAGAAACGGGTTATCACTTCAAAGATGGACATATTCTATGCTCTGAGTAATACAAGCATTTCAGAAATGGGCCTATTGCACGCACAAAGTTAAATTAAAAAATCAAAACATACTTCAATTTCCAACTGGACCGAGATTGTGGGGGGTTGTTTTTTTTTGCAGGGTTGAAGTTTGCCATTACATGTTTGTCAAAGGTTTGTTGTTAGGATTCTTCTTATTTCGATGGTGTCTTTCTTGGTGAGTTTTCTGAGTGGTTCTGTGATTGTTGAGTATCCATGAATGAGTTTTCTGAGTGGTTCTGTGATTGTTGAGTATCCATGAATGAGTTTTCTGAGTGGTTCTGTGATTGTTGAGTATCCATGAATGAGTTTTCCGAGTGGTTCTGTGATTGTTGAGTATCCATGAATGAGTTTTCCGAGTGGTTCTGTGATTGTTGAGTATCCATGAATGAGTTTTCCGAGTGGTTCTGTGATTGTTGAGTATCCATGAATGAGTTTTCCGAGTGGTTCTGTGATTGTTGAGTATCCATGAATGAGTTTTCCGAGTGGTTCTGTGATTGTTGAGTATCCGTGACTGAGTTTTCTGAGTGGTTCTGTGATTGTTGAGTATCCGTGACTGAGTTTTCTGAGTGCTTCTGTGATTGTTGAGTATCCGTGACTGAGTTTTCTGAGTGCTTCTGTGATTGTTGAGTATCCGTGAATGAGTTTTCTGAGTGCTTCTGTGATTGTTGAGTATCCGTGAATGAGTTTTCTGAGTGGTTCTGTGATTGTTGAGTATCCGTGAATGAGTTTTCTGAGTGCTTCTGTGATTGTTGAGTATCCGTGAATGAGTTTTCTGAGTGCTTCTGTGATTGTTGAGTATCCGTGAATGAGTTTTCTGAGTGGTTCTGTGATTGTTGAGTATCCGTGAATGAGTTTTCTGAGTGGTTCTGTGATTGTTGAGTATCCATGAATGAGTTTTCTGAGTGGTTCTGTGATTGTTGAGTATCCATGAATGAGTTTTCTGAGTGGTTCTGTGATTGTTGAGTATCCATGAATGAGTTTTCCGAGTGGTTCTGTGATTGTTGAGTATCCATGAATGAGTTTTCCGAGTGGTTCTGTGATTGTTGAGTATCCATGAATGAGTTTTCCGAGTGGTTCTGTTATTGTTGAGTATCCATGAATGAGTTTTCCGAGTGGTTCTGTGATTGTTGAGTATCCATGAATGAGTTTTCTGAGTGGTTCTGTGATTGTTGAGTATCCGTGACTGAGTTTTCTGAGTGGTTCTGTGATTGTTGAGTATCCGTGACTGAGTTTTCTGAGTGGTTCTGTGATTGTTGAGTATCCGTGACTGAGTTTTCTGAGTGCTTCTGTGATTGTTGAGTATCCGTGAATGAGTTTTCTGAGTGCTTCTGTGATTGTTGAGTATCCGTGAATGAGTTTTCTGAGTGGTTCTGTGATTGTTGAGTATCCGTGAATGAGTTTTCTGAGTGCTTCTGTGATTGTTGAGTATCCGTGACTGAGTTTTCTGAGTGCTTCTGTGATTGTTGAGTATCCGTGAATGAGTTTTCTGAGTGGTTCTGTGATTGTTGAGTATCCGTGAATGAGTTTTCTGAGTGGTTCTGTGATTGTTGAGTATCCGTGAATGAGTTTTCTGAGTGGTTCTGTGATTGTTGAGTATCCGTGAATGAGTTTTCTGAGTGGTTCTGTGATTGTTGAGTATCCGTGAATGAGTTTTCTGAGTGGTTCTGTGATTGTTGAGTATCCGTGAATGAGTTTTCTGAGTGGTTCTGTGATTGTTGAGTATCCGTGAATGAGTTTTCTGAGTGGTTCTGTGATTGTTGAGTATCCGTGAATGAGTTTTCTGAGTGGTTCTGTGATTGTTGAGTATCCGTGAATGAGTTTTCTGAGTGGTTCTGTGATTGTTGAGTATCCATGAATGAGTTTTCTGAGTGGTTCTCTGATTGTTGAGTATCCATGAATGAGCCTTGCTACGTATTGTGTCATCCTGAGGAATGACCCGACTTCGGCTACTGTTTTTGGTGCATAATGTCGACAATTTGACTCCATTCTCATTCAACTTTTCCAGTGTAGCTCTGAGCGCTTTGTCACGCTCTGTTTGATTCTTGCCATGAACAATGATATCGTCAGACAAGTTCTTGGATCCAGGAATGTCAACCAACACTTCTGGAATTGGCATTCTGAAACTCAAACAACAATCTCTTGTACCGTCTCAGCCCATGATGTGTTGAAAATGTTGTGATGTGTCTGCTTGACTCATCTAATTCAGGCTGGTGGTTAGGCACTTGTCAGACCTAATTTAATGAAAACTGTGGAGCCATTTAGATCTGCAATGAACATCTAATTTCACGCTTGATTGCTTTGTTTGCTTCGCGCATGTCGACGCAAATACGTACACCTTCTTTCTTTGGTACATCTACAATTGGGCTCACCCACGGAGTAGGACCATCGAGGTCCTAGATTACGTCAAGATCTTCAAGACTCTTGAGCTCTTTCTTCACATCTTTTCTGACATGAAATGGAATTCTGTGTTTCTGTGCTATCGGTTGGACATCCTTGTCAGTGTGAAGGGTGGTGATTTCTTTGTTTTTTCTATTCTCCCCCCCCCCCCCCCCCAATTGAAAAGAGTTGGGAATTCATCAGGGATGGGCACGCTTGCTGAAAACGTGTACTGCATGAGTTTCAGAACCTGTGATGTCGCATTGCTGAGTAGAATACATGAGTCCCACGCTTCGGTGTTACTCATGACATAGATTTTGGTTGTGATTCTCTCTCCTTTGCTCTATCTCTGCAGTGAAATGATCTATGACATGGATTATTTTTGTGTGTCATATGCATATATGTTGGGACATTTCTTTCGTAGCTTTGGGGATTTCAGTGACTTGTATGCGGCACGACTGGTATCTATCAGGAATTGGAATTCTTTGTTTTTGTCATGTCTTGTTACTTTTGGCGTTGATATGTATATGGTTTGAGTGCCAAAATCATACTCTGCTTCTTCATTAGGTTCATCTTCTGCCTGTATATTCCTTTTCGTCCTCTGCGTGTATAGCATAATCATCGTCTGATTTTTCTTTGTCTTTTATTTCATCATCTTTTTTGATTTGGTGGGCAGTTTTCTTTCAGCTTGAGCGACAAACTTTGGCAAAATGATTCATCTTATGGCAGGCATTTTTCTTTTGCTGTTGTCGATATCTAAAGCTGCTGGATTGTTCTCAAATTTGGAAATCCATTTTTCAAATCTGATACCAGCTGTGTGTTCAGTAAAGACAAAGAATGAGGGAAAGTTTCAGAGTGACGTCATTTTGTTGTCCCGTTTGTCAGGGTCCCGCCGTTTGAGTGAATGAAATTAATATTGGATATCTCTCACCATCCTCGTCGACAAATTGTTATACTTATGCATTTAATTGTAATGATAAGACACAAAACAAGATAAAACTTCGACAATTTATTTAGAACTTAAACATGGTTTGGTACAATGCGATAGTGGCCATGACATCCTAACGTTTCCATATTGTACCGGAAAGTACGCAAGCTAATTACTGTGACAACACAGCCGGGAGGGCGTTTCCCATATAGATCAACAAAGAGTATGTCGACATGACTACGACACTACACTTTTCAAATAATGTAGTAATAATAGCACGTAATTCATTGATTGAAAAAATTTATCAGCCTGAAATTACAGATATATAATTTTATGTACAGTGGGTAATTTAATTTGTAAAATACTATTGGTCTATTGACTACTGGACCAAAACACACTGTCACTGACTAAAAAGAAATGTTGCTGTCTGTATGTGTGTTAAAATGTATATACAATGTATTGAAGGAATATGAATTAATGGATAAATGAATATAAAACAATAAGTAAAATTGTGAGGGTATTAGCAAAAGATTATTCGCTATTTAAAGTTTATTTAAAGTTTTGAATGTTCAAAATCAAAATGTGAAATGTCCACACAAGCATCAATGCATTCTTGACTCTGGTGTGTAACAGATTGGCTCTCTGCTTGGATCTTATACATTTTTGGAAACGCCCTGTATATTATTACAGAAATAGTTTTTCCACTATATGAATGTTGCCAAGTAAACTGTGTATAAATAGACAATGTACTATTCGGAAGAAAAAATACATTACGAGTCTGCATTATAGATTTAATATCAATTTTTATTTATTTTATTTACATCACAATTTCCAACTGGAATGACATATTTAGTTTTCGAGTGAAGCATAACAGTTGGAAGTACATGAGTAGCCGTTATCATCAAAAGAAAATGAGTCAGGGGTCATCAAAGTTATAATGCTGTACAAAGTGGTTAAAACACTGTCGAATTCGAGGGTCAATGTTTCAGCAAGCTTTCCACACCAAAGATATTGTAATTTGAATTCAGTTAACATTGTAAAATGTTGATAAAATGTATAGAAATAATTACAAAGAAACTATGCCAATACAGACTGAGAGTCAAGTAGAACCACTATCAATATCAGTCATGCAATTAAAAAAATCTACAGAAAATTGAAAAATTACAAAACTGCATCAAAAGATTTCCTAATTTTAAAAAAGCGTATGTATCATCAAAAAGTAATTTAAACAAGCAAATAATCTAAATTTACATTATAGTTTGTGGATATGTTTTCATGCCCAGCATTTTAATATTTAGTGGAAAAGGAATATGCAATAAAAAATATCAACAGTTAAAATAGTATCACTGATTAAATGAATCAAAAATAAATTTCAAAAAACAGAAATTATTTAATTATTTAAATGTATTAAATCAACAGTAAAAGGAGTCAGCATGGATTAGATAACAAGAATTTAAGCTAACCTCACAAATTGAAAACACACACACACACACACACACACTCATCCAAACAACAAACATGCTTACATAAAAAAATATGAAAAAGGTACTGTTGTTGCTACTAAATATATTAAGTGTGTGAACAACAAAATTAAAATAATATATAAAAACCTAGAATTAATAACATTTATTCTGACATTTAATACTCTATGAAATTGATTAAAATTAATTCCCAATGTTTCTAAACTGTATATCATTATAAGTGACAGGTGGGATGGGATGAATAATATATTTTATTCTTGAAGAAATTTAAAATATATTAAAAGTAAGACTGCTCTAACAAATCTATGAAAGCACCTATATCTCCCCAAGTTCCTCAAATATGTTATCTAAAATCAAGAATGTATTTAGAGGGCTACTGATTTTCTAAAGATTTGTAGTTGCATATAATTAATTAGTCTTTGTTCTTATAGTTTTAATTTAATTATTCTTTCTTTTTGGGGCTTCAAATTAATTATTCTTTTTTCATTTGGCTTCATATTCCTTTTCTTTTCTTTTTTTTTAAATTAAATTAATTATATTTAAAATTAATTATATTTTGTCTGTTTGGTTTGAATTATTTTCATTATTTATTGAGGACTGGGCTTTTCTAATATTTACTTATATTTTCAATAAATAAATAATATATCATACACTGATAACATCATTTAAGATAAAATTATAATGCTATTAGATCAACTAAATAATGCGTATGTTATGTTGTAAGAGAAATACACTGCTGGGCAGATTATTTGATGGTTATTATTTCTTTATAAATAAAACATGCAAACTGCAACAAAATTCCAAATTTGTACAGCACTTTATAGGCACTATTGATTTACAAGCTGAAATGGTTTTTAAAACTTTGCTTATAAATGAAATCTTTTCAACATAGTTTAATGCCCATTAGTTTAAATGTAAAACTTTATCATTCCCATTCATTAACTGTAAAAATTTATCATATGAACAGGAGAAATTTTTTTTGATCAACAAAATCTTATATGCATATATATAGTATATATATATATATATATATATCTTATCCAAAGTGTTGTATTTAAAGGCCAACCAACCAATTGGGATTACATGCACACTAAGCCATACTGAATATGGATGTGGGTGAAATAACAGTGTCTATTTAAAATTATGAGCACAGCCATGTGCATCAACAAAATCAAATAATTGTTTTTGATTCCTAGTGTTTATAAAATATAAATAATTTTGTTTTGTAATTATAATTTGTTAGAAAAGCAATAAACTTAAATTGTTTAGTGTCATAAAGAAGATTTTATTATTATGTCACAGTTTTAATGATATGCATGAAATATTATTAGACCTTTTCCAAGGTAGTTTAGAAAAAGGGGTAGACATTTAAAAGTGTTTTGTGTGTATGTTCAGATATGTTAAACACCTGTTATGTACAACTTTTGAAAGGAGTTTCCTTTCTGGTACATACTAGATCTGTATGAAAGTTTGTGTTGCTCAAAAATAGTATGTTTCATGTTAAATATGTTTATCTATTTGTACCACACACGTAATTACTACTTCACTGAAGCCAACTGTATATTACACAAAAATGAATATTTTTTCACACTACAGTTTGCCTGACTGTAATAATAAGAACGTTCAGAAAGAATCACACACACTAAAAGAGAAATCTGGAAAATCAAGCCGTCAAATGACTTGACTCCTGCTGACAAAATTACACTGATCTGTTTGTATGTATTTTCCTTTCTTCACCAGTTTCATCTGGCAAACATGTTTCAAAGTCACAATAAACAGAGGTACCAGCTACTCTGACATACACCATTATATATACACACACACACACATACTGATAGTAATCATTCAACTGTACATGGTGACATGATTATGTTCAAGACAAATTTCTCTCAAAATTAAAATATCTGTTTCTTACAATGACGAAAATGTAAAAAATTCAAATTCTGTGTAGCTGTCTGTGTGAAATGCTAAAGAGTCATTGACCTTCAAGAGCACGTGGGAGTTTTCACATGGCCAGCTTTATGTTGCACTGTTGCGTTCAAAAAACAGACATATCAAAGTACTCATTAAAAATAAAACTGACAGTCAAGGCCACTTGCTAACTGATGCTCAAATGTTCACTCGCAATGTGACTTATTTATAATCAAGCCTTGCAGCAAACAAATTCATTTATGTTCCTAAAAATGCATTCAATTTCATTTTCCACCGGTCATAGTCTAGTAAAATAATTATTTTTTATTTCATAAATCTCCTTTACAGGCAAAGTGACTGATCACAACCACAGGACTTTTAAAAAAAGATGAAAGTAAGAGATTACTACAAAATCAACTATCACATTTGTTAATTATATTGCATGTATACTAATAATGAAAGTAGCATTTTTTTTAAAGTTACAAACATTTTTAATTTAAATTTAGCAAGCACAAAACTGAATATATAAAAAGTTAAAACAAGAATGCAAACATAATGATAATATACTAATTAGATACTCTTCAAACTATGATATGTTAATACCTTTCAATTTATTAGTAAAAGTACCTCTCACAGAAATTATTTAAAGCTGACACAACTTCCATACAGATATAATATGTAGATGTATATATCTTTTCTACGTACATAAAATTACACACATATAAACATATATACAAGACACACATATGTGCACTCACACAAGAGATTTCAATTTATATAAATATTTTTAACTTGTAAATCAGTTTATGTAAATGAATTAGCAATGTTATTTTTTCTTTTAATAAGTGTAGTGATTGCACATTCATTTAAATAAAGCAACATTAGTAAAAACTGCTTCTAGAATAACTGTTCCTCCAACGAAATAGAGAAACCATGCCTTCCCTTTGGGCAAATCTCCTCGGCGAACAAATACAATCTGTTTTTAAAAAAAGAAAAAGAAAGTATGTGAAACAATAACTGAAATTTTTAAAAGGAATATATATCTAAGAGCATTATATTTTGCAAAATAAATAATTTAAAAGGTCAGCAGTATGAAAAACAAGAAAATCAGAACAAATAATGCTTCTGGAGCCAAAACATAACTCTGGTCAACAAGATAAACCTCCAGGCCCCAACTGCTACACAGCTTTGCATCTTCTTTATCTCAATTCCGTGTGTCAGTGTTCATGAAATATGAAAAGTATACACATAATAAAGTTTTCACAGGGTGCAAGGCAAGAGTTCTCAGTATAACTCAGAAATGTTAAGCGTCTTTTGAAAAAAATCTTTTCAAAAAGCAAACATTTATTATTATTATTTTTATGTAAAATAATGTGTTTACAAGTCTGAGCACCTACATAACCTCAAATTATTCCTCAAATCATTTTTTAATACGAAATAAAATATGGAAGTCCCATTAGACACATTCTATATCACAGAGGAATTCCTACAAACCATCTTGTGAAGCTCAGTGGTTCGCTATTTTTCTTTTCTGTCCTTTTTTAAGCTCTATTTAAACACCAATTTTTTGCAAACATCTATTTAGGCTCTATTTAAAAATGATTTTTCTTCCTTTTTTTTTTTTAAAAGTGTAGTCTGCATTCTAATATTCCTAAATAATCTGAAACCAAACTTGCAAAAAGTTGTATATATATGTAATGAATACAAGAAAGAAAGAATTTACAGCAACTAAGACTCAAAGATACTTGGGAAGAGGCTAGAGATTTGAAAGAAACTGTGACACAACACTACAGTAGTATTGGTTATTATTATTAATCATCCGTAACTAATTACAAGTGATGAGAATATTAATTTATATTATTAATAATTCTCCAGAAGACACCACTCGTCTCTCTCACTTGGCGGATATGTGGGTACTGTAAACGTTTTCGCTTTTCCACAATATTAAAGACAAACATTCACTCTGTCAAACAACATTTTCGTAGGTGGAAAACTTCTTACCAAAGGAGAAGATAAAGCCATCTTTAATCTATGGTGAGCCCCCATCCACCCTCTATCTCTCCAACATATAGTAATCAATATGTATATAAAGGTTGATAAATTTAGCAATAAATTTATTAAATCAACAATCAAATACACATACCAGCAAATACAATAAAAAGATTATTTGACATCAATATTTCCATGAACCATGTTTGAATAGTTTCAATGTTTATACAGAGTTATTAGAGATAAGCGATTTTGCATCAAGTAGAGCAGTGTGCTAGCTACAGTATATATTAAGAGCAGGGTAATTAGTTGCTGAAAAATGCTATACAATAACCTTGAAAGAGGCACAACCAAAAATCAAACAATTTTTTTTTAAGTTAATGAAAAACTCCAAATAAATATTTATGATGATTAACAAAACCAATTCATTTTAAAAGAAGAAAATTATTTTAAAGGAAGAAATTAAGGAAAATTACTTAATTAACAAGTTTTACACAATATAATAATCTTACCTACATTCCTATATTTATTGATCAAACATTGTCTGGTTCCAATCTTAAATATTTGTCTGATTTCATACATGCAACATGTATTCTTGCCAGAAACATGACCTAATCATCAGCACATGCAATGCCAATGTTCTGAAAGTAAAAAATAAGTTATATGGTCCAAATTAATTTGCTTCTCAGAGTCTTTACACCTGGAGTGTGCTGTCTTTTGAGCAGAGATACAAACAGATCAAGTTCACTTTCAAAAGAACTCTCAAAACATCTTTTTTTCAGCAAGAATAGCAATATCTATTTTGTGTCATTGTTTGATCAAAATTGCACATTTATCAATCTATTTAGTTGCGTTTCGTAAATCACATTCATTTGTTATATAATGTTATTCTGCATATGTATTCATTATTTAGTTCTATTAAGTTTTGTTATTATATTATCTTTAGTTAAGTTTTTATGCATTTAATTAACTGTATAAAGTCCTTGTGATGTATTTTAAGTTTAATAATTGTAAAGCACTTTGAAACTTTATAAAAGTATGGTTGTTTTATTAAGTAATTAATATTATTATGATGAAATTAGTTATATTTGCATTATTACACTATGTATGCCAAATATAATGCTTATGTCTAACTGTGAATTATTAGATTAATGTGTGGGTTAATGTTTGTGTTTATAAAATGAGCCCAGTGTAATAATTTAGGTTTTGTGCAGTAAAACAGAGTTGAAAACAGAGTGAAGGTAAGTGTTAAGAGCCAGTGAAATAAAATACTATTAGTCTTATTACTGATAAAAGAGTGGTATATGTTATCAGCTAGATTACTGTTATGAAAGTTTTCCATTTGTTATGAAGGGGATCTTCTGGCTGAAAAGCCAGGTTTACAAGCCTGTAATCAAATTACTGCTGTCACTGTTGCAATATAAAGTTTCTTTAAATTGTTCAAGTGTTGTGTATTTCTTTCTGTAAATGGTCCATCAGTTGGAAAGTTTTCTTTTTTAAATTGTTCAAGTGTTATATTTCTTTCTATAATGGTCCATCAAGGTGATATTTCTATATTAATGTTTAAACAGTGAACCTGATTTCCTGACACTAGAGATTAGAAAGGGGAAGGTGGGATCTGGGATTCTTGCCAGCTGTAGTACCCCTTGTGTAAAATACTAACTAAATTTCCTCCAGCTATTTAACAATTGTCAGATAATGAGAAATTTAAACCTATTATTTGTATGCACACAAATGCTCACTTCAAATGTGCATTTTGTTTATTTTGCTGTAGTCATTTCCCTCTACAGATAAACATTTTAGCTCTTTCTATTTCTGTCTCATAAATACAAATATGTCCTGATGCAGCAAACAAAGAACATACCATGATAATCTCCAGAAAAGCAAATCCAATTAGATTGAGGCCAAGCATGAAGTACAGAGCCCCATCCTGGCCAACTGACACACCTCTGTAAATGCTGAGTGAAATGGAGATCTGAACCAAGCAAGAAGTATTGTTTACATAAGGAAGTGATTAAATGCATAAATGACTGTTGTTAAATGACTTGATTAAGACAAATATTTCCTTATCCCTCTAAATGAATAGAGCAGCATCTTTTATTTGAATTACACTTGATATAAGGAAAACCGTAAAGACTTACATTTTTTTCATTCTTTGTGTTTTATTGACTAGACATAATAATTTGTCTTGCAAGACTGTTTTTGTAAACAACAGTACATATATTTTGAATGCATCAGTAATAAAAATTTTTATCAAAGAGTTAGATGACTAGATCAGTGACAACATTAAAAAGATAGAAATTAATGACTTACCAACACCATGACGACAACCAAAGACACAAAAAATAGCTGGCACATTCTCTGAAAAGGACAGGGAGGGGAGAAGCAAGAGAAAATTTTAGTTTCTAAACACAAGCATATTTAATAAGATGTTAATTTTTGGAAGGCATTAATAAAGATGTTATTATGATCAAACATCAACTGAATTCCACTTCTAAAATAATAAATAAATAAATGGCTAATAAAAGGGTACATAAAAATTAATAATAGCAACTTGATACATCATTTATACATGCTTAGTGGAAAGATGCATAAACAATACTAGGAATAGATATAATTTTGCATAGCACTAAATGCTATATGATCAAATCTCATATGATAATAAACCATTTATTTAATTAAAAGGAAATATAAATTTATAAAGTAGTACATTATATATTTTGAATAAAAACATTAAATTGCATTGCATATATATGGTAAAGTAAAAGTGTTTAATAATAATAATAATAATAATAATAAAAATAAAATAATAATAATAGGTATTTATTTGCATTAATTCTCCGATTAAAATAAAAGTGCTTACTACCACAGCCACTAAGTGCAAAATTCATGAGTAAGAAAGTGGGTGAGGATTATTCAAAACAATCCCAATGGCTAAAACTGGTTTAAACCCATGGCCTACTTGAAAGGCAAGCACCTCTTCCTCATACTCACAAGTTCTTTGAGTTATTGTCATTGTATTATTAAGTGAATTGTTAATGATAACAATGCCATAAAAGACAGCTGATATACAAGATTGAAGATAGCTCTAAATACAATATAACAATTAATTATAAATTCAAACACTAAAAACAATGACTGTTGTCACAAAATGGACATATCCAACTAGATAACAAAAGAAATTTTTAAATATGCAGCATTGAGACAATTTTTCTAATAAATGTTATACCTATTCATGAAAATAGAAAAGGATGTCATATTTTTTTGCAGTGTTAATAATATGATCTCTCTATGTCTAAGATCAAGACTCACTTCTAGCATGTAGTATGCCAATAAGCTTTATCCATTAAACTGTTAAGAAACTAAGGGGAAAAAATATTAACTAGATGATAAGAAAGAAATAATTTTAAGAAATAATAATATTTCACTGTAATATTATATTTTATGTACAGCTATGTATCTTCATAAACTGGTATGTATGATGCTGTTATGAACCATAATGTGAAATTGCTGGGAACAAAGAACAGTCAAATTACATCTGCCAGATGAAACATCACTTTTAAGTTTTATATCTAAGAGTGACTTATATGCAACAATGTTTTTAAATACATGAAAGAGAAAATGCTACTTGCAAACAATAACTGAGTAAGTTAACAAAGTATGATGGACAGGTGTAATGGACTACACATATGTAGAGTCGATATCATGCAGAAGCAACAAAAAATAAGTAACAATCAGTGCAAGATGTGATGTCTATACTAGAATTATAACAAAGACAATGGTATTTTTGTAAATGCCCTATATTCACAACATGTTAAATGATTATTCAAAGATTATATTTTTATACTAGAAAGTAGACCACGGACAAGTGAAGGTCAAACATCAAACAATTTTATGTTTTGAAGCATCCAGAAATACCAATATTGATTAGATAGAATGCTAATCCTCTAAGTTATGGTGTAATTAAGTTCTTGTGTCCAAACATTGGTCATGTAGGACTAATAGTGCCCAATATAAAACTAGAATGAACCAATGTTCCTTAATCTGCTCAAATATTTGTAAAGTAAATTTGATTCCATGCTAAGATCCACATTAGAAAATTTTATAGGAGCTGTCAATATATTTGTTGCTATGCAAATAATGGGAATGTAAAAACTGTAATTTTAATTTTGTACAGGGGTATATAATGTAATGTATTACTGCATATCTAATTCTGTACTTAATTGAATACTGTAAGAAAAGAAATATTGTAAAGTATTGCTAAATTAACTTAAATGTCACTAGGTTTCATATCAATTAGAGTATTAGATCAAACAGTTTGGAGGAATGTATGAAAGGACTTTATTTCATTATTTTTTTTTTGGTTTTTTTTTTTTTTTAACTGAGCCATCTATGTACAATCTGACTTGTGGCCCTCCATGCACTATCAACTGAAAATTTGGCCCTCTGGCCTAAAAAGTTTATGCACCCCTACTCTATATAAACACTTTTAGTACTTTTTCAAGTTATAACTTGCATACTGAGCACTCCAGCCTAGGAGGAAGCACTTGTATTTCAAGAGTATCATTAACAGATGAACTTAGTGAACGTTTCTTATTTTGAGTGCATTGTCAGTGGTAAGGCATCATTAACAGATAGGCTTAGAGAATGCTTGTGTTTCAAAGGCATCAATAACTGGTGAGCTTAGAGAACACTTGTGTTTGAATGCATTGTCAGCAGAAAAGCTTTTGGGATGCACTGTCAGTAGAGAAGCTTAAGAAAATGCTTTTTTCAAAGGCAACATTAACAGATGAGCTTAGGGAATGCCTGCATTTCAAAGGCATCATTAATGGATGACCTTAGAGAACGCTTATGTTTCAAATGCATCATTAAGATTAATGGATGAGTTGTAGATAGCACTTGATTTGGAACCCCTATGAACAAAAAGAGTTAAGCATTAATTATAAATTACAAGCAATGAGTCTGTAATAGTACTGGTTAATTAACACTTGTATCTCGCATTCCTGAAAATTATAATTTTGTAAATGTACTTACAGTTTTGGGGGACTGTGAGCTGTCATGATAGATTGCATTCCCTTGGTCAGTTGTGTCAGAAGCCGTTTTCCCTGTGATAGGTTGCCTTTCCTCATCCATATTATAAATGCTGTAAAAAAATCCACAGTTTCATTTAATTTCTTCAATACAACTCATAAATGATAATAAAGTTTTGCTGGAATAAACATTTGCACACAGATGAAAGTTCGATGCAACTAATTTAAAAGAATTTCCTATTAAAAAAATATTCAGTGAATGATTCTGGAAGAATCTTCACTTTATCTCAAAGAAAGTTCAGGTTAACTGCATAAAGAAAATTGTTTGAATTTGTGCAGCAATAGGGTTGACTTACTTCTAAACTATACAAAATGCTTTGGTGACATTGCTAAAATGATTATTAAAAAAATGAAAAAGTGAATGAAAAGAAGAGTGGACAAAATTATTTCATTGCATCACTAAGGATTTGGTCGATACTAATTTTTTGCTACATCAAACTTAGAAATGTGTGATCAAAATTAGAAAATGGAGATTATGTGGATGAAGAAATATGAATAAAATCATAAGTTGCTTCTGATTTCTGAAACCAAAAGTCCTCTTAAGACTGCTAGTACTGGAATCCATTTGTTATTAATTCAGTTGTTGGCCATGTATAACAAATTTCAGCAGTTTTGAGTGTTCAAAAATGTACCCCCAAAATACTGGCAACTGTGATAATTTTGTAATATTCATTTGCCATGTGTTATTGTGTGTGCATGGGGATGTGTGTGCATATATTTCATCAATTGTCAAATTAATTCTTACATTTTCTTACTGTATTATTTTTACTAAGAATCTGGCTTCTGCTCAGCAATGTGTACTGTATGTCTTAATATTGACTATACATCAACAATAATTTATTTTCAATATTATTCAGCAGTGTACTACTCCTATTGACTATATAGTGTTATAGTTACATAATCAATGAACTGTACAGTGTTTATGAACTTCTAGCAAATAGTTTGTCTGTGTACTATATGTACCAAATTTGAGAGATTCTGCACACAGACAATTAAAAATACATTAGAAAAACTCATTTATTTGTCATAAAAACTCTACATTGTAATCAAAAGCTTCTAAGTCAGTAAAGCAAAAATTAGCAAAAAAAGTAGCATAGGTCATAAATCATAGAATTATTAGAATAGCATTTTCTACAAATAACAGATTTCAATTCATACACAAATAAATGTAATAATTACAGTAATAATGTGTTTTAAATTATTTTTTTATTATTAAATCTATAATTACATTTTCATAAGGAAATCTCCGAAATGATTAAACTGCTAGTCAAACTTAAAAAAGAGAAAATATCTAATTCAAATTACTAATGGAAAACTGTGATCATTGATAAGTTCAAAATCACTGATAATCACTGAGAAAGAAAAGATCTCTTTCAAGTTAAATATGTACAGTATATTTATTTTTAAACTTTGTGTGTTGCTATTAAGATCCACAATTTAATGGATTTATGATTTACCACAATTATTATGTCTTCATAATGACCTTAAGAAAAAGTAGTTAAAGAAATAATTATGCATCACATAGAATTAATAACTATTTGAGACAAATTAAATATAACTGAAAAGTCTGATGCTGGTGTTATCTGTTGCAACAATCTGTGATGAAGTTTCACAAAGAATCCTCCCAGAGAATCTATAAAGTACAAGATCAATGGCTTATTTTATGCAATATATTCAGACATTACTAACTCATAACTAATGAAATTCTAATCTGTAACTACATGTACAACCATTTCAGCATTTCTTTATAAAGTCTCTTCAGGAGATAGATAAATGAAAAGAATGTGCATCAGATGGGGTTATGAGTTAGTCTGAAACACTAACATAATATGATGGCAGACTTGCTGGTATTGGATTAGAGCTTTTGCTAGTGTGACTCTTGTGGCTCTGAGTTATTAACATTATGGTAAGTGATGGTGCTAGTTTTAGGTGGTTCTGTGACTTCCATTATGCCAAAATTGTTGCTGCAGTTGTTATACGAGAAAAAAAACTATCCATAACGTGTTTACTGCCTGGAACCCAATTAATTTAAAATGTATTCATGTATCCTCATAAGTTTTATATTATGTGCAATTGTTAAAAAATTAAAACATTTCCTAAGCAACACTGGTCAGTCAAGCATTATCATTGTGTCACAGATGTCTAAGTAGTTTCCTTTTGTTTTCTTTTAAAATATGGATCCTAAGTAGTGTGTATGCCGCTTATTATATTTTAGTGTTAGATTATTAAGTTATGCGGCTGAATACATGGAACGTACCTTTATGCTAGTGACTCAAAAGGTTTGTGAATATCAAGTGAAGTGTACTGTCTACAGTGGAAGATGCCGCTTTGGTGCAGTCATGTGCTTTCGAGCTGTCTGCTACAATTTAATAATTTGTTACAAGCTCAGCAATTGGTTAGCCTCGCAATCACAACAAATGAAACGAACAGATTCATAACTAAAAGTCATATGATTTTTACTCATAAAAATGGCGGCTCCAAATCCTTCTGCTAGCTCAAAGACTGCGGTTCCTGATGGCATTTACTTTGAATTATCTCCAAGAATTGTAAGAGCGAAAGAAAAAGTCTCCAGATAATATATAATTTGTACTTTTGTTAGTTTGCATTTATTTAGTTGCATCATTTCTTGATTTGCATTGTTTATTACTAAAACTAGTAAAAGCGAAAGTGCATGCTACATACAGTGATACACTATTGTAAATTGGTGTACTCTATAGGGATTTTACATGTTTTAGCAGTATGGTTGTAACTAAAGTTTGTCCCTTGGCCTAAAAAGCCAGCCTATACAGATTTAAAAGTAATACACTTACATGCACTTTTTTCTTCGTGTTTAACAGCACAGAGGGTCCTATATTTTAATATTTAAACTTGCACAAATTGAGTTAGGAAGACTGAATAGTTTGTGAACATTTAAAGAAAGACAGTTGAATCACACTAAATTTCTTGTTTGAATCGACAGATCTGAAGGCATGTTTAAATCTGGCTTTAAACTTGCTATAAAGCGTTTGTTTTATTTGATGTTTATTTAACATTTATTTAATGATAGTGAAAATATAATGGTTCTCTTTGTACTTTACAGAATTAGAAAGGAGCTTTTCATTTTCATTGTTAATTTAAGGTATTATTTCTAATTAAATGAGACTGTTAGTGTATTTACTTGTTCTTTTTATAATCAGTATGACAAGCATTTTATTTAGTCTTCTTATATATAAGTATTTTTTTATAGCTTGTGTAAATTATATTTTTTAAATTGTAGTATGTGTGTTTTTTTTGTTGGTTTTTTGTTTTGTTGCTGATGTTGGTTGGGGCTTTTGCTTTTCTGTTTGTTTGTTTAGTTTGGGTGTGTATGTAAAAGAAAGGTTTAGTGGCCTGGTCAAAAGTTGCTGGTACTGACTTTTTATTGTACAAAATTTCTGAGCCAATACCTCTATGAACGAAGGTGCAGATCTGATGCACATTGTCACAAAAAGTTCTCAGTCTCTGTCTGTCTACATACACACATAATACCTATAAATAGTGGACCCATTCATCAATATCTTTCATTAGTCAGTCACCATGTGAGATTGTGAACATATTGAACCAATGGTAGGCTTAATTTATGCAAATTTACACTGAGCCGCTCATTACATGTACATTTCAAATGTTTATGAAAAGAACAAGGATTCTTATTTTTGTTGTTGTTCTTATCAAACTCTTTTATATAAATAAAAATTATTTGTTTTAAATTTGTCCAGATTTTAGTTCTATGAACTTAAACAAAAATAACAATGGGTATCTTTATTTTGCTTGTGTTTGTTTTCTATGACAGTTTTCCTTTTGCTGATATTATTTTTCATACAGTGTATCACTGTATGTGTGCAAGCACATGCACATTATACACATGTTTTTAATAATTCTTTTAATATTTTAATAACATTTTACCAGGTTCTTGGTGTGCGCATAACAAACATTTTGGTCTTACTGATGGTTGTTGTAAGTATTTTCACAGCAGTTTATATATTAAAAAGTAAACAGCTGATAGTTGTTTTAAAAAAAATTAAAATGCATGTACTTTGAAAATTCATTATACATATATATCTGAGTAATTCTTATTAATATTACTATAAAAATAAAAGTATAATGATTTAAAGGAGCAATTTTAGCACAATATTAAAAGAAAGAATATATAAGGTTAAAAGACCTTTTAAAATAAAAAGTAATAGATTTTTGAACTGAAAACAATCCTACATAGCAAAATTAGCATAAGGACATTCACCAATATTTTATTATTAGATGAAGTTTGTAATTCTTTGATATTGCATTCACCATAATTATTTAACTTTTCATTATAAGACTTTATGATTATGGCCTGAAATAGTGAAAATGTTTCAGTCATAATATGCATAGTATTAGTATATATTACTTTATGAGATTGTTGAAAAATAATAATTAAAAGAGGGCAAAATTTTGTACTTAAAAGATTTTCTTTGTTATATATGGACACTTCCTTTCCATAAGCATGTTGACGTTTTTATATAAAACATTGATTAATATTTGTTAAATGAATGTATTCTTATAACTTCCTTTTTTCCCCAGATCACTTTTATTCTTTGCTTAGTTCAAGGGGGGACCAACTCAACTTACTATCTTCTTGCATGTAATACAGTTAGTAAGTATAGATATCTCAGTTAAATATTTTCTTTGCAAAGTAACCTTAAAAAGCAAAAGTTGTCAGATATATTCAAGTAGAATACATACAGTTCATGTTTGTGTGTGTGTGAGAGAGAGAGAGAGAATAGTACTACTAGTTGCTAGTAGAAAGATATACATAGATAAAGATGACATCAGAAAATAATGCATGGATTGATCAGAACCATAAAATATAATGTGTGTAGTTGACATTTTTTCCAGTTCAGACATAATCTTTACAGTTAACATTTTCTTTGTGTCAGATTTGTTTTATTAATAATGTACAATTTATATTTAATTACACTCAGGTAAATTATGTTTATTAATTTCATTTGTCTTGTCTTCATATTTTTTTGCAGTTAGTGCCTTTGTCTGCATTGTTGTGGTAAGCATATATTTTACGTGACAATTTATTTCAGTAAGGACAAACGAATATAAACATTTAACAAAGAAGAAATGTAATATTATTGGTCTCAACATTTTTAAACTTTCTTCAAATGTCTAAAATATGTATTGCTTATTTCCATGGTAGACTATTTGATCAGATTAAAACTTATTGATAGTAGTACTAATATTTGTTTGTGTTTTGATTAGGATTCTGTTAGTGGATATTTTTTTGAAACAAAGTTAAAAATTGAAAACTTTAGTTACATTAGAAAACAATTTACTAAAATAATATAGTTATGAGTGGCTAAAGAAATTGAAACATTGCATTTATTATATATCAGATCTGTTTTGTTTCAGAATTGGTGGTACAGAAGTGGTGATTTGGTGAGAAATTATAAATCTCTTTGCCTTGTATATAGTTGATCGAATGAAAGTGAAAGCAATAATTATTTATTCTGATATTTTTAATTTTGCAATGTGTGATGCCAGTGCCACTTAGTTAATGGTTATGATCATTATTAATTAATTAATCATCCATAACTAATTAGAAATGATGAGAATCTTAATTTATGTTATTAATAATTCTCCACAAGACACCACTCGTCTCTCTCACTTGGCAGATATGTTGGAACTGTAAATGTTTTCTCTCTTCCACAACATTAAAGAGGAACATTAACTAACACACAATATTTCCATAGGTGGAAAACTTCTTACTAAAGGAGAAGACAAATCCATCTTTAATCTATATTTAGCGAGCATAAACATAAGGTTATCAGTATATGTAAAAAGGTCAGTAAATTTGACAATAAATTTATTAAATCAACAATCAAATATATACATATGACAAATATAATGAAAAAAAGATTACCTGATATCAGTATTTCCATGAAACCATGTTCGAATAATTTTTATATTACTAAGTCTTATATCCTAAAATACAATTCAACAATTTAGTGTTAATACAAATCACAGGATAGTTCTTATCAGAGAATAGAAATGGAATTATTAGAGATAAGCAATAATAGTTTCTATGTAATCTTGTATAGACGAAGCCACAATTGTCTTTTTCACACACTTTTCATATCAGAGTCAGTCACAAATTTATTGTCTTTGTCAATTCCATGTGTTTCATCCTCACATAAAAACACTGATTCACTTCTTATTCTCTTGAGCTAACCTGTCGCTCATTCACCATACCAGCTCGCTCAAGCAGAACAACAATTGTAGCAATTTCCAGTAATTTCCTTGTACCAGAAATTGCTCAATGTAGTAAGCATACCTTGCCACCATGCATCAATGGAGTGTAATATAATCCTTACACTTACACAATACGGTAGATGATTCCCACATCTACTATGGTCATAGTGGTTTTTACAATCTATAAACCAGGAGATTCAAATAACACAAGGAAAGGCTGCTTTAACCCTGTAAAAATATAATCAGGGAACAAATGCAAAATTTCCAGTTCATTCCTTTTTTAACTCCATTCTTTCTTACATTCAAGTCTCAATTTACAGTTTCTTGCAACGGTATTTATTAGCCCGATACATGCATACAGCATAATAATTTTACGAGAGGGTTCACTAGAAACAATGTGTTTAGCATACCACATATAAGCACCATAGTTCACAGTTTGTAGAAATAATAGTCTACTCACATAATGCATCTCTATGTAAAACGCAAGTATAATGTATCAATAGCAAAAACGCGTGAAATATTTCAAAGTCCATTCTCTCTCAATCAGTCAATTAACTCACCATCAAGTTAATGGCCACCTTTCATGACCAGACTTCTTGCCACACCAAATTCAAGCATTTAGACAATAGAATTCTCTACAGCATATAAACTTTTGATCTCAGCCCATTGGCTGGTCTCGTTCTCTTAAATCTTAACCATTGGATAATAAAAACTACTCACCCAGTTGGAACTGGTTTGCATTGCATCAGCATTTTCTAGCATTTTCTCAACTCAAATGTTTACTCCAACTCTGACACTTACAAAAATACCATCATAAAGAATGTCAGGGTCGAGTCACTTTGACAATTTAACAATTTTTACAACAATTAAGTCTAGAAATAGGGATCGGCAAATTTACTCTACCGCACAATGAAAATTATGTTTACAAATTACAGTTACTTATCAAATAAAAGCTTGATTTATTTAATGAAGTAGCATGCATTATTAAGTAATGTAAATGTAATGCATAAATCTTACAATGTTGATTTTAAACTTATATTAAATATTTTCTTTTTAAGAGCATTAAATTAAATAGTTATGTTTACAGTTTAATTATCATAAATAATGATCTGTCATTTAATGATTTATGGTTAGGAAAAGACCTATATCATCAAGAGTAAATTTTCTTGCAACTATTTTATTCTTCAGAATTCTTAAGATGAGAAAAAAATGACCAACTGATAAATGACATAAATTGCTGTGAACAGTAAATGTGTTTTTTTTATGTATTAAATATATATGTTATTTAAAACCCTGATTCTGAACCTTTAGCAGGCAGTGAGAAGTACTGGTATCATTAGAGATTATTGTGTATCGGTAATCTGTCTCGAATCTCTGCAGACAATGAGAATACTGATATCATATTACTATTGTTCAGCCTTTTTCCACGACTTCTGTTGACTGTCACTTGTGAACCAAGGACTCAGAATCTGGGAGATCCAAGGTTTTACAGATGATACGGGCACTTGTGAGATGTGCTGGTTTTAGTAATGGGGCAAATCTGTGGCTGGATATAAAAATACAAACAAACATTCCACCCGAAGGTAGTGAGAAGTTTCATTAAATATATATCTTATTTGAGTCTGTAACCTCTGAAGGTAGTGAGAAGTCTCATTAAATATATATCTTATATTTGAATCTGTAACCACTGAAGGTAGTGAGAAGTCTCATTAAATATGTATATTTGAATCTCTAACCTCATACCTCCTGAAGGTAGTGAATGAGAAGTCTCATTAGATATGTATCTTATTGTAATCTCTCAATCCTCTACAGGGCAGTGAAAAGTTCTGGTACATTTTAGTGGTGGCAGTGGTGCTGGTGTTTCAGTGCATCACCACGGACATATTTGTCTTCAAGTCTGCACCCATAGTACCATTGACAACAGTCATTCCAACCACAGAGATCTTCTCTTGGGCATCTTTTCGTACAACTACAAATGCTTCACTTTTGCATTTACCTCTTCCAGCCACGAAAAGTCCATTTGTGAATTAGCACTGAGTTGTAAGAAATGAAGTTTATTCTTTGTTTCTGCTTTACTGTACAGCATAATAGTCTCATTAAATCATAGTCCAAGGGAACATTCATAAATTTTTGAAATATCTGAATTCATTAGATCACGTTTCATGTACATGGTCAGAAATTTAAAGCCATTCAGTCTTTAACAAGTGTAGTACAAACACAGGCTCAGCAGGTATCTATCAGTCATAGTAATATGTAGACTGTTTGAAGATGTATAATGCTTTTTATTCAATTCATCATGAAGGAATATGCTAAAGTGAACTATAAATACAGCATAGTCAACTTAAAAAAAATTTACTCACATAATACAGCATCATGCTATAATAGCCTGGGTAATTGAAGTTTACTTACAAGCTTTCTAATGTAAAAATAACAACCAGAAAATGCCCATATGAGGAAAACTGGTTTCTAGAAATATTAAAGTCACTTTTTAATAGCCCTATCTGCATTGGTCCTTACAGCTAATTTTTTGCAAAATGATGTTTTATACAAGAGTTCAGCGTTTTATAATATAATCTGATCAAAACTTCAGCAGTGTAGATAAAACTATGAATGCCAGTTTTGGCACTCTAAACACTCTCTATTGATTGACAGAGATTTTTACCATTTACAAAGAGTTTGGTTGACTTGACATCAGAAACAATGAATGCTCTTAGTTGTTTTTATTTCTAATTGTTGTAGTCATGACCAACCATTATTGTGTATTTATATTTAAAAAATCCAAGTTGACACTGGGTGTCCAAGATCACGTAGCAGTGTCAGTTTTCCTTTTCTTATTTTCTAATTTTAAGCACAGCAATGAACCTGTCTTATCATTAACAGCTAATTGTTGCTTTTGCTCTGTTAATAGTAGCCTTTTGATATCTTTGTTTTATGGTGCCTTAAAACTCATTCCAAATATTTGCAAGATTCACATTTAGAACATTTCAAAAATATTCTCTTGCAATTTATTAGAGATATTTTCTGACCATTTTACATGTAGTGTTTCCAAATAGGTGTCAAAATTTAAAAATCAGAACAAAACAAAACTGTTTATTGAAATATAAATGTGTTATATTAAGTAAGTAGTCTAGAAATTTGATGTACTGGGATTAAAAACATATTCAATAACACCAAAACTACAATATCAGCAAGTTCCAGTTGGAGATGGGGTGTTTTAGAAGTTTGGTGGTTGGGAACATGTAAAACTGTTTTAAAAAAAGATGTTTAATTTTTTTTCCCAATACAGAGAGTTTGCATATTTGGACTGTATAAAACTTTGTTTAAAAATATGTTTATTTTATTCAATACAATGAGATTGCACTATACATAAAATAGTCTCATCAGATTTGTATGTTTATATTGCTTTGTCTTTTAAAAAAGAACCACAACATTATTTTATCTCTTTTTAAATATTTTTTCATCAGTGGAATCCTGCTCCACCCTCAACAACAAAAAATTTCTAATTAAAATCAGATGAATTTAAATAACAAATTGGTAATGCAAGACACCATAATCTTTTAGTGACTCAGGACTAAAGCCAACTCTAAAAGTGCATCACCTGCTTAAACTTATTTTCGTCATTTTGCATCATAATAATGATCATTCTGGATTGTGCCAGAAGGTAGACACACTACCAATGAAATTGGTTCTTAAATTCTAAGGAAAGAGCAGTGTTTAAAATATTTATTAAGTGTTGAGCAGGGTTTTCATAAATTCATTTGTTTTCAACTTGCATTGTTTTTCTTCCACTGGTAAATAAGATTTTTCATTGGCTATAACAAATCTGTTATTTTTGTAAACTTGAATGATTGTCACAATGAAAAAAAATTAATGACAATTGAAGGATGAATAAATATGATATTGTTTTGTAAATAAATGGTAATGATTAATTTAGATTCATCCATTGGTTGTTTTCACTTTAGAACGAGTGCTGATTTTGCTCTCAAAAACTTTCTAAATTACATGTAAAGATTTTGATCCTCTGGGGAAAAAATGCATGCATTATGTATATATTGCTAGTTTGTTTATATATTCTGTTGCAATAGTGATATGTTTATATGTATTGTTAAATATAACTTAACTATATATTATTTTTTTAATCAATATATTGTTAGAAACGTCATTTTGTTATAATTAATAGTAAAACTTTTTAAGTGTCTTAGTATATTCATAAATATAAAGAACCTCAACATTCTGTAAAAATGTTTTCTGTCATACACTACAGTTTATGAAATGAATTGAAACTACCCTTTACATTCTATAATAGGCCACCTCTGTCATACACTACAATTTGTGAAATGAAACACTTTTAACATTCTTTAACAGACCACCTCTGTCATACACTTTAATTTTTAATAACCAACTTTTGTCAAACTCTACAGTTAGTGTATTGACTTTACATACCCCTAACTTTCTGTATTCTGGCCATACAGTTACTGTAATGACTTCATGTATATCATACTACAGAATGGATGAATGGTGAGCAGGATTGTCAATCAAGGACAAAAGGTTCTTCTGTTCAAATCAGGAAGGAATCAGTTAAACAAACTTCTCAGATTGTTGACATTTTCCAAAATATCATTGGCTTTTGTGCCATTCTTTTCCTCAGGTGGTGTTGCCATTTTTTTTCCCAATGGAGTATATATTGTGCATTTTTTTTTTCTCGCTGGCACTCTCCAGAGGATGCAGGAAGCCTTTTATCTGGGATATTATCAGCTTTGGTGGTCCTCTGGAAGGTCTTCCTCTCCTCACTTGTTTCTGGAGAGGGTTGGGGTGGCTGCTTGGAGGTGGTATTGGTCTTCATGCCTGTAGTGGTTGGGAGGCAGGTGCAGGAGGGTGGTGGTGGTAGCCTCCTGTAGCAGTCGCCGTGAGGAGTAGTAGCTAGCTGTAGAGCGCTGAAGGAGGATTTTTTTTTATTATTATTTTTTTTAATATATATATTTTTTTTATTTTATTTTTTTTTATTTATTTTTTTTAATATATATATATAAGCCTGCCTCTTATGTGGGGTAGGGGGTGTTGGTTTCAGTTGAGTGTGGATCAGGTACCCCGTCTGCTTCTTTGGTTGTATTTGTTCTTGCAAGAAGGAGTGATTGTTGTTGGTATATATATAATTTTTTTTTAATACATATATAATTAAATTTTAAAAAGTCTATCAAATATTGGTGTGGGTAGATATATGTGTAGAAATAAAAATTTAAAAATGTGATGGTGATAGTGTGTGATTGTGACTTTTTATATTGTGCATATATATATCATTCATCAAGTTTGGTAAGCATGGGAGAGTTATTTTCTAAACAATTTAAAAGTAAATAAATGTTTGAAAATCACAAGTAATTTATTTTTCTATCTTATATTTTGATTGGCTAATCATGTACATAGGTGTCTAAAATTTGCATGTAGTCTAGTCTTCCAATAAACTTTAAATTACAAATTAGATAGACAGAGATAGATAGATTTTATAATTAGCTCAGATATATATATATTACAAGTATCCTTTCAACAGGATGAAGCTTAGCAAACTATTGACTGGATTAAATACCTACCACCTATATCACAGTACCACCAGTAATAAAATTAATGCTCATTTCATATCACATTTTTTAATCACTTGTCTTTGTTAATAAATGTCCTTATGCATGCCTTATTGATAGCTTTAAAATATTGGTTTTGTGAGCAGTGTTACATATGAGATTGATATTTCTGCATCCATTGCCACTTTTCTCAATTACTCTAGATGTTGAATCCTTAGTTTATGTTTTAACTGTGCTGTTGTCTTTTGCTTGGGACCACTCATAATTGTTTCAACATCTTTCTGCCTAGTGCAGTATTCTATTCTTATCAGATGTATTATCTGCTATAATAACAAATAAAACTAGTATTAATTTATTATATTTGTATATAAACAGTTGAAGGGGAGGAGGGCATTTCTTCATTATTGATTGTAAAAACAATAAAATTTGTTCTGTTGAAAAAATATGAACAATGGACTTTCTTATCTTTATGTTGTTTGTGTGTGTGTGTTTGCAAGTGCATGTGCGTGTGTGTGTCGATATAGATGTAAATGAAGGTAAAAATATTTTTTTAAATTATTACTTTCCTTGCCAGTTTTCACAGCACATCTTAGCTGGTGCCATATAACTGAAGTAAAATCAAAGGTTTTTATTTTGATGTGGGATTCATAACGTCCACATGTGCCTTTCTAGTTCACAACGGTATCCTCTCCTATTTTAGCAGTCCAGTCTCCTTGTACCACAAGAATGTCTTTCTTTGTGGTCTGGTCCAGGACTTTTCTTGCAGTTGGTCACAGAAGTCCTCTATTTCTTCATCATCATGGTCTGTAGTTGGAGCGTAAGCTTGCACAATGGTGATATTGAGTGGGGATGCCCTCAAGCATGTGGTGATAAGCCTGCTGGAGACTGGATGACAACGTCATGACAGTGTTCACGTTGTCTTTGTGGACGAGAAATCTGACACCATGTTCATGTTTATCATCTCTGCCAGAGTAGTATAGATTATGGCCATTCTGTGTTATTTTTTCCCCAAAGTTCTTTAATCATACTTCGCACAGTCCCAGGATGGTCCAATGGTATCTGTTCATCTGTTTCAGTTCCTCTACCTTTCCTGGCATTTTTAATGTTCTGATGTTCCATGTACCAATGCTGATGTTGTTTCTGGTTATTTCTATATATATCCCTTCTAAAGCATAAGTCTCATCCTTAGTGTTATATATATATATATATATATATATCCCTTACAGAATGTAAGTCTCTTCCTTGGTGTTATAAGTCTTATCCTTAGTGTTGTTTTATGTATATCCTTCTAGAATGTAAGTCTCTTCCTGGTGTTCGTGTCCATCTGGAAAATCTGTAGCAGCTGGAAGTGGATATGAAACCCACATCAAAATAAAGACCTTTGATTTTACTTCACATTGCCATGGGTGAAGAAGAGAAAATCTGAGACCACTTTTGCCCAGGTAGCAACTGAGAGAACTGAGTTTTACATTCCAAGGGATCTTCAAGCATGTACAGCCTGTGGCACCTAGGACTGAATTTATTATCTAGGCAACAGACAAATAACTAAGCCCACCATCTTGAGCTAAAAGTTGGTTAAGAATCAACTTGAACTTTCAATTCACAAGCAAGGATTGACTCTAGTCCACTTGAACAAGAAGGTAATGTTATTGGTTCTTTTTAGAGCTATAAAAACAAAGGTTTAACTGATCATTTTCACATAAGTGATCATGGGTTACTAAAATAAATGTTTATAAAATCTTTAATAATGCAAAATATGATCAAACAAAGAGATAATTTAAAAATATTTTGCAAGATATCCATAAATTATATAATTTCATTAGAAGTGTCACACAGATTAGAAGCTTGACACTATTAATGATATATTGGTGCCTTGTATGCTTAAGCTTATAGACCTAATAAATATTTCTGGTTGAGGAAAGTTCAGAGCTTCTAAATCGACCCCCACCATCAGTGAGACCAGACACACACACCCTGAGGACTCACTGCTCGAAGTCAACACCAACCCTCCCACGAAAGCAGAAATCCTAAAAACCTTCAAAATCTTGAAAAATGGGAAAGCAGCCAGCCCAGATGGAATTAGCCCAGTGGCGCTCAAGGTAGACCTTTCAACCAAAGTCAACATGCTGCTGCCTCTACTGCAGAAGGTTTGGATGGAAGGAAGAGTACCAGCAGACTGGGAAAAGGGACACCTGGTAAAACTTCCCAAGAAAAGAGATCTAGGATCCTGCAAGAACTGGCATGGCATCATGCTACTGTCAGTACCTAGCAAACTACTGACCCGCATTATCCTCAACCGGCTGAAAGATGCAGCGGAAGAAAAACTTAGACCAGAACAAGTTGTGTACAGATCAGATAGCAACACTCCGAATTATCATCGAACAATCCTTGGAATGGCAGTCAATGCTGTACCTCAACTTCATTGACTATCGTCAAGCATTCGATAGTGTGGTCAGAGAAACCATCTGGCAGCTCCTCCATCACTGGAATCCCTCAAAGTTTCATCACCCTGATCCAGCAACTTTATGAAGGTGCCACATGGCAAATTGAAAGAGGACTTTGAGGTGAGAACCAGAGTCCGACAATGATGCATGTCCTCCCCAATGATCTTCATGTTAGTGGTCGACTGTGTGATGCATCAGGCAACTAAAACAGGAAAAACCGGAAACCAGTGGTCCCTGACTCAATTCCTTGAAGATTTGGACTTTGTGGATGACTTGTGCCTGATGTCCCAGAAATGCCAACATATGCAACAGAAAACCCACAATCTGGCCCAAGAAGCATCCAAGACTGGACTGCAGATCAACCTGGAGAAGACTGAAACCATGACACTGTTATAAAAGCAGCAGAAGCCAATCACTCTTGGAGACACCAAGCTGAAAGAAGTCATCTCTTTCACCTACCTGGGCAGTATTATATCAGCAACAGTTGGCTCTGACGAGGACATCAAAAGCCAGAATTGAGAAAGCTAGATACGCCTTTATTACCCTGAGACCAGTCTGGAGGTCAACATCCCTGTCGCTTTTTTCACAGATGGAATATGTTGAAGCTTGATTACAAACAATGGCACATCAAAATTTCTATATACAGTATGGCCACAAAAGCTACATGCAATAAAAATGCAGCATATTTGTGCATTGCCCTCCATTCTCATTTACACTTCTATGGAGCACACTTTATTTCAGAATGAATATCATAAAAGCAGTCTCTGGTGGTTGTTTCTATTTTAGATTTTGAACAGTTTTTAACCTGCATTTGAGACATCTTCATATGCTCCAGTAAATAATTGCATTTTGCCAGATCTGGATTTTAAAGTGGCCAAGGTGTTGCCAGATCTGGATTTTAAAGCGGCCAAGCAATATCAAACCCTGGTTCAGTCCGTCACAAAATGAATGTGTTGAATGCCTTTCTGAGATAACTAAATATCTTACTGAGATTATTGAATATCTTATTACATCGTTGTGAGAACATCTCAAACAGGGAGAGAATAATGTAAAGTGCAACCTTAGACATAATACAAACAGATGATAAAGATATGCTGCAATCTTGTATATGTCATACAATACACTACTAAATATTACGTATGTAGCATTTATTTTCTTATCTTGCAAATCTGGCTTTAGCTTAAAAAAAAAGAATAAGCACTAGACTCTTAGTCCTTCAGAACATGCTCTTTTATGCATTTATAAAAATTTCACTTGAGCGGGAAGTAGTCATAACTGCTTGCAAGAGGACAATTTTAAAACTAGTTATTCATGATAGAAAATTATAACAATTGAACAAACATAGCTAGTGAAACGGCAGCATCTTAAGAAAAAGCGTCTGCTACGTACTTCTCAATGCGCGTTCTCAGTGGCTGGTTCCGCCTAATGTAGGGGAGCTAAATGAAAGATGAAGGTGGTTCAAGTTTTCAAGTGTATTCTCCGAAGACATGGATCTGAGAATTCTACTTTCAGACGATTTTCTACACATGAAAATCCTTTTGTAAGAAGTAAACACTATATTACCCCAGTTCTTATTTTTGTTCCCTAGCTGTTTTGCAAACCTCTGTACAGCGCTAGAATCGAAAATGGTTTTGTCTTAGGCCTATATATATATTTCGTAAAAAAATGTTATTTAATTACATGATCAGTTGATGACTGTGAACAGGTAGTTGATCAGAGTTCCCCAACAGAACACCAGCGTCAGATGATGGCCCGAGGATTGCCCAAACAACGACCTATCGATGGAGTCCAGAATATAGTTTGTGTTGCCTCAGGCAAGGGAGGTGTTGGAAAATCAACAATAGCAGGTACATTGCACGAGCATACCATATTATTTATCAAAATAATGTTATGAATATATTTGTTTTATTAGTTATGATTTATGTAAATGTATTGTTTTGAGAATTATATCATCATTATGCCTTGGTACAAACTATGCACGTAGTTATATTATTAACTCTTTGTTAGTTGTTACCTGCCTTGCCTATATATTATTATCATAGACTACTTTTAGTAGTCATTAATCATGCATTAGTTTTAAATGATGCTCAAGTAAATAATTATTATATGTTTTAATTTAAATATATTTTTTCATATTTTTACTTTACACAACTTATTTGCTTCCTCAGTAAATCTGGCACTTGCAATTGCAGCAGAGAATCCTGTGAGTGTTTTTTTGTAAGTTGACTAAACTAACAAGTAATTTTTTTAAAACTAGACTTTAAGAGTAACTTTTTATTGCTGTTTCTTTAACTACTTTGCAATTTGTGATTAACTAGTTAAATAAATACTTTGAGAAAAAGTTAACTATATTAATTTGATAATCAGAAAATTATTTATATTTTTATTGTACTTTATTTTAAATCATCTTGGATATGAAATACAAATTTATAGAAATGGTTTCTTAAATGACATATAAACAGTTATATTTCATGTTAAGAGAAGGCTTTTAGTTAAAACAGCCTTCAGCCTTATGCATTCAGAAGTGAAAGATTTGTCCTGTAATGAGTTGTACTCTTAAAGTTAAACTTAAGTTAAAGACTTGTCTAAAAAAGTAAAATAGATTCATGTAAAAAGAATTTCTTGTTTGTCTGTGAACCAAGAATAAACCAAAGAATGATGATTTCAGTCATAGATCCCTGACATAATGCTTTTATACTTGTAGTTGTATTTGATTATTGGACATTTTTGAAAAAAAGCAAAATCACTACTTTTAGTTTTATTTAAAGATACGTGAAAAACCAGCTCACAAATACAAAACTAGTTAGAGCTAGTTGTCTTAAACTGAGCTGCAGGCAAGGATGACTTCTTTTCTTAAAGATAATCAGTAATAGAGACCAAAACTCACAGAAGCTACTATTGCAAGTCTGAATATGGTATCTGTAGCAGGTAATACATTTTTAATAACTAAACATTATATAATTAAATAATAGTTATACAGTTATAAAGAAGAGTGAATAAATCATTTGCATTTTACTTCTGCTGTTTATGTTAAAAACAACAACTTCTCTTTAGCACATTTTAAACATTTGTTCATGTCTCCAGCTGAATGTAAATCATAGAAAAAATTAATATTAATTCATTTTCACTTTTATACTTACAGTTACAGACAAGGATTTCAGTCTATTTTAAGTTGTCTTTACCCCGTGACTTACAGTTATACTTACAAATTAAATCATTCACCCTTAATATTAATCAAATATGGCTTCATTTAGCTAAATTGTCCCTCATCTTTCAATAAATATCTGTTATCCTACTAGCATAAAATCTGTACAAACACAATCCACAAACTGAGTGCATTCTTAAATTGCACCTAGTTTAAGTAGTAGGATATTAATCTACTGAGAGGCATGTATTTTGCTGTTAGCATTGAGATGTGTTGTTTCATTATAATCTAAATAATATACCAATGAGGGACATATATTGTGCTCTTAGTCTTAGTATTGAGAGTGTTGTTTCATTATATAACTAAATAATATACCACTGAGAGACATATATTGTGCTCTTAACATTTAGATCTGTTCCATCTTTGAAAAAATAAAATAATATATTTTGTTAACATTCAGAGCATAAATAAAAAACAACAATAAAGTAAACAAAACAATTTCAAACATTATGTTTTGGTAAAGACCAAGTGAAAAGGAATCTAGATTAGCTCTGAAGACAAACTAGATCAACAGAGCTAGCTGTTCTAATAGTGATAATATGCAACAAATTTCAAAGTCCTAAGTCACAGTGGATATAAAAGGAGTGATTTGAAAGAACACGTTTCTTGTTAGATTTTTTATGTTATCACAAATATCAGTGTACACAAATAAGCTTGATGGCAGCAGCACTGAGGGCCAACAGCCACTGTATTACATTGAACATACGACAGTTAACAAAAGTGCCCTCTGCTCTAGTTTCTCACTATATTGCATTTCTTAATTATTTTCAGAATAAAGATACTACCTTGACTTGGTAATGGCCAAGAGCATTTTAATATGACATCATGTGACAGTCTCCTGCATTGGCTTTGATTTTTTTATTTCACTTTTAACACTAATATTAACAACTTAAATTAAGTTTACAACTTAAACTTTGCCAGAAAAGGTTCAGATTATTGAAATATCTAGGGGTTTTAATCTCGCATTTATTTTTTTTTTATGTTCACTTTTAGCATACATTTCTATTGTGGACTAAATAAAATAAGTCTTTGATTATTACTACAACTATTACTAAAAGTATTAGTCATAAGACAAAGGCTTTCAATTAAAATTTTTGCAGAAGAATATTTTATAATGATCAGAAGTATGTTTTATAGATTACCTGTATGAGATTATATCTGTAAAGATAAGCTTTATTAGTTTATTATGTGAAATTATCCTCAGAAATACAAAGTTGGAATTTTAGATGCAGACATATATGGTCCTTCTATTCCAAAATTGATGAACCTGTCTGGAAAGCCACATCTAACATCAGGTAAGAAAATATATTTTGAAAATTATTGTCATTATATGTAGGATAAGAATACCTAATCTATGGTAAACAATAATGTTCCATCAAATGAATATAAAAAAAAATGTAATAAAATTACAAATATACTTAACAGAAAAAGTATTGTGCCTTAATTTTTTTCAGATTAGTATATTTGAAATAGTTTCATGTTATTTCTTTCAGTTATTGACAATGTGAATGTATCTCTTTAAGTTGTTAGTTAATGGCTTTGTTATTACCCCACTAAAAAAAAGGGGAAAAGAAGGGCTACCTATGGTTTTTCTATGGCTTTTGTATTGTATTTACTGCAGACTGAATCAGTTGCCAAAAATCATTGACATTCCCATTTTAAATCTGGTGATTATTATTTTTATTGTTTATATTTATAATTATTTTGTAAGCTTGTTTTGCATTTTTATTTACAAGCATATAAATCAAAATTTTATTATATATTTTAACTTTTTAATTTTTCTGTCACATAATGAAAATGGGAAACTTCTTTTACTTCAAAATGTTAAATGCTTTGTTATCCACAAAATGAATGTACTAGCATGGCAGTTGTTCTGATAAGAATTTATACTTTTGGTAGTCAGTCCTGTTTAGTTTTACTTTTAAAATTTTTTTAACTGTTCGCTAACCAAGTAACATTCAAAATTCTTGCTATTTAATTACAATTTAATGTTAGATTAAGTGTAAGATGAAGTGGCCATTTCTCTTTTCTTGACATTATTTCTGTTACTTTGGAGATGAGTATTAATTCCCATATATTTTCCCATTATATATCATTTATAATAAATTATTCATTCAAAAATATTAACCCATGTAATTCTCTTTTTCATTATGTTATACTGATTCTTAAAAATTACAGTTTATTAATTAAAGTATGTAACTTGAAGCAGGTTGTATTGTAAAAAAAATCTGTATCAGAATTTTGAAGGTTAATCATTATTTTGTACAGTTGTAGGACCTTATATTCAAGAGTATATGTTACTGTGAGTAATATATTAGACCTAAAACAATGAATCTCGTCAGCAGCCTGGTATATTTCAGTCTTAGGGGTAATTAACTAGTCTTTAATGTAGTTGACTATATTCTGTTACAGTCATTTACACCATTATATTTTAAATACAGATTTAAAATGTTGAAAATGAAACTTGAACATTTGATAATATTTTATATAAGACAAATTAAATTTATGGTTATGCATTTCAGACAAACAAGAACTTGCACATTACAGAATGTTTTGTTTGACAGGTTAAATTTATGGATATGTATTTACTGAATAAAAAGAACTTGAAAATTATAGAATATATGTTTTCAAATTAAATTTATGGTTATGCATTTACCTACTGAAAAGAACTTGAACATTTGCAGAATGTTGTGTTTTACAAGTTAAATTTACAGTTGTATGTTTATGAATTTAAAAAAAGCACACTTGAACATTACGTAATATTTTATGTTTTACAATTAAATTTACACTTATGTTTACCGAATAAACAAAACTTTTCAAATATTGGAGGAGATACTGGGAAAAGAACAAAAAAAATCCTAGGGTAGTAATTCTAATGTATTTGACTCCAGGCATTATATCCATTTACAGATAAAGAAGAAGGTGCAATTTTGATTCAGCAGTTTAATAAATACATTTCAGTATCAATTCTAATGAAAGAACAATTTCCAGTTGTGTTTTGTAATGTGTGGCAAGTGTTTACTTTGAAATGACCTCAATTAGTGTCCTGCTGCAATAGATATTAAGATAAAGATCATATGGAGGATATTACTAAGTACAAGTAAGTATAAAGAAATAAAGTAAAAACTGCTGAAACTAGTGAAAGAATCTCACACTTTCCTGATTAGAAAACATTGTAAATGTAATCTTCACATTCAGTAATGAAAAAAATTCTTTGAAAATCCAGGAATCAGCAATGACAATAAGTATATTATTTTTATTTATGTAATAACATTTTTAACATTGTTATAAACATCAAAACGTAATATTTAGTGCACGTGTGTGTTTGTATCCCTTATTGCAATTTAGAATGATTGGTACTTAGAATAATAAATATTCACAGTTTTGTTTCATGGTTTTATGAATAGATATCAAAGTGTGCTGTTAATTTAAATATAAGAGCTTTTAATTACTAGAATTTTAACACTTATGTACGCAGAATAAATGTTAGTCTTCCTTCGTCTTATAGTTGACAAAAGAAAACAAGCTGCATTTATGGTCTATCTAATGATAATATTAGTCTTCCTGTATCTTATGGTAGACAGAGGAGAAAAGCTGGGTTTTATGATCTATTTAATAATGGCATGTGATATAATTGGGTACCTTTATTTAGCAAAAAGAAAATTCAGCATACATACTTTATTGTAATTGTAATGTACATTTACTATTAAATTGCTTTTTCCATATCTCTGCAGATGTATGCTCAACTCCAGTGCTTTCATTAAAATATAAAATTGGAAATCCTCTTGAAAGAGTTCACATAAATTAAGATGTTTAAGTTCTACCCTTTAACAACATTTAACATTAGCCAGCAAAAGTTCCAAACCTTGTCACAAATGCAGTAAATTATTGTTGTTGAAATATAAAGAAGGGATGATTAACTTTTTTTCAACAGATAACAAAATGGAGCCTTTGATCAACTTTGGGATTAAATGGTACATACACAAAAATTATACTGCCTTTATTTCTTTTTCCTGATTATGGTAAATACATTATTATCTTTGTGTGTTATTTTATTTTTTAACACAAACTTATTTCATGTTCCTGATTATGGTAAATACATCTTTGTTTGTTATTTTATTATATAATACAAATATATATAGAAGAAATATGTAGAAGAAAAGCCACACACAACAGTAACTGAACATCAATCGCTGTGTTTTTGCTTTTTTTTTTTTTTGGCTGAATAATTTGAATAATTATAAAATCCTTTAGAATTGAAATCATTTTAAAAAGCACTAGAGGTCTTGTCATTCCTATCAGACATTTTTAAAAGTGAAAACAGATTGGTAATCAGAAAAATCCTGCTTGTGTTCTCATATCAGAAAGATATAATTTTATGTACGCACAGCAATGTCCCTTGAGATTCTTCCTGTCACAGTTGACTCAGAATTTGCTTAATTTATTCTTTCTGTCTGCTGTCTGACTACAAGAGTCAATTATTTTGGTTTTGGTTCCATGAAAAAGACAGCAACACAAAACACAGCCAAAGAGCATGTATATGTTTCATACCAATTTTTCTTTTGAATTGCTTTGAATTTTAACATTACTGAAATTACATTTTCTTAATAACTATTAAATGTGGTCTGACAAAGTTTACAAATTATTTTTTAAATATATAAAATTGCAAGGATATTTTTTAAAAGATTTTAAATTTTATTAGTACAGGAACAATTTAAAGCATTTGTTGTTTCATATTTATATTCAGTAGAGATTGATAATTTTAGGCGAATGAGACTGAGGTCTCCTTAATTATTAAAAATTCTGGACTATGAAATAAAGAAAATAAAAAACCCAAATATTTATGATAATTCTGCACAAAACATGTTTGCTTTCATAATATACAGTTTGCTATGATGTATCATAATTAGCATGTCCATGGGGTTTCTGGTAGATGAAGCATCTGCTGTTGTATGGAGAGGTCTCATGGTCATGTCAGCCATTGAAAAGCTGTTACGGTAAATAATCAATTAATTACTGTTTGTTGAGGTAAATCATCAGTTGCAGGTTGACTTTTGAAACCTATCAGATATCATAGATATTTCAATTCTTAATGATACTTAACATAAATGTTAATTATCACATCCTTGCATTGTGTTATTGTAGATATTTGCTAGTTTCTGCATTTTTTTGGGTAGAGTTTCTTAATTTCTTTCTCCCATTGTGTCAATATCCATACATGAACTTCTTGTACTAGATGTTTGCTGCATTATATCTGTTACTTGAAATATCTTTTTTAGAATAGGAGAAGTGTTTATTTTTCTCATCTAGCTAGTTTTCAATCCCACACACTAAACACTTCTAGATACCACCCACGCCATCTGCCCATTAGGGTTTTGATGAGTGTGTTATATAGTGTGTTGACATCTACACATCTCTAATTATTTGTATTGTTTGGATGTGTTCACGAGTATGTTTACCTCTGAGTAGTCTGTCTCTGAATTGTTTTGCCTTGTCTCCCAATGTTTGAATGAATGTGTTTTTCTGGTGTGTTGACTTCTAAAACATCTCTGTTTTGTTTTGTCTTGTTTTTCCAGTGTTTGGATGAATGTGTTTTTCTGGTGTGTTGACTTCTAAAACATCTCTGTTTTGTTTTGTCTTGTTTTTCCAGTGTTTGAATGGATGTTTTTCTTGTGTGTTGACTTCTAAAACATCTCTGTTTTGTTTTGTCTTGTTTTTCCAGTGTTTGAATGAATGTGTTTTTCTTGTGTGTTGACTTCTAAAACATCTCTATATTGTTTTGTCTTGTTTTTTCCAATGTTTGAATGTGTTTAATTGGTGTATTTAACTTCTAAAACATCACTATATTGTTTTGTCCCATTTTTCCAGTGCTTGAATGAGTGTGTTTAACTTCTAAAACATCTCTATATTGTTTTGTCTTGTTTTTCCAATGTTTGAATGAGTGTGTTTAACTGGTGTGTTAACCTCTAACACATCTCTATATTGTTTTGCTCTCTTTGCAAGTCTTTAAATGTGTGTGTTTATCAGGTGTGATTTTAGTTTCACATGCAGAATAATTAGGACTTAACATGGCCTCTGGTTTGTTTGCAGGCAGGTAGACTGGGCACCACTGGACTGGCTTATTGTAGACATGCCACCTGGAACAGGTGATGTTCAGTTGTCCATTGCTCAGAATCTACCAGTCACAGGTATACCATCATCCAAGCATCATTTCATTACTTTATTGCTTAATCTATTCATTATTGATCAAAACATGAAGGTAAAGCACAGGCATCCTTAGCTGTAAGTCCTGTAAGAGCCATTTGCTCTCTAAATGGAAATGGTGCTTACTTGACTATGCAACTGTCTGTGTTAAATCCTAGTAGTATAATTAAGAATGAAAATGTATGTGTCTAAACCAAACCTTTTGTGTAGGTTTTACTCAACTCTTTATTCCTGTTCATTATTCTAGGTGCAGTACTGGTAACAACTCCCCAAGATATAGCACTAGCAGATGTTCGACGAAGTGTTGTCATGTTCAACAAAGTGAATGTACCAGTGCTTGGGTTGGTGGAAAACATGAGTATATTTACATGTCCAAACTGTGGCCATGCTGAGCACATCTTTGGGAAAGAAGGAGGTCAAAAACTGTCTCAAGAAACTGGTGTTGAAGTCTTGGGTGAGCATGTGGAATTGGCCTTTAAAGGGGAAATAATTTTGACTCTTTGTTTACAGTTACAGCATTGCAATAGGTTTTATTTTTATTTAACCTTTAACATGTTGCACCATTCTTTTCTTTTTATCCCATAAAATATGAACTATTTCCATCTTACAGATATTAAGAGAAATAAAAAATGTATCACTCTTACTAACTACTAAAGTAACACAAATTTAGCAGTTACAAGTCCATTCATAGATTTTGTTTATTGAAGGATTTAATCCTAAACTATTTTAATTTGATTTGTGAAGGACAAATACCTCTGGACCGGCGATTGTGTGAAATGTCAGATGCTGGTTCTCCTATTGTTGTTTCTGACCCAACCAGTTTGCAGGTACAAAATTTCAAAATTTTGTTTTTATTTTTTTGGGTAAAATCATTCAAAGACGGTTTACATCCAGTAATTCAGATCAGTCACTTCGGAGCAGATGAATCAGAGCAAATAATTCAAGAAATTGGAAGAGATAATTTAGCAGTAATAAATCCAAACAGATAAATCAGATTGATTATTCAGACCAGATATTTCAAAACCAATAGAACAAATAATTTAGGATGGATAATTCTGAGCAGATAATTCAGCATGATAAATCTAAACAGAATTCAGGATTGATAATGCAGAATAGAACATTCAGCACTGCTAAATCAGAACAGATAATTCAGGGCAGTCATTTCGGAGCAGATGATTCAAATGTCAGTTTGAAGCTATTTGAAATAAGTTAAAATTGTTGGATTTTTTGCAATAATGCTGTTAGGTATTTTAGATAATGAAAATAACATACCACATGTTTAAAAAAGGTAAACAATAAAGAAAATAATCATATTTTAAAACAGATCCTTTAAACTGTATAGTCAAAATTTAACTGTTTAAGTGTAAATATAAATTTATGTCATAATTTAAATGATTTATATTATTTCATCTTGCCTGGAATAATTTGGTTCATAGTGTTTGTTCAAAATTTTGTTTGGTCATCCATACGTGAAGTGATTTAGAATATTACCAGTTGGGTTAAGATATTGAACATTTTATTTTGCATGTAATAGTCTAGTAACATTTTTTTAAAATTAATATTTGGTTTGGAGAATACTAAGTTTAATATAATTGTGTTTGTATTTTTTCTTTGAGTCTACTTCAGAGTTCATAATGAATGAGTTGCTTAGCAATTTCAACCTTTCCCACTTTAATTTTAGATTATATTATTTTATTATCTTTAAAGCTTTATTACTCATGACTTTATGACTTTTTATTTCTTTATTTCCTATAAATCTTAAGTACATGAGGGGACATTTGAATGCTTTTAGAAAATTCACACACACATATATAGTGCATATAATTTAATATGTTGTTGTTTTAAAATTACAGTTGCTGCGTTATAAGTGTTTATTTATATAAGAAATTTCAAGACAGCAGCCTAATCAAAAAGGACTGTTTCAAAATTATGATGTGATTTATAAAATTTATTTTAATAATAATTTATTAAATCAGTTTGTTGTTTCTTAAGGCAACAAATTTTTGTTCTTTCTGTCATCTGGTGACAGCAGAATCAAAAGTATACAGGCAAAAATGTATTTTATCTAAGGAATATGTTATAAAATTTCTCTTATTCTAGAAACTTCATAATTATTTATCTATGTGTCTAAAGGAGAGGGTGGTGGAAAAAACAGCAAACAACTTACTTTTTACAAAAATAAAATGTTTCTTATGTTCCAGGCTAAAACATTTTTGTCAATAGCGCAGAAAGTGTTGGAAAAAGCAAAGCAAAGACAAATCTTAACAAGGAAAACAGGAACTTAGATGTTATTTTTTTCAGTTATATGTAGCATTACAGAGATATCTGCAAGAAGGTACTTTTAACCTAAAAGTGAACAGTGAACAGATTGGGGAAGGAACTTTAAAACAAAGTTCGACCTCATTTATGTATCAGAAAGGAAGGGGAACTGATTATTAAGCCATTTAATATATTTATTATACTCTGTGAAAATATTTCTGTTTGGTGTTAGAAGAATTAATTAAAAAGTTATATTTCATTTATATATCTGATAAAGTAAATTATGTCATTACATTTTTAAATAAAGAAGAAGGAAAAGAAATGTGTCCAGCAGTTTAATCTTTTTTTTAATTCTTAGTTATTATGATACTCATTCACTTTATTTTGAACATTGAATGCCATATGACAATACATGTATTTATTTATTGTTATTAGGATTGTTTTATGATTATTTGTATTAAAATTGAATGTGTCTATCTGAATTATACTAAATTTGTTAAGGTTGTAATAAATTCTTTATTTTCAAAATATTAGGTATTATTTTGGTTCTTTATTAAAATTTTATATACAATGACAAAAAATTACAAAATGGGATAATTAAAATACTCCACAAAGTGGACAAGAATAATTTTGTGTTTAACTAAATTATATACCTATTAAATCTTAATTATTAAAATTTTATAATTAAAATACTCCACAAAGTGGACAAGAGTAATTTTGTGTTTAACTAAATTATATACCTATTAAAACTTAAACCACTCTATGTGAAAAATGACCAATAGACATAATAAAGTGCTACATCATCATGTTTACTACTATAAAATATCCCAGTGATTTCCTAGAGTCTAGTCTGGACTTTTCACTTGTTGAAACAGATCATGTACGAGAAATGTTTATCAATTCCCCAAGAGACCTGCAAAACATAATATCAGAGTTGAAAGATTTAACTGACCAGCTATTATGACACTGTAAACATAATATATTGAATCTATGTCACTGCAACAAAAAAAAAAATGCCTTTATAAATTTACAGGTTTTTATCTTTTTTTTATTGCATAAAGTATTTTTATATTATATTCTAAATATTTTTATGCTTAGCAGTTTTGTTCTTTATAATACTGTAATGCATGTCTCTCTCATGAACTATTGTTGTTTGATAAATCATTTGATAAACTATGACATGATTTGCAATACAATACAAACTGGAAATCCTAATACTATTTTGGCATGCCCTTCTCTCAGAAAATTGCCACAATCAGGTCTCAAGTCAATAGTCAGTATCGGTAAGAGAGATAGTCATTGTCTGTCAGTATCGGTAAGAGAGATAGTCATTGTCTGTCAGTATCGGTGCCAACAAATAATAAAATGTCATGCTGTTTAAAACCCAAATCTTTTGCTATACTAAATGACTGATATAGGTTTATTATAATTATTATATGCATTTAGTGGATGATGCTAGAAAGAGGATTAAATATGATTTTATCACTTAATGATAATTCACTAAGAGAGGTCAGTATTTAAAAAAAGTTTTAGAGTTTGAAAAGCTTGAAAAATCGCTTCAGTTTTATAAATTAAGCTGTAACCTGAAGAGAAATCTTCAAGAACATGGAACCAAATCAAAATAATCTTAAGAAAACAAAGGACAGTAGCAAGCATGCTCCATCAAACCTTCTCTTTAATTCATGCCATTCTACTTGTCAACAGCCTATAATCTCTACTTCCTCTTGCAAGTCTTTTCACAACAACTCACCACAACTTGCTGCTTCTTACTATAACTCCCACACTTATGTAGCACACACAACATTGCAGTGCCATAGACTTGCTAAGCAATTTGAAATTAAATTAAAATATTGCTTTACTGTCAAACAGTGGTGGATGGAGAATGAAATAAGATGATTGTAAGCTAAGAGGTGTTCACTTCTGAATGCTATGTATTTGACAGTTTTCTTTCTCAGTTCTGTAGGATGAGTATCAGTTGGAGGCACTTTCCCGAACTGAGCCTCTTTACTTACTCATCCTACTCATAAACAAAGATTTTGGATGCCAGATTTACAAGAAAATTCAAAATGCTTTATAGATGTATGTGGGTTTCCTTCATTGCATAACTATAAAGCTTTCTGAATTGTCATCGAGCATTGGTTTCCTTTTTGAAATGGTGAGAAGTTTCTTTAATCATTATATTGTAAAACCTTCAATCCAAGCAGTATACCGTTTAACTTTTGAAATGCTGCGATGTTTCTTTCATCATTATATTGTAAAACCTTCAATCCAAGCAGTATACTGTTTAACTTTTGAAATGCTGTGATGTTTCTTTCATCATTATATTGTAAAACCTTCAATCCAAGCAGTATACCAGTTTAACTTTTAAAATGCCGAGAAGTTTCTTTAATCATTATATTGTAAAACCTTCAATCCAAGCAGTATACTAGTTTAACTTTTAAAATGCAGAGAAGTTTCTTTAATCATTATATTGTAAAACCATCAATCCAAGCAGTATATTTTTCACTCATCTTTAAGTCATTCCTCATTTTGTGTAAAATTCATCTTGTAATGTGTATATTGTCTCTGTTTTGTTCTATATTTTGTGAAGAATCTCATTTGGGGTTCGTTTAGCAACCAAAGGTTAAAAAAAAAGTTAAAAAAAATTTTCAGCTCCAGTCACGCCACTGTTGAACATACAACAGAACCCTGTGCCAGAACAACCACCAGCTCTGAGCAAGCACCACACCAAACCTTCAACTGCAAATCTAGTATACATTTATTAAACAATAAGAGCAAATAATATCAATAATACGATATCTACAAAAAAAAACTTAAGCTTATTAATTTCTAAAGCTTATCTCCAAAACATATACTGACAAAAGTGCAACAAAATATAAAATGTTTCAGCAAATAAAAAGCAAACTTTTACAAAACATATTGTTGAACTGTTACATTACCCCAACAAGACTAGGCAAACACATTTATCAAAGCTCAACAAAGATAATAATTAATTAACCAGCACACCTTTAGACAGAACATTTTTTTAAAAAATTGCTGGTGCAAACATCGCAAGCTAATATTCCTAGTACAAAGCTTCAAACAAAACAAAGTTTTAGTACATCCACAATCATAATGTTTTTCTGTTCTATAATTGTGCAAAACCCATTTTTCTTGCTAGTCTTAAACATAAAAAACTCAATCAAATTTAAAAAAACCCACATCAAATAAACTGTATAGCATAATGAATACAAAAAAATTAAACATACAAATGAAAACTTTCCTTTACCTTGTACCTGACTATTTTTTTACAAAAAACAGAATCCTCCTGAGAGTTGACACGCAGGCTTGACACAAACCAAATACTACACTTACAGGAAAAAGCAATTGTGAAAATATTTGTGCAAACCACTCTAAAGAAATGACACACAATGAAGCAGGAATCACCCAGCTTTGTTATCACTCTCATTGACGTAATGTACACGAAGCCTGAGCTCTATATTTAGAATTTCTTCAAAGCCACGTAATTCGCGTATTTTTTAGCTGCCGAGCACGACCAGGTTTCTTTTGTAAGTTTTGGTAGGAAGTCACTTTGATGGTTACCATGCGTAGTGTGAGGCAAATTAGTATAGACATCTACAACATATATTCATAATATTGGGCGTCAGCAATTGCTACTTTTTTTACTGTACCCCAAGACGCTCTTGTACAACGATTAATAAAGTATTTTAAAGGAATGCATAATTCTGAACTTATATAAAATATGGAACTATTAGCTGGGTTATTAAACATTTGATACAGATACATCTAGGTGGGTTTTTTTTTCATGTAACCATAATTTATAAAAACATTAAAATACATAGGGTCGAAATGCATGCGTATACAATCGATATGAATATATACGTGACTAATTTAGATGAAAGCCATATCTTCAAAGCACAATTATATTGTCGATATAGTGAGCTAGCGGTCGAGTGCTAGTTCTATATTCAGTTATATAACGATAGTAAGTCTAGTTATGACAGTGGTGTTCGCTGTAGTTACTGTGGTAAAAATATTTGTGTCCCGCCAGGGGAAAATACTCTCGGGACAGGCACATCTTTGCTTTAACGCCATTTCCGAAACATTTTTAAAGCAAGTACTAGAAGTAGGTTACTTGGATACTTGTGTTTGGTTTCTTAGTTGGTTTTACGAGTTTTAACATAAAGTTTAAATCGGGTAAGAATGTTACACTCATATTTAATAGTTATCAATAAATTTAGCACAACATGTATGTTTCAGTTACACTTTACAGAGACTATTGCAAACTTCGGTTTTGAAAATTTGTTTCAGACTTTAACACTGTTAGTGTTAATTGTTTACCTACTATGCTTTCCTCTAAAGTGTAATTACAGTGCTTACGGTGAACATTTTAAAAAATAAATTTAACCGAACCATTAAGGACGTGGCCGGAACATTTATTTATAAAAGTATTTTTGTTTACATTTTGCGACCAAAAAGATAAAGTAGTTCGGTCTACTCGCTATTTGTCCGGTTCTTCTCTAATACCGTGCCCTTTATTAATTTTAAAATAATATTTATTACATTTTAATCAGAATAGTACTAATAGTTTTGCTTATTAAATTATTACAGTACTTGTTAATTTAACAAAAATCACTTATTTAATACCAACCACTTGCATAAATTTGTATAGGCCTAAGGGTCTTTCTCTTACGAGTAAGCCCTACACCATTTTCTTTATTTTTACATGAAGTGCAAAAAGTGAATTAAATCTAATAATTTTACATGTTGAAGTCTACAAGAAGGCTTAATGCTCACATAAATTTTGATAAATGTTAAAAATTATGAAATTGTTCATGTTATTGTTTGAAAAACGTAAAAAGCACGTTTCTTTTGAAAATTTGGAAAGTAAAGTTGAGATCTGTTTTACCAAACTACAGATATTTTTAAACAAGCAATATAATTATCCCACTGCATCGAATATATTTTCTTTATTAAGCTAAATTATGAACTTAATCTATTTGTTTACAGTGGGTTATAAACTTTAACATCATATTCATAATGTGGAAATTATTATTTGACTCCCACTCCCACTACAGTGACAAAGAATATCAACCATCTTCAAAAAAGCTCTGTTTTTCTCAACTAAACGTAAATGGACAGTTATGTTGGGAACACAATATTAAGTAACAAAGTGTCTATCATAAAATTTCTTTAATGCATAACAAGTCTAACATCTCATAACAAGATGCTTACGTTCTTGTATGTAATTCACAAGTTTTTCTTACTCTTAGTCTACTCTTACTCAGGTTTTAAACCCTCACCATGTATCATACATAAAAATGATAAAGTTTATAAACCATGATGTATGCATAAGCTATATGAAACTTTAAATGCAAAAGAAACATTTGTATATGTACATAAATATGTAAGCAATTTACGATGCTAATCACTAAATCAGTTTATTCAGAGTATATTGAGATTATCAGAAATCTTAGCTTTTTTGAAACATTGGTGATTTAGAAAATTTTGCCATAACAATATGATCTTGATAGAATTGAAAGTTATATTTTTATTTAGTATTTAAACTTATCAGACCAAAACAACGTGAAATGAGAGTTGTCTTTCTATAATAATATGGTGCCTTTGAAAGATGTATGAGGTAGTTCATGATATTGTTGTCATTGTAATGATTGTTTAAAAGTATGATTTTCTTCCTAATGTGCTAAATGGAACCCAAATTAAATTAGTTTTCTTAAACTTAAAGGTGAATACAGAAGAATAAATTTGAAAAACATTAGCCTATGAATATTTCGATTGCATAAATTGTTTAACTAGCAGTAGCACATGGTTTATAAACTTTATGTATGACTTAAAGTTAAACATTTTTGATACCAGAATAAAAGTTTGGGATCCAATTTATGTGGAACCAAAGTGTAACACTAACAACAACAACAACAACAAAAATGCCTATTAAAAATATTATTTCCAAAAATTGGCCATTTCAAGATAAAAAGGATCTAGATTGTTGCTTTAATGTATTAATTATACATTCATAGAAAACTTGATACAGTAAGTTTGTCCAGTTATTTATCACAATGAAATTAAAGAAAATAGCAATGTACATGCATGTCACAAAAGTAAATGCCATTTTCAGTTTAAAGCAAATTAATAAACACAAAGCAATGGAAATATCATATATTTCTCACATTAATTCTGAATATATAGAATATAAACATACGAGCGATTGCTGGACTTTTTGCACATTGAGTAAACTCTTTTTTTTTTTCAATGCATTGTCCATGCACTGATGCAGTAGATTTTATCAAGCAGTAAAATTAAAAGGAATCAAATAAACAATATAAATATATTCAACACATCTTCTACATATAACAAGTCATCTAAATGGCAAGTATTGTTTTGGTTTTCTTTGGTTGACTTCAATCCTCGCAGAAGTTGCAGTAAACTATTTATAATTATAACTAGCAAATATACTCGGCATTTTCTAATTTAAAAATATAACTAAATTCTTAATAGTCAATTATATATTGAAGTAAATATTTCATATTTACAGTCCAAAACACACATGACAGACATTGGTAGTTTTGTTTGCTATATAATTATAAATTATTTAAATATCTATCTATCTATCCATCCCTCAGTCTTTCCGACCATTGGGGCACCACTGATGACCCAACAACCAGCTTCCTCCATTCCATTCTGTTCTCTGATAATATTACTGTATCGCTCAGCTTCAGTCCTGTCCACTCTTGAGATGTTATCCTCCCGTCTTTTCTTCTGTCTTCCTCTCTTTCGCCCTCCTTGCACAGTACCTTGCATGATTGTCTTGGCAAGCCCTGTTGATCATGTGACATGCCCATACCATTTCATTTTGCATTTTTTCACAATGGCCAATAGCTCTTCATAGGGCCCAATGGCTTGTCTAATTCTGTCTTTATTAGTCTTACTAAAAATAAATGGTTTACATTTTTCACTCTATGGGACGATGTTTTCCGACCAAGGCAGTTTAAATGGGTAATCATTTAATACTTGCCTGATTAACAATAGGTCATTGCGGTACTTGTGGAAAACACTGGACAGGAGGCCTTTGGGCAGGGATGGATAATAGATTCTGTCCTATATCTGCTTCCCCCCCTCCCCCCTCAGCCGAGCAAGACTATTGATCAGGTGTGGTCCTGATTGAGAGGCACCTTACACTGAGCCATGAGATTCTGACTTTTGGGCCCATGCACCAGGATTATCGATGGTTGTAAATCCCTCTCGTTTAGTAGTGCACATCTATAAACATATATACATTGGAATAATTTTGTGTCTAAAAGAAATCAGATATACATCATTACATGTTATCAAAAAGTTAAAAATAATTTATCAGATTACAAGAATTAAAAATTAAATTATTTTTTGCTGTCCCTAAATTTAAAACCTTATACTTGTCTGCAGATTTTGGACCTAATGTGATTATGGCTTTGGAAGAGTCTCATGATGGAGGATATAGAGGTAGAGGAGGCAGAGGACTTGCCATTTTGGAGTTAGTCCAGAAACAGCAGGTATAGTCTTTTCTTTTCTCTTCACTGTAAAGTGTAAGTGTAACAGCAATTCTGCTGTGTCAATATATGCAAAAAGACCCGACCAAAAATATTTTAAAATTATATATTTATCTCTTCACAGTTGTTTATAAAAGTGTGACCTTATGAGCAGTTGAATAAAATAATTTCTTGTTGTTGTTATGTTGTTTTTTCGATAACTTCTTTGCTCCACCGGAATTGCGTGAAAACTTTTCATCTTCTAGATGTTCTGAGTTTTTGAATGATTCCCGTGGAGCGTTCCTCCCTTTACTTGTATTCAGGGAGGTAGGTGGAGGCTTGTTCTGATGCTTTATTTAGGGATGGTTTCATTGTGTGTGTGTGTGTGTGTGTGTGTGTGTGTGTGTGTGTGCGTGTGTGTGTGTGTGTGTGCGTGTGTGTGCGTGCGTGTGTGCGTGCGTGCGTTTTAATTATTTTTTTATTTTTTTTATTTTTGGTGTGTGTGTGTGTGTTCTTTTTTGTTTTGTTGTTTTTTGTTGCAGGGCTACATCCTATTTTCTGATAAGTTGGATTTTTTAATTAGTTGTAGTAATGGCTTGCTTTTGGGTTTGGGTTTGGGTTTGGGTTTTGTGAGCAGGATAATAGGAGATAGGGTAATATTTTTTATTGATGGAAGTTAGTCTTTGTTGTTTCTTGAATTTAGTTTATGTTTTGTGTGTGTGTGTTGTATTTTCTTGCCCCTTTAATGTGGGTGTGTGGTTTGGTTGTGGTTGTAATTACTGAAGTGGTGTCTTTGTTTCTGTTGTGTGGTTTGTATTATCTAAAATTAGTTGTGATTTTATTTGTATTGATTTTAAAATTATTATGAAACTTGAAAGTGTAGTACTACAGTCAAGGGTGGGTTACTGTATTTTTTTGGTTGTTTGAGTAAAGTTAAGTCTATTAATATTATTAGGGGGTTTATTGTCCAGGGGGGCTGTGGTTTTGTGCTATGGTCTTCTGTGTTAAGTGAATTTAGATTGTGTTTTTCAAGTAATTTTTTTGTTAACTGGTAATGGTATGGGATGGGGGTAGTTTATTTTCTGTTCATTTGTTAGATTTTCTCTTTTTTGCTTTCTGCATATTCAGATATTGTATCCTTTTTTATCCCATTTCTGGAGGTGTGTGTTTGTGGGGAGGTTGCTCCCATGTTGTATTCTATTGGCCCACTGCTTAAGTTTGTTTGTCTCTGCTTTCTATTACTAGTACATGTATTAGTGTTAGATGTAAGGATTTTGACCCAAACTTGTTTGTTCATAATAAATGAAATAGTATTCTTAGACATTTGTTAAGTTTGTTTTGTGTAAGAAACAATAAAATATACTAAACACTGTAAACAGGCTTATTTTCTAATTTCTGTTATTAACTGCAAAATATTGAGTTTATTCCAGATTTCTGGCAGAGGAGGCAATACTCTTAACCCAGCAGGCACTATTACTGGTAGTAGAGGAATACTTGGAGCCATTGGCAGGGCATCCATCTTTCAGCTGTCTACACAAGAGCAACGTTCAGATTGCTCAAATAATGCAACTCCAGGCATGTGGTGTTGCATTTTTTCCTTTTAGTTTTATTTTCTCCTTTTTCAGTTTTGTTGTTGTTGAGCAATTGAACAAAAAATACCCAGAATATCTGGTTTCCTTCAACTTTTGAATAGGTACAGATATTTTAAAAGTCGGGTCTACTTAATTTGTTTGTTTTTAATTGGTTACAAAGTCTAATAGTAAATGGATTAATAATAGTTTTAAGAAAACAGTACTTTCATTTTGAGATCTTGATGATTTTGCTCCTTGTTATACACTGAGCTTATTTAGAACATATTTTTGCCTAGATTCTGAAGTGTATATATATATATATATATATATATATAACTTTAACACAAATACAGTTGTAAATGTATTGTTATATATTTATTAGCAGAAGCAACATCCTTAATATTACCACCACTATCAACAATTTCTATATCACTAACATCATCATCATCAGTATCTATCTGGTCTTTTCAGTTTTTCGATATATGGACTTTTTCCTTCAGTTTAAAATAAAATTGAAGCATTAACCCATGCAGTATCTAAAAAATAATTTTAAAAAATAATGTCTTCCAGTACTGATTTGTTTTTCTCAAAACATATTTATTAAATGCTCTCTTTTATCCACCCTTCCCATGTACTGATTATAGTCATTAACTAGGTAAGACCACTCAAATTTTGAAGTCTGGCCAAATAAGCTGATATTTGCAGGTTATGTTATGTACCTCAAAGTAAGTTTGCACACAAAATTTTGGAGCTCTAGCTTTAATAGAAAAAAAGTTATGACAGTTCAAAGTTTGGCGTAAATTGCAGAAAAACAGATTTCACGAAGACCCTTTTGAAATGACCACACAACAAAAACTATGAAACATACATAGCTCATCTTTACTATTTCAACTCTCTGTAATACAAATATATTGCTGATTTTTTTTTAAGGATCACAGATGCATAGAAAATAAAATACAATCCTGTCAAATTAGCATTTTGGTAAATTTTCAAATGGCAAGTGGTCAAAAACTAAATAAAATGTCTCTTTTGGAATCTTGTAAAATAAAAACTACTTCATGTACATCATCCAAATTTGGTATACTTGCTCTTTAGAATATAGACATTTACAGGGTGAAGTTTTAGACAATCTTTTTGTATAGATTTAGAAATATAACATCTCAAAAATGTAGTTTCATGCAATAAATCCGCACACTTGTTGAAGAGGAAAAAAGGTAAAATGAAATATTTATTATAATGCAATGTTTCTAATTTCTGTAACTGACAGCATGATCATTCTAACTAAATAAAGTCAAAAATTATATTTTTACAATGTATGCATGTACTTTAACAATTTAAAAAAACAGATCAAAGCTAGCGAAACTGATACTGATTAATAAAATACTATTAGTGTTAGTTGTTACTATTTACAGTATACTTTTTTGTAGTTCAACAGCAATTCTAATAGTAATAATTAGTATATTTATTTTTAATAGGTGTCTATTGTTTCATAATATAAGACATTAACATTCTAAAAATATCTTGAAAATTGAAAGCTAAAGTCTTTCATAGTTTTACTTATTATATGTCTACTATATTAGTGTATAATGTATGTAGTGTGAGTAGCATGTTACTCATCATTGTCCTGATATCAGTTTTTACCAACATCGATTCACTCACTGACTCATACACTTATTATTATATATATATCTTAACCCTGATCTGTCATTCAATGACAAATTCTAATTATCATTTACTAGATTGTTTCTTAAGGTCCTAGTTATAATAAAATAATTAAAAGTACTGGTCAGCTAAAGACGAAAATTCTTCAGCATTAAGAGTTGTCGTTCTTTATTTTGGATTGGTGCTTTATAAAATTAATTTAAAATATCGCCGATTAGTTAATATATATTTTTTAAAAATTCAATCTCATCATGAATCATCGTTTAATCATTTCCATTCTGTATTTTGTATATAGGACTGTTTTTAATATAAGCAGTTAGTCATAACAAATCATCACCCTCTTGCGACAATATTTTAAAAGGCCGATATTTAGCTAACCTCGTTAGTGATCAAAATAAAACTTTATAACAAATCGTAACCTAAAAATAATGAATGATCATTTTACTATAGCAATATTTCGATGAAATTTAATAGTTTTGTTAAAACTTAACGCAAAATGTTGTCTAGTTGATCCATTTTAACACACGTCTGGTCCAAGATGGCGATCTCTCGTCAACTTCGGCATGTGCGCGAAAAAAACTATTAGGGTTTCCCGCGTTCATTGCCACTAACACTTCCTGTATAGAGACTTCTGGTTCATGTTATATACCATTTTAAAGGGCAAAAGATGACCTTTTCAACAGTATAAAGTAGGCGAACAGATGATAATGGGTTTCGAAGTTATAATGCGTCAAACATAACACATAATTTGGATTATCATATTCTACAGTAAATTTTTAAAAAAATTAAATCAACCGATGTTTATGTTAAAGGTCATTATCTTAGCTTTCCGTTGATATAAGATTTATTTTTATTGGTTGAATCCTTGAAGAGTTAGAACGCGTTATGTGAGCATACCCAAAAACGATGTCGGAGGTAAGCCATTTTCAAATCTCGCCACGGACACTTCAGTACGCTTTACCGACTGTGAGTTTATCGATCAAAACGTAATAAATACGTCATTCAAATGTACAAACAAAACTTATATTTAACGTTGGAAGATTCCTTTATTTGATAAAACAATTTCCAACCATTTCTTTCTTTTAATTACTGAGATAGACAGTTTTGAAAATGATTGAATTCAGTCAGAAAGTGACGTTGTCTCCAGTCTCCATATAGCGAGTGGTCTTACCTACATTAACTAAAAATGTACTTACCTACAGCTATAAATCAAAATAATTTTTCTTCAAGAACTATTTTATCTCATTTATTAGACTTGAGCACCTTACAGTTACAGGGCAAATAGCTGCTATTGAGTGAAGTATATTTCAGTAACCAATGTATTCTTTGCCATATGACAGAATTAATTAAAATGAAATAAAATAATTCATTAAAACTTTGTCTTCTGTTTTTTTTCAGCAGTTTCAGATTTTAAAAAAGTGTTTTTGTTTGAAACCAAAACTTGTTTTTCTTTTTAATCCATCGCTAATCATTATTTAATTAATATAAGAGATATAAGAGATTTATAACTGTCAGTAAAAAAAGTCATTATTGAAGAGTTTACTCCCATTCCCATATACTAATGTTATCTACAAATGTCTAGTTAGTTGGTTTCATTAAAAGTAATTTTAAATAAAATTAAGCTTTCAAGATCATCACTTAAAGGTATTAGAAGTTAATCAACAAAATTGTCAAGCACTGAGAACGCTCAGTAACATACTACTAACAGAAAGTGCATAAATAGAAAATGTTTAGTCCAGACCTCATTGCTAGTTGATATTGTTGAATTACTAGTGAAACATTTGTGGTATTGCTGCTTTAAAAAAGAGTATAATAATTATTGGCCAACTGTTATCTATTTATCATAATTAATAAACAGATATCCATTGAGTTAACTTTATTCCTAAAAATTGCTCATAAATAAAATTACAGGAAGAGAGGATTACTTCCTATTTGCTATCTATGTAAAATCTAAAAATTTAATTCTGAGATCTTGAAAACCAAGTATTGTAATACATTTGCACCACAAAAGAGTATTTAAATATGAAAGCAGTAATATTTCTATTTTATTTCTGATATCATTTACATGTTATCTAGGTCTGGGAAAATGTAATGCTATATGTTTCAGAACATCTAAAAGATATTTATTTAAGCTTATTTACACACTGACCTTGATTCCTGTTCACTTGGTTTTTGTACTGAGATCTTAACCAAGACTTTTTTCAAATTTACTAATTTTGACTGATTTCTGAAAAATACAATTTACTAGTCTCTTTTTTGTTGTTGTTATCAGCCATTTTACCTTATTGAGGAAATTAATCATCTCTGTAGATAGCCCTCCTGACTGATACAATTTACTAGTCCCTTTTTTGTTGTTGTTATCAGCCATTTTACCTTATTGAGGAAATTAATCATCTCTGTAGATAGCCCTCCTGACTGATACAATTTACTAGTCCCTTTTTTGTTGTTGTTATCAGCCATTTTACCTTATTGAGGAAATTAATCATCTCTGTAGATAGCCCTCCTGACTGATAAAGTTTTCCTTTGGATTTCTTTGTGGTTTATGATTTGTATGACATTTATTAAAATAGCATAATTTCTTGTGTTTTATAAGTATTTCCATTGGAGATATTTTGTAAGTTGAATGCCTTTGGTGGTGGACCTTGTAAAAAACAAAAAATAATATTTTAGAGAAATTTCTTAGTTTTAAAGATCTTAGCATTATTATTATTTATGCTTTCATTCTTATCTCTTATATCTTACAGTCTTATTAGTGCACTAATTGACTTTCAGTGCATGAGTTAGAAAATTTTTTCATCATACATTTTTATTATTTTTTTGTTTTAACTATTATATATTGTTTATATTTTTATCAGTATATATTGATTTAATATATTTATTTAAAATTGATGACTAATTACAGAAATTATAAATTCTTGCTATTGATACGTAGTTTAAACAGGTTTGTATTAGGAAGAATAAAGCTCTTTATTAAACTGGTAATTTGTATAACTGATATTATTTTTTTATATCATATATTTTAATATTAACATTGTTTAAAAGCAAGATACCCAAGGTGAACAAGTACTTTGGATTGGTTATAGGCATTGTATTTATTTTATTGAGTTTATTCATCTTTTACAGCTGTATCCAATCCAACACAAGCAGTAGGCACAGGGAATTTGGCTGCCATGTTACAAGCATTACAAAGGTACAGTAATAATTCAGGAATTTATTACATGAATGTTTATAACAAATGGTCTTGATGAGGAGGGGGAGTAGGTAGGTCTGATTATTACTAAAGAGTCAACATAGCAATGGAATTGATGTGCTTTTTTTAATTGGCTTTTTTCTAGCTCTAGACAGACGCCTTTTGTTGGTCGTGGAGCAGCAGCTTCACTTTTAAGAACCACACAAGTAACATCACCATCAGAAAGTTCCAAAGAAACTGGGTCTGACCATGTCGCATCTGCTTTTTCTAAAATGAACATATCTGATTCAGCTCGAAAACCTACAGTTAATTATAAGGGTTCTGGAGGGAAACGGTGAGTATTTTTAATTATGTTATGAACTGTGCTGAAATGAAACATGTTAGTCATTTGAAAATGCAAACTAACAAGCCATTTTGTCTTTTTATATCAAACTGTGGGAGTACAATATTCAATACAATATTCACTCATGATTCTGTTGCTTTGTTATACTAAAGAGATCAGTCCATTTATATACTTTTAGGATTGTTATTGTCAAGATTTGTAAATTTAGATTATATAATATATATAATAATCCCAAGGTTTCTTTACCTGTTGTAATCCTACAATAGGATTCTATAATAGGAGATAATAGAATCCTGTAATCCTACAATATTCACATCAGTGACAAACAGAAGTAATGTTTCACTAGCTATTCACATGGATGAAAAAAAATCAACAAAAAAATGTTTGTAAAAAGTTCCCATTGGAACTTCATTTTGAGCAGGCTATAAGCAGATTATTCTGCCCCAGTTTAGGGACCAGGAATCCCTTTTGGTGTCCCATTGGAACTTCATTTTGAGCAGGATTTAGGCAGATTATTCTGCCACCAGTTTAGGGACTAGGAATCCCCTTTTGGTGTCCCATTGGAACTTCATTTTGAGCAGGATTTAGGCAGATTATTCTGCCACCAGTTTAGGGACTAGGAATCCCCTTTGTTGTACCCTGAAAACTTAATAAATATACTCAAGTATAAAACATTTTAGAGTTTCAAAAGCTTTCAATTTAATGACCCTAGTATAAATTGAAGCTGAAAAAAGGAAAAGAAGTTAGTACAGCATTTTGACAAGTTAAAAGAATATTAAGATGAAGTTTGATGACATCTACTGATAAATCCTTATCATAAACAAAGACAACAAATGTCTAAAGTTTAATTTATTAGTGAAAATACAATGAACATATTTTATGATATATGGTTGGTATTGATGCATTAAAAATTACAGTGAAATTAACTCTACAAGTAGAAATAACCAAATAGCCAGCTCTACACAGATGACAACTAAACTGAAAGAAACCTCACAGATGCCCACAACAACAACAGCTGAAATCGAAGTACAAGCAACACAGAAAACTGAAATACACACATATGGAGAGGATACAGCTACAAATTTCCAGCACTCAGACCAGCAAGACTACCACCAAAGAAAAAATCTAACCAAACAGAAATAAACAGCTACGAATGAAAAGAATCAGAGATGCAGACTGCAAATCCAGCTGTGGAAGGAACAGCAGAGGAGATGAAAAGTTTTTTGGCCCTAGGACATTTCTTTACCTCAACACATCAACAAATAACTTGCTTGAATTTGGGGGGCAGCAGTCTGTGCATCATTTATAATGAATAGCAGAATATAGTTTGTAATGCAGCTCTTCTCAGCACTTACACCAAGGTAATGTTAGTCACAGTTGCTATCATGACACTATTTTAATAAATCCTGCCAGTAAGGTGACGCCATCTATGTCTTCCTTAATAGGGGCAGTATTATTGCTCAATAGGCTGAAAATCAGTTGCAAGTTTAGATGAGTACACACCGTACCCTCTGAGTAGTTTGTGGGGGCAGTCGTATGTGAAGTCACCTTACCATCTTGTTAAAGGTCAAGCCTTATCAGAAAACCCTAGATGTAATGCATCTTTCTTTATCCATTGAAAATGGAGAGAATGAATTATGATGGAAGTTTGACTGATCATCTGTCCACTGTACAATAAGAAGATAAAATGCAGCAAACAACTTGGCAAATGAATCAGAGTTAAATTTCTTAAAGATCTTAGCAATAGCATGGATTTCAGGCTCCTGATCTTAGCAATAGCGTGGATTGCAGGCTCCTAACTGTTGTCCATAGAGAAATGCTGCAAAAAAAAAAAAAAATAGACAGTCATGTCTCATGAAAGAATGGCAACACCCATTAGGTTCGAAAGCTTTGTGTTTGAGTTATGAAAATATTTTGCTGTGTTTTTTGTGCCTGAAAATATCTATGTACTTCAGTAAGAACTAGGTAATTTGAAGTATATAAGCAATACAGATCTAAATAATGTCTTTACTCTGAATGCATGCAGGTACAGAAAGTAGTGATAACATTTTCATTATGAGTTTGAATCTGATGAAATAATTATGTGGATATACTAGTGCAAGTTGTAGAGGCAGTTATAGTCAACCTACAAATAGGGTGTTCAAAATAGTCAAATAAATGCAGAGTTCAAATTGGGGGGTGGGGGTGGATAGACAATTAAAAGAAGTCAGGGTAGTTATAATAGTCAAAATATAATCTTTCTTTAAACTTTGGGAAATTTATATTGAATCGATTGATAAATGTATGTGAAATGTATGTGTATGTATTGTTACCACCAGTATCTTATTGCTGTTAAAATTGGCCTGATTTCCTGTTATATTTTATTCCACTTAGTCTTTTCTTTTGGAGATGTTGCTGTGTTTGGTTAAAAACTCACCACTAATTCATTAATGTGAATTTCATTCCTGTGCTGTTGTTTCTTACACTTATATTTTTCATAGAATTACATATATTTATATATTATAACCTGATTAAAAATAGTACTTGTCTTGCTCACATCAGTAAAGTGTGGGATTAAAAATAGTACTTGTCTTGCTCACATCAGTAAAGTGTGGGATTAAAAATAGTACTTGTCTTGCTCACATCAGTAAAGTGTGGGATTAAAAATAGTACTTGTCTTGCTCACATCAGTAAAGTGTGGGATTAAAAATAGTACTTGTCTTGCTCACATCAGTAAAGTGTGATTTACCCCCTTTGAATTACAACATAGTTGTCCGTGATGCACCAAAAGAAGTTTTGGATTAAAACGAAATTTTTAGCAGAGGACAACAGAAGGTTGTATGTGAACATTTATGACTTTTTACTCTTGTTTTGTGCTGGAACAAACAACAACAAAAATAGTTTTTAATTTAAATACAGTTACTCTCCAAAATCACATTTCTTGTATATTCCCAAAATAGTTACAAGTCTGAAAGGACTTTTAAAGTTCTTTCTTGGCAGCTGCTACCTTTTTTAGATCACCTTTGTGAAAAATAAAAAAAAAGAACATTTTATAATGAATTTAATAATATATAATAGCTTCTTAATCACAAGTAAGTTTTGTGAACTTGTGTAATGGAAATAATCTGGAGATACTTTAGGTTTTGCAATTTAATTATTTAAAAGATAAAAGTTTATTATTGATTTTCCACATTTTTGAATAATGATAGTATTTATTGTTCTTAATAACTAGTGGTTAATTGCTTATATAATTTTGCTTTTCCTCTTTATTTCAGTTTAAATTTGGCGACAAATTACATTCGCTTGTCAGTAAAACACAAAAATGTATACCAGTATCATGTCAACTTTGAACCCACAGTAGAAAGCAAGTCCATGAGAATCGGACTACTGTATGAACATAAACAGTTGTTGCCAGTCAAAGTCTTTGATGGAACTCTCATGTTTGTGCCAGACAAGTTGTTAAATGATGTAAGTATCAGATGAGTTGTTATGTGTTAAGATTTGGATAACACAAAAGTGTATGCGTGCATGCGTGCGAAGCTCACCTTTCTCTTGAGAGAGAGAAGAACTTTCTCAACACTATCAGCTATGCTGGAAGAGTGCATCAAGCTAACTTTTTGTGTTTCCAGATACTTTCAAGCAGAGAGAAGAGGGCTCCAGACTCAGTTGTTACCTGTATGTTCCTAAATACTCTAGGAGAGAAGGGAGAGTGCTAAGATCAGTTTCTGTCTTGTATATTCCCAAATATTATCAAGAAAAGAAGGGGGTTGGTTTAGAGGATTCGGCTGTTTCTTTGTATGTTCCCATATACTTTTATGTAGAGAGAAGAGAGGGTGCCAAGCTCTGTTTTCTTACTTGCACATTCCCAAATACTCATAAATGGGAGTGATAGCCTGTTTATGTGTGTGTGATGTGTGTGACCAAGCTGTTTTTTTTGTACATTACCAAATGCCAAATACTCTCAACCGAAGAAGTGGCATTTGTTGAAATGCTTTTTTAAGTATTGAAGAAAAACATTTTTTATTTTTCAAAATTATCTTTTATTCATTCATTCCCATGTATCCACAATAAAAGAATAATGAATAGTAGGTGGGTGAGTATAAAATGTAAGTAAATATATTAACCCCTTTAACATGGAACATTTTTTAAAATTCTCCATGGGTATATAATTAGTTTTGTTAATAAGATACAGAATATGTAGACACTAATGTTTTTATTAATAATCATTTAGAAATTCCATATATCTAGTACATAATTTATAGAAAATGAAATGTCTTACTAGATATTTATGTAAACTGTAATAAGACACCTAACAATTATGTTTTGTGTTGTCTGAAAACAGTGGAACAGTTACTAAATGGAGAGAATCATTGTATTCTTCACAAAAATTAATATCGTAAATGGTGGAGTCCTAACAGCATTTCTTTTCATTTTTTAAATTAAATTTACAAAACAATAAATCCCTTGGACCAGGATTTATTATAAAGAGTAAAATAACCTCCCCTTTGCTTTAGACAAATTAATATGGGAGTTTAGTCTACAGAGAAGATCCATACCGGACAAATTTTATTTGGGGACCATGCCAAAAAAAATAATTAATTTTTATTATATTGTCAGTTGTAAATGTTGGACGAAAACATTTAGATTGATTTTTATTGACTCACAATGTAAATTAAGGGGTAAACATATTTGAGTGTATGATGCTAAAATCTCAATTAGCAAACTCATTTGGCTGAAACAAAATTTATTACTCGTGAGTAACCTTTAAGTGTATTTATGATAAATAATGAGAATTGATTTTTTTTAAAATATTTATTAAAATTTTCTTCTATAGCTCAGAAATTTTTAATTTTTTAATTGAATTTGAAGTCTTACAATGATGTAATTTGAAATAATTAATTAATTGTAACACTGATTTATGAAACCAATAGTGCATTCATAAGAAGTATCAACCTCTGTGAAACATGAGTTTTTGCTGATCTATGTAATGTTGAAATATAAATATAAGACTTTTAATGTTTCTATTTGTATCTAATGCATTTCTTTATAATTATTTCTGATTGTGAAGTGCTAGTTTGCATATAGTTGTGATTATTTAAGTATTGTTATTCAGAAGTCTGGATATATGTGTGATTTTTTTATAAAACTGAAAATCCTTGTCCATATTGCATTTTTCAGGAAACTGTCCTCAGTTCAAATCGTAAAACAGATGGTGCTTGCATCACCATAACATTAAAATTTGTCAAATCTGTTCCTTCTTCTGAGTGCCCACAGCTCTATGGTATTCTTCTCAGGAGGTACAATATTAATAAAATTCTAACTATTCATTACAGGGTGCCCTAGTTATCTCAAGGGTGTTAAAAGGTGTAATAGCCTCAAAAGGCCTACCATGATATGCTTTATGTATAAATATTGAAATTCTTCATTACACATGTAATCATATTTATTGCTTTGAGTGTATTTATATTTTACCTTTTAAATAATCAGTAGCTTTTCTCTCACTACAGTTTATGATTTTCTCTTGCAGTAGTGTTCACCTTTACATAAATTCTGTAGTGAAAACAATTAACATTTTGTATTAATTAATAACAGCAAATATTCAGTCATAAACTAATGTGACATCAACAGTGATAGCTTAGTGCTCTAATCCAGTTGGCAAGTATGATTCAGGGAGTGGGTGATGATGTGTTTAGTATAATAAATAATGGAAGTTTTAACTGATTTTAAGATTACTGACAAGAATATAGTTCTCCCATTTTGATTTGTTTTACTGAAATTTATTAGTGGACAACTTCCCCATGCAGAAAACTTTTAATACTTTCATCAATATTAAAAACTTGGTTTAAGATCAATTGAACAGGGGCCCACATCAAGCAATATAGTTACCATAAAGCAGATATTTCAGTAAATTCAACTTTATAAATATTTTGACAAAATAGCCAAAGCATGTTGTTTTAATGTTAGGCATAAAATAAAATTTATTGTCATGAGGATGCCACCTGATTAATTGCTTTGGGTCATAAATTGGGCAAAGATGGTTTTCACACACAATTAAGGTATCCAATAGTGTAGGGTATTGGTGCAGAACACATTTTGTTTTTATCAAAGTGATGGCATGGCCCTCTGTGTTGTCATCAAGCTTGAATGTGTATATTGGTAACATTGAAAATCTTAGCAGCACATTCTTTCAATTGCTATATCCATTGGGATATTAAAATTTGAAATTTGCTATAATTTATCAGAATGCCGAACTGTTGATTTTCTTTATTTACACAGTTGGTCTAGATACCTTTTCATTTGGTCGTTAACTTCAGATGAAATAATGACATACATTAGTATGCATAATTGATCATACACAACATTACATTTTCCAGATGAAATAATTACATACATTATTATGCATAATTGATCATACACAGAATTACATTTTCAGATGAAATAATGACATACATTAGTATACATAATTGATCATACACAAAATTACATTTTTCAGATGAAATAATGACATACATTAGTATGCATAATTGATATATACTCAGAAATACATTAATATTGATCATAAACAAAATTACATCAAATGTTAGATGAAATAATGACATGCATTAGTATGTTTAATTGATCGTACACAAAATTATATTAACTGCAGGTGAAATAATGATACATACTTAATTGATCATAGACAAAATTGAGTGCATATTTTGTTCAATCTGAACAGCTTAAAAAAACGTTCCACATCTTACGTGCATTTATCTTACTTGAATTCAACTGTATGTGTTTGTGGGGAAGGTGGGGGAAGGAGTTGTCCAGAGCAGTGAGATGAAAGGTGTGAATCTTCAGTTCCCTCAGTTGGTCTCAGTTCCTGTATACCTGTTATCGTATAGCATAGATACTGACAGTGCTCTGATAGTCTTGTCACCAGAAGAGGAAGAATTACCATCTTACAAATATATAACTAATAGTTCATTATACAGGCATTCTACTAATAATCATCAAAATTGTTACTATACATGATTTTTCTTTATGCACTGACATAAGAACATAATTTCTGTATAAGATGGAATATTGCATTATAAAAATTTGTGTTTAAATTTTCAGTTTGTTCGTCTGTTTTCTTTCTGCACTTTTAGAGATAGGTTTTCTCAGAAATGTATGAGTTACAAAAATAATTACTAGTACACTTAAAGAAAATCTTTACAAAAATGAAAGAATCTGTTTTGCATGATTCTTAATTAAGAGCAGTATGCTTTGGATTTTTTTGTCTGCCATGTTTAATGAAATTTCAAGATTGCCATTAATTATAATTTATAAAGTCTATCTGGTAGATTAGTGTGTCAATTTTTTTATGTTTGGAACTGCATATTTTTTATTTTATATTTTTCTTTTTCTTTTAGAGTAATGTCAATATTGAAATTGTGCCAAGTTGGGAAATATTGGTACAACCCATCAACACCCTCCATTGTGCATCAACATAAGTAAGTGTAATTTGTAAATCTTTATTTATTATGTTTTTGAAGATGTTACCATTTTTATGATACCAGTTGGCATGTGAAAATATTTTTTCTTTACTAATATATTCTTTTTATATATTTGCCTATTTGAATATTTTCTTTTGCAGAAAATATATGCTTTTTTTAATTTGAAAAATATTAATATGCAAATAAAATTATTTTTTTAAACCAGACTGTTTAAAAATGCATTTTCCAAGCCAGAAAGTGCAGAAAATGAATGATTTATGATTACTGTCATTTTTTTAAAGTGTTGTCAATACATTAATTATGGAAGCATCCCTCCTACACTTTCTACAATTCAAACAATTTCATGCTCTTTGGGTCTGTTTGAAAACAAACTTAACCTCTGCAGAACTGTGTTTAAATTTGGATATTGTACTATACCTTCACTTATACTAGATAGTCCCACTGCCATCGCTTTACGGACAAAAACTCGCAAATGCACACAAATTTGCTAAACTTTATTCCAGAGCGATTTTCTTCACAACCTCAACTAACCATTTTTAAATAAAGAACGATGTTTTGTTGTTTTTTTTTCTGAATTTTATTATAGTATCCATAAACTTTGACGAAAGTACCTTAGGGTTGCAACAAAAATGGATAAAATGTTGCCTCTTGGCGTAAAAGTAAAATTCACATTTTCTGGTATCAAATTTTAAGAAGAAAATGGAGCCAGTTAGAATAAGTAAATAATTATGATGTCCACTTAAAGAGATAATGGTTTTGATTTATTGTTTATTATTGTAAATGTATGCATAACTATAATAAATTTTCTACATGCGTTTAATTTTATGGAAATTACTTTTATAATTATAAGTATTCATGATTATCATTGTTCATATATGATGTATTAATTTATGAATGAAGTATTTTTAATAAAAGGACAAAAATTAAAAAATCGTTATTTCTGTAAAGAGGCAAACTAAATATGTTATTTTCCACATAAATGATGCATCACCAAATCATCAGAACTAGCAGCTGACATTTGCAACTTTGTTTTTCAAATAACATATGTTGCACAAAATAGTTATCACACCAAAATTATAGCATTTTTATTTATTAATAATTGGACCATAAATTTCACGATCTTCATTATACTCTGCCATGATCATTTTGTTGAAAATCTCATCCATGTTAAACTGACAAATACAGCCATGATTTCTAGCACTCCTTTCCTGATAATTGACACTTTGTTTTTGCAACAGCAGTCAAACTCAGTAACTTTTGTCCATTCACTATCACACTGAAAATCTACATCACTGGTGATGTCTACATCAGTGTTAGGCAAACAGGTGTTGACAATCTGTATCACCATATCTTCAGTATCATCATAACCTTGACAGGTATTATTAGAATCTATCAACTTATCGACTCGCTAGCAGACAACTCACTGTCAGATGTGCTGTCACTCTCATCTCTGTCTTTTCTCTCATCTTCATCATTTGATTCAGCACAAAATAATCAAGAATCATCTCTTCTATTGCTTTTTTGCCACCAACATCAAATATTTTGGTCCATGAGCAGAATTCAATGCATTTACTATTAGTCTTTATCCTTTCAGATCATGATCACATTCTGCCATCTTGTACAAATTCCAGATAGGCTTGTGTTCATTAATTGTCATGTGATTCATCTCCATTTAGCAAAAGGAAATTCCACCCTAGTAACAAGCTTTTGACAGTCTTTCCTTATTTTCTGCACTTTCATTGGACAATTATTTTAATTCATCCAATGAAATATCAGAAATCTGGGGTTTCCTCTTTCCAATAATATATAGTTATAGTTGGTTCATCCTAAGCAAAGGGGGTGCAGTGCTTTGGAAATTTGAGCATTTTGACCATTTTTATTAGTTAAAAACATGATTGTGTCAATCAAAAAGCTTTTATTTTAATATTTAGAGGCCAAATATTGCAAAAATATTACAAATTCTTACAGAATTGATGTTTAACTTTCCAAAGTCAAATGAAATCCAAATCACCGTGCCACCCTTTCTTACTTATTTCGACCTTTAGCAAAAAAAATGAGATACCATAACTTATGACTCATTTATTATGTGCTCTGCATGTACATTATTTATTTATTCACAAATAGAAATGTCCTCTTTTTCCCTCATGCAAAATGTTTTAGCTTTTATAGATAAAAGTTTGACATATTTAAAGTCTTATTCAGAATTAGAGAAACCATATCTTTGGGGTGTTCTTTCCCCTTTCATGAGTTGAAAGTTTATTTGAAATGCCAAGGAAATGAGCTTTTATAATAATGAGAGTTAATCACATCGATATGAGTGTCAATATGATAGGTACTGTACATGATACATATTGGGAACAAAAATCAAAGCAAGTATACTTAAATGTAAATATATATAAATATTTAACAGTCTTTCCTGAATCACTTTCATCCTACATTGAATAGATTTACTAAACCTAGGCACACGTTGAAACTATATTTTAGTCATTGATGTCCAACACCTGTTTCATTGAAACAAAATAAACTATATTTTAACCATTTAACCAGTAATTGCTTTATTTTAACAAAATATTTCAGTATTACAGCAGTGAAAAACAACTTAGATACATGCATATACCTGCTTAATTTTTTGCTTCATTTTACCCTATTTTCTATATTTTTGACAGGCTAGAGGTGTGGCCTGGGTACATTACAGCCATTAAAGAACATGAAGGGGGATTGATGCTGCTTTTGGATAGCTCTCACAAAGTTCTTCGCACACAAACTGTGCTGGAACTGATGTATGATTTTAGGAATAAATCTTTATTTCATAAAACAGTTTCAATATCATCCTAAAAAAGACATAATATTGATGATAGTAGTAGAATACTAATTATTATAATAATTGATTATATACATAATACTAATTTTGTATACATTTGTTTGTACAAAATTTGAGATAGAATACATTTTAATTATAAATCAGTAAAAGTGATTCAAACAATTCATGATGTTAATTTTACAAAAGTAAATTTTTCTTTCACCTGTATAGAAGAGTTTTATGTCAGCAGAATTGCATCATGGAATAAAAAGCATGCAATATTATGAAAGAAATTTTGCTTTTTACCATTTTCAAACTTCCAAATATAATTATGCTTGGATTAAACAGACTATTTCAATAAAATACTGCAGACTTCTGAAATTTATGAAATAAAAGTTAAAATATCCACCTTTGCCTTATTTAATAAATTTCAGAAGTCTGCAGTATTTAGTTCTGAAATAGTCTGTTTAATCCAAGCATAATTATATTATTAGTATCTCTTTAATATATTACATTTTGACTATGATATATAATATATGCCTAGTTTTCATCTCATTAGCAGATTGGTTCCCATTAGAATTTTTTTTTTATAAGTTCATCCATAAATGTGATTAAATGGTAAAGTCACCATTAAATATTTTGTAAAGGGTAAAGTAACTAAATCAAAATAGGCTTTTCCTTATAATAATTTTAACATAATTAGCCTAATTTCTGAAATTTACATTTATGCTATTTTGTTCTTTGTTGCCTTTTTGACTTAAATGCTGATTGTTGTATTTGTTTTAAGCAAGTTTATGTATATGTGTGATAGTCTTAAGAAGCATTTGACTTTAATTGCATTTACTTGTAACAACAACAAAATTGTTATATTTGATATTGTTATTTTATATTTAGTATGATTTGTGAATTGAACAGTAATTTTTCCACCATAGTCTGATTGCATACCCTAGGAGTGTAAAATTCCCAAACAGGTCAAGGTCATCAGGTCTATGTTAGCTCTCAGGGAGTTGAAAGATTGATGCCAACCTTTAGTACTTTTGTCACATTGTCTTTCACATTGTTGTGTGTGTGTGTGAGAGAGACATTCCCTGAAACATTATTTAATGTGTTCACATATTCACGTGCATTGTTAATTTTAAAAAGAGTATAATACAAATTCACAAAATCTCATTGTTGATTTGTTATTTTTATAATTTGTTGCTTTTGTTTTTGTTGGGAACAAAACTGGTTTAAATTTTAATTAGGATTTGATATATTTCTCTTTTTTTATTTTTTTTATTTTCAGTACATTTGTCTTTTTGTAAAATTTGCTTGTATTGCACAGAAGAACAAAAACAAAATATTTCTCCACTTTTCTCCATTGTTTGCCTGTACAGAATCAAGTGCAAGGTCTTCTCACTCTTATGTCTCACTCATTTGTCTCACTGATTTAGCCCTATATTCCTGTCTGACCTCTGACCTCATGCATGCATATACTTCATCTGACATTTGCACTCTTCATCTGACACTCATATTTTTTATTATTAGTGCGCCACTCCAAAATACAAAACTCCAAACATACCTGTGGTAAGCTTTCATATATGTTAATAGATCTTACTGTCATGAATGAACTGCTTTTTGAACTCAAACATGTTTGCGTGCATGCATGAGAGAGAGAAGATATATACATTTTTGGTGAATGTTGGTGAAATTCCTAATTGGAGAAAATAACCTACAAACTTTAACCATCTCTTGAGCAAAAGCATGTTAAAAGATGCATTCACCTGATTGACAGTCATAATTATGTAATTTTAAAATGAAATGTAATAGAGATTTTCAATATGGACAGTTAAAGATAATGACTAATTCCCAAGAGTAAACTTTGATTTTTTTTTTTAAAATAGCTTATGTGATCATGGATTTTTTGTTGTTCTTTTCCCACACATTCAGGGGTGAAATAAGTCAAACTAATCCAACAACCTTTCATGAAGAGATCACAAGAAAAATTGTAGGCTGTGTTGTGTTGACAAGGTACAACAATAAGACTTACAGGATTGATGACATTGAATGGGACAAGAACCCAACTCATACTTTTGATTCCAATGGTCAGCAAATGACATTTCAAGAATATTACTGGTAGATGAGGCATTCATTATTTATTGAATTTAATTTTTATTGAACTGTTCTGTTTCTTAAAGATATTAATTTGAACAAATGTTGCATGCATTTTTAGTTGTTTACACTTTGAAATGAGAAATGATATTCCTGTATTGTGGTCAAATGTTATATTTATTTATGAATGAAATCAGTATTTCTACAGTATACAAGAATAGAAATTGAAGATATTTAACAGATCATGTGCAGCTTGTTTTTTTATGTGTTAGCCAGAAATTGTACTAAAATTCCATTCATCAATGTCTTAAACAACTTAGTGCTGGACAAAACCTGGAGGTGAAGCCCCCACCAAGGTGTCTGAAAATTTTAACTTGATACTCAGTATTTTTTTATAATTTTTAATTAGACAGTTATCATTTAAGTTTTGAAGCAAATTTTTCAAGACCCTTGTTAATTGTGGTTCAGAGTATAAGTATGAAAGTTAGATTAAACACAGATATTATCTGAAATTACAAAAGTGATACATCTTTATTTTTTTTTAAAATAGGTATTTTAGAGATGGATGGCAAAAAGACCTTGTGTATATTAACTTTGCTTATCTTGCAGGAAACATTACTCCAAGAAGGTGGATCCAACCCAGCCCCTCTTGATTCACCGTCAGAAAAAGAGAGAGCTACGACAGGGTGGAGTAGGTTTTTTCTTTTTCTTTTAAAAAAAATTTCTCTTACTAGCTTACAAATCTAATTCAGTGTATTAGTGTTTGGTGCAGCATTTGTAACTAAATAGTCATTCTTTATTTACCTTGCCGGCTTATTTTGCTTTCTGCTTGTTTCGATGTTACCAACAGCTGGATATACTTTATGATTTTTGTGTTCATTCCTACTTTTTGCTTCAGACATTTTTGTTGTTTTTTAATCCTTTTTATTTAAACCATAGCACACTTCAAAAATGAAAATTTGATTTATGTCACTATGAGGTGAATAGTATTTATTCTTTTTTATTTTCCAGTCGTGATGAATACTTGTTATTAGTGCCTTTTAAGTCCAGATATGTGAATCAATGGAGTCCCAAAGAAGGATATCTCATACATATGTGCATACATATTTTCCAGTCATGATGAATACTTGTTATTAGTGCCTTTTAAGTCCAGATATATGAATCAATGGAGTCCAAAGAAGGATATCTCATACATATGTTTGATTGATTGAGTGTAGGGGGCGCTTCCGGCTTCCGCCGCTTTCGCAGCATACATATGTGCATAGCGTTTTCACTTTTATAGCATAAGCATCTTGCAAAGTAAAATAATTTTGGCAGATTGTTTGGGTTTTTCCTAGTTTGAAATTTTGACTATGAAATGTATTTGTTTAATCTTATTTTATATTGTTTTTTAAGTTTTGAGGAGTCTTAAACAGAGAACCAGGTCAGCAATTTGGCAACTAGAATCACATATAGACATGAATAAATAAAAGCATTTTTATTGCAAATAGTTGTCATCTGATTCCCTATAAAAGTTTCCCTAAAGTTTTTTCTTCAATCAAAACTTTACACACCTTGACATTTTATTTTAGGTTGACAGTATATAGTGCATATAAGATTCAAACTCTAATTGAATGCAATCACTGAATCACTGGGGGTGGGTGGGTTTACCATTATATGTTTTTAATTAAAGTACATGAACAAGGCATAGCCATATAAAATTCACCAGACCTATTTCTAATATGTTTTTTTAACATTAACATTTGTTTAATTATTTTAGTTTGTATTAAATATTCAATCGTTTTCTTCAGTTTGTAATGTTATTTTAATAAATATTTAAAATCAAATTAAAATAAGTAGTTTTTATGTCACTATTTTTCTTCTCTTTATTCTAGTGTGAGATAATTTGTTTGATTCCTGAACTTTGCTCCCTAACTGGACTTACAGATGATATTCGATCAAACTTCACAGTGATGAAGGTGAGAAATCTTGATATTTACTTTCAGTAATCATTTACAGTTACATGCATGCCTGTGTACAATACTTTTGTTAAATTATGTATATTTAATTACTACAAACAAAACAAAACAAAATTTTGTTCATGCTACAACCTTCAAATTTGGTACACGTATTGTCTTTGATTTAGATAAGAATAATCTGTTAGATTTGGAATATCATGCTTAGTTTTTTTTAGATTCAATTTTTAGATTTTTTTTAGATATCCAAAATACGTGGTTTTTTTTAATTGAATAGTTCAAACATTTGAAAATGCAAGATTAAAAAAGTGAAATGTGTTTAAAGAAATTTTAATTAGGAAAAAAAGTTACAATTTTTTTTTTATTGACATACTTGTCAAAAATCTTAAATTGAATTCAAAATGTCGAAGTAAAAAAAAAATTGTAAAAAAAAAAATAATGCATGCAGGATTGAATCCATACTTGATTTTGTGCACAAGTAAAAATTGATTATCTGACAGAGCTAAATTTTTGCATACCTCATGTATCCAATGCTGACATGAAGCCTGATTTTTTCTGAGGCAATAGCTTTTTTTATTTTTGAGTTATTGATTCTCAAAATGAGAAAAAACACAAATTGAGCAATGGCACTTTGAGTTAATAAACCATTTTTTTTTTATGGGAAAACCTATCTAGGATCAATGTGTGACCATTGTCTGACAGAGATTATCAAACATTTTTAATAAAATTTACAAAAGAAATGATAAATAATGACTGTTTAGTAGGCCTATACTTGTCTACTCTCACTCACGTCCATGATGATCTCGAACGCATTAACATCTGTACAGATACGATCGTTATTTCCATTAAATAGCCTTAAAAGATTATCCAGATAATTAATTAAAATATTTTTACAACTGCAAGAGTTATAGTTAATTAAGCTTAGTGAATTACTTTCGCAGCAGAGAAACAAGCACAGCCGACAGCACCATGATGATCACGCACTTCGTTTTTGTTTAGATCTATGTTTACTCCGCGCACGCTTGGGTTGCACATTTTCCCGCTCTACAGGTTCCACTATGAAAATGCCACCTTGTCATGCTCTATACCATTTTAAAGAAGATATTCTCTACTTTCTAATGATATTAAAAATAAAATGATATTTTCAAAAATAACCATACAAAAAGTAAAAATTCAAAATAGGCTTTTTTCAGTCGACTTTTAAGTAAAATAAAAATACAGATTCGAAACTAACATGGCTGCATTCTACATTCATTTTGCCTTAATTTGATGTAAGATACATTCTGATTGGACAATCGTAGCGGAACCTGTATTAGTTTTTGCAAGGCATACCAAAATCTGACGGTAAAACCAGAGATTGAGAAAATGGCCACTGCTATTGAAAAACGTTAGCCATAGCAAATTTAATGCGATCTTACATGCTTCCACTCTCTCTCTCTCAAATAATAAATACATTAATGAAAAGTTGGAAGATACTTTTATTCAACATATTATTTCACAAGCATGATAAATATGGAACATAAACACAGCACTTGTGACAAAATGGTAAATTTTTCAGAATTTAATAGTTGTCCACTATCGTCATATAGAGGCTGGTTCTACCTAATGGTAGCGCTAGGAACACTATAAATACCCGGCATGACACTTCTACAAGTAGACGGATGGGGGTTGACCAAAGGTACAGCAGGCATATCAGGTTGTTCTACATTATCAGGTTCTACATTGCCAGCAACAATCAAAATTTGTTTTCTTGTGGAAGTAGGCAGGTGGGAAGTGATTGCTTGGATCCAAAGCAAATATGAACAACGTGTTTCGTCTGCAACAATGAGCGTGGTAGCACTAGGAGCAGAATAAACATTCTGCATTGTTCCTCTAGAAGTAGATGGGTGGGAGGTGGCTAAAGAGATAATTGTCAAAATCTAGAGTTTGTACACTGTTTGCAGCTGTGGAACTTAATTTATTTTGGGTAAACAGGGGTGGGGGTGTTGCAGCAAGTAAATTTTGTTGTACATCGTCTGCAGTAGTCAACATATTATTGCTAGGATTACTACAAATGTCCTGCATTGACTTCCACATTTTCATTTGAATTATGATCTTTTACAGCTTTAGACAATGTTTGTTTCCTGAGCATTATCGTTAATTGCTTAGAGAAACTAATTTTGTCTGATTGTACTGATCACGGGGCCACACAAAATTCATTGGTGGCCATTTTGAAAATGCCTGGATATTTGAATATTTTATTTTAAATAAAGGGTCATCTTTAAGTAAATATTTTTTCTTAAATTTACCTGTACATTCTTTTTGACAGGATTTATCAGCACACACACGTGTGACCCCAAACCAACGCCATTTAACCATGAAGAAATTTGTGGACTCTGTCAACAGTAACCCAGAGGCTTCACAACTGCTTCAAGACTGGGGTCTTCAGCTGGAGAACTCTGCTTTGGCAGTAAGTTATTGATTTGAGCACAGTTGTCATTTCCCATCATTTGCATAAATAAATCTACCCCGTAAAACACTTTGGAGATATGTGCAAATATTTTGAGGTTTTATTGCTTAGAATTGAAATTTTGTTCCAACTGCTGGCCACCATTTACCTATTACCACAGTCCCATTGCATTTAGGCTGGTGATTATTGTAAGACAACAGTCTCTTTATTTAGGTTACTTGCTATTTTAAGACAACAGTCTCTTTGTATTTAGGTTACTTGCTATTTTAAGACAACAATCTCTTTGTATTATTTAGGTTACTTGCTATTTTAAGACAACAATCTCTTTGTATTTAGGCTACTAGCTATTTTAAGACAACAATCTCACTTTAATTAGACTACTTGCTATTCTAACCTACTTAGTCTATAAAGGTGAGTTCATTTATCGATGACAACAATCCCACTTTATTTAGGTTACTAAGTATACCAAGTCCCACTTTATTTAGGTTACTAAGTATACTAAGTTACTTTTATTCTTTAAAAGTGAAATACAGATCACATTTTTCTTAAAATAATTTTTTGAATGTACAAATTTTGAATTAAAAACAGTTTTGAAAATACTTTTTGTTTATTTAAATATGACAGAAACTGAGACAAGATTTGTTAAATAAAAAATAAAGAGTTTAAAAATTGAAGTTTGGTCATGCTGGTTGTAAATTTATACTTTGATATTTCACATTTTTATGGCATGTTTCACAAACCATGCTGATAATACTTGATATATATATATATATTCTCAAGACTGGTATAGCAATTTATCTATTCATCTTTCATTTGTGCACCTAGATAAATCAATTATTGTAATTTATGTTTTTGACTTAATTAGCAAGTTACCTGATTGTGTACTATGTCAACCTCTGGATATATCTTTTTGTGCACATGCATAAAACATAGTTTATGTTTTCAGCTCCAATTAGCATTTGTATATCACACTACTCTCTTGATGTATATATTTTTTTAATGGCTCTGATTAGTAAATTACATGATTGTGTAATTTGATAAATATTTTTTGTGCAGAAATTATTAGACAGATTTGACACTAAAAATCAGTCAAGGATTCTATCATATCATTATGGACTAGTTTGATAAAGTAAAAATCTATAAATTTAGCACTAAAAATCAGTCAAGGATTTTATCATATCATTATGAGCTAGTTTGATAAAGTAAAATATGATAGATTTAACACTAAAAATCAGTCAGATTCTTTGACGTCATGGACTAGTTTGATAAAGTCAAAATAGATTTGATACTAAAAAAAATGAAATATTCTTTGATGTCATGGACTAGTATGATAAAGTAAAAATAGATTTGATACTAAAAAATGAAAGATTCTTTGACGTCATGGACTAGTTTGATAAAGTAAAAAGTAAAGTAGATTCTCCCATTTCCCTATGCCACTCATGGCCTTAAATAAAGAAATCAGTTACATTTAGATAGTAGACAAAACTTGATTTGTAATTTCAAAAGAAATGCCACCATCTAACATTGAACTTTTGTAACATTTACTTTCAGTTGGAAGGTAGACACCTTAACATTGAAACTATCTTCATGGGAGATCAGAGAAAATTTTCTGCAGGCCCTCAGGCTGAGTGGACACGAGATCTTATTCATAATAAAGCAATCTCGGCAGTCAATCTTGAAAATTGGCTGATTGCCTTTGTTCGTAATAATACAAATGAAGTGAACAACTTCTTGCAAGAAGTTGTACGTGTGGGGCCGACGTTTGGCATGGTTGTGAAGCATCCATCACGAATACAGCTTCAAGATGACAAAACTGAGACCCTCATACGATGTCTTAGACAAAACGTCAATCCCAAGGTATAACCTTCACAAAGTCTTATGTAGTAAATTTCATCCTTTTTTATTGAAATATTTTAACAATCAGTAAATATTGGTTTGAGTGCTCAAAGGCATTGTGTAAATACAAAATGACATGGAAAGTATTAGATGGTGTAACAAGAATTTGATTTTTTTACACTTATGTACTTACTTTTTGTATTATTATGCCAAACTGTCAGTAACAAAGTTCTAAAATATTTTTTCTTTGACTCAACTTATACCCAGTTCTGACAATTACACCTGCTTTGTCTTGAACGTTAATTTTACTATTGTAGTTAAAGTAGAATAGAGTAAACTCTGATCATGTTGATCAGCGCAAGATTGCAATATTTGAGTTTCAGTGTTCAGTCTGATGGAAAGATGATTTCCACTTGAATTTGGTTTGTCTAGTGTTGTATCTTTGCATCTTTAATATAGGCATAGTCTATCACCAGAATGCTTATGATTATTTATCATACAATGTAGTCTCTGTTTTTTTATTAAATAGTCTGTCCATTAATTACTATATGTTTAGGTCCAATTGGTTATGGTTGTCATGTCCACATCACGTGAAGACAAATACTCTGCCATCAAGAAATTCACTTGTGTGGAATGTCCTGTTCCCTCTCAGGTCAGTTCTTATCATTTGTGTTAACTGAAGGAATTTGTGTAAATATGAGTGCTCTTTTTCTCTCTTTTATGATACATGAATGTATTTGATTAAAAGTATTTTCTTATATTTCATTATTTAAAAAGAAGGATAAAAGTCGAAACATTTTCATCATTTAAAAAGCAATATATATATATACATACATACTACCATTAGCACTACTGAAGTCATATTGGAAAAAACTGAAAAATCGTGCACACAAAACCAGATAAATTTGCAGTTTGTAAATTAAATCCAAATTGTGTATACGTCAGATTTTTTTTTTCAACTTATTTTTATTTATCATTTTTAACTTAATGTTCTAAACAGAACATTACTTAAGTGTTAAGTGTGAAGAATATAATCATTAGAGAATATTTTTTTGTGATTTATGTTTCATATTTGCTTTATCAAATTGATATTTTTTTAATGAAATAAACACAGTGAAGAGACAGATTGTTTTCTTCACTGCATCGACTTCAGATATGGACATCCCCATCTGCTACTGAGCTTTGAAATGCAGTCAACCATGAGGCAAGCATCTGACATGGAAAACATGCTGAAATACTTTTCACGGCTAGGCAGAAGAAGGTGCAATACATGGAGTAAGTTCAAAAACATGAGGAAAAAGGATTCATCCTGTCTTATGACAAAAAACTTTGAGGCCACCCTTCCATCACCTCAACCCACACTTTATACTTCAGGAGAAAAATTGGATAAGTAGACTCACAGTTTCAATGCTGAGTAAACTATGCCCATGTTAAAAGATTTACCTTGATTGTGAAGGAAATTGAGGATGACCGGATGGAAATAATTTTTAAAATCTGGTCACACAACTGGAGAACATACCTGGTACACACAAAAATTGACAAAACAATCAAATATAGGCTTGGGGTGGGGTGGGTATCTGGGGTTAGCCAACATCATTCAAAAAAAAACACACAAGTTGACCTTCAAGAGTTAGACCCATTGTCTTATAAGGAAACAAATACAACTTTCATTTGAAAAGTATTACCTACCACTAAATGAATGAGAATGAAGCAAAAAGTAAGAAACACCCGTGAAGCTGCTGTAAAACTAAAACTAAGAACAGAAGTTTCTCAACAGCCAAAAAAGATTAGAAATTAATGGAAGTACAAGTTCAAATGCAAAGTGCCACAATGGACAAGAGAATACAGATCTTGTCCACAGAAAGAACAGGCTTTTAGATGAAGAAATGAATTTTGACCGTTTAATGATCTTTGAGCCTCCCTTGTTCCTCCATCTCCACTTTGCCTCCCTCAGAATGCCCATTTAAAAGCCCCACAAGCGGAAGCAGCCAAACACAGCAGAAAGCAACCACCAAAACAGACCATGATGCAACAGGATCAGCAGAAACTACAACATTCGCAGATATCCCTACCCAAGTGAGTATGTCTGGACAAAACCAACCTAACCACCAGTTGCCAAATTGTCATCAAAATCATTGGGGTTATTTTAACCATCCCTTTGCAGACAAGCTGCACCTAACAGTCTACCTAATTTATATGCCTCTACCACCACCTTCAAGACATTAGCAGAAGACCTAAGGGAAACAACTAGAGTCAGCAGCAAAGAAAGGCAGCATCAGCAAACCAAGAGTAATTACCAGATAACAGGGATTTGTACATATTTGTCTCTATATGTTGGGCATTTGACTGCCAAGTTCAGATTTTATCTGGGCTCTATGAAACACCCACCCTCATTGCTCAGTAATTGAGGTTCCCCGAATCACTGTTAATTCTTCTAGATACCAGGAAAAAAAGAAAAAGAAAATGAGAGAAAGCACAGACAGAATATGGCAGCCACATGCAGAGATTTCTAGTATGTCACTTCCCACCACTACCATCACCCACCATCCTGCTTGATATCGTTTGTAACTTACTGGAAGCACTCCCACCAAAAAGGTCAATCAGACAGTCAGGTGACATTTATTACTTTTATTTGTTTATTGTTATAAAATGTATTGGTTGTCTTTATTAAAGCTTTAGCACATTCAATGTTTATAGTTGTATTACATTTTGATGCAGGTGATTGTGCAAAGGACAATCAGAAATCCAAACAAACTTAGGAGCATTGTTCAGAAGATAGTGCTTCAGATCAACTGCAAGCTGGGGGGTGAGCTGTGGGCTCTGAAAATACCTTTGGTATTATATTTTTATTCTTGTGTTTTTTCATAAAAAAGAGCAGGGCTTGAATTTTTGTTTCTGATTCATGCAAAGTTGCAGGAAAATGGCTTTCTGAGTTTAAATATAAGGTTAATAGGGCTTCATTTTGTAACTGAAATCATCAATATGCTATGCCTGGTACCTTAAGAATCATATTTATAGTTTCTGATTCACAAATATGAGGCTAGCAATTTGGAAAACAAGCACTGAAAGTTGAAAAACCTGAGGTCAGTAAATGATTATATTGGGCTTGTACAGCTTCAAATACTGTCAGTATTTTTGACCATGTTTTAGTCTGCTTAAATAAATATTTCTTATTTTAAAAGAAATAACTTGGGACAGAATAAGAAACATGTAAGAAGTTAAATACTTGCATATTGCTTATATATTTTCATGCCATTAAAAAAAATTACATTTGATAGGTATTAGTGCTTAGTAATAATACATCAGTAACATGTTCTTTCTTTGTTTCTAAAATTTATAATAGTAGTATATTAATTGCTATTAATTTTGTTATGTTTTTTCATGAGATATATTTATGTTCTTACTTTTGACACTCTTTAGTTTATAATCTATTATTCTGTACCAAACAGTTTTAAAAGCAAACAAAATAAATAATGGTAAAACTCTAAATATTGACATATTATTAGTCTCTCAGCTTAAGAATTACTTAATGACAAAAAGTGTACAGAAACTGCAGCACTTATTTATACCCTGATTAAAAAAGAAAAATATATGCATATAATAAATTTACATGGGCAAGACATCTATATATCAAATTCCACAAAAATATTTTGAATGTTTCAGAAGTCAGTATTATTTACTTTTGTAATCTTTAAAAGCAGTTTTCACAAATTAAAATGATAACACATATATATTATCCACATATTTAAAATGTAAATTTTGTGAATTTATTTGAATTATTCAAAAAGTTGTATCAATTTCAGTTGATATTTGTTGGTCATTTAAATGCCCCAAAAAACCAACAGCCAGTCTGCTAAAGCTTAAAAAGTGTACTATGACAGATATATTTCATTTCACACTTAATCAGTAAACAAAAGATCTTTCAAATGAGAGAAATTTTGTGCATGCAAAAAAAGAGTCAACTTAGTTTTTTTTGTGAGACAAAAAAAGTGTCAACTTAATTTTTTTTCCCACTCTTCTATTTCCCACCAATGATAGAGCCTTCTTCTTGACACTTATTATTAGCATAACTAACTAATGAATAATAAAAATGTGTATGCTGGTTGTGAAATTAAAAACTTTAAATACAAATATTATGAATTTTTAGAAATTTTTTTCTGAATGGTTGGTTTTAAGTCAAGCTGTCTACTTGATTGGATTCTCCATATTTTGTATAGAAATCAGAGGACACTATGGAATTACTGAACTAGCTTTAAAAACATGATTTCTAGCATGATTGGTTCCATTATTTTCACAGCAGTTAGTCTTACTACCCAGTTGCAAATGCATCTTTTTACCATGACTTAAATCCCTGCCCTGTGATAGAAAATGCATTCCTCTTGCCCATTTTAGTGGAAACCACTGCAGTATCATCTGGTTATGGTAATAACGAGGCATGAGCTTTGGCACATATCTTTATGTAGCTTGATTGAGTACTTTATATTTACTTTTGATGCTGTCGATCAGATTGTGCTAAAATCTTCATGATAAACAATAAATCGGCAGTATTTATCACAACTATTCTGAGAAAACCAGTGTGTGATATTAATGCAGTGAAGTTAAAAGCCAGTCTCTGACAGAGTGTTGTTTGCATTTCCTTGCTGCAATTGTGAATAAAAATTGTTAGCATTTAAATAGAAATAAGATAAAATTTTAAAACAGAAATAATTGGATATTTGTAGTTTTGCAGTGCATATAACAGAAATGAAATTAGTTTTTTGTTTTCATCCTGTGTGTTTGAGTTTGAGAACATGAATTTACTTGAGGAATTAATCACTGACTAGAGACATATTTTTGTTTGTAATTTCTTGGAAAGGGTCAACAAGCTCACAAATCTTTGTTTGTTTAATTCATTAAAAAAAAAAATTTAAATGTCTGTTAAGACATTGATGCTTTGACTTTTGACGAAAGTCATTTGGTAAAATGTTTTATTACAAATTAAATTTTTTTTTTCTTTTTCATTGTCTCAACAGGAAAGACTTATGGTGGTGGGAATTGATTCTTTTCATGATGTTGCCCGTGGCCGTCGCTCTATTGGTGGGTTTGTGTCCAGCATAAATCCAGAATGTACACGTTGGTTCAGCCGTGTCTGCATTCAGATGCAAGGGGAGGAACTTCTGCCTGGCCTGAAGTTGTGCATGACTACTGCCATACGCAAATATCATGAGGTTAAATGTGTTTATTGTTACTGATTGAACCTTTGCATGCAAAAGGATACTAGTTAGTTTGCAACATACTCCTATGATCTATCCCAATCCCGACAACCATCCACTGAAAAAATACCATGGTGTGCATGCACATGTTTTACAAGCATCTTCACATTTTAGAATAGTGAAAGTTGGGTGGATCTTTCAGATCATTCATCTGGGACTTTTTCTTTCTTTTAATGCTTCTCAACCAATCTTTCCTTAATGCCCTCAACCACTCTTTCATTGCACTTGTCAACCACTCTTTCATTAGCCTAAGCCAATGTTTGTACCTTGGGTTGTGAAAATGCCTCTCTCCTGTAAATGTTGGCTGTAAAAGTGACATTGTCAGGCTTCTATCCATGCCTCACTTTTAGTTCTGAAATCTTCAAGGAACTGAAGACTAATTATTGACTGAGAGCTGTCAGCAAGTTCACAGCTTCAAATCATTTCAAGGTATTGTCCACAGTTATCATTCACAGTGCTATCATAGGGTCATTTCACTCAGTCCTGACCTAGCAGAGATATATTTTCATTTCTTGATAGACAAATAATCATGCAAGTTCTCTCATTTTTCATTCTAGAAAAGGGTCTTTCAATTTTTATTTCTTCTATTTATCTCTCACTTGATCATTGGGTTTGTTTCATGTCATGGCAGTCAGGTCTCTCTCAATCAGCAGTTTACATTTATCTAGATGATCCATGCTCATACACAAAAAGCAGAGTGCAAAATATCATTCACTTTATAAACATTGAAATATTGGGTTTTTAGATACATAAAGCAGTCAGATTTTACTATATATTTCAGAAGTTCAAAATGTGAAATGGACTTTGAAGTAAACATATTTCTCTAGCTGTACTACATATAGAGTAAATTATTCAGATAGGTATAATAAACAGAAATAGTAATATCCTGATAAATATTTGCTTTTACAGGGTTACTAAAAAATCATCATCAGATTTTCCAGCTCTAATCTAATTTTTTTCTCACTGATCACTGGAAAGAGAGGTTGATGACTGTTGACTTAGATAATTAATAACTCCAATTTTTATCAAGCTTTTAAGTTCTTGGAAACTTGAGGAGTCCCTTCTATAGGCTATATTGCATAAATATCCTACAAATATTAACCATTCTTGATGCTCTCATAACATAAAATCTTGTTGTGAACAAGGTGTAGATGATGTTATTTGGGTGTAAGTAGCAGTTGCATTAGGATTTAAATCAAAAGCTATTATCTTTTTAGTAGAAATTAAGGAAAATATTCAGCAGAAAAATAATGTGATTTAATTTTAGGTGAATCACTTCTTACCAGAGAAGATCATGATTTTTCGGGATGGAGTTGGTGATGGGCAGTTAGCATTGGTGTCAGACTATGAAGTGAAACAAATTCAGAGCTGCTTTAGAAATTTTGGCCAAGAATACCAGCCCAAGTTGACTGTCATTGTAGTGCAGAAGCGCATCAACACCAGGATCTTTTTAAGAGTAAGGATCTTATTCTTATATCTTATTCAGACAGTAAGTTCTTGACATTAGTGATCGATTTAACATTAATGGAGAGAAAGAAATTGGGTTTTCATTTATTTTATAACCTGAAATTTGGATTACTATATTTACATAAAGTTAGTATTATGTTCTCTGATTTTAGATGACTGACTTCAATGTAGACATCTGCATGATTTGAATTACTAGAATTGCTGTATGTTCTCTGATTTAGACAACCATAAGATTTTTAATTATTAGTATGATTTGAATTACTAGTATTGACATAAATCTAGTATTGCTGTTCTCTGATTGTAGATGAATGGAAACAATTTGGACAACCCAATGCCTGGCACAGTTGTGGATCATACAATCACTAGAAGAGACATGTAAGTTTTAAATTTCGTTTTCACTCCTTGTCTAGTTGCATTTATATGCCAACCATGATTACCTGTTAGTATTTTTAAATGTTAATATTTTTTTTCTCAAATTAATTATGGATTCAAGCAGGAAATGCCCTTTCTGCTTCCTTGGTCTGTTCACAGCTTTCTATTCTTAAAATTTGAAGAATGGATTTTTCTATTGTCACTTATGGATTACTTTTCTTTTATAAACTTTGTTTTGATAATGGGAGGTAATAATGTAGTTTCAGTAGCAATGTGTATTGCAAAACTGTTATGATTTTACTTAAAATCTAAACTATTTTGATCTTGTGCACCTTTAGTGGACTTTTTTCCTTGGCATGTTTCTTTATTTATGTCATTGCTAAGATCTTTTTTTTTTAAATGTATGCATTAGATTCTTTATCTATGTTGATACCTTTCAAGTTATGTATGCATCAGGGTCTTTGGGTTTTTTGTGCTCATTTTTGTTGTTACTTTCACTTTAATAATGGCAGACAATTAAAGTGACTTTATATTTTAATAAATTTTTTACTATAGTAACAAATACATTTTGATTATTTTCAAATTTGATTTAAAATCATGAATAAATCTAGATGTGTCTGAAAAGACAGTCCTTTGTTACTAATTATTTCATGTTTAGAGGATACATCTATAAACACGTTTAGATTTGTTTAATATATGATCAAATCTCTCTTTGCAGAATATTTATTATTGCTTATTCTTTATAAATTGACTAAATCTAAATTACTTTCCAAATGTATTAACAATTTTTAAAAAAAAAATTGTAATAATTATTAAATTATAGTATAATTAATAATATAATAAAATTGTCACTTTTAAAAGTTTTTGTTGGGGGTGGGTAAGGTATGGGATTTTGTTGTTTTGTATGTGTATGTGGAGCGGATTCTCAACATTTTCATTAATTTCATTTGAAAACATTTTACTGACTGTATTGGCTATATATCTTAAAGTGTAAATTTTGTATTAGCTTTTTTAATAGAGAAAGTAAATGCTATTGTGGTCTAGAATGCAAATTAGTCTTATAAATCTGATTTAATTTATAATTTGTAAGTGAATATCAGCTGTGATAAATACCAAAGATTTTTAAGTCAGTCTTCCAACACAGAAGAATGTATTAATCTTTTCAGCCTTGCCTATGTTCATATATTAATTTCTTTACAAATCTCTTTGTTAAATTTTTAATTCCAGACATTATAACACTTAAGATTTTTTTTAAAAGTTTATCTTTGAAAAACTCCAGTATAATTGTCTATTATTTGTATATTTATGTCATCCTTTCCTTAATATATAATTGTTTCTGGTGTTATAAATAACCTCTATTAAATAACTTCTTTCTTCCTCTTGCAGCACTTCTGTTGATCATTAAAAAGTTATGTTTATTCAGTAAATAACTTGGTCTGTTATGCCTATAGGTATGACTACTTTCTAGTATCTCAGCATGTGCGTCAAGGAACAGTGTCTCCAACACACTACATCGTTGTTCATGATGAAATCTGCCTAACACCTGAACGTACACAGATCTTGAGTTACAAGATGACACACCTCTACTATAATTGGCCTGGAACAGTCCGTGTGCCTGCTCCTTGTTTGGTGAGCTAACATGTCATTTTGGTTGCATTTGTGCAAAGTTATAACAGACTGTAATGTAACTTTCCCCCCCCCCCCCCCCTTTTCAGGATTTGTTTACCTGATTACAGATAATGTCTTTACTTTTCTCCATTTTAATTAGAAGCAGACTTAGGTTCAGTTGAAAACAGAAATTTCATGCATATTTGGAGAAAAGCGGCACTAAACTATATGTATATTTTATGGAAATTCATACAGTGATGAAACTACCTGTGATATCAAAGCAGTTTGTGGGGTATAGATAAACCATTGTAGCTGCTAGACTGAGCCACTATTGTGGATTATCCAATGCTTTAGTACATTTTAACTTTTATTTTTCAAATTATGTATATATATATATATATTTGTAATTTTCTGACAAATAAAAGTAAAATATGGGATGCAGAATGCTCAATTCATTATTTTTTATAAATTGTGAAATTGATCAATAGGTCATAGGGTAAAGTTAAGTTTAAAATTAAGCTTACCTTACACATACACCTCAGTAAAATCAATGTGTTGGAGTTATTCTTTCATATTTCTTTCATTGAAGTCATATGCACAGGTTAGAATGTAATTGGAATCCACAGTAAATGATGCCTTATTAAGTTAATAGGAAAGAATTAAGTGCCCTTAGAATCCCCATTAATCCTTTTATTTTGAATCTAGATATCTTAATTAAAACTGTTTTATTAATTGATAACAACAACTTATAAAAAAAAATATAAATGAATAAAAATGTTAATTGCAGCTAAAAAATAGCCATGTTCAACCTGTATGGTGGAAAACACCAGCAGAACAAAATGAATGATTCATAGCATGACTCAGATTGGTGTTGCATTATAAAGCTTTGAAAGACATCTTCTTTCTTGGACTAATTTTAAATTTATTAAATAAACAATGAAATCAGGAGCATAATATTAATAAATTTTTTTAATTGGATGCATTTTAAAAATTATTCTAGATAAATTTCATACGATACAGTTAATTTTTCTAGATTTTGAAAACTAGTTTTTAGCTACATAGCATATTTCTTCTCTTAGATAAGTGAGGTACATCCATTATCTGTTGCAACAATCAATGGGAATATAATCTCTAAAGAAAACAAGGGGAATAGCTGATTACTAATATTGTCATTAGCATAAGTATTTCTTACTATTAGCGAAATAGATTTACCAGAATCGTGATTTCTTTTTTTTTTTTAACGTGGATTTTCTCATATATGCATCCATTATTATTCTGGTGCCTCTCTTAATATGCAGACTTTTTTCCTTCACCAATTTGTTAATTTTATTAATTGGAAAAAATTAATTCTTATATCACACATAAATGAATAAAGTTATCAGTTAACATTTTTCTATAGCATGCTTTATTTGAATTATTTTACACTTTTTACATATACATATTATGACTATTTTAAGTAAATCTCCTTTTTCTTTTTTGGCTGGGGGGGGAGGGGGGGGCAAACACTAACCTTTAAAGACGAGGTTTAAAATAGGAATCACTGCTTGCTTATTATTTTCACCTCTGATAAATTTGTTAAAGAAAATGATTGGTTCCTTAAAACAAAATATTGAATTGCTGTTTACAGTATGCGCACAAGCTGGCTTACCTTGTAGGACAAAACATCCACAAAGAACCTTCAGAGGACCTTTCTGATCGACTTTTCTTCCTGTAGGAGTTACAGCACTATAAGTTTCAAAGCTGTCAGTGTTGTACCCATGTTCTTGAACATCAAATTATTCAGGTTTGCTACAGCTACAGGCTGTTAAAAAAAAAAAAACAACAAAAACAAATGACCAGCAGCAAAGCATTGTTCCAGTTTTGAATGTTGATGTAATGCATGCACAATGCATTAATTGTGTGGACTGCCTTGACACATTTGTGGGAAGTGCTTCTGTTGTGTGCAGCAAACTGTCAGATGCATTGCCTTGGCATCTGCTTGTGTTTCCTGTTTCTCTCATTTGTGTGTTTGTCTGTATGTTTGTGCACTTTGCATACAGTGTATGCTTTATGGAGAGAAAGAAAGAAAGCACGACTCTGCCTTAGTTAACTAAAATGTGTGCTAAATTAAAAGTTGTTATTTTTCTGTTTTCTGATTTATTTATTTTTTTAAACTGGATCTCATATTATTATGCAACCTTCTGCAGAAGTGGCTTGCAAGGACAAATCCATCAGACACATAATAAAACAAGCAAGTGTTTTTATTTTTAAAATTTCATTTTAGTAGGTTTAAATTTTTTACAGTGAATTTTTAAAAAATATTTTTGTATTGCTAAATTGATTTGGAAACAATTCTTCACATACTAGCTAAAGACCCATTTTTTATTTCAATTTATATTATATTTTAATTTTGATTATAAAGTTAAAATTTGTGTTTATTTTCTTTTATTTTTTAAATAAGTGGTAATATAGATGTATTGAATGAATAGGTGACAATTTGTTGAATTTTAACAGATTTGTTTACCAGGAATTTACACAAACAAAACAATTTACATAAAAAGACAAAAGCACAAGTAATAAAAGTAAAAAACAAATATACTAACCTGTTTGCATGTATTTTTTTTTCTTTTTCACATATATTGATAGGTATGGTTTACACTGAATGTAAGAGTGAGAGCTATGTCTTGTGCACATGTGGGGAAAAGTTAGTATGCAAAAAAAAAAAAAAAGTATCAAATCTGATGAATGTTAGGTTCAATAATCTAATGTCAGCAGATATGTTGCTAAGTCTAGTCATGAGGATATACTGACATGGTCGATGGGGACTATTTACAACCATAGAATGAGCACTGGACTAGGTAAAACTTTATAATCATACATTTCACAGTCTCAAATTTTCACCGAGCCAGTTGGTGTGGATTGTCATGTGAAAGTAGAAGCAAGCACTACTCACTACATAGGTATTTATACTGCAGGTTTATTGCATTATATTGGCACACAGGAGAAGTAGGGAAGTCTAAAAAAAGAAAGTGTCATCTCTCTACAGATTTATATACTCGCATTAAAGTCTACAAGGGTGGAGAAAGATTTGCTAGATGTGTGTCCATTCAGCGCTGTAAATAGCAGCTACTTTTGCCAGCTTTTTCTTGATAATTTCCATTTGTACAATGGGACCACCCTCTTTTCATACCTTTCAGCTTCATTTGGCTTATCAGAAAATTGTAGGTATCCTCACATCCCAGTACCCTTTTCATCAAAAATCAAGAATGACACAAACGGATAGCAAGGTTCCATTGCTCAAAGAGATTCTACAAAATATTGCTACAGAAGCCACTTATGTGTCTGAATCATAGGCTGATTTGCTTCCCCTTCCCCACCAGACCAGGATTGCTGCACACTCTGTCCAGGATTCTGTAGTCTCTGATTCTCCCATGTCAGTAACCCTGTATCATGGTATACTATTAATCTATTTGCAGGGGTGGGAATTGTACGCCTAAAGGCGTAAAAGCGCCCAAATCATTTTCAGTTTACGCCCATTGTTAGCTCAGTACGCCCCCCCCCAAAAAAAAAAGTAAAAAAAAAATATATATATATTCCCATAATGCGCATCCTCAAATGGGCGTAGTAAACAAAATTTAGCTTAACTTTGAGTAAAATCCGCCATATCCAAATTATGGCGTTAAACTAGGTAGAACCAGCCTCTATATAGCGATAGCGGACAACTACTAAATTCCGAAAAATTTATCATTTTGCCACAAGTGATGTGTTTATGTTCCGTATTTATCATGCTTGTGAAATAGTTTGTTGAATAAAACTATCTTCCAACTTTTCATTAATGTATTTTTTATTTGTGAGAGAGTGAGTGGAAGCGTGTACGATCGCATTAAATTAGATACGGTTGGCGTGTTTCGATAGCCGTGGCAAAAATCTCAATTTCCGGTTTTACCATCGTGTTTTTATGTACCTTGCAAACACTAAAACGGACTCCGCTACGATTGTCCTATCAGAATGTATCTTATATCAAATTAAAGAAAAATGAATGTAGAATGCAACCGTGTTAGTTTCAAATCTGTATTTTTATTGTATGTAAAAGTTGATTGAAAAAAACCTATTTTTTAAATTACGTTTTTGCACGGTTATTTCTGAAAATATAGATTTTTGTCTTATATCAATAGAAAGTAGAAAATATCTTCTTTAAAATGATATATAGCATGATAAAGTGGCATATTCGTAGCGGAGTCCGTTTAGAAAACAAGTGTGTACCCTAAGCACGCGCGAAGACCTGAACACGAGGAAACGTTGTTCACGAAGCGTTGTTTATCATCGAGTCGCCGGCTGTGATTGTTTCAGTGCTGCGTTAAGTAATTCACTAAGCTTAATTTACTATAGCTCTTGAAGTTGTAAAAAAGGTTTTATTTAATTGTATGGACGATTCTTGTTTTTTTAACTGCTATTTGTCGGATGTATAATATATAGATCTGTACTGTACACCGTAGCGGTATAGACGGTAGCGATCGAGATCGTCATCGGTCATACTCATAGACGTGAGAGTAGACAAGTGAATTGAAATAATACTATATTTATACATACAAGGTATTATTGCATTAAACAATAATTATTTACAATTTCTGCTGTAATTTGTTTAATAATTTTTGATAATCTCTTCACTTTGGTTCACACCATATGACAATCTTAGATCGTTTTCCCCCACAATAAGTTACTGATTTATTTTCACTGTAACATGTTTAGTATGTTATAATGGCTCACAAATGACACTTTTTACAGCTATTTAATGGTAGCGTCAATAGTAACAGATTCAGATACACATTAATTAGTTATTAGCCCGATTACTAATTTAGTTTTCGTTTGTGCAGATTTTCGGGGGGGGGGGGGGGGGGGGGCGCTGACTATGGCGGATTAGAACAGGAGAAATTATTGTTAGAGTTAATTTAATTGTAGAAATTGGCCAAGACTTTGAGGAACCCTGTGTCAGAATAACCACAATTATAGTATCCTAGATTCAACCACGAAATAAGGGTAGACCATTTGCCAGTTTATCACAGCTTCCAAGAGTACTAAATAATAGACTGCTGTGTAGATGTTCATAATCAACTGTCACTAGTTTCATTCACCCCTCAACCCTTTTAAATCATTATAAATTTTAAAACATAAGACATGAATAAATGCATTTTAACTAAAAATATCAGATATTTTAATTGTTATTTCATTATAATTACTTAAACAAGTCAAATGGAACTCAAAATAAGCAAAAAAGCATTAATATCATTCATTTTCAGTTTTGGCTCAAAATGCCGTTGCACAAATTGTGTTTTTTCTCATTTTTGAGAATCTATAACTCAAAAAATTACAAAGCTATCACCTTAAAATAAATCAGGCTTCCTGTCAGCATTGGATACTTGAGGAATACAAAAATTTAGCCCTGTCAGATAGATAGTTTTTACTTTAGGGTGCATGCAAAATGGCAAAATGTAAAAAACGTGAAAAAAGCGGTTTTTTTCCATTTTTCAAAATTGCATTAAAAAAAAACTATGAAAGATTAAACAACCATCTTTTGTAAATTGACTTCTTTCACCATGATAGATATATGGTGTAAATTTCATTCATTTCCAAAGACTTTGAAAAAATGGCTGGTTCTACCCAGTCAAACATGTCGAACGTTGTTCAGCGTGGGGAAAGCTTTGACGATTCTGGTTGCCGCTACAAATGGAATTGGGATTGGGTCGATCAAGACTGGGTGGAAACTATCGATGGGGAAAAAGAATCAAAAGTAATCAGGAAAGTTCGGTTCGGCGAATGGATTCAAAAGTTGTCAACCTCTGGTTTTGCCTTCTGCGAGCTGTGCCGAGCAGAGATTAAATACGCAAACCGCGGATTTGGTGCCTTGCAGAAGCATGCTGACACCAACGGACACCGTCAACTGATTGATATTCGTGCAACAAATTCATGCATTCCAGGTGAAAAAAAGCCCCCAAAAAACACGAGCTCAAACAAAAACACCCTTGTTAAAGCATACTATTAAATTGCAATTGAGAAAATTAGTCTTTTACTTGGAATTTGGGAAGCAGATTGTGTGGCGATTTCTAAGCTCAGGTGGCACCAGATTGCACCATTTTGCTTCTTTAGACACAAAATTTTTCCGGGGGGGCATGCCCCCGGACCCCCCTACATTTTCGCGGCGCCAAAGGCGCCGTCACTTGCCAGTAAGCCCAAAACACTTTCACCAATTCCCACCCCTGATTTGAGATAAAGCTTCAGTTTCTAGTGAAAAGCTGCATTTCCCCACTCTAGTTGTGGATCTGGTATCCTACCAAGGCATCAGTGGATAAATCAAAAAGCATATCATAAGAGATTCTATTTCTCTTCCAGGCTTCCATTCTAGCACTTATTTTTGGTGCAAAACCCTCAAGGAAGTGGTCAGTCATAGTCTTAACCCATAAGTTTGGTGCAAATTTTGATGTGTTTAATATAAATTTGTCCCATATGGCAGCATGCCAACAGAGTTGCCCAGCAAATGGAAGCATGTTTTAAGTATATATCGTCTAAAAAAATGATTGACTTGCTAATGTGTACTTTATAATTGATGGTCAGTTATTAATGGACTATTAAAAAGTCTAGTAATTTTTTGCAGGTATCACATAAAAGGGATTCTTTTTCCAGGCAACCATTCCATATGTAGAGTTTACCTGTCAATTGTAAAGTCTCGTCCTTCTGAAACGTTTCACTGTCTTCATATTCTACCAACTTATCCATCCATCAACTCACTCATCCATGTCATAAGATGGATAAGGAGATGTATCTGTCTTTCAAATAAGTCATATTGGCAAAATTACTCAAGCACAACCACTCATTCACTGTCAGCAGTGAATTTTAAATTCCATTGTAGGAAATGCAACTATATTATATTCTTTTTAATTTAAAAGTTTTTTTGTTTTTTTTTTTAAAGTGAGTTTGTTCATGTGACCCAATGGTACCTGTGTCAGTTTGCAAATGGAATCCTGGCTATAATTTGTTCAAAGAAACCAAAGTAAATGATATCTATATTATTTTTCAAAAATTGTGCTAATTTACACATTCTCCTTTTGGAAACTCCTGTTCTAGCTTACCCTATTTGTTTGGGACACATTTTTCGTTCACACTTTTATCAAGTTAAAAGATATCTATTATTTCCTTACAAGCAAATCATAAGTTTAGACATTTTTAAACAGTTACATTGTAGCATCATATGATAGGTTGCATTATTTTGGTTTTTGTTACTACCATCCCTTACTAATTGTGCTGCCACTTTGTTTGTTGCAAATGTAAAGGCAGGGATATTTTTTTAATTCAAAGATTTGCATAAATTAAAAGAGATTTATTTGATGTATCAGTTTTACTGACTTCCAGTTAAACTGCCACAATGTGATGGCTGAGGGGAAGATTTTTCCTTACCATCACCACTGATCTGACCCCATGCTCACGCTCACCTTATCTGAATGTCACATTGCCATGATTCAAGATAATTGCAGGCGATATACACAAATTCTCTTTAAATTGCAAGAATAGCTCTGTCCCATCAGTGTCATTGTTCAAACCGTACATTCGTAAATGTATTTTATTTAATTTTTTGTTGATGCATTTTTACATTTTATTACAATAGCTTTCACTTGGATTCTGGTTGTTTTTATTATCTTTATTTTTATGTGTAATTTTATATTACTTGGAGCTTTTATAATATTAAGCACTGATGTCTTTTATTTAAAAAAATATATAATTTTGTATTGTTTTCATACAGACTAATGTTGGTGAACAGGGATGCATTTTAAGCTGTGTCCATAAATGTCATTCTTACAGGAGACTATGCTGTAAGCCTAAACCTCCAAACCACTTATTTTCACAAGCTTATAAATAGAAGATCACAAAAGTATCTCTTGATCAAGATCCAGGAAAGAGTCTCAAGTTCAGAATTCTACTCTACAATTTCTTCAGTCCATGAGTGTTTACTTGCCTCAAGGACATAGTAATGGAATGCATTGAGCAACAAATTCTTATTTTCAAAACCAAGAGTTTGTATTTTTTTAAAAGAATTTTAAAAGTATTATTTTAAAATTATTTAAAATAAAAAAATAAATAAATAATAAAAAGTTTCCTTACCTTTCTGTTGAACTTCTGTGATGATTATCAATCTAGTTCAATTTTCTCACAATTGTTGACAAGTAGGACCTGACACCCCCAAAATATGAATTTTATAAATAAAGCCCAAGTGATTTGGGGGTGTTTCAGCAGTATTTTGGATAAATATCCAAGGTGCCGCCTCATCAGAGGTCTCACCCATAAAAGTCTGAGACAGCATCAAGTACACAACTACCAAGTACTGTTACTCAATGGCTACAGTGCCAAGATGTATCTGATGAAAGCTTTGAAATTGTAGAAAAACAGATCTCATCCTTAAGTGAAATATAAATCACAAAACTATCAAGTCAGTTGTTGATCTGATGCAAAATTACTATTTTTTTCTGTATAATTTTTAGTCATAAGATATTATCTAAATAAAAATTATTTCCTCAAGTTGAGTATAGTCCAGATTTAGTTGAAAGTTCAAGTGAAAGTATTTGGTGAACATACGTGATAAAAAAGGAATGATGAAGTAAAATCACTGAAATTATCTATAATTTTGAAATATATAAATTTTAATTATGTTGCAAGTCATGACACAAAAAGGGCCAGCCCCTAGCAAATAAGAGTGGAGATGTGAAGATTTATAATTGTTTACAATAAATTAGAATTGGCACAGGAGTCCAATGAACATATAATTTCCCCCCATATATCCTAGCACGGGAGTCTAATGCACATTTTATAAATAATAGTTCCAGTTGAAAATCTATTGAATATGTCCAACTGAAGTAAAGAAACACTCCAATGCAGGAGTCCAGTGCACATTTTTTTAACACAATTGAAAGTCAATTCAGAATATCCATCTGAAGTAAAGAAACACTGTTTTCCATATATCCAACACAAGAATCCAGTGCACTTTATTTTTTAACAGTTAAAGTTGAAAGTCCATTCAATATACCCAATTGAAGTAAAGAAGCATAAGTCTTTTCATATATCCCAACACAGAAGTCCAATGCACTTTAAATAAATCCATTGAATATGTGCAACTGAAGTAGAGAAACAATGTTTTTTTCACATAAAAGCTGACTCCATTTACTTGGTAAGATTAAATTATTTATATATTATATTTAAGAATAATAAAATGGAATTTTAGATCACAGTCCAGTCGAATTGAGTGAAGCACAAATCCAGATGCAGATAAATTTTGTAATAAAAATCATTAGTAAAATTTTGAAATTGCTTTCCCTGTGTGTTTTTTGTAAACAAATGCATTGTACAGTGCAATGTCAAGAATGTGAAAGAAAACTTTCTTGTACCACTTAATTGATTTTCCCATGCTAGGGTATGCAGTTGTTACACTGTCACACAAATCCACCCCTCCCATGTATTTGTAATCACAAATCCATGCTGGTTTCAGAATTGGTTGTTGTGTTCTGTAATTAATTTTGCCTGTATTTGTTATTGTACTGTCATGATGCATTTTGCTAAGCATGAGAATTTGTTTCTTGTCTTGCCATACAAAACAAGAAATATCATCACTAAGCACAAGTGAAAGTTGTCCTGGATTGTGTATAGTGCCTGGAAATCTCTTTGGCATATCTTTTCTGTTCCCATAACAGTTCCACATATGTATGAGTTCTTTGCCAAAAGAGTGTGAGCTAGGGTGGGACTAGTGAAAAAGCAACCTGTGTACAGCTTATAATATTTCCATAGCAGTGGTTTTTAAAGTGTTAGAACCACTTCCTCGCCCCGATTCCCTTCAGTACAAATGTATTCAGTGTCTTTCCCCCCTGGACATAATGAAATCGAAAAGATAGCCTTTTGTACTCTCACATATTTCATATGATTTGATACCAAAACATGCACGTTTAGATTTTATGTACTGCCTGAAATCTAAACGACCTTTCCAAAGCATAAAAGACTTATGAATATTTTTACCGGGCACATAAACTGATGTGAATATTTGTCTGAAATGATCAATAATCAATCTGATTTTGGGGATACAGTCGCCAGCTGCAGACATGCTGTTGTCTGAAAAATGTAAACAGCAACAAACAGAATCTGAGGCCTGACATTTATGAAATAAAGGATGAGCATAAATTTCATCCTTTGAAAAATAATGATCAGTACAAGGTTTCCTATCTGTTCCCATCGAAAGAATAAGCCATAAAACTTGAAAAATTTATACACCATTGTCCGATGTGGGGCTCTTCACGAATGTCTGGTTGTGCTAGCAGCTCAGCCTCATAACTATTCGTGTACTCAAACAATTTTTTGCATGAAATTCTCAGGTAAAAATGATGCTAAAATATTGAGTACTGTAGCATTTTGTGCAAATGGGATTTGTACTACATTGCGCCACTGCTAAGGAATGTTGAACGATAACTGCATATCAATGACAAAGTGAGGCTATGCGTGCATGCAAGACTAGCATATGTACCGCATGACTTTGGTTCGTGACTCGCACTGTATATGAACCGAGACAAAAATTGTTGTTTGTGACCCAAATTGTTTGTACAATGAGGCGTTCATAACCCGAGGTTCCACTGTACAACAAATACTAAATACACACACACACACACCAAAAAAAACCCCCTTATAATACACTATAATGTGTTACTCCTGTCAGTTAAACCTTAAACATAACTTTTAAATAATCTAAATGTGACAGGTCTTCTAAAAATAAATGCTAAGTACTAAGAAAAAACAAAGAGATGGGTTAAAGGGTAATTTCAAATTGTTAATCATTCACTTTATCAAATCATTGTCAAATGTAATTTTTGTCACCACCCACCCTCCCTTCTCCGACAGGAGGGGAGAGGGATGGTGGCTTGCCGGCTCCACGTAGGACTTGCATAAAGAGAATGACAAATCCACACACAGAATACCAAGATGTTTGTTTGGCTCGAATTTAATTCTGCGTGTAGGTTACGTATTGCCGACATGTTTGCATGTGTGCTTGCATACGGGTAGGGGTGAAGTGTAGACGGCACAGACGACACAACGTATAACAACGACAGCAACCACTCTTTCGAAACCATAGACAGAAGAAAGGCCCAATATCGGAGTACAAGTTCAAATTTATTGGTCTATAGGTTTCCTCTCACACGTTGGTTAGTCAGTCAGCCATCCACACTCACACCCATGGGAAAGGGGGAAGAAAGAAGAAAGAAAAATGATAAATGATGAATTAAAATCAAAGAAATACAAAACTCAATTTCTTCATGCAGTACTACTTCTAACATTGCTTAGGCATTTTACAACATAATAGAACAGTCATTATTTCAGAGTTCTGGCGCTACACATCAATGTTCAATAATAATACACAAAGTTCAAAACAAATGTCATTTAACTTGCAAGTCTTTTCAATGGTTCCATCAATATCTTTACACTTCAAGGTTTACTTCTAATTTTAGTTTAATGCTTAATTAAGATTCTAGTTTTAGTTTTAGGTTCTAGTTTATACTTATGTTTATGTGCTCTGAGATTTCCCTAATTAGTTAGAATTTTCTTTTACTCACATAGGTATTGTCACGTTCTCCTTGTTCTCTGCTCATATAATTCGTTACTCTCTCTTGTTCTCTGCTCGTATGGTTCGTTACTTTCTCTTGTGCTGGGCTCACATCGTTATCGGCTCTTTCTCCATGTGCTGGGCTCACATCGTTACACTTTCTTCTTGTGCTGGGGGGGGGGGGGGTGGTGGGTTTGATGATACAACAAAACATCGTCGACGTCTCGACCTGGCCGCCTTCCTGTTATGACGGCTGCTACACTTCACGCTCACGTGCGCTTCTCTAGTTAGGCCTAATTTCTCAACTCTCCTTGCGTTCTCTCTTCCCTCTTCTTCTCTTCAATTTCTGCTCATTTCATCTCATCTCTTAACTTCGTTTCTCATCTCTTCTCTTCATCATAACTTCGTTTCTCATCTTCTCTTCTCTTAACTTCATTTCTCATCTTCTCTTAACTTCGTTTCTCATCTCTTCTCTTCTTCACAACGGCCAACCTTTGCCGTTCTCGGCGGTATGCCTCATGCATGACCGCTACTGCTTCCAACGATAGTTACTACCACTATGTAACATCTCGTTCTGTAACATCTCCCAGCGCCGTGACATTAAACTTCCACCAGGAATTCGCCTTCTGCCTGGAAAATAATCGATCACCCGCGGTCTTTGACAGAGTCTTTGAAAACCTGAGATGGCTATCTGATTTGATTTGGCCCATCTAAAAACTGCAGCGGTCTTTACGACGCGCCTCATACGCAGCCAGGTAGACTTTCTGGCACACTGTTACAGTGGTCAAGAATCCTCCTTCTGTTTTGCCTTCAGAATCGTAGAGTCTTCTTGATCCATAAAGCAGGGAGAAACTCAGAGGTGACCTTCACCCCTGTACCACACGCTACATTTTCCACGTTTCTCTTCCACGTTTCTCCTTTGCTTCTTTCTCTGTATCCCCTTTTATACACACAGTTCTTTGCACATCCCTTTCTGTGAGATGACTGGTACACACCCCTCCTTCCAGCACAGACGCTATCCCCCTTCCAGCACTGCCCATTTACAACCAGCACTGTAGTGCTTAGGAATATTCTCTGCCCATCCTGGCCACCTCTGGCGTCCAGTTCTATCAGTGCCAAAGTATCAAGTTCCCCAGTTGACACTGTGATTTACGTATCCATTTAACCTCTAGCTAACTCTCAGAGCACACACTAAAATCTCAGAGCAAGCTGTCCTACTCCTATTTTATTTTAAAAACTATAGTTACTGGCAGCTCATGGCCACCTGGCAAGCTATACATCAACTCACATGGTTGTACACACAGACCAACCTTTTTAACTTAACATACAATGATTAATTTTCCAATAACTCAACTTCTATTTCACTAGTACTTTCACAAAACAATACTAATTACACAATAGCAATATCAACTTAAACTACCAAACATTTATAGTGGTGATTCTTACAATGATGTTTACATTTCCAAAAACTTAGTCTGCCTCCGTCACGGACATAATTGGCGTCCTAGCATCTTCTCACGTTTTCCGTTCACTGGCCGCCTGTGCACTCTACTCTGACACAGATTTATGGGCGTGGGTTCCTGACCGCAGAGGGTCAAGCTAGCATTCTCTTGCAAGCTAATTATATCTTTTCCATTCCCCCGACACGAACTTAAAGCTAATGTTTCCGACTTAGTTTTTCCCGTTGTTGACAAATGGTCATTTTCACCCTGTCCCTCTTTTAATTAACTTAGCTGTTTCGTACTTAGTTTATAGTTAGAAAATACTTAGAGGGAGAAAAAAAAAATTATTAATATTTTCTCGATCTTCGTGACATATCCCTCCTCCTTTTTGACCGAAGCTTATGAAATAAGTGTAGGTCAACAATATTAAAAATTTTTTTTTTTTTCAAAAGTTGATTACAATCCAAACGATTAAAATTATTCTGCTTCACGAAACTCATTTAAACTGTGTCTATTGGATGCCTAGACAATGCATTGGTTCGTACGGTGCTCAGCCCTAAAAATTAATTGCATAAGCATATTTATACATCTGCATATTTTCATTTTACCACTTTAAGCAAAAATTAACAAGCGTTTTGTTCTTTCAAAGATATCAGCCTAGGTAGCTTATCATCCCACGTGATGATTGAGAACTATCGAAAAAGAATTTCAAATCACCTCAAAGGGTAGTTCCTAAAAAATTTACGAGTTAGATACATATATATACACTAGCAGTATTAGCATGTCAAAGTGTATGGTTCAAAAATTTATTGCAAAAATCTCTTCTCTAAAATTTTATGCAAGAAAATCTCACAAATATATTTATAAATGTAAAACAGTTAATATCAATATGATGTTATTTATTTATTTATTTTTATAAGAACTACAAGCTCGTTTCAAAATCTTTACCTGAATGTAACCTCACAATGATCTGCTGTTCTATTATCGTAAAATTTCTTATATCAGTTTCACTCTTTTGCTTAAAAATTTTGTGTACAGGTACACTTCTACTCCTAGTTAGAAAATTAAAATTGCATGAAGCAATTTACGAAAATGCCAATTAATGATCTTTCACAAAAATTTATTGAGTATTAAAATACGAGGTCATTTCTAACAGCGTCCTAAGCAACCGTTCCTTCCTTTACAAGGGAAGGGGGAAAAATTTCTCTCGCGTGGTCACGGCGAGCGTAGCGTCACTATGCGGTGAGGGAACGAAAAAATTTAGGTCGCTGGCTGTGCGGGGCACTCTGCGCGTTGTTACCGCGCATCGTTAACGGACAGATAAACCAAAACAAAGTTTTACTGAAAAGATTTAACACCGCGAAATAAAATGTCTCACTATAAGACCTACGTATTCTGTCTGCTTATATGCTGTAATCCACTCTATAAACATTTAATAATTAATCTAACAAGCCTTTTCATTGCATATTACTCTATTAGTCTATTCTATCTTTACAAAATATATACTTCTGTTTCCCCAATGGCATTCTTACTAAATGAAGGCGTTCATCAGTACAAGAGCTGAGATACCTAAGAATAAAAATTGCCAAAATAGAACTCATTAACTATTTCTAACGTACACCAACAATCAGAATACTTTCTATCTTCCCGTTTTTCCAAATGCATGGCTAACACGAACCTACACACCTTCTGGGTCGTGACCTTTCCTGCGAGGGGACAGTGGGTTTCTCGGAGTAAGAGTAATTATCTCAACGGTCGGCTGAAATACGATGCTCTGAAGAGTCTTTCCCTTTCCTTTTCCATCACTGTGTTTACATTTTTAGTGTAGTACTTTCTGTGCGATTCGCGTGTTTTCTTTATCATTACAATAACTATCATTTACACCACGCTTATTGTAGTAATCCAACATTTCACTACATCATTGTCAATCACTTATTGCTTTGTTAATTACTTATTGCTTTAATTCTGCTTTCTCCTGCCCAATTCTTACTAGTCATTTATTTAATTAGCCATTCGTACGGTTAGCGAGTTTTACAGAAACTCTAGCAAATCAAAAATGCGTTTGCTACAAAAACGAGGTCGCTTGACTCCCTAAGTTTTCGACAACAAAATATATGCGCATGGACTTCAATACCGTCGCCTCCAACTCAAACGAATATACGCGGTTTCTACCAATACCGGCCCAAACTCAATCTGAAACAAATACACGGCTCAGTTTCCAAAACTGACGCAAAACACAAGGTACTTCTCTCTAAGTACTACAGTATTGTGACTCTGCACGAATACTTCAACAATCTCAAAATCATTAGGTACTCCCTGAGTACATCTTAGTATTGTGACGCTTGCACGAATACTTCATCAACTTCAAAATCAACAACTTCAAAACGAACTTAACATCGGGTCGTCCTACAGCGTTGCCTCATAAACCGTAACGAACTTTCAAAATGGCATGACTCAAAAATCAAAAATAGAATATGCGATCTCTCTCGGCATTAATATTTACATAGAATTTCGAAACTTGTTGCAATACATACAGCAAATATTTTCAACAACGAAATATCAAAAACGGAGATATAAAACTCGAACTTGCCTCTCTGACTAGGCATTTAAAGTACATTTTCAAAAAACAATCAAAACGAATTTATCGGCCTACAGTGCGGTTTGCAAATACCGGCGCTCTCAAAATAAATCACGAAATGGTTACACGCAAAAATGAGTATTAAAGCAGAATACATCAAAACAAGTTTTCAAAAATTAAAGCATCAAAAGATATCAAATACTAATTCACCACTTTCTTAAATCAAAATACTGTAACCATCATAACTGCAAAATATGATGATACTACATGAGATAGATAGCAGAAAGAGAAATGATGCAAACACACAACAAACAATTTTTACCTATCACGTCAGCGGGTCACCAAAATGTCACCACCCACCCTCCCTTCTCCGACAGGAGGGGAGAGGGATGGTGGCTTGCCGGCTCCACGTAGGACTTGCATAAAGAGAATGACAAATCCACACACAGAATACCAAGATGTTTGTTTGGCTCGAATTTAATTCTGCGTGTAGGTTACGTATTGCCGACATGTTTGCATGTGTGCTTGCATACGGGTAGGGGTGAAGTGTAGACGGCACAGACGACACAACGTATAACAACGACAGCAACCACTCTTTCGAAACCATAGACAGAAGAAAGGCCCAATATCGGAGTACAAGTTCAAATTTATTGGTCTATAGGTTTCCTCTCACACGTTGGTTAGTCAGTCAGCCATCCACACTCACACCCATGGGAAAGGGGGAAGAAAGAAGAAAGAAAAATGATAAATGATGAATTAAAATCAAAGAAATACAAAACTCAATTTCTTCATGCAGTACTACTTCTAACATTGCTTAGGCATTTTACAACATAATAGAACAGTCATTATTTCAGAGTTCTGGCGCTACACATCAATGTTCAATAATAATACACAAAGTTCAAAACAAATGTCATTTAACTTGCAAGTCTTTTCAATGGTTCCATCAATATCTTTACACTTCAAGGTTTACTTCTAATTTTAGTTTAATGCTTAATTAAGATTCTAGTTTTAGTTTTAGGTTCTAGTTTATACTTATGTTTATGTGCTCTGAGATTTCCCTAATTAGTTAGAATTTTCTTTTACTCACATAGGTATTGTCACGTTCTCCTTGTTCTCTGCTCATATAATTCGTTACTCTCTCTTGTTCTCTGCTCGTATGGTTCGTTACTTTCTCTTGTGCTGGGCTCACATCGTTATCGGCTCTTTCTCCATGTGCTGGGCTCACATCGTTACACTTTCTTCTTGTGCTGGGGTGGGGGTGGTGGGTTTGATGATACAACAAAACATCGTCGACGTCTCGACCTGGCCGCCTTCCTGTTATGACGGCTGCTACACTTCACGCTCACGTGCGCTTCTCTAGTTAGGCCTAATTTCTCAACTCTCCTTGCGTTCTCTCTTCCCTCTTCTTCTCTTCAATTTCTGCTCATTTCATCTCATCTCTTAACTTCGTTTCTCATCTCTTCTCTTCATCATAACTTCGTTTCTCATCTTCTCTTCTCTTAACTTCATTTCTCATCTTCTCTTAACTTCGTTTCTCATCTCTTCTCTTCTTCACAACGGCCAACCTTTGCCGTTCTCGGCGGTATGCCTCATGCATGACCGCTACTGCTTCCAACGATAGTTACTACCACTATGTAACATCTCGTTCTGTAACATCTCCCAGCGCCGTGACATTAAACTTCCACCAGGAATTCGCCTTCTGCCTGGAAAATAATCGATCACCCGCGGTCTTTGACAGAGTCTTTGAAAACCTGAGATGGCTATCTGATTTGATTTGGCCCATCTAAAAACTGCAGCGGTCTTTACGACGCGCCTCATACGCAGCCAGGTAGACTTTCTGGCACACTGTTACAGTGGTCAAGAATCCTCCTTCTGTTTTGCCTTCAGAATCGTAGAGTCTTCTTGATCCATAAAGCAGGGAGAAACTCAGAGGTGACCTTCACCCCTGTACCACACGCTACATTTTCCACGTTTCTCTTCCACGTTTCTCCTTTGCTTCTTTCTCTGTATCCCCTTTTATACACACAGTTCTTTGCACATCCCTTTCTGTGAGATGACTGGTACACACCCCTCCTTCCAGCACAGACGCTATCCCCCTTCCAGCACTGCCCATTTACAACCAGCACTGTAGTGCTTAGGAATATTCTCTGCCCATCCTGGCCACCTCTGGCGTCCAGTTCTATCAGTGCCAAAGTATCAAGTTCCCCAGTTGACACTGTGATTTACGTATCCATTTAACCTCTAGCTAACTCTCAGAGCACACACTAAAATCTCAGAGCAAGCTGTCCTACTCCTATTTTATTTTAAAAACTATAGTTACTGGCAGCTCATGGCCACCTGGCAAGCTATACATCAACTCACATGGTTGTACACACAGACCAACCTTTTTAACTTAACATACAATGATTAATTTTCCAATAACTCAACTTCTATTTCACTAGTACTTTCACAAAACAATACTAATTACACAATAGCAATATCAACTTAAACTACCAAACATTTATAGTGGTGATTCTTACAATGATGTTTACATTTCCAAAAACTTAGTCTGCCTCCGTCACGGACATAATTGGCGTCCTAGCATCTTCTCACGTTTTCCGTTCACTGGCCGCCTGTGCACTCTACTCTGACACAGATTTATGGGCGTGGGTTCCTGACCGCAGAGGGTCAAGCTAGCATTCTCTTGCAAGCTAATTATATCTTTTCCATTCCCCCGACACGAACTTAAAGCTAATGTTTCCGACTTAGTTTTTCCCGTTGTTGACAAATGGTCATTTTCACCCTGTCCCTCTTTTAATTAACTTAGCTGTTTCGTACTTAGTTTATAGTTAGAAAATACTTAGAGGGAGAAAAAAAAATTTATTAATATTTTCTCGATCTTCGTGACAATTTTGAAACAACACTTTTAGTGTAAAGCTTTTATGCAGCTTTTAGTTTTTAAAGAAAATATTTTTTTTCAGTAAAATTAACATACAAAGCAACTACATAGTAAAAAAAGCAAAATTTGAGGGGGTGGGGAATCTAATCTCGTAAGAACTGCAATAAAAGGGGAAAAAATAGTATAATGATTAAAAAGTGAAAGTCATCTAAAACCAAAATATAATTTTTTTAAAATGTATTTGATATATTTAGATATTAATTTACTATTAGTAATTACATTTTGAATGTTTAAGTGAACAGTTGTAAATTCCATGTACCTAGACTAATTATTGCATGTACAAGTAAAATTATTAAACAGGTACGAATTAATACATGTTTATAATATATATTAAGTGTAATATTTGTAAAGCCAAGGCACTGAAAATATAATTGCTTAATAAATTTTTATCATTAAATTTAATGAAAATAAGCTGCAGGAGATATTCAGCTTATTTGTCACAATTTGTTGAAAGCATAGCGCTATTCTTTTCTAGCCCAACTCTTTAAACAAAAAACCAAATGAAAATCACATTAAAAAAAAAATAGTCAATCTCAGTAAAGTTTAATTTTAAATATATTATTCATCAAATAATAACAGTCTAAAAAAATTAAGCATAAATAAATACAACTTTAAAACAAAGCTAGTTTTTTTGTTTGTTTTTTTACCAAGTATATTTCATATATAATTTTTAATTGGTTTGAAATAGAATAGGGTTGTCGCAAAGAAATAATTAGAAACTATAGAACAGAGGATCAGAACACAGTTGATTTTTACAATTTTACAGCTTGCAATTACTAATTAAATTCATACACAAGCAGAGAGCTATATTTACTGAAAGCAATAAATTAATGTTTTAATGATAATAGTATATAAATATGGTCTAAATAATGAAACAGTTTGTTGATTAAATAATAAATATGGGCTTAATTATTATCTTTGATTTAGAAAGATGTTTATGAGTGTTCATTAACAGCCATAATTATAACTGCTATTCACACCATTTTTATGCTTCAATATAATTTCCTGTTTGGTTGCAGTGCAGTTGTCTATATGGTCTTTATTTTTTTAAATTTCCACTTGTTTCTGATATTATTGTTAATTAATGATGGTATATTAATTAATAAAATATGAAAGAATTGGAGATTTTTTTCACTAGAGAAATGCAGCCAACTATGCATACAAGACCAAAACATTCTGCAACAGCATTTTTGATTGAGACCAGCTGCAAGCTTGATGAGTCAAACAATAAAGTTTGGTGCAAAAGTGGTAATGTTATGCATAAGTTCTAACATTTTTGATTGAGACCAGCTGCAAGCTTGATGAGTCAAACAATAAAGTTTGGTGCAAAAGTGGTAATGTTATGCATAAGTTCTAACATTTCTGATTGAGACCGGTGCAAGCTTGATGAGTCAAACAATAAAGTTTGGTGCAAAAGTGGTAATGTTATGCATAAGTTCTAACATTTCTGATTGAGACCGGTGCAAGCTTGATGAGTCAAAGAATAAAGTTTGGTGCAAAAGTGGTAATGTTATGCATAAGTTCTAACATTTCTGATTGAGACCGGTGCAAGCTTGATGAGTCAAAGAATAAAGTTTGGTGCAAAAGTGGTAATGTTATGCATAAGTTCTAATATTTCTGATTGAGACCAGGTGCAAGCTTGATGAGTCAAAGAATAAAGTTTGGTGCAAAAGTGGTAATGTTATGCATAAGTTCTAACATTTCTGATTGAGACCAGCTGCAAGCTTGATGAGTCAAACAATAAAGTTTGGTGCAAAAGTGGTAATGTTATGCATAAGTTTTAACATTTCTGATTGAGACCGGTGCAAGCTTGATAAGTCAAAGAATAAAGTTTGGTGCAAAAGTGGTAATGTTATGCATAAGTTCTAACATTTCTGATTGAGACCAGGTGCAAGCTTGATGAGTCAAAGAATAAAGTTTGGTGCAAAAGTTGTAATGTTATGCATAAGTTCTAACATTTCTGATTGAGACCGGTACAAGCTTGATGAGTCAAAGAATAAAGTTTGGTGCAAAAGTTGTAATGTTATGCATAAGTTCTAACATTTCTGATTGAGACCGGTGCAAGCTTGATGAGTCAAAGAATAAAGTTTGGTGCAAAAGTTGTAATGTTATGCATAAGTCCTAATATTATGTGAATACACAAGTGTCTAAGGAAGCTCTAATGCAAAACATTGTTATGTGAATCCAACATTATGTGAGGGTCCACTGTAATAATAATGATTATTAATAATAAAACTTAATCTATTAAAAAACTCCTAATAGCTTTACAGTATTTATGCATAAAGTACACATTATCTTTATAAAATGACATAAACCCAAGAAAAAAACTAAGCAAAACTGTTGAATCTACAGGAAAAATAACAATATATAACAAATAAATGCATTTACAAAAAGAAACACAAGTAAATTAACAAATATACAGTTTGAACAATGAATAAGGAGAGTGGTACTCTTATTGAAAAATATGTCAAAAAACCCTCTTCGAATGACCACATTTTCTTGGTATCTCTGCTCAAAAAGGCAGCACATTCCTGGTATAAACTAGATAAACAAATGAATGTTATATTATAGTTTGCTTTTAGAATTTCCTCAATGAATGTTTCTGTTGCTGAGTGTAATTTTCCTTTATTTGTATTGCTTGAATAAACAAGTTTTATGACTACACATTTATTTGTATTGCTTGAATAAACAAGTTTTATGACTACACATTTATTTGCATTACTAAAATAAGCAAGCATGACCTACACATTCTGTTTATATACATTCATTTGTATTTGCAAATACTTTTTTCACTCTCCAGAATTACAGCTAATATGCTTTTAATATGCTGTGAGCTATATTTTATTTATTTTTTTTTTATATTATTGTCTAAGTTTAAAAAATTTTTAATGCAAAGCAATAAATCAGTTAAGACTTAGTGAGAATATTGTGAATTTGTGATCAGTGGTAATACATTTTATGCATGCTCAGCTAAATTTACTTTATCTATGTTTACATTCCTTCTAAATTTTAAATATGAAGGATAATACATTTGTGTAATAAAAAGCACAGCGTTGGTTTATTTGAGTGATTGCTACGGAAGCTTGGTGTGTACGTGGTCAGAGGAAAGAACTGTAACAAATCTTCATTTATCAGCCTTTAAAATCTTTAATTCTCAGGTATTTCAGTTAAGTGCTATTCATACCCATTTCATATGAAATGCACTGACCAACACTTCACTTGCATGCAAGTTACCTACATGTTACCTCTTATACTAGTAGGCTGCAAGATCCATATTTTCATGAATGGTGCTCTTTAAAGTTTTAGTCTATTACAGCATCATACATTTATCAATCAAGTAAATTAGATTACCTCTGATTATGGTAGTATAGCTAGTTTTAAAGTTTCCACAATCAAACGAGTAAATTGGCAGATGGAAAATAATGCTGAATATTTTAGAGGCTTATTAAATAAACACAAAAGTAAGCATACAATTCTAAAGGATGTGATAAATCACTATCATTAATACAAAATATGAATAAATATTAACAGATATTAAAATATGCTAAAACTGAATTGTCATTTATTGATAATGACAAACAATAAGAATCATAAATTATTCAGCAAAGGTTTAAACAAAACTAACTCAGATGCATTAAACAGATAAAATATCAAATCTAATTAAGAGACAAATAGAAAAAAAATATTACATATTGATATAAAAATGTATTCTCATAGTCTTAATATATTTTACAAGCCATCCAGTCAAAACACTGACAAGCTGAATTATCACGCATTTCCAAATTACTTGAACACTTAACAAATTTGGGGGGGGGAGTGGCACCAATAAATGCTCAAACAGCTAATCAAATTTATCTCCTTTCAACTTTCTTATGAATGTAATGGACTGTATAGGAGTAGTAAAATATTTAACAAATTATCTCCTTTCAAGTTACTTTCTTATGAATGTAATGGACTGTATAGGAGAGTAAAATATTTAACAAATTATCTCCTTTCAAGTTACTTTCTTACGAATGTAATGGACTGTATAGGAGTAGTAAAATATTTAACAAATTATCTCCTTTCAAGTTACTTTCTTATGAATGTAATGGACTGTATAGGAGTAGTAAAATATTTAACAAAATACTGAGAATAGGAATGTAAATATATTTTACTGCTCCTGGGGTAAAAAAAAAAAAAATTCTTAATTTTGCATTTGTGCCATATTATACTGAAATATTTAATGTTCCTGACAATGCCCATTTCTTTTAATGTTTTATATAAATTCCTTTTTCTCCATTTTTATTTTAATACTTGGCTTTATGCTAAGGCAAGGTTACCTCCTTGTCAAATTATTCAGCTTTTCACCTTATAGAAAAAGTTTACAGGAATAAACATATTTTAACAGAACTATATATTCCACAAGAGTGAATCTATGTAAAGGTAGAAAATGCACAGCAGTCAGTCAAAAGTGACATAAGGTCAATCAGTAGAGCAGTGTAAAGTCAGTAGAATTAAAGTCAATAGAGTGGCATCAAGAGATTGATGTAATATCTGTCAGTAGTGACCTAAAGTCAGTAGACTGACATAAAATCAGTATGAAATGATGTAAAGTTTGGTAGAGTGATAATTCGATACAGTTATTTAGAGTGACAAAGTCAGTAAGGCCAACATTTGTTCTGAAATCACAAGTCATGAGTGAACTTGGCAAGATAAAAAAAAGGAAATATTACCAAGTAGATAAAAAGTTAAGCGGGTGAGAAAGAATCATGGATGTTCCTAACATGAATAGAATTTTTTAATGTTGGTGTATGAGAGAAACAAGGGGAGTCACACAATGTTTTCAAAAACAGACTCACAAACTCATAGTATTGATTGTGCACAGAAATCTACCATTCATTTTATGATTGATAATGAAGGAAATGTAAAAAATATATAATTAAAAATTTAAACCCTGGTATTAATCTTAACCCTAGCGTAGACAAAGTATCCTAACACCATCACAGATCCATCATAGGTACCACAACAATTATATTACCGTAGAATAACAAATGTAAAAATAAAACTTCAAAATCAATGCTACTGAAAGGGAAACTATTCTTTCAAAAGAATACTATTCTGTAATTTAAAGCAAGTCACCTGCAAAAGAATGTATTAAATAAAAAATACACCAGTTTTTAATTTTTATATTCCAGTAGATTTTCAAGTGAGTGAAACTGACAAAACATTTCTAACAAAAAATTTAACTATGCATACAGTCATCATTTAATTTTTCTTATGTACTCCTCTGCATCATGCAAAGCTTTCTGTAAGTCATTATATTTCAACAAAGCGCATGCCTCATTTAAAACAAGCCATTTGAAGTCTGTGTGTTCGTAGGAAAGTCGGATAGGAGTGGTTGGATCAATTAATTCAGAAAGCCAAAGAACCACCTTCTTGGGTTTCCCCCGAGCTTCGTAATGAAGGACAGCTTGGAAATTCTCAAAAATCTTAAGCTTGTCTTTTGTCAATCCAGCTTCTTCTTCTGTTTCTCGAAGTGCTGTTTCAAACTCTGACTCCCCTTGGTCAACATGACCTAAATTAATATAAAATATTGTGCTGAATTAGCTTAAAATGTTATTTTAAAAAAAATATGCCTGATGGAGGTCAAGTCAAAAATTTAATTTACTGCAAACAATCTACATTATTTCCTTTAGGCACTCGGCTATTTTAATCTAAACTTGACCTAAGTGAAAGTAGGTCATATCAAGAAGTGATGGAGAAAAGATGGTGAATAAAATAATTAAGACTGCTACAAGGTTCTTTATCCAACTGTCTGATAAGATAGAGAAAAACTATTGCCTAAATGGTAGTTGTACATTTTACATTTAAAAACAAAAAGTTTTGTCTCTGTTTTTTTCATTATTACTTATCCTTGAAGGTGTGTTTCCTTTGAGAAATCAGTGCCTGCTCTCCAATGGAAAATTTATGAAATGGCTGAAAAAGCCCAGAAATATAGCATCAGAAAAAAATCAGTATTTAAATTTCAATAAAAAATAGTGGTGATAATGGAGATCTGGTATGTTAAAAGAGAAAAAGTACAACAGTGCAAACGTTGTGAACTTTGTGAAAGAAATGTCTCTATCCACATATGGATTTAAAAAAAAAAAATGACTAAAAGTTCACTAGAATTTGACAGTGAGAAAAATCCTATTAGTATTATACAGATGACAGAAATCTGTCAACTTGCGGTTCAGGTTTCCACAGTAATATAGATTTCAATCTGAGTTGAAAGTAAAATATAATTATTATTTCTGCACACAAAATCATTAAGTGTATAATCAATAAAAATAACTTAGAAACTGATTCATGGCAGATGTCCAATAAAACTGCAACCATTAACTTCATCAATGCTGATGTCAATACTATACAATGTGTTTATATATATATACATACACACATACAAGGTGTTCATAAAGTTCTTGAGCTCTTTAATGCCATAGGTTCAGTGTAAGATTAAAACAACCTGAAAATGCACTGAAAAGTTAATTTAAGTTTTATCACTTGTATTTGTAACTGTTAAGCTTTAACAATCAACTCTTTTAGCTACAGTTTCTAATTTTAGTTTCTCTTCTACGTTCTATTGAAGCTAGTGTAAACTATCTGAAAAATAAAACATAATCAAACTAATTCTGTACAAAAACAAAAATAAATCCCTTTCTGATGCATTGTATGGGTTGGTTTTATCTCCTATAGAACTTGTACGGACAGCACACTACACACAAATTATTAATATAATCCAAATAATGAAATATATACAAAATGTACTGATCTTTAAAATGTTGCATCCTATTTAGAATACTTGGTTGTGCAAAGCAAGATGCCTTTCACATTTATCTGGCACTTATTTGTATAATATCACACAACTAGACAATGCAGTGTTTAGCTTTATTGGCTAAATTCAGACCAATCTTAACAAGTTTAGATAAATAAACAAAACTGTTTACATGTATTGATAACATTGTTTTAGCTTGTGAGAACTTAAGTTTTTCTTATTCAACTATACGCTTTACCTTATGAAAAAAATAACATAATGCAAATACAAATTATATAAAAATGAATATGAAATTGAAAATAATTATTATTTCAGACAGGGTGACTAGACATCATTACTGACTTATAAGAAAAATAAAAAAATGTTGCACCTACATTTCTTAAGCTGTATAAAAGAATTTTGAACTGAACTTTCATACCTTTGTACACAAGAGTGTAATAACAATATGTAAGTTTAGCTTCAGTTTACTGTTGATAATGATAAGGTAATAATGTTAATTACTGAAAATGATAAATTTAACAATGATAGTTGATACATTTATTAACAATCATCACAGAAGAGGGTTGCTTTACTGCAAACAATCTGAAAAATACCTTTTGATATACTTGATATTTTGCTGGGATAATTTACATATAATGGTTATACTAGTACTTAACTAGTGTGTTCTGGAAGATGTGAGGTAAATCAAAATTCGTTCTTAGGCCTATAGTAACAGTTTTCGGTATATATTTGATAGTTAATGGACCAATTAGTGTCCCGTATATTTTATTTTCGTTCATGGACTAGTTATAGCGTCCCGCATACTGATAGACGTTAATAGATCAGTTAAAGTGTTCCATGTATACGGTACATCGTTCTTGGACCTGTTAGTGTTCTGTATTTATTGTACGTTGGAGTAGAAACGTTAATACTTTTCTAAGATATTTAGTTTTATTTTATGTGTGGGTGAGAAAGCAATAATAAAAAAAATACTATATAAGCAATCTACCCTTTGGAGTTCCCCAGTGTTCTCCGTATGTGTGCTTCATTACTAAATATTCAATATTTTGATTAAAACGGCGAAAAATTATAAAACCAGCAGCTACTACTACTTTAGCTGCCATTTTCCCAATTTGTATGCATTTAAGAGTTTTCTCCCTTGCTATATGTATATAAATTTTTAAAAGATCTAATAGTTCCTCGACCGAAGATATCTATTCTACTATGATGGAAAGGTTTGGTTACTTTGCTGCTAGTTTAGATGTTTATGCTTGTATTGATTTTACGACGGTGAACTCAAAACAAATTGACTGTACCATGACTAAGTTTCTCTCACTACACAAAAGCAATGAAAAAAAATTGCTTTGGAAATGTTTGTTTTTGGTTGTTGGCTTTGGTTAGTTTCGTTTGTTTGTTGTATGTTTGTGTATATTTTAAAGTTAAATAGAACTTCTATCAGAAATGTACATATGGGACCTATTTGGGGGGTGGAACCAGACGCTGAAGTCTAGAGATGGAATGAAGATAGATATCTTGTATTTTGTGAACATTTTGCTTTGATTATTATAAAATATTTGAACAGTTAAAAAGAAAAAAAAAGCACGCTGCGAGCAGGATTCGAACCTGCGCGGGTATAACCCATTGGATTTCAAGTCCAACGCCTTAACCACTCGGCCATCACAGCTAACGATGAATACTTTTTAATACTCATTATTTGATTCTAAAATAACTCATTTTATTGAAATTTCATTTTCTTTGCATTGATTAGAAATTCTTTAATTTTATATTCTTCTCTTACTCTCTTATTCATTTTGAGCACTTGTCCGTTTCATTTTTAAAACATTGACAATCATTTAACTGTAGAATATGAAAGCAAGTCGTGACAAGCCAAACGAAGTAGCGAGAACGAGGCGTTGCGATCAACATCATGGCAGCTGTCGATGAAAATTCCAACGCAGTTCTACAAGGCATAGCCCGGCAAATAAACTGTTTGAGTGAAGAAAACAGAAATACTAGGAAAAAGGCCTTGGAGTCTATCCGAAACGATACTTTGGATCGTAAACCTACACTAGAAACACCTGTGCTTCAGCTTATATTTTCCGAAGTTTTAAAACCGATGCTAAAAGAATTTTCCGATCCAGTTGAGAAATGTCGCGAGATAAGCATAGGAATAACTTACCGATTTTTCGAGAAAATCACTGATCCAGAAGAACATTTATCTTACGTTTTTCCTGTTTTGGTTCAAAGACTTGGTCAGACTGAAATTGTAGAACCTTCTGAAGAAATACGGCTACAGCTGGTTACATTAATGTTTTATTTGATAAACAAGGCTGGGGGGAAATTACCTGTGTATTTAGATGACTGCGTCAGAATCTTACAAAGAACTTTGCAAGATCCTTTTCCAGAGGTGAAGCGGGAGAGCTGTCAGTGTGCATCAAAACTGGCAAAAGCAGTTCCGCAGTACTTTCACATGCAATCAGAAACATTAATAAAGCCACTACTTTTGTCTATCACCCACCAGCATTCAAAAATCCGAACCATTGTTGTGGAGACAATAGGTATGAAAATTGCTCTTTCTTGAAACTCGCTGTCATTGCTTGATTCCTTTTAGACTAGTGAAACATGAATTATTAAATTTTAAGAATCATATAAAATATAGAAAACAAAGATAGAAGATTTTTTTCAAATAATTTTTTCCATGGTATAAGATTATTGCAAACTTTACTTATCCCACTTTAAATGCTGTAATCTCTAACAATCAGTATTGGTTTAAATTTATAACAATTCTAGGAGATGTGATCCAGTATGGTAATGGCAAATCAGTTGATACAGTAACTTCCCATCTAGCTCAGCGTCTGTTTGACCAGGTACCTGCAGTTAGGAAAGCAGTGGTACAGGTGAGTTCCTTCATTCATTACACATTTCATTGAACCAATTTCTGTGGAAAAAATATATTTTAAACATTGAAATTTGAATTTGACTAATTTTATAATAATTATGAATGGTTAATAATTAAATATCTTGTAGAGTTATTTGATACACATTTTTCATCAGCATGAACAGTAATCTGCTAGTGTCACTGTTTTTTCGAACCATACATTTCAATGTTTATGTTATTTTATTTATGTTTCTCTTATCTGTAAACCCGGTTATTTGTCACATATTGTCATTCTGTACGTGGATTCATCATGTTTGCTGCATTATCTCTAATTTTCTAGTTCTTATATTGTATTCTGCTATGAACAGCAGCTAATAAAGACTGGAGAAATAGTACTTGGAGCTATGAGAATAATCTGCTAGTACCTTAGTGTTCTGAACTTTTTTGACATTTCCTCACAAGACACAGTGGCCGACTAGAGAGAAGAGAGTTATGGTAATCAAAAAGAAGAGAGTATTAGTATTTTGTAACAACATCAGCAAGAAACTTGTTAATAGGACAGATTTGTTTCAGTTCCAAAAACAGACTATTCTGTAACTATTTAAAATTCTGTTCCACAAATACATTTTTAATAATTATTGAGCTACAGTAAAAAACTCAACAAAGAGACATCTTGTCAATCATTTTTTAAATATATCCTCCTGTATTTACTTTTAAGTATTTTTCTATACATTGTAGGTGGTGGGTAATTGGCTGTTGGATCTTCCTGATCGCTACTCTTTCCAGCATAAACTTGTGCCTTTACTTTTGACTGGCATTACAGATGATCAGCCTGACATTCAGGAATTAGCCGATTCCCTGTGGCATGATGTTGGTAAGCTGGTAGGAAAGAATATTAATATTTTTTCCTGCAGACAGTTTTTGGTCAGTTTCTTAGTTTTCTACAAAAACATTTTGTCATGTTATAGTGGTGTAAACATTTTTAAACTTTCAACCAACCAGTCAAGATTCCATTCTTAAGCCAGTCAGGTAACTTGCAAATATCAACCAGCCCACACATATTTACTAGTCACTAACTTTCAAAAAATGTCCACGTAAACTTTAGAATGGATACAATCACTTATTCTCTTTGCAGCTAGTATATTTAGGCTTATATTGCAATCTAAAATTTTCACTGAAAATCTGTATTGCATGATGTTAACAAAATTAAAATTAGAAAATTATTCTTGTTAAGTTATTTATTATATTTCCAAAAACAGTTTCCAGGTGCTGTCAGTGTAATAAAAGTTGTATCTAAAAGATTTTATAAATTCAAGATGTGTGCTCAAAACATTTTCAGTGAACATGTTTTTTGTTTTACACATCTTCCCTTTCTCAGTTTAACTGTGTAAATAAATGTATTATTTTTAGTCATAATTTCCTACTGGAACCGTAATTAAAAATTCTTGTCTCCACTGTGCTTAATTGTTTAGAGTTTAAACTGCTTCCAGGTTAAACAAGTAAACGGAGTATACTCTTAGCTGAAATGCACACATGGTCTAGAACAAAGGTGTCAATCAAATTCAAAAGTATATAATTAGTTTACTTGCTTTTAATCAGTTATGTCAGCCTTCAAATACATATAAAGCTCATGGATATTATTTTTAAATGTCAAGTTTAAGAACATAGCAAATTAATTCAAATAAATGTGCATCTTTAATTAGAAAACTTGAAACTGAATGATAATGACAAAATGATAAACAAAAAAGACAAAACCCACACACAGCAAAAGTGCACTGAATTTGTGAGTAATACTAATAGTAATACAGTGAATTGCTTGCAAATTTTCACAATACCTAATCTTATTACAACCTTTTATTTACAGATACTTATATAAATTTGTATAGCATCTTGTTAATAATCATTTTACACAGTAGAATATTAATATATATATATATATATTAGTTACTCCCACAATGTCTTCTTTATTGTTGTAAAATTGTTACATCATTAAACAGGAAAGATTCCATTCTTAAGCTAGTGTTTGTTTCCAACTCTTCATACTAAAGTCAGTCATGGTTACTTTTTCACTTGTTCATCTTTTTAAAATTCAAATGAAACCTAGAATTTAAAATCTTAACAATTACATACAGCAGACTTTCAATTTAATTTAAGAATGCTAGGGAAGACACACAAAATTGTGACAATCAGAATTTAGTCTCTTGAAGCCGTTTACAACATTCATCTTTAATTACTGCAGTTAATCCAGCTAATTACTGGTAAAGACAAGCTTTATGTTGATTAGCCATACAACATAAAAAATGTCTATATTTTGTTGTGTTTCCGTGCTCATTATGTGTGCTGCCAAAGATAGAGAATGGAAATAAGTTGTACATGAAGGGAACTGCAGAGTGATTTGTGAAGTCTGATGTTGTCTGGTTCATAGATGTCTGAATTATATAAAATTTCCTTTATATTAGTGTCCGGTTCATAGATAAAAATCTAAGTGACATTGATTGAACTTTTCTAAATATTGTTGTCTGGTTCACGGACATTTAAATCATATATTATAAATTGAACTTTTCTTGTTATTGTTAACTAATTCATAGACATCTGAAGGATGCAAATTGAATATTTCTTTCTTTTTTTTTTTTTTGTTCATAGACATCTGAATGACATAAAGTGTACTGTTCTTGTTAGTGTTGTCTAGTTCATAAATATCTGAATGACATAAATTCACTTTTTTCTTGTTCTCTGTTTCATATTCATTTAAATGACATAAATTTCTTAAACAAATATAAATCACTGCATTTATTAGAAATTTTAAGTTTGATAGATTAATTAATAAGTATTATTTAAAATACAAAATACATTTGAATGAAATCCTCCAGAACTAATCTGAGCGCATGGTCATGACATCAATGAATTAACCTTGAAAAACTATGTGCAAAAAATTTGATTTTTATGGAAAATTCTAGTCAAATAGATCAGAGCTATTTTTCTTTACCTGTAGGCCAAGCTGAATTTTGGATTTATAATGACATTAGTTTTACAAAAAAAAAAAAGAAAAAAACTTTTAACTGTTAAAGTGAAATTAGTTGTCATTACAAATGGCTAGTCTTATAGCAGTCTTTTCATTGTCATTAATTTTGATTTTATCACTTAACATTTACTTGTAATTGCTTAGGAATCAAGTTGAAATATGGAAATAATCTTTTTTTTTTATTACTTATCAATTTTGCTTTCTTGATTAGGAATTAGGCTTGAACGTGAAAATAAATATGATTTTCTTGCTTTAAAATTTTACTTGAAATTTTGTTTAGGTCTGAAGTATGAACAGGAAAATGAACAGGATTTTAAAGATAAAATGGACTTTGTTGCACCTCCTCCACAGCATTATCCACCAAATAGTGAGTTTTTAAATCTTTTATGTGTATTTATTTATAATTTTGTTTTTTATACAGTTTATACCAAAAAAATTAAACAACATAGGTGTATATGTTGAGAACTTGGTTTTCTACCTTATATTTGATGTTAATTTTTCAAAATTTGTTGTGTCATTTTTGGGATAAATTGTTTTAAATAATTCTTCAATAACCTGAATTTGGATTAATCATGAAACCTCATTTCTGGCTTGATCATACATGAGAGAATAAAACAATTGCAGTTCATGCAATGGAAAATATTTCCTATTACCACTATTTGAGATCACTGGAGAGTAAATTGCATTATTAGGAACCATCCTGTGTTTAGGAGCAGGAAAAAAAATATGACAGTTTAAATGATACCACTTATGAAGCTTCCAATAATGAGTGCAAACATGGTCCTTTATGTTTTTTGTTATTTCAACAAGAATAATGAATGATGATTAATGCATGCCTGAGTATGATAAAATGTTTGTTTTCATAATATATAACCTATCAGGTTTTGTGTGCTAATGAGGGAAGGTGCTTTTACATAAAAAATGTACATGTAGGCCACATCTGCAGCTTTAGCATCATTTTATAAGCTTGTTTTGTTTTTTGATGGAAATAACATCCTGGACCTGTGTTTTTAGTTATATCATGTCTGAGTATTTTGTTTATTTTTATTTTTCAGTTGAGCGACCAAATTTAGGTTGCAGAGTTCTTGTCAATCGCCATGCATCCAAAATCCTGCCTGGATTGATGCATGATATTTGTGATTGGGTACTAGAGACTCGCCTGACGTCTTCAAAACTACTTTATTGGCTCTTGGTCAATTTGGAAGAGTATACCACACAGCACATAGAGGCTGTGTTGAACGGCATGTATCGAGCCAGTTGTGATGAGGACATTCGTGTAGTGAAGAATGTAAGGTGATAAATTTGCTGTATTTTTCACATTTCTGTACTTTTATTTTATGATTGCTCCACATTTCTGTACTTTTGGCTTATGATTGCTGTGTTTTGTGAACTAATTAACCGAATATTTTACTCCATTGTGTGTGTTTGAATTTTATTATAAAATTCTGTATTTCAGGTTGAAATAAGTGCAGAACTTGTTGGTTATTTTGTACGACCAGAAGTCTGGTGCAAGCTTGTTTTAACCAACCTACGCATTTCTCAGACACATGGTATTCTGCGGGTGCTTGCTGCTATTGTTAGGGGCTCACAGGCAGCAGAGCTGGCATCATATCTACATAAAATATGTGATGCATTGACAAGTCCAGACATCTGCCATACTGTGCAGGTATTTGAATCAAAAATAGTTTTGCATTTACTACACCTTTGTTACCATAACCCTACAAAGATTAACTTATTGTTTACTCACAGGTGTTTTTGATACAAAGATATTTTATTACACCTTTATTATGGTAACTCTACGAAGGTGAACTTTGATATAGATTGATATAGATATTTTTTCATTTACTTATGGTAATCCTACAAAGGTTAACTTATTGTATACTAAAGTAATTTTGATAGAAAGATATTTTTGCACTTACTTCATAAGTTAACCCTAGAAAAGTTAACTTATTGTCTACTCAAAGATATTTGATGTAAAGATAAAATGCAGTCTTGATTAGTATATTATTTTTGTGTGTTTCTTGTTGATAAGTGTGTCAAACCTCTGGGGCACCCTTCACTCGTTATGGTTATTATTTATTAATTAATAACGCATAATTAATTACAAGTGATCGAGAATCTTCATTTATAGTTATTAATAATTCTCTCATAAGATCAACCTGTCTCTCACCTATAAGGGTTTCATAAAACTTTACTCTTTACACAATAACAAGATAGTCATTTTACTGTCACATAATGTTTCCTGTAGGTCAAACTTCTTACCAAAGGAGTAATGAAAATCCATTTTTTAATTTATATTTAATGAACACTCATCCACCCACTATTACTCCAGCATAAGTTTTTAATTTGTGCAAGAAGGTCAATAAATTTATTAAATCAGCAATCAAATATACAACATATGAATATATGTTGATCAAAAGTGCATTGACATTTATATCACTTCACAACAGTGTTCAATTAATGCTAGACACTCGTTCAGTTTATCCTTGCACATGACATCAACTGTCAAATTAACGTATATATATATATATATATAGAGAGAGAGAGAGAGAGAGAATTCTTCATATAAGTCAGAGAAACTACTCATCTGCTTGGAAATGTTTTGGATTACATCAGCAAGTTCCAGCATATTCTTTACCTGAGTTGTTTACTCCAACTCTGACACTTACAAAAGAAGTACCATCATAAGCAGGTTGTGTCACTTTGACATTTAACAATTTATATAACAATTTATGGATAGGCAAATTTAGAAATATGGATAGGCAAATTTACTCCTCCATAAAATATGTTTATATAATGTACAATTTTCAGTAAGTTTTATAAATCTGTCTGCACAAATGTATTTTTAATTATAATTGTTTTCATATTTTCTTATTTGGATTTACATACTGAGAGTTAAATACTACCAAATAATAAAGGAAAGAGAAGATAAGTTAGAATATACTTACAACTAAATTTGGACACCACAAAAATACACAAACTAAACTCTCAGATTACTACAGAGCAATACCTAATTCTCTCTCTGTGGGGGTGAATGATAATCACTGAGCTAGATGTCTTTATACAATCTCTGCCTTTAATTAGTCATTCTTACAATTTTCAACTCATTTTCAAACATATTTTCAGCCAGGGACTGCCCACTAAAGTTATACAAAGCCACAATTGATTTTGTTAGTGATTTCACATCATTCTTACCTGAAAGTCACTTAATAAATATAACAGAACTTTAAGTATAACACAGTTACTCCAGAACCAGACATCACAATCACCTGATACAGAAATCAAGATCATGATTAACCCAACCCTGAGTTCCACTCTATCATACACTGCCTGTAATATAGAAGTTCTTGTTTGAGGTATAATTAATTTATCAACCAACCCCATCTCTTTTTTTAAATTCTGGGTTGTTGGGTTTTTTTTCAGTTACCCATTCATGCTCAACTACTTGCTTGTTCAGAATCCTTGATAAAAGCTGAAGAGTCTGAGGTAAGAGAAATCAGCTTCAAGCTCTTCAGCCTTATTATTACTGTGATGGCTCTTACCAGTGACCTGGCTCTCAAGGAAAAGGTAAGACCATAACCTGAATTGAAAAGATATGTTGTTTAGACAAAGAAAAGTTGAAACCATAGCCTGAATTTAAAAAGATATGTTGTTTAGACAAGGAAAAGTTGAGACCATAGCCTGAATTGAAAAGATATGTTGTTTAGACAAGGAAAAGTTGAGACCATAGCCTGAATTGAAAAGATATATTGTTTAGACAAGGAAAAGTTGAGCTTATTAAATGTTACTATGAAAATATACATCAGATTCACAGATATTTCAGTGGAAGGCCTTTTAATACCAAATCAGAGAAGAAAAATATTGCAGATAAGTTAACATGCTAGTTGAATGATATGGCATCAGTAATTCCAGAGGTAGATGTTATGAAACAAAGGAAATTGTTCTTCATCAAAAGCATGTCAAGTTGATGTATTTCATCAAATTAAAATTCTTAGGCACTACCTTATTCAACAATTTTGTGTAAGTTAATAACATTGAAGCCTTTGCCAAAACACCCAACATAGACTCTTCTTCCTGTGACGCTAAATACTTCAACATAGGAAAGTGTATCATGATGAACTTTTACAAACAATAGTTGAGAGAGTGCTCTCCTCTGTCTCCACTTCTTCTAGGTACATCCACTGACAGAACAGTAGCTAAGAGCATGTTTATCATCTCTGTCATTTTTATGGCATGTTTGTAGATAAGTGCATTCACTGACAAACTTTTACAGAATAGTAGCAGAAAACAATAGTTGAAAGCATATTTACTATCTATCACTGTAAAGCATATTGGTAGATAAGTGCATCCACTGACAAACTTTTACAAAGAAATAGTTGAGCGAGTGCTCCCCTTCTTTGTCAGTGGTACATCTGTAGATAGGTGCATCAAGACAGATTTCTAACAAACAATAGTTGGGAGCATGCTAGTATCTCAATTACTGTACTGTCTCAGTAGGTAGGAACATTATGGCAACTTTTACAAAATGAGTTGAGAAAGTGCTTACCTTCTCTGTTACTTTACAGCATCTGGGAATCACTGAACAAAAGAGAACAAGACTAATGAAATTGTTCAGGCAGGATACAGATATTATTGGCATTCATAGTTATATACCTGTTTTACTCATTTTTCAAGAACAAGAATTTCTAGGGAAAGTAAAAGCAATAGTAACAGACAACTCTCAACCTAGCTAAAGTTACTTGTAACCTTACCCTCAAGTAGCTACTTAAGTAGCCTGCTTATTTTAATAAACATATTGCTATATCTATGTGATTTGGGTTCTCAGGTGTGTGACTGACTTAGTGAAAAAAGCTTGGAAAAAATGTGTATTATTATTACTGTTGTTTGTGTTATCAGCCAATTGTATTTTTATTATTATTGATGTTATGATTATTATTATTTAATCAATATTTGATTGTAGTAGTCTAGAAGTGTAAAACTGGTATATATTGATTACATATTCCTTGTGCAATTTATTTAGGATGTCACTCTTATCTTATCTTATCTAATCTTATCTTTTCTTATCTTATGTAGCTTGTTTATTGAATTACTCAAGTGTTGACTTTAGCAAATGATGACTGCACACGTATAATATAGCCTTTTTATTAAAGAGACATAATAGATAGATTATAAAATCTTTTTGGTATGTCTTGTTAATACACTGGTACAGCGCTTCTTAATTGGGGGTGTGAGCAGCTGTTGCTGGGGGTGCAAGAATTCATTGTAGAAGAGAAAGGAAAAGTTTCTTTTATACAAAATCTTGGTTTACTTTAAAACAAAGGGGTGTGAGATCGGCTTCGTCAGTCCCAGGGTGAAAAATGGGAAGCGCTGCTTTGATAGTACACACTAGAGAACAGTGTGCATAACTCATACATTTGTTTACCATAAAATAATTTTTGTACTTGCCATTGGTCAAGGTCTTTATTTATCTAATCAACAAAGAGGTCACTTGGTAGGTTAATTATATTTTCTGTACAGTCCTGATTTGTTTGAAGATTTTATGATTATGTTAAGCTTCTCCTGCATGAAGTGGTTCTGAGTTTAGATTTCTCCTTCATTCATTGATTTTAAGTTTTCTTTCAAACCCTATCACCTCCAATCTCAGATAGTTATAGTAAAATGACAATCTCTTTATGATTCCATTTATTTCATGAATTAATTTGAGTTTTTAAAAAAGCATTTCTTTCACTGAAGGGAAAAGAGCTTTTGGAGAGTTTGGCTTCAGCTCAGGGACTGGGCTCCACTATGGAGTTGTTCCAGAATCACACAAAGTCCATGCTGCAGTCTTTTGGTGAAAACTACATAGCCTGGACCAACCATTCTCCAGAACTCCCTATTTTTGACACTCTTCTAATGGAAGCAGGTTAGCTTTTGTACTTTGTTTATACATTTATACATTCTAGTATTTTTGCCATACAAATGAAACTAAATTCTAGGACTTTTCAGAGATCAGTTAACAAATATATTTGCTTTAGGTTTTTTAAAAGTAAAAAAAGTAATTTATCTTTTATTTCACTGATAATGAATGATCTGATGAAGATAAGATTCTTTCACTTATGACAAGAAAGGTGAGTAATTTCCCAGTTAACCTCTGCATTTTATTCTGACATTACTGAACTTTCCCCAGGGCCTGTTGTGGGAGATCTGTTGAAAGAAATCTTTGCAATTTTCAAGACTTGTTTGAATCCTGAAAAGGATGTGGAAATGCGTCTCAAGTTCTTTGCACTTTTGTCTCATCTGGTAATGAATTCAACCGCGACCCTCGATTCACATCACCGATTTGGTGACTATGGTGCAAGCATATTGAAAGATATTATTCTTCCCAACTGTGTATGGCGGGCAGGTCGTACAGCTGGGGCCATTCGAACTACAGCAGTGTCATGTCTCTGGGCCTTGCTGCAAAGTGGTGTACTTGTCAAAGAAAATGTAAAGTTCTTTATTAATTTTTTTAAAAAGATTTGGTAGTTATTGCAAACAAATAAAATATGTAAAAAAAAAAAAATCATGTGTATACACTTTCAGAATTTCTAATGCAAATAATTTTGTTTTCTCCTTTCTACTTTCTTCCAATTTCTGAAACATTTATTTATTTAAATAGTTCTTTTACAGAAGACTTTCCAGTTTTGTAGTTAGTTAGCTTTTCTGATTCCAAGTACCCCCAAATCTTGTATGCATTGCTGCTTGTTTTTAAAGCCATGACAGCTTGATTAGGATAGGAGTCAATTAAAATGTTAGATCTTACCTTATGCAGCTTATTTGTCACAATTTTTTTTTTGCACCATACTGCCAGATAACAATTAATTAATCAATTAATTAATTTGCATTCAGCATGTTCTTCCAACATATACCAGTTTTTATAGGGAGGATGCAAATCTTACCTTGTTCTTTGCATTCAAGCATTGAGTGCTCAGGGAGCTGAGAGAGAGTCAAGAGCCAAGAGGTGAGAGATAAGAGACAAGTGTTGAGAGACAAGAGATCAGTAAAGAGACAAGAGTTGAGAGACAAGAGTAAAGATACAAGCGTGGTTGAGAGACAAAAGTAAAGAGACAAGAGATGAGAGACATGAGTTGAGAGACGTGAGTTGAGAGACAAGAGTGGAGAGACAAGAGACAAGGGTGGAGAGACAAGAGACAAGGGTTGAGATAAGAGACAAGAGTTGAGAGACAAGAGACAAGTACAGAGACGAGTTGAGAGACAAGTAAAGAAATAAGAGTTGAGAGACAAGAGATGAGTAAAGAGACAAGAGTTGAGAGACAAGAGTAAAGAGACAAGAGTTGAGAGACAAGAGTAAAGAGACAAGAGTGGAGAGACAAAGACAAGGGTTGAGAGATAAGAGACAAGAGTTAAGAGACAATAGACAAGTAAAGAGACAAGTTGAGAGACAAGTAAAGAAATAAGAGTTGAGAGACAAGAGTTGAGAGACAAGAGCCAAAGAAGAATCAGAAAGTGCCAGGAGCAGGTAGAAAACACCAGTTCAAGTAGAAAATCCGGAATGTTGAGGTGGAGCTTTGGGTGGCGATGAGGTGGAAGCACTAGCCTTTGTGCAGTTGATCATGGTTTGAGGTCCACCTTCCCATTCATGATAGTTAGAGCTGTTCCATGGCATAAGATTGTCAAGTTTTGTCCCAGTTGTATAGTACTTAGATACTTTTACTAATATGATGCACTAATTAACATTTTTGTATTTGTTTATTTCATTAATCAAGTTGCAATGTGTATTTTAACTTTTACATGTCCAAGGGTTTTGCTTCATTTTATATTTCTATTCTGGGTTTGGGGGACATTTTTGTTTGGCTGTTGGAAGAGAAATAGTCTATGCTTGCAAGTACTTTTTGTCTTGTTGGCATCATCAGACATTTTGCACATCGAGATAACTGGGGATTTTATGTTTGTTTTGTTTTTTGGGTTATTCCTTGAGATCTCAGATGCATGAGATAGGATTAGACAAGAAATATCTTAAGTACAACTAATAAATATGCAGGAAAATGTCTTATGTTCATAAAATAACAAAATTAACTTCCTCTGATAATCTCCTTTCAGTTATTCTTATAGTAATTTGTTTTGTTTCTAATTTCTTTGAAAGCTGGAACCTGTGGCAGAAGGATTGATAACTCAGATGGTAGCAACAATGGAAGATGATAACAAGAGCACTCGACTGATAAGCTGTCGTGTTATGACACGTACTTTTGAAACTCTCGGCAGTGTTTTGGACCAGGATCGGTTGCACAAGCTTTATATCGAGTTGCTTAAACGACTAGATGATAGCAGTGATGAAATTCGTGTGGCAGTAACACGTACTTTCTTGGCCTACTTTGACTGCTTTAGGGAAGATTATGATGCAGGGCTATACAGGGCACACTTAGAAGCAATGTACAAAGGTCTTTTAGTGCATCTTGATGATCCTGATCAAAGCATACAGGAGTCTGTGCTAAGTGAGTCTTGCATTGGTTATTTTGGTCTGCGATGTATGTAAGTTAAATGATGATATTTAACAAAATGAGTCATGGTCAGTTGGATGTGTGTAAGGTAGATGATGATATATATATTATGAATTAATAATTAATCATAAGAATGATTCTGGTTTTGTTCATTGTGTTCTGCAAAGTGTTTCTAGTATTACAAGTTGGTTGAGTAAAGTTTACTAGAAAAATGTTCACCGCTACATAACATTAGTGAACAACACAACCATGTACCATTCCTGGCTCTTGTCTTCTTTTGTTTATTAGTCATACACTAAATCAGTATTTGTTTATTAGTTCAACCAATGCCTGTCTCTTTTAAGTTGTTTTTAGTGAACTTGTTTAGAAAATTGTTATGTTGTATTTATTATTCTGTACGTGTGTATTGGGCTAATAAATACTGTTGCAGGAAACTGTCAGAAAGAATGGAGTTAGAGATGAATAAACTAGAAACTAGTGTTTATTCCCTGATTATATTTTATGGAGAAAAAGTAGCCTTTTTGTTTTACCAGAATTTCTTGGTTCACTGATTTATTAACCGCTACGACCATGGTAGATTTGAGAAGTCTCTACCCCTGTATGTAAGTGTAAGGATACGCTGCACTCTCTTGATGTATGATGGCAAAGTATGCTCGACTACATCATGGAATTTTGGGTACAAGGAAGTTACTGGAAATTGCTATGTTGTTGTTCTGCTTGAGGGAACTAATATGGTGAAGGAGCATTCAGATTAGTCTCAGGCGAATAGCAGCTCACCATTGTTCTACAGCATGCAAAAGAAATGTGAAGAACTGACAGTTCTATTGTGAACACTAAAATTGTGACTTTATTATGAAAGTGCACAAAGACTATTGCAGCACCTCCTAGACAAGTTATGTCCAAACTGTTATCGCTATAATCTCTGTAACTCCATTTCTGTTCTCTGATAAGAATTACTCTGTGATTTATAGTGACACTTATCTATTGAATTATGTATTAGGATATAAGACTATTAATGCATTGAAATTATTCAAAAGTGATTTCATGGAAATATTGATGTCAAGTAATCTTTTCATTGTATTTGTTATATGTATATTTCATTGTTGATTTAATAAATTTATTGACCTTCTTACACATAATGAATACCATATATTGGAGACATAGTGGGTGGATGGGGGCTCACTAAATATAGATTAAAGACAGATTTATCTTCTTTGGTAAGAAATTTTCCACCTACGGAAATATTGTGTGACAGTAAATGTTATTAATGTTGTGGAAGAGAGAAAATGTTTACAGCACCCACATATCTGCCAAGTGAGTGGTGTCTTCTGGAGAATTATTAATAACATAAATTAAGATTCTCATTACTTATAATTAGTTATGGATGATTAATAATAATAATAATAATCATAACCATTAACTAGGGTGGCATTATGTTACAGTATAAAATTCATTTTTACACAATTACTTTATCATCACTCTTTCCTTTACCACATCTGTCATTTTTATCTTGCCCTCTTCTTTCATATGTATTTTGTCATCTTTATTATCTCTTCCCATCTTGTCTGCTCTCTTCTTCCAAGGTTACTTTGTCACAAAATACATGGCACATGTCACTATACAATCTTTATTCAGTCTTGTCTTTTTCCACCCTTTTTTATAGTGTGTTTGTACTCCCTTTGATTGGTGCAGCAGAAAAATTTCTTGATAGAATGTTGCCAGAAGAATTACATCTCCTTAAGTCTTCCTGTGATTTTATGCTGTTCTGTTTTTTTTAACCATTCCAGAGGTTTTAGAAAGAGCTGCAAAAATCCATCCACATATGCTGTTGCAGGAAGTTGAATTGGTCAAACACAAACACAGAGATCCCAAGTTCTGCAACCGCCTCATCCAGCATGCTCAGTCACTCATCCAATCCCAACCCAGTGAAAGCTGATAGTTCCTTGGTTACATGTGATGTGTGTGTTTTGTATGCCTGTTATTTTGTGAGATTACAAACTTGGTATTAAAGTTGGTCTTTATGCAATTTACAGGTGTCATTGAATTTGTTAACAGCATAAATGCAAAAATAAAACACTGTATTTTCCTTAGTTGGTTAGTCTGGCTTTCATCATCATTTCTCTGAATACTTGGTGACAGAGATTCATGAGGGAATATTTTAGATCATATTGCTTGTTTGCTATTTCTTAAATAAAAATAGTTGTTTTTATCTGTTTCTTTGATAATCTATTGGAAAATTATTAACAGAAACAAACAATCGCTTAAAATTTTTATGCTTCTCCTTTAGCTTGTGTTTAACGATGTCTGCTTTAGCATATCAAAGATTTGTCCAGCATTTTAATCAGTTTAGAAGCGTTATGTCCTTGATACCAAGTTTATAATCCTGAGTGGGAACTACTGATCTGAAGAAACACAAACTGGCTTCAATGTTGGCTTTGTGTCACTGCTCTGCATTTAATGACTAGACCCTAGTGTAAGAGAAGTGTGCTGAGACAGAAACAAAAGCATTCAAACTTGGCATGCAGTGTTTTAATGTTTCTGCCCAAGGATTTACAGTTCTGTTTCAGTTCTTAATACAACCAGTGCACCTGCACCCAAAGTTCTCATATACCTAGCACAGGTTCAGCAATTTATTATAGTATTTTTAATTAAGTATACGTCATTGTCCATTTCACTTTTAAATGGTTGGACTGAGAGGAATGTCACCTTTGAAGCAAGGTTTCTGATCCCTAAACTTAAGAGTTTACATCTGTTTTGACAGAATATTTTATTTGTTTGAAGGGGAAGGGCCTATCAGCAAATAGTAAAAATCCCTAATTGACTATTTTTGAGTTGTTTTGTGTTTTTTTTAATTTTTTTTTTTTTTTTTAAGGAAACATTTGCCACATTTTTAGATTTAGCCAAACTATGTGATGTCATGATGCCAGACTTGTAGGTCCATAGTGTATATATACCCATAGAGCTGGGTGTGGGGTAGGACTATGTGATGTACATGATGCCAGACTTGTAGGTCCATAGTGTATATGTACCCATAGAGCTGGGTGTGGGGTAGGACTTAAAGGATACACATTGTTGTATTAGATAAAGTTCATTTCCATGTTAATGCTGTTTGGCAAATTGGTGTACAGAAGAAAAAATGCAAATGCTTACATTTACATTTCATGGATCAAAAAACTGTTATTGGTGAGAGATCACAGTATTGCTAATTGCTATGGTTACTGCCAGAATTATCTCAGAGTATTTGGGGTTTTTTCCTCACTAAATGCTATAGCTAGTGTTCATAGTTCATTCTATTACTAAATTGCCATGTTTACTGCCAGAATTATCTCAGAACATTTTGTTTCTTTTTCCCTTGATAATTGCTATAGTTTCTGGTCACAGTCACTATATTGCTAGTTGCTGTGGCTGCTGCCAAAATTATCTCACAACATTAGCTGCTCACATTAATAGTCTGTTTTAATTGATTTGGAAATAATGACATTTTTAATATAAGTGTCACATTGATTATTAAATGCTGAACATTATTTTTTTACTACTTTTGTATTCTCCTGTTGAAAATATTAATGTATTTTGCAAGTGCTTAAAACATTTCACATATATATTTTACTTTGTTTATATATTCATTTATTGTTTAAGATAATACATAAAACTGAAGTTTAAACATTAAAGTTTTTTCCAGTGTTTCTCTTCTTCATGGTATTAATTTTCAGCATTTTCTGTCTCTCTCTTCTTTCACTCTACTTCTTTCTTATTGACTTTCTCTGTCTCTCTCTCTCTCTCTCTTACACACATACACATACACACCAGTGTATCCTTTTACAATTATAAGTCTTATAGCACATGTTTTACACACACACACATGCACGCACACACACATGCACAGAGTGCACCTTCAGATATGTATTGTACATAATTTAACAGTTTCTCTACACACACACACACACACACACACATGCACACACATGCACAAAACCAGTGTTCACTTCAACACTTCAAAATGTATTCTACTGCACTTACAAATAATGGCGCATATAGCTGTTCTTTTCATACACACACACACACCAGTGCTGATTTCTGAAATGTATTCTACAGTTGTAAGTAATAGGGGACATATCTGTTTCTTTGACATCTACACTTCTATATAGCACTCATGTAGTTATTTTTTTTCAATTTCACAAGTACTCACCATGACATTCATTTCATATTCTCTCATTTTCATTTTTCCACTGGGTTATATTTTATCCCATTACACTATAAACAGAGTCAAAGAACCATGAATATTTTTATTTTTAATAATTTGAATCAATAATATATCTTATTTATATTATACACATATTTAAACAAACTAATGATATTCTTGAATGTTTGTAATTCTGAACAATATTTATTAACTTCCAATTAACTAAAATCATTCACATCTGTTATTCCAACAATTAACTCGTGGTGATTTAAATACTGACTCATTATGATAGGCATAATAGTAACCATTCTAACCCATGTGCATTTAAATTAAGAATAACATTAACATTTAAAAAAATATTGACAATATATGTAGCATATTGTTTAAAAGTTAACATTTTTATCGTTATAAGACTAGTAAGAGGAAAGTACAGCTTTCTGTAAATATTAAACAGCTCATAACTCACATTACGTTTACTTCTCAAATCCAAATTTCAATACTACTCTCTTTCTGAAATACAAAACTGTAAGAAATATCCAGAAAATGTATTATAATAAAATCTGATTAATTAAGGTTTAAAAAAATTTCATGACAAATAAATAATGTATTATATATTTACAGATTTTAATCATCGATACATATTATTATTAAAATTATAATAAAACCAAGGAAAAATTTGCATTTGATATTATGCAGCAAACAACCAGTGCCAACTTTATTCATTTTTTGGTATATAGTCTTGGTAAAAACATCAATCACCAAATGTTCCATTTTACCTTAGCAAATTATAATTTTCAGAAGGTATGTATGATTTTCTTTTTTTTTTTAACCCTGATGGTTACATTTACAATCATAATTACAAGTACCCTGATTTATGATAAAAACAGAATTATCGTAAACAATAATGATTTGTAACAACTGTAGTTGTGCATTATATAAGATAAAGTAGCCATTAGTTTTACTAAATACTTTCATATATTTTAAAATAAATATGAAAATATAACATTAAATACAAATAAATTTAATTTTACCTAAATTTGTAGATGAAGATTTACAACAACAAAATATTAACAAGTACAAAGTATGTTTTTCAAAGAAGAAATGTATTTTAGAGGGAAAAAATCCACTTTGTTCTAATTATTTTTAATATTAAAAACATTATTAACTTACTGTTGTCAAATTATTTTTAAAAAGCCATAAACTAACTTTGCAATATGCTATGAAATGCTATCAAAAATGCCATATGTTTGTTTGAGTTTAGAATTCAAATCAAACCAATTATTGACAGAAAAAGATTTTTGTTGACAGATTGACAAAGCGAAACATGAAACTGGAGGGTACCAAACAGCATTCATTCCCATAAGTAACAAAGTGGCTTAAATTGGCCACAACACCTTGAAATGGTCACTTTACCCACATTATTATAAAATAATCTGCAGATCTTTTTCAAATCCTCACTGTTTGATTAACAATATGCAGATTACTTAAGAAACATGACTTAGTCAAATATTTATTTTGTTAGGATGCCTGCTGCTACTACCTTTCTCTTGTTTATCTGTCAGTTTCTCTCACTCCTACCTCTCGTTGTCTGTCTCTCTCCTACCTCTCATTGTCTGTCTCTCTCTCCTACCTCTCATTGTCTCTCTCTCCTACCTCTTGTTGTCTGTCTCTCTCCTACCTCTCATTGTCTGTCTCTCTCTCTCCTACCTCTCATTGTCTCTCTCTCCTACCTCTCATTATCTCTCTCTCCTACCTCTCATTATCTCTCTCTCCTACCTCTCATTGTCTCTCTCTCCCCTTATCTCTCATTGTCTCTCCTACCTCTCATTCTCTCTCTCTCTCCAACCTCTCATTGTCTCTCTCTCCTACTTCCCATTGTCTCTCTCTCACTCCTACTTCTCACTGTCTCTCTCACTCTCTTATTCTCTCCTGCAACAAACTGTCCAAAACAAATAAAATAGATATAATACGAATTAGAACATGAGAACAATTAGTGTGTTTGTGTGGACTTTTTACAGTACATTGGAAAGATTCGCACTACAACTCCAATAATGACATTAATTAAATGTACCAAAGGACAGTAAAAAAAATTAGTGTGCTCCAAGGCTTTATCATCTGTGCAGGCAAGTCAAAGCATGTGACAGACTACATTAATAATCAAAATGTCTTTCTATATATATAGTTCATGAAGGAATTAGGTGAATGTGAGAGTCAGTGTGTCAACAATATTTACTTTTATTGCTCACTAATGTGTTCAACTGTGTGAATGGACAACAGAACTTGCCAAACTGTGATTGGCCAATCTATTTTGCCAAACTGTGTGACTAGCCAATCTATCTTGCTGAAGAGTGTGATTGACTAATCATAAAAGATGCTGGCTGTTCTGCAAAAAGAGAAGTTACACATCAAAATATTTTGCTAATGGATTATCATATTGTAAAAAAATCACACAAAGAATATTATAAATTTCATTTGTACTGAGAAGTATGATTTCCAAGTATAGTATAAAACGTTTTAGCCTTACCATATAATTTCTTTTAACTTGACATAAATATATTAAATTCTTTCTATTTTTCAGTAAATTTATATAAGCTGTGAGTCAACTCATCTCAAAAATAGCTAGAGGAAGATAGTTCAGTGTAAGTTTATGCATCTTGCTTCTCCGAACTTTTGACATTAGATAAAAACTTTCTACTGCTTCCTCTGTATTTATTTGAATGAAGTTGTTATGTTTTATGGATGACTGTTCACTGTATCTCTGCATGTTAGCTATACAGTTATAGTTTAGAAGTATAATCTGTAGTACAGCCATCATAAAGCTGTTTTTTTAAAAAGGTAATCAATAATCTATTTAGTAGATTGATAAAATAACCTAAGGATTTAATTATTAAAAAATCTTAATCTGTCAAAGGGAGACAGCTCTAAAGTGATTTAAGTTAAATTAGAGCAGAAAAATTGTTGCATACCATTTTGCTCTTTAGCAGGTCTGTCAGGGTATGTTGTTTTTGCTTTGTACATATCCCTGTTGAAAATAAACATGATTACAGTGAGAAATAGCAATACTAACAGTATTTTTATAATGATAATTTACCTGTGATGATAATAACTTTGTACTCGTCTCTGTTTAGAATAAACAGCAGTACAGTAAATAATTATGAAATATTTTCACAATGATATTGTGCCTGTAACCAGATAATTTTCATTATAATACTGATTACTGTTAATCAACAGAGATGGATCTAATAAAAATTAGATTCTATATTCAATCCCAAATGTGTAATATAATCACATAAAACCAACACTTCAGTTAGGAATTTAAATAGAACTTAACAAAAACAAAACAAGAAAATAATATTTCAAACATGAAAAGTACAAAAAGTTTTTTTCTGAATGTTTAACAGAAGGTATTTGTGCCTGGTGCATATAGGATTATTAATGTCTAAGCTCCACTGAGAGTGATAAAGATCACTTACGGTTAGTTATCTGTTGCTTATATAGGCATATCCTCCCTTAGTACCTAGTGAGGTAATATGTGAAATAGCTGGGAGAGAATCTGAATGTGGTAAGTGTTATGGAGAAATTTACATACTTTCTCTATCATACAAACACTACATTAGCGGAAAATAACAGATGAGAGGAGGGGGGTGGCAATTTTCTGTTTGTGGATGTAAACCTGTTAATGAAGCACATACAAACAAGGGGGGAAACCTGATATTAAACTCCAGAGCAGAATGAGCAACTAGTACTAATTCCCTAAATAAAGGTTGAAAGCCAACAAAAAATGTTCCAGAAACAGAATCCAGCACAAGTAGAGAGGCCATTCCAAATGATTGCTGGAATGAAATACTGGAGCGAGCGTGAGAAGGTGGATCCAGTCTGGCTGGTGGTTCCTTTGGAATCTCAAATGCATGGTCTGGAAATGTAGCTTACTCACTTGAAGGGTGCCACAAGACTCAAGGTAATGCCCACTGACTATCTGACTTTTATTAATGTCTTTGGAATCAGAAAGACTGAAAGCATGTTGTTCCAGTTCTTTGTGTCCAGTGTAAATTCAAGTGGATCCAGAAGGAGGGACTGCAGTTGTATTGGTATTGGACATATTACCATAAAAACATGAATTACAAGATAACTATTCTTATGAAAGTCTTTTTTTTTTTTTATGAGATGTGCATTTGGTAATCATGGCATGAAATGTCGACTAGCAGATAATTTAGCTGTCTGATCAAGAACAGGCAGCAGAATGTGCTTGTGAAATTTAAAAGTTGTACTGTGAGCAGATAAATCCTGGTGGCTTAATATTTGCCAGAAATGATGGGTTATAGTTATTTGGGAAATAATTGTTTTCCTGAACACATTTTTTTTCTTATATGTGTACCCCACTCTCCCCCTCCCCTCTCTTCATGCTTTCTTCCATAATCTCTATATGTGTACCCCACTCTCCCCCTCCCCTCTCTTCATGCTTTCTTCCATAATCTCTATATGTGTACCCCACTCTCCCCCTCCCCTCTCTTCATGCTTTCTTCCATAATCTCTATATGTGTACCCCACTCTCCCCCTCCCCTCTCTTCATGCTTTCTTCCATAATCTCTATATGTGTACCCCACTCTCCCCCTCCCCTCTCTTCATGCTTTCTTCCATAATCTCTATATGTGTACCCCACTCTCCCCCTCCCCTCTTTTCATGCTTTCTTCCATAATCTCTATATGTGTACCCCACTCTCCCCCTTCCCTCTCTTCATGATGAACAGATGACAAAGAATTTCAACAGAAATGATGTGAGAAATCTTGTCAGAATTTGCTGAGTTGTACACAGCATGTTTGTTTGAGCATTTGAAATAATAATAATAATTTCAGTACACAGCATGTGTGTGTTTGAGCATCTGAAATGACAGTAATTATTAATCTGACAGACCCTAGATTACTATGATTGACTTTTTCAAATGGGGGAAATAATAGACATATACATTCAAAACAACTTTACTCCCTTGAAACAATACATTTTCATCAAAATGATATTCAACACTATGTTTAAAGGCGTTGTAGAGATCAAAACTCCTGACAATGTATTTTCTTTTTTACACTAAAACAATCATTGTCACTGTAAATAAAACACTGAAATAGCTAATCAAATGCATGAAAAATGCCTGAAAACATACTTGTAAACTTTTACTTGTTGAAGATATTTGCGAGCTAAAACAATTTCAGTTCCAAGTCTGCAGAGATCATCTCCCTCAAAATGTGGTAGATGAGGGTACTGGAAATATAAACACATTAATACAATATTGAATGCTTTTTCAATAATAATTAATAGTTAAAACATAAGCATAAGGGTACTAGAAATGTAAACGCACAATCCAATATTCATTATTTATTTATAATAATGAATGGTTACAACTTAGACATTATACTCTGAACCAAATGGTAAGTAAAGCATTACTGCATGCTTATATTATTTGGTCATTGTGATATATCTCCATTATTAGTTTTGTGACTGACTGAAATTGTCAAAGTTGCAGAAGATAAGCCGTCACATTGTTTACTAAATAAAGTCATTCCACTGTAAATGACAATCTACATTACACTATTTTCTAATTTTATCTTTATAATTAATTTTAGCTTTTAATATATTTTCTCAGGACATGTGTAATGTTAAAACAAAGGAATACAACAATAGCAGTCATCACAAAATTATATATAGAGAAACATATCAAAATAGAAATGAACATTACATGAAAGAATGCCAAGCTCACCTCACTGTCAGCAAATCCTTCTGACAAAAGTTTGTGTGCAAATATGTCTGCGTTGAAATCATCAGGGCAACGGTGGTACCGACCACCAGTTTCCTTAGAAAGCAGATGCAGGAAGCTGTTAGCAGTGCTGTAAAAATAGTAGAAATTGATAGTGCGGCTAATAATAATGAAATAAGTTTGAAGTACTTTATGATAGCTACCCTAACTTGGAATCAGCTAGTCAGTGGAATGCAGCAGGCTAGAAGTGGGACATAGCCCAGTGATGGATTCTGTGATGAACAGGCAGGAAGTGGGACATAGCTAAGTGATGGATTCTGTGGTGAACAGACAGGAAGTGGGACATAGCTAAGTGCTGGATTCTGTGGTGAATGGACAGGAAGTGGGACAGAGCCAAGTGTTATATACTGTGGTGAACAGACAGGAAGTGGGACAGAGCCGAGTGCTGGATTCTGTGGTGAACAGACAGGAAGTGGGACATAGCTGGAGATGATGTATTCTCATGAACAAACATATGCTGGAGATGATGTATTCTCATGAACAAACATATGCTGGAGATGATATATTCTCATGAACAAACATATGCTGGAGATGATGTATTCTTATGAACAAACACATGTGGAGATGATGTATTCAAACACAAACTACATGCTGGAGATGGTGTATTCACATAGGTACAAGCTGGAGATGATATATTCACACAAACAAATACATGTTGGAGATGGTGTATTCAGTTAAACATGATGAAAATGATGTAATCACAAAAACAAATACAGTGATACAAATTGGAATGTAAATTAACCAGTCCATGCAGTGCACGTAGCATGCAAGGGTGTAGCTGTCTGCTAAGCTATTTTTGGTATATAGCATAAGCTAAGTGCAGAGTTATTTCTGTAATATTTAGCCTGACTTGGGCAGGTACACTGTTAGTAAATTTACATGTGATGTGCAATGGAATAAACATGCCATTTCAGCATGAAACAAATACTGTGGTATGTCATGGAATACATAAATTAAACATTCCTTCACAATGCAAACACATATATATTGTTGCACCATGAAACACATCAATTAAGCATGTCTTTACTACAAAATCAAAACAGCTCTTAATTAGCATTAATTTATAGTAATGTGTATATTTTCATAGAATACCTAGAGAATAACTCTATAAATACTCCATTAATGGAAATCATGAAAAATAGCATCCAGCTTCTCATAATTATGACATGCATGCAAGAAAACAAGACACTGACCTATTAATAGTATAATTTCTTTAATTTTTTTTATTACCTGTCTGAGCAGTTGAAAGAAATAGTGTTAACAGATATCAAGCGATCCATGTTCAGCTGGGCAACCTGTCGCAGAACTAGAGACGTACTAGTGTCAGGTTTACCATCAGTCAGAAGATAAATTGCTTCTATAGCTTTGTCTTGAAATGCCATCTGTACATACATATTAACAAACATATCTATTAATAACTTTGTCCTACTTTGCTGGAAAAGCAAGGTTGAAAATACAGTTTGTTGCTTCACATTTTATCTGATTTCATGCTGATAATGCAACTGTCCCAGTGTGATAAGTTAATCAGATAGACATGACAGATAAATCTTATAGGAGACCAAGAAGGGGACTTTGAGGCAGATCAGGATTTTGCATGTGTGCTCCTCTTCTAGGATAGCATAAGAGCGATTTTCTTTTTTAAAGATTAAAGGAACTGATTTTAGTCACAACAGCTCTCATGTTCAGCTGACAAGAGGATTTTTTTCTGGATGCCACCAAACATAAACATAGCGGTCAGGTTACAGGTTCAGCAAGGTAAAATCTTTGCAACTCTGACAATCTTCTCGAGAATAAACACCTAGAGTACTGGGGATAGAGGGGAATATATATATGAAATCAGACATTTTATTACTGATAAGACTGCAATGGGCCAGCACAAGTCAAATTCAGTGAGGGTGTTAGAAACTTTGTCCAGTAAATTTGGTGACAAGATTCTGAATGACATGAATGGGGGATGGGGAAGAGGTACCGTCAGCTGTCCTCATGTGTGAACAATTGACCTTAGCCCCATTATGTGAACATTTGGTTTTACCTTAGCCCAGCTATGTGAACATTTGGTATTTACCTTAGCCCTGTTATGTGAACATTTGGTATTGACCTTAATCCTACAGTATAAACATTTGGTATTTTAGTCATACTGTGTGAACATTTGATATTTATTTACCTTACTCTGTGTGAACATTTGGTGTTTATTTACCTTACTATGTGTGAACATCTTATGTTTACCTTAGTCCCATTATGTGAACATTTGGCATTTACCTTAGTCCCATTGTGTGAACATTTGGTATTGACCATGTGGACATCCAATATGTACCTTACTACTATAGTGTAGATATGTGATATGCACCTTAGTCCCGCAGCGTGAACATCTGGTATGTATTTTACTCCTATAGTATATACATCAGGTTTTCACAATAGGAAAACTAATGAGGCACTTTTAAAGTACAGGCATTATGTTTTATAATTTTTATTAAAAAGTAACAAGTAAATAAATAATCAATACAATTACAAAATAAATACATTATATGAAATAAAACACTACAAGATAGTTTAATGTATGCATGTGAAAGATTGCAGTAAAATATACAACAGGAAATATTTAATTTCAACCAATATTTTTGCATATTAATAATTATTTTAATTTTCCTCATTCCTTGGAGATAAATTTCAAACTGTAGCAGTTACTGACACTGATTACTAAAAGTAAATTAAATTTTATCTTTTACAGTAACATCACTACACAAATTAAAACTATCAACATTAAGTATTTAAGGAATATTCTCAGCAGTTATATAAATGAAGTTAATACTCTACCTGTAATGCCTCCAGGGTGCAAGTGTTGCCATTAGCAACCAGCTGTGATGACCACCTGACAGCATCATGACAATTGCTCTCTGTTGGTGGCTGGATGCTGTCACGCCATTTGGAACAAGAGGCAGAGAACTGAATGATATTGAAGCTGCAACCAAAATTATTTGGCCCAGGGTCAAATAAAATCAAATAACATGTTATGAATACCTATACCTCTCAATTAAAATCTCTAGCAATCGCTCCTTGCATGGCTGAAATTATGTTTTTATTCTATCATTTACAAATCTCAAAATGTAAAGAGTTAAGTCTGACACAAAAATCTAAGAAATTACGAAGAAAAATCTTTTCTGACAAATACTCAGACTGATAGAACATCAATAAAATTAAAATGTAATACATATCATGATGATATTTAACTCTAATAAAGCAAAACCAGCATGAACAAGAACTTGAACACAGCCAGTTTTCTTGTCTTCATACCTTATCTCTTGCTTGTAGATTTGGTCCCAAATCAGGGCAGCTAACTCCTTCTTTAAGTCATTCATTCGTGACTCCATGGAGCCTGATGTGTCCACTAACACAACTACTTTTTTGTGGGTCAGTGTTCCAAATATGCGGCGGCTGCCTATAACAGTCCAGATAAAACAGTCATACACTTGGAAATTATTTTTAAATAAGATTGACTGCTGTCAAATAAAAATTGTATGTTTAGATGGAAATAGAGAGACATACATTGCAATTATGATGCTGTGTATATAATCCCTTCTGAATGAAATGATAATGACAATTATTTTCCCACCATCTATCAGATTTACATTTCTTGGTTAATATTTTGAGCCAAATGCTAATTAAAAGAGTAGTAACATTTTAAGCAAATAATATCTTTCATGTAATTTAGGATTAATGTTGTGTTTGCTTTTATAATTTTTGAAAGATTATGAAGCAAAAATAAAACAGATTCTCGAATAGTCTCTTATTTAAAATGTCTAAATACCTGAGAGAAGCCACTGAAGCCGCTTGAGATATCTCCGGAGAACTCGCTCTACCTGGGCTTCATACTCGTTGAGTTCATGTGGCAGTAGCTGCAGATGCTTCAAGGTGCCCTTGATGTTGATGGTAGGAAATATATCACAGTATCTGAGAGTGAAAAAGAGCCTTTTAAAATGATGAAGATTTAAAAAAAATAATATATATGAAATACTATTAGATATTTTACTTATTACTATTTTTGCCTTTTAATGTAATTATTTCAAACTTTAAATAACTTCTGCAGATGATTTTATCCCACCTAAAAATAAATGATATTTAATATGAAATGTCTATGCCCAAGAAATGCTTAAGTCTGTGCAAAATCTGTGAAAAAAATACAAAGATATACCTAACAGTGTAAGCCAGAGAGAAAACAAAATAAGAAAGCTTACTTAGATAAACCTGACAGAAAGACAAAATCTGACGGAAGACAAAAAAAAAAGCTTACTTTGATTAACCTGAAGGGAAAAAGTCAGAAAGAAAGAAGAAAAGAAAAAACAAGAAAGCTTACTTAGATAAACTCAAAGGACTAAAGAAGAGAAAAAGAAGAAAACTTCATAATGAAAGAAGACAAGAAAAGAAGAAAGCTTATTTAGATGAACCATTAACAAGCCAGAAAGTGAGAAAAAAAGAAAGAAGAAGGCTTACTTTGCAGCCACTTGCTTATGCAAAGCATTGACCTTTTTCTCAACATGTTTGCAATCTGGCCCTGAGATAAGACGGTTCAAATCCAGCTTTAGTTTATTCAGACTATATACTCGCATCCACTGAAATAAAGAGAAAAATTAAATGAAATAAATAAAAATCTGTGTTAGAAAACAGTATCAACTGAAAAATATTTCTAAATATTAAAAAAGAAACCAATGTAACATGAATGTATATAGCAGACTACTGAAAGTTCAATGCAATATAAATGCAGGTTAAGCTATTTGGTTTACTAAGAGTTCAATGTACAGTGATATAAATGCAATATTTCATGCAGGTTAAGCTATTTGGTTTACTAAGAGTTCAATGTACAGTGATATAAATGCAATATTTCATGCAGGTTAAGCTATTTGGTTTACTAAGAGTTCAATGTACAGTGATATAAATGCAATATTCTATGCAGTTAAGCTATTTGCAATATACAATGATACAAATGCAATACTCCATGCAGGTTATGCTATTTGGATTAATGAGAGTTCCAATTAATAATTTTTTTTAGAGTACTGAGAATGCAAATGATTTTAATTTTATAGTTTCAAAATAGAATTGAAGAATTCATGGAATATATTAACCTGCTTTGTAGAAATTGGATCTTCTGCATCTGGTAAGACTGGATTTGCAATTCCTTTCCTCACACTTTTTAACTGAGGAAATTCCTTTAAGACTGCCCCTATGTTTATTTAATAAAAAGAAAAGAAAAATATACTAAATATATTTTCACCACTCAACTCGTAATTTAATGTATTTTAGGTTTCAGTATGAAATGTTATGTATTAGCAAAGAATGAAAACCTTCTATAATGATAACATTGATTAACAATGTGTGAAAATAAAAGTGTTACAATTTTATTTTATTAGAAATTTAAAAAATTGATGAAAATGTCAAATGTCCATAAGTTCAACCTTTTCTCCAGAATATGCCATTATTTGATCTCAGTATCATGCAACCAGATGAGTTTACAAAAAGAGTATATATTATTGTTGTATAATACAAGCCAAATCACCAACACCACCACACCCCAAAGAAAAAGGATTAAAAAAGAGAAAAGGGGAGAGATAAACAAAAGACAGAGCTTATTATAGCAGGAGATCCCAAGAGTAATCATCCCTTTAAATAATCTCTAGTACCTCTGAGAGTGAGATATAGGATGAAAATGCAGAGGCTGGGAAGAAATGCCTAAATACTTATCTAGTGAGATAAACTAATCCCTGACTCCCCAAAATCCTTTTACCCAATTATACAACCAGATGAGGATAGCAAATACAAGGTAAGAATTATCTGATAAAACTGTTTAAAGACATATTATGGAATACAGCTCAAACAAGCAAAATACTATGGAATTAAACTCTACTTCCAAGGGAAGATTGAGGTTGATTTAGACGACTACGTCCATAGATGTGGTCAAAATAGCAGAACTAGACAAAGAGATGACCTCTACCCACCCTTCTTCTTGAAGGCCACATTTCTAGTGGTTATATCTCACAGACAGAATCTAGAGAAAGAAGATGTCCTCCAACTCACCAGTTACTACAAGGCTATATAAACTATCAAACAAGATGAAATAGCTCTGGTTTCATGGGCCTTCACAGAATTTAGGTATAATCAGGCAAAAAATGTTTATATGATTCTCTGATGACTTTCTTAAGCCATGATGATAAAGTCTGCTTCTAAATATCTTTGACTCTTAGGCAAGATAGGGAGCAAGAGTCTAGATTTCACACTCGTACATACATATGCAATTAATGATCTTAGTAAAAAAATTTTCACCATACTATGTAATTATGGTCTGAGTAAATACATTTTCACCACATTAAGTAATTATGATCTGAGTAAATACATTTTTACCACATTAAGTAATTATGATCTGAGTAAATACATTTTACCACACTAAATAATTATGATCTGAGTAAATAAATTTTCACCACACTGAGTAATTATGATCTGAGTAAATAAATTGTTACCACACTTTGTAATTATGATATGAGTAGATAAATAAACACCCTTATCATGAAGGCTATTCTTTGCTAGAACAAAAAATTGATCAGTAAAAAGTGATTTTGCAGGGTCACTAATAAAAGTTTGAATTCCAGTTATTTGCATGCTATGGACAATAAAAAAGGGAGGTGTAAACAGATTCATTGTTCAAAAAGTCAGAATTTGAAAGGTTGTGGTATGCATGTTAGTTACGACATCCCTTTAAGTCACCAACAAATCAATGGCACATTTCCTGCCCTCACAATTTACATGTAAATACAAGACATTTAGGTGCATGCCAGTGATATGCTTTTGCACTCCAACTGTATTGCAATATTGAATATTTATATGTGTACCACTGGCATGTTTGTCTGCACTTTAACATTAATGCAATATTGAACATTTATGTGCATACCAGTGGCATGTTTTTTGCCCTCCAAAAAGAAATGAGAAGCTGTTACACGACGTGCAGATCGAGTACACTGCATGGGATCTTTAGCTGAAGTTGGGCGTGCAATTCTTTCTGGAGCTATCACAAAAAATAATTATTACTAAATTTCTAAAAAAATTCTCTCAACCTATATATCTTTAACATTAATAGTAACAAAATCAGTACCACTCAACTGCTGATCTTAACCTGTATAAATTAATTTAATCTTATTTCCTTTAACTTCATAATTCTATATACATAACATTTTTAGCTAAATCTATTTTTAACTCTAATGTACCAAATTTCATTATAAATCTTATAAAAGTAGATCTACTTAAATTATCAAATGCATGATTACATACTAAATAAAATTCTACTCCAATGATTATTTCTCTTCTTTGCTCACTACGTAATGTATTATTTACCAACAAAGACTTTTCTACCTTCATTTCTCTCTACTTAAGAAATTTCTTTACCTGTACACTGTCTTTCAGTCAATAAAGTTTTATCTACACAAAATTCCTGCCTTCATATTTTGTCTTTCTACTCAAGCAATATCTCCTTAATACAATTTTTTTTTTACCCAGAAAGCATATTCCAGACATGCTACATCATTACTTGTACAGAATATCCTACTTTCATGTCTCATCTCACTCTACCTAAATGATATCTCCAACCACATAAACACTCTGTGGTTACATATTTAAATAGCTAAACAGATTTATACACTCTGTGGTTACATATTTACATAGCTAAACAGATTTATACACTCTGTGGTTACAGATTTACATAGCTAAATATGTGTAGCACACTTACATACTTTGAATATAGCCTACTATTTGAAATTTTCAGTTATGGCAAGTGGACAGATGTATTTTGGTCATAATCTTTAGACTCTGGAAACAGTTTAGCAAATGTGTGTTAGTGACATCTAGATATTTCATCAAATGGAAACATACGCTTTGGAATCACATTTTCTTTGACACGAGAGGCACTGGAAGGTCTCCAAGAAATTGCTCGTCTTTCATGTTTGTCTTCCTCTCCCATCTGCAGCATGGAAATGACATGATAAGCACTTTAGTGAAGAGCCTCAAATGTAGCATGGAAATGACAATGATGAGCTCTTTAGTGAAGAGCCACAAATATAGCATGGAAATGACAATCATAAGCACTTTAGGTAAAGAGCCACAAATGTAGCACAAAATATAAATATGTACCACTAAAACTTTCTTTTCCTCTGTGTACACTGTGCCCTTTCTTAATTTGATTGCAATAAAATAATTTTCACTCAAAGACGTGGATCAATGAAACATCTAACTTATATATGTGCAAGCACTCTATTGCAACAAACCTGTCTGCTGCTACTGCCATAAGCAGTGTACTTGGTTGAGGGCAAAGCCTTTAGCTGCTGACTGGAGTCACAGAGAGCAGGAGGAGGCAATGCCTGTATCTCTTCCATGGCAGGATAACGCTGCAAGAAAAACTAAAGCTAATAAAAAATGATTATATCCTAATTTACTAATTAATTCAGATTTACATTAAAACGGCTAGTTCTCTGTTTAAAATATTAAAATGTTTGCTTAAACAATACTATCCATGACTCCTGTTTTTCAATCAGCAAGACAATAAAACAAGTCAAACACAAACAGCCCACATAGCAAGTTTCAAGTCTATCTATCTCCCACCTAATGGTCAACATTAGCACATTATTGTCCATACCTCAAATGAAAAAAAAACTTTCATCATAAAATTATATAAATGCACTTATGCAAATTTTATAGATAAGCACTCTCCACTTGAAATATGTCCGCACTTAAAGGACAGAGAGCCAGAAATGAATTGCTCTCAAACAAAGGAAACTACTTGTATATACACATGGAAATGAAAGAACTTCAAAATAATGATCATATAACTTGCTCCGAAATGACTCACATATCTGTTTTTGTATTTTTTCTTCACCATGTCCACTAGCATGCTGCACTTGCGAGAAAAGTTAAGTGAGCGGTCAATTTCTGAGTTGATGAGCTGAATATCATCATTTTCAATTATGCCTGAAAAAGGAAAAAAAAACTTTTAGTGACAATTCTTTTTTATATGCACCCTATTAGCAAACCAAATACTAAGGATGTCAGTCAATAGACTACTCAATATATTACATTCCATGTATTATATAATAATTAATTTGTAAACAAAAATATCATTAGAATGAAATAAGATTTGGTATGAGATTAAATAAAAGATGACTTTAAACAATTTATGTATTAAAAATTCTAATAAAGTAATAAATTAGAAAATTAATATTTCAGAGTAAAAACAAAGAATATTGTGAAAAGAATAATAATAATACTAGATACATTTAAAAAAAAAAGAATAGATTAAAAATTCAAAACAAAATATCTGCATTTAACGCTATTCACAAACAAAACAAGAACAAATAATACCCCAAAATTAATAATAAGAATGCACTTAACAACCATTCCATATTTGTCTTGCAGATTAATTTATTTTTTTTCATATTGATTTCAGATACCATACAATGAAATGAATAAATAATTATATTATTTTAACAGACAAATCTATAACTTTATCAGTATCAGAAAATAGCTTTGTCTGTTAGCAAAAACTGATGTTTGTGGATGTTTCTCAAATGATGGTTCAAAATCTGGACAGGGACCCGGGTAGCTTTTTAGAAAAAATTAACAGCCCTAGATGTAACAAACAAAAATATAAATTATATGCAAAGGCTCAGTCAGTTATAGACTAACAATGTTAGAAGATATCAGTCAATACAGGGGGAAAAGTTATAAGTATAATTATGCATTTTTTTTTTAAAACAAAATTTTTGTAGTGAAAGGCTGTGCAAGCTGACATTATTCAGAACTATAAAATATATCTGACCCTGACCCAGAAACATGCTAATAAATTAAATAACTTTTACAACATCAAACAACATCAAACATTAAAAAGACTGTTCAAATGCATAACAACTGTTAAAAAAATAAATGCAAATATTAACAAAAATGCAGATAACTAACTATGTGCTCATGTGTAAGGCCATCATGACAAGAGAGAAAAGCAATACAATTCAATGATTTCATACTAACAAATTAGCAATTTCTTAGTAATTTGTTAAAACAAACACTAAACTTGTAAATATAACAATCAAACCTTATGTGACTTGGAAGAATTTTCTGCTCTAAATAAATATAAATAACAGTAGAAACAGTCTTTCAGGTAAGTAAATTTGGCCTCATAATCAAAATATAGCACAGAACATCAATAGATCTAGGACACAAGAAAAATCAATGACACACAGAATAGAACACAGAAAATAAATAAATCTAGGATACAAGAAAAATCAATGACACACAGAATAGAACACAGAACGTAAATAAATCAAGGACACTAGAAAAATCAATCACTACAAGTAAAGGGAGTTAAAAATTAAATATTAAAAGTATTTTACTTTAAAAAGAAACAATATAATATTTAACTATGAATTTAAGTAACAAAAATTATTATAAGTATACAAATAACACAACAGTTTAATATTTTGCTGGAGAATATATAATGAATATTAAAATTATTGTAGCAGAATAAATATGATAATTAGATGCAAATTTACATACTACCCTTGAAATTAAATTAAAACCAACTAACTATAAATTAATTAGTTAAAGCCAGTCAAATATTAAATGACAATTTTTTTTAAAAAGAGAAAGAAGGATGATAAGAGTGTATTTACAGATGAGAATGACACAGAAAATATAACTTATACAGTGCAATATATAACTATTGTTGCCAACAACTGGTGCAGCTTTAACACAAATTGAAGAAGAAAAATTTAAAAGGCTACATTCTAGTGATTTATGTTGAAATAATAGTCATGACCACACTTTTTGTATTAAATACCAGTTATTTTAAAAGAAAAAAACAAGAAATAAATGTGCTCTCAAACTGAGGCAATAAATTACAAACACTGAAAGATTCAGAAAAGTTTAATAAATACTGACATTTTGGGGGGTTCAAGAAGACCTTGAATTTGACTAGCAGAATTTTCTGTCTTACTTTAATATTAATATGAATTGGAAAATTGTTTAGCAATGGTGAGAACTACTGGGATGTCTGTGTCTCAAAAGATATATGATCTCATGTGTGTAAATGTTAAACTGCAAGTGATGTTCCATGGAACAAGAAAGAAAAGTAAAACATTTAACACACCTGTTTCTCGCAACCAGTGAAAGCGTCCCCCAGTGCTGTGTGCTAGCATTCTAAGGCACTCTGCAGTACGTGTGATGTTGGCATAGCGACCAGGGATAGCACCATGCTCATCATAGTCATCGACATTAAAAAGAATACAGTGGATTTTTGTTCCCCAGCCTGAAGCTACCTCCTCTGCGTATGAGATAACTGCATCCTGGGTTTGATCTGGCACTCCACTTGTGAACACGTACACACCCTGAACGACTAAAATATATAAATAAATAATTTGTTTAATAAAATAACAAGATTTCCCTCACTCCTGATACTGATGAAAGAATTACAATGAAAAATCAAACAATAAATTAGACAACAACAAATAAAAGAGATGCAAGTATGCAGCACTCAAGCACAGTCAGATAACTTCTCCCCCACCCAGAATTCTTGCCTTATATCCACAAACTATTAAATGATCTACTAATAGACAGAAAATGCAGCCTTTTATTTAATTCAGACAAGTACTTTAATCTGCTCACAAATATGGTGCTTTTGCTCCTCATCATTCTCCATGGCCATGCGCAGTCCTGATAAAAAGTTACGACTACCACCACACTGAAAATCCAACACCCATCTGCAAATATAGGTGTGAAAATATTTCTTTTAAAGTGTTCAACAAGGTTTAAAAGCCATATATATGAAAGAAAAAATCTAAATATGAGAAATGTGGTGCTATTGTGAACATACCTAGCACAAAAATAGACAATAACATTAGTTAACATAAGACATATCAAAGATCTATCTAAGATCAACATACATGAAATTATTCAAGATAAAACAAAAATTCTTTCAAAAGACAATCTCTAGAAACAGAAAAGAATACCAACAACAATAAAAATAACATTATAAACTAAACTAAACTAAACTATGTTCCACAGTAAATTTAAAAATTGGATAAAGTTTAAGTTTACAGAAGTAAATATTAATTCTTCTTGGAGTTCTAGTATTTACCATCATGGCCATTGAGCTCAGTATTCATGGGCTTGAGAAGGGTGAGGGATGATCAAGAACAATCCTAATAACCAAGGCAGGGTTTGAACCCCAAACCTTCTACATTCAGGGCTAATGCCTTTACCTCACAGCTTTTGAGCTCCCTCAGGAAACAGTCCAAAGACAGGTGCTAAAGAAATGAAACCCACAAATATAGACTTACTTCCATGCATCTTGTAAGTTCTCTGGTGTTGGTCTGACCACAGTGGGTTTCCAGGCTTTTGCTTTACCACCAAATCTATGAAAACCAAGAAGAATCATTGTGGCTATGATGATAAAAATTATGAAAATGAAGATGATTAATACTTTATTTAATCTTTAAAAAAATACAACAAATTTTAATTTTATTTTAAAATGACCTTTGAAAAATACTGGGAAGAAAAACACAACGATTAAGAAATGCAAACTGATTTCTTCAATAGTGTGCAAGCAAGATTTTCATTTCGTATTTCTCAACATTTCAATATGTCAGAGAGATAAAGTTATGTACACAGTTACAATAAAACTGAGAACGTAGCAAATTAAAGTGTATATTGTATAAATGCAGTGATTCGTATATACAAAGGGACTTTTGTTTGCTACATATGATGTTAGAAAAGGTTTGTGAGGGGCATGAGTGATGTTTCAACTTACGTAATGATGTTAAAATAGTCTTTGTTTCCCATCTGTTGCTCCAGCAGGAGTCGAATTGAGTGCTGAATATGCACAAGGTATGACACATTAGAAACTGAGGTGTCCACAAGCAAAACAATACTGAAATTTAAAAAAGGACTGGTAAATTACAAGCAATTTTTTAAAGACCAGTTCTGCTAAACAACAAAATAAATTTCAAACATTAATATAATGTAAGTCATAATTGTTGAAGCTATTAATCTTGTTTAAAACCATTCCATTACTTTAATTTGCACTACACTATATATACACACACAGCACTTTGTCGTAAGAATCTGTGCAGCCAATCACATCACGTCATTATTATTTAAGATTTAAGATGAATAAATTACTATTCTTCTCACCTCTTTTCTACAAGTGTTCCAAATATCCTGCGACTTCCTGTGGCCAGCCAGTCCACTCGCCTTTCATAGAGTGCCACTACTTCTTTGAGTTGCTTTTGGTACTCAAAGAGCTGAGTCATATCTACATGAATATTCTTGGTGGAACCGTCATGCCATGCAAACTGAACCATTGCTTTCTAAGAGGAAAACAGAAAAGATAAGAGTTTAATGAGGCCCTTATTAACAATTAATTCTGAATTTAATAGCTAATTCTACTTCGTCATGGCAGAGACAAAAGATTTGAATTTCTGGATTTCCAAATTACTTCACATCATCAGCAAGCTTTTTAACAAGTAAAATAAGTTGATTTTCAAGAAAGGTTATCATTGTGTACATTGACAGAACTAGTCCTTATAACCTTGCAAGTCTGATATGGACACAAAGACATCTGACTTTATGCGGAGAAGATAACCCCTCCATTGCCTGAGTTATGTAAGTTCCAGAAACAGTGGACTAGTTCTGCAGAGGACATAAATGTGACCATCTTCTGAATAAAAGGAATTTTCTTTATAATGGGAGCTAATTCTATTAAAACTTGTATGGCAATGTTATTGAGTGATGCCCCTTACACCATCTTAGCACAGTTTGGTTCAGCACAAAATACATATTTTTCAAGCTGATACTCAAGAGTATAATTTCTGACATTAAATCATTTTGGAGAAAGAAAGGAGTTTACCATACAACCAATGAAAAGCTAACAATGGCAATTAAAACTTCTTGAAAGACAATCTACAAGGATTAAAGGATTATGAAAGTGCTGAAGATGATTTCTGGCAACTTTCTAACATCTCTGAATCTTAGGAAAGGCTTTTTCCTGGTTTTTCTATTGCTGCTTCTAAATGAGAAAGGCTTCACATACATTCCTTTGTAAATACACCCAACAGAATTGTTTTCATTACTGAAAGCAAACAAAAATATCTTCTCAAAGGAAAGAATGGACAAACAAAAGAAATGACTGAGCAGCGAGTAGGTACCTCAAGGACAAACAAATGAAATGACAGAATTGTAGTTTGGTGCCTTAATGACAAACAAATGAAATGACAGAATGTTAGGATGCTGCCTTAATGACAACAAAAATTGAAATGACAAAATGACAGCTGGTACCTTAAGGATAAACAAATGAAATTACAAGATGGTAAGTACCTTAAGGGCAAACAAATGAAATGACAGGATAGCAGGTAGGTACCTTAAGGACAAACAAGTGAAATGACAGAATGACAGGTCAGTACCTCATGGACTTGTGACTGTACAGCTCTTTTGATGACAGGAATGAATTCCTCTCGATATGAATAAGCATTAGGAGCCAGCACTTGGTACAAGTCAAGCCGTTTTGCTGGAACAAAGTCCAGGTTCAGATGAATTAATGCTAGTCAAGATACAAACCTAATCAAAATTTGTATTCTTTAATCATAAATTATATAAAATAATTAAAATAATATTAAAACTTCATTTGGAGAATGCTTGTTGAAATGGGAGTATTGTATGCAAGGATATCATAATGATAATTATTACAACAATAATAATAGTTTCTAACATTACAAATCTTAGAATAAAATATTTCTATAAAAATGCCCAGATACTTACAACAAAAATTAAGATTAAACCTGTATACCTGCAACTGGTGTTGTACTTTGAACTCTTCAACTCTACACAGGTGAAAATACCAATTACCTTTCAGTCCATGCTGATGCAACCACTCTGTAGAATCTCTAGGCTGGAACTTTGGTACATCGATTCTAAGTGGTAGGTCATGCCCTGGGGGGCGTGGGAGAAATCGGGACTGAGGTAACTTGGCTACCTCCTGGGTAATCTGAAACATGAAATTAGAAATAAGACCCAACTGATATTTAGAGTGAAATTTTTCTACTCTTTCTAAAGCAAAAATGAAAATCATTTAAATCTTTATTTTATGTCACATAAAGCAGATTAATGCAAATTTTAATTAAGAGCAAAATATAACACCAAATATAGTACAGCATTTCATGATCAAATTCATAATTCCACAATTTCATTATTAATAAGAGTATCTCTTTCAAAAAGATTAATTCAATCATAATAAAATTATCTTATTCAAAATTAACTTCTTTCAATAACATTACTTCAACCATAATGAAGTACCTTATTCAAAATTGCATTACTTCATTCATAATGACATTACTCAGTTCATAATGATTTGAATAAAATTATTTAATTATTAAAGAGATTATCTCTTTCAATGAGATTATTTAACTCATCACATTACTTCATTCATAATGACTTTAATCAATTATAATGCTATTATTTCAGTCATAATGCCATCAGTTCATTCATAATAACAATATTTTTTTCATAATAAAATTACTTCATTCATAATATTGCATTACCTCATTCATGATGCTGATTAAAGCACTTCCCAACATGCCTTTGCGCATCTCTTTGATCTTGTTTATGACATCCTGAGATTTTTTAATCTCTTTTAGAAGAAGACTTATATCTGTGCCAGTATATATTTGTTCCTAAACAAGAAGTGAAGGCAGTGTTTAATAAATGAATCAATAACAAAGAGGCATTTAATGTATACAAAGTGGCACTTAGTGTATACAACTATATATTTAATCAACAAAAATTGTAAAAAGAGTGATAAATTGCTAACACTAGTATGAATTTTTGCATTGTCCATTTAACATCAAATCCCCAGATTATTATCAAAATAGATGCTTAGTGTATAGATAAGTGAATTAGTTGATGACTAAGAGTGGACCATCACACACCTACCCCTCTGCAAAAACTAACGAAAAAAGAAGTTTCAATAATGATGTAATTCTCTGAATACTTATGCCATTCTTTGCAGTGTACCAACTTCAAAATTCACAGATTATCAAAGAGACACTTAATCAGTTAATATATATATATATATGCACAAAGATGTACACATAATAATCTAGAGAGTGGGAAAAGCTACTTGCAATACTGGTGTTATTTCTTTGCATTGTCTCAACACATATGCACGTCCCTAGATTTCCAGATAATCAGATTACTGATAATTAGAGTCCAATTTATTTGTATTTTCATCATATAATTACATCTTCCCAATTTTACTTAATCATGATATATATGTCACCTATCCGGTTTTCATTTAACAACACTGTCCTAATTTAGGCACTAGTTGTTAATATTAGTTTATTAGATAATTCCTAACATTAGCAACAACCGGACTTGCCTAACTTATCTCCCTTTCAAATGCCACAATGTCAGCCTGATTGTTCATGACACTTAGTCGGACAAGTTAGGTGACTTCTTTGCTAACAATATTATCTCCCCTTTATTTATATATTGATATTTATAATTCTTTACTCCTTTATGACTTGCAGCCCCCCGTTAGCAAATCATGGTCGATTAAAAACACTTATGTAATAACCTGGTGAGATAACGATTAAGAGAATTAACAATAAAATTTAATAACAATAAAATTAAATTTGAAAACAAAAAAATGAACAATTCGATTTCCGCGAATAACAGAGTGATACTGCGCGACCCAGTAAGTCAATTTACTGTCACACCATGAGAATCTATTTCTGATTGTTCTTGGACTTAACTTTCTATTACGGTCCAACGGAACACATTGTTGTTGTCATTCCTCCAACTCACGCTGACATCACATGATAGCCTTGGCAGTCCCTAGTGGTTCAACAAGGCTGTGATAAAGATTCAGCATGGACGCTCGCTTGCTCAGTGATTTGTTCTGGGCTCCCTGCTTCAATAAGACTGAACTTCCCCATCAAAATAGCGTTTAGCAGTCAAGGTCAGATCAGCACTATGTATTTCTTAGGCACGCTCATAACGGTGGACGCAGCTTCTCTATTTTAACCCTGTAGGTCGGGTGCACTGTAGGCGTCTAACGCGGCCAACCCATTCAGGTAGTTTTATCAATGAAATGAAGGTCAACTAACATCTTAGCGCTACATCACTGCCCGGTAAGCAAATGACCATACATGGGTAGTTAGTATCCGGTTTTTGGCGTGACCTTCACCTGTGATCTAACTTACTTTCCCTGAAGGTGTAAACAAATGTTTTCTGGCCTAAGCTTTAATCTTTAATGGAAGCTTCACGATAAATATGCAAGGCCAGGGAAAAACCCATATATGAAAGAAACAGTTAATAATACAAAAAAAAGGTATCAAGAATACATCATTTGTTTTAATATATCTTCACAGTATATATTATCATACTCATCTTATTAGCTTTCTACCTGCCTTCTTAGGATTAATCTTTTATTCGCATATCTTTACAATTTCTACCTGCCTTCTTAAGATTAATCTTTTATTCGCATATCTTTACAATTACCGACGTGTACATGCTCCATTTAAAAGTTACTGGTAAATAACAAACGATAAGAGATCTTACCTCACAGCTGGCAGTATAACAGTGATATCGTCCAGCTGATGCTTCAGATACCTTGTGCAGAGTGATCTGTTTATGAGAATTTGTGAAAATTATATGCTAGAAGTAATATGCTTAGATTTTAAGCATGAACAAGACATCAAAGGATCATGCTTCATAAAATCAGCATCTTTAATTTTACATGGTCTATGAAAAATGTTAACTGTATGCAGCATTCTATATATAGTAAATGATAAGCAAGTCAAAATCAATGTTAACTGCATGCAGCAATCTAACTAGTAATTAGTAAATGACAATTGAATCTAAATCATTCAACAGATTTATGAATGAACAATAAAGAATTACATAGTACACCTTATCATTACATATTCATTGTTGTTTTCTCCATAATACTGTAAATGTACCCTTATCAGGTTGCTAAATAAAAATCATATCCATATCCACATAACTCTACCCATAAGATCAAATAATCATAAATCTAAAAGTGAGCAGAGAATACAAATATATATATAAACTATCTTGTAGAGGTACTAAAAACATTTTGAAATTTCTTTGTCAAGTAACAACACCACTGTTTAATGCAACCATTAATATACAGCAAAATAGTAATGTCTAGTAAAATAACTACTGTCTAGAAAACTCACTACTGTCTAGTAAAATCACTACTCAACAGTAAAGTCATTAATGTCTAGTAAAATTCCTATTATCACCAAAAATCATAAGCAGAGCTCACATTTGTAAGTGCATTACTGCAATCATATGCAACAGAATGGATGGGAATGGAACGGCCAATTCCCATCTGATAAATGTAATCACATAACAGTTCAGATGGCTGATCTGGGCTGAAACAATAAACAAGTAAGGCTCTTTAAATGCTTCTTTAAACTACACAATTGTTACACTTAAATTTATATGTTACTCAAGAAGGAATCTTGCACAAATATGTATACTTATTCTGTAAGTTCAGTTTATTGTTAATAACAAATTTTACAAATATATTCTTTAAAAGACACTATCTAGAAACACAACCTCTAAATGGAAAAGGTCATGAAAAATTTTGTTTTGAAATGTCGAGCTAAATTAAATTCATCAACATATTTAACTAATACTATTTGTTAATATACTTTCAAGAAGCTTCATACCCTTAATGTTAAACAAAAACCATTACTAACTGATAACATACTTAAAGCAACTTCAAATCTCTATTGCTAAACTAAAACTAATATTATGTGACAACATACTTTCAGGAGTTTTACATCCGTAATGTTAAACTAAAAGGACACATTAATTAAGTGCCCTTTTCTTTTGGTATTTCCATTACCATCAATTTCAGAATAGCTATACTTTTAATTTGTCTAAACTTAGCCAGTACAGGTAGCAGTATTCCTCACAATTATACAGTACTAAGAAAGCTCTACTAAAGATGACTCATACACTTTTAATTTAAAATTTACTCATAATCCCAATTGTGATCAATTGTAGGTGATAAAAATCAGAATTTAACCAAAGAAAGTTCAGCAATATAGATAAAAGAGCACATAAATTGCAACAGTGCACTTGTACAAGGAAAGATAATTATAAATCAAGTAAATGGTGCCATAATCAGCAGATATTATTGCAGTGTGACTATGATTTAACAGAAAACAGAAAATGGGCAGGGAAAATATTTGGAGCTCTACTCTCAGAGTAAAGCAGCCCAGTTCAACAAAACTATCATCTCTAACAAATAAAATCAAGCCAGAAGTACACTGAATAAAAGCATCAAGACTATCTTTATGTTGCCAAACATTTGTCAGCATATCAGCTTCAGTCATGGAAACTGGCAACTACAATTGCACTAAATCAGCATTAACTGTTTATCTCCCTTTGGTACCTTGTCTCCAGTATCAATCAACATAATTACTGATAAAAGTTGAATTTTCTTCTCATTCAAAAAGAATAGTCTACTACAACTTGTATGCAATGTTGTTCTTGCATCAGACCTTCAACAACATCTGCCTGTTGCTCACAGTCAACTTACACTTTCAATTCCCTGTGAATCACAACCATTGTTACTGGTAGCAGCCATTTTGTAGCCATTATTTTCAACAACAACTATCACTGACAACTGTCCTGCTTACATGTATATCTTCATAATTATCTACAATCCATATTGTTGTTTTGTGTAGTCACTCAGCGATTGTTGTTTTGTGTAGTCACTCAGCGATTGTTGTTTTGTGTAGTCACTCAGCGACTGTTGTTTTGTGGAGTCACTCAGCGATTGTTGTTTTGTGTAGTCACTCAGCGATTGCATCCGATCATCACACTTTCAACACCAATCCACACTTAAGTATTTGAATCTAATATAAAACTGATTTTTAAAGAAAATGAATAAGTGAAACTAAAGAAAACGTTTATCATAATAAGCAAAAGCAAAAGGGAAATGACAGTTAACACTGGCATATTTTGTAAAATATGTTGTTCAACACTGACCAATTCATCTTCAACATTGAAATAATAATTCTCCACTATTTTTAAAGCAAATGTTGCTGTTTTTAATTATTATTTTCATGATTCTTATTGTTATGGATGAGTATGTAAAATGTATTTAAGTTTATTCTAGCAGAATAAGAGAGATATTCTAAATTATTATTGTGGCTATGTGTATTTATGCTTGTTTATTGTGTGTGTATTTAAGAATCCATAACAGCCATAGCAAATGTATATACTTAAGTCAGTATAATAATGTTAAGTAATGGGTCTGTATTTCATGTGCTCAAGTATTTAAATTATGCAGTTTGATACCATCAACAAGAGGCAAACTCACTTATAACTTGGGACATATGTTGGGACATTGATAACAGATCACCTCTCCTATGAAAGACTGCTCATCCTTTGACAAGACTGATGACAATTCCTCGGAATACTTACACACTGCCTAGTACGATGACAATGCTATCAATGTCTGGCAGTTTCATAACATGTTTCATGGCTTTCAGCAAATTGCTGCCACCTCGTTGCTTGAACCTCACCACCCATTCTTTGCCTTCTTCAATGCTAAATCAAATACAACATACAATGATCTGGAATTTGTAGATATATAAATTTACATATAAATAAATACAGCACAATAAAGTACCTAAAATTTGTATGTATGTTATTCTAGATTTAAATATAAAATGAAATTGTTAAATTTATAATGCTAAATGCAAATACAGCATGAAATGTCTGTCATTTTAAAATACATAATGATAATGAAAATATAATGGAAAGTGTCGGGAAATTTTATGTATATAATTTTTTATACAAATAATACAAAAATATCTTAAATTTTTATGTTCATATTATAGCAACAAATACATGATTAGAATGTGTACAATGTTAAGCATCTAATTCTAGATACAAATGCAATATAAAATGTGTAGAATAAAAAAAATATAATATCAACAACTGAAAATGTATTTCATATTTTACATATATGTCCAAATATCATGTATAGTTTGCACTTGAATCAATGTGTACCAAATATATTTTACTCATGAAAATCTGGAACTAATGAATTTGGTTCCTTAAAGTAATAAAACAGTTAATTAACCGATAATTCATTTTTATTTAATTTACTGTTTTATTATGCCCAAAAATGAAATACTGAAAGCATTAACTGTCTTCCTTGCTAAAGATTCCAAGCTGTACCTTTGAAGACAGATATTTTTTTTCTTTTGACCCTTGACCCTTTAGGCATATTTTCATTTTTTAGTAATTAATTATCATAGTGAATTAGCTGATAAACAAACAATATTACTACTAAATCATAAACAAATAATATTATGACTAACTTTCTGCTTGTAACTTTATTTTATTTATATCATACTATTTCAAATTAATAAAATTTACTCATAACATTCAAAAACAATAATTAGAATAAATACACTTTTTGTGAAAAGTATCTTACATTCGATCATTGCAGTCTCGAACTACTGGCCAAAGTGGATCCAGATCAGTGCCAAATGATATAAGATACAATCCTTTTCTTTTTGACAGCTGTTCATCCAGTAAATGCTAAGTTTTCAAAGAAGAAACAATTTATTTTATTTTATTTTTGTAGAAATGTGAACCTGAACATCAAGGACTTAACACCATATTTATATTTATCATAAACTGAAACAGTATCTGAGCCTTCTTTTTATCATAAAAGAATTATTCATATGCATATAAGAAATTAATAAACAAGGACTTTACGACAATTTATAAACAACAAATATTATATAAAAATGCATTTTATATTACTTTTCAATACAAATAAAATATTAATAAACAAGGACTATATGACAATCAATTTACAAACAACAAATATAAAAGTGCATTTGATATTACTTTTTAATACAAATAAAATATTAATAAACAAGGACTATATGACAATCAATTTACAAACAACAAATATAAAAGTGCATTTGATATTACTTTTCAATACAAATAAAATATTAATAAACAAGGACTATATGACAATCAATTTACAAACAACAAATATAAAAGTGCATTTGATATTACTTTTCAATACAAATAAAATGCAAATTACGCTACAGCTCCTTTTACCCTTCTTTTCCACTGAAGAAAAAAGAAAGTAAGAGAACAAAATAAGAAAAATAAAAAAACTCACTTTCAGGTTTCAACAATGAATTATTTTGAAATAAATGTGAGCTGAAAAATGATTGACTGATATATAGAAAAATTATGAAAAAAGAGAGCTCACAATCAAAGATTCCTGCAAAGCTGTCTGACGCCCAAAACCTAGATTTGCATCTGAGGAGTCAATGCACACAGCCACTCGTTCTCCTTTTATGTGACCAAACATCTGTTCAGACAAAGAAATACTATTAACCACAGGCATATCATCAGTGAAGTCATTATGAATCATCTCTTCTGCATGTATGTACACACTCCCACGTGCATGAACACATACAAATACAAAAACTCATTTATTCTTACACACACACACACACACACACACATTCCTATGAACAGTACAATTTACACCTACACAGTCAAGAAGACTTTTTAGTACCAAACTACCAAACCTAAAAGTACTTGCAAACATATAATCAGAACAAACAAATCAGCACCTATCATCAAAATTCACTTTCATATTTAATCCATAATATTATAAATTTAGTACTTTAGTGGATACGATCAGTTAATTAGTCAAGAAAAGATAATTCTATCAGACCAGTTGATCAGTCAAAAAAAAATAATTCTACCAGACCAATTAATCGGTCAAGAAAAGATAATTCTATCAGACCAATTAATCAGTCAAAAAAAGATAATTCTATCAGACCATTTAATCAGTCAAGAAAAAGACAATTGATTCTATAAGACCAGTTAATCAGACAAGAAAAATAATTCTACTTACTCTCTTGCTGCCTTGCAAAAGCCATTTGATTCTCTTGGTATACATTTCAATGGCCCTAGTAAAGTAAAAAGCATCATAATTAACAAAACTAAAATAAAACAGAGAAAGAATACACTCTCCTTATGTTAATTTGGCACTGAACCAATACCCAATGGCAAAGGGTTTACTTTTTTAATTTGATAATTTTTTTTAAAAATAATTTTTAGAAAAAACGCCACTTCAAGTAAGTGATATATCTCACACTTTTAAACTGTGATTCATGAATTTATAAATATATATATATATATATATATGAACCACAGTATAATTCTAGCAGCTCCAAATTCAGTCCATGCAAATTCAAAAGATATTCCCATTAATTCTAGTACAATCACAATTAATTTAAGATAAAAAAAAATTAAATACATTTATATACTCACATATTAAGTTTGTATTCAAACTCGTTGACATCATAGGAATCAAACTGGATGTGCTGAGTTACTTTCCCTGTTTGCTGGTCAGGAGACAGTCTTTAAAATAAGAAATGTATATGTACATTTTAAGATATATAAACATCATTCATAGAGAACATATTTTTTACAGCCAAAGTGGACTTACTCATTTCAATGTTATCCTCTTTTATTGTTCTTATGGCAAAGGGTTTACACTTTTTTAATTTGATAATTTTTTTAAAAAGAATTTTTAGAAAAAACGCCACTTCAAGTAAGTGATATATCTCACACTTTTAAACTGTGATTCATATATATAATGATGAAAGAGGTACATATTATATAGGTCCAAGAATGAATAGTGGAAGTAGCTAACTTACAAAATATAAAACTTATTGTTAATGCATTAATAGCAAGTGTTATGTTTCAAAAATTAGTTTTGATATACATCCACAATCCTTGTGATTAGTCATATATTTGAATATATTTTGTGGACTGACGTTGCTGATTCTATACTAAAAGAATGGACATTGTAGACTAAAAAATATAGATTAATTATGGATTGTATCTTCTAGATGCCAAATCAAACATGGTAAATAACCATCTTTGCCCTTTACTAACTTTAACTGCTACCCATTACTTCAAACTTTTTCAAAACTTACTGATCACTCAAATGCTGATTATGACTTACTCACCACTCAAATGCTGATTATGACTTACTGATCACTCAATTGGTGATTATGACTTACTGATCACTCAAATTCTGATTATGACTTACTGATCACTCAATTGGTGATTATGACTTACTGATCACTCAAATGCTGATTATGATTCACTGACCACTCAAATGCTGATTATGACTTACTGATCACTCAAATGCTGATTATAACTTACTATCTCTTGTAATAAAGTCATACCTTAGTATCTGTAAAAAGTGAGTTTATTTATTGTGTTTATTCTACACCCATCATATGTGCCAATGATGTTAAATTACTAAATCTGTGTACACTGATTTCACTAAAAACTCCTAATATACTCATAATTACACAGTGAAACAGCAGACATAAAGATTACATTTACTGTGTTGCAAAGACTTAAAATCCTGAGGAGAAAAAAGAGAAGTGTGAAAATACTTTAAAGCATTTAGGGCTTTAATAAAATTAAGCATTATATCATCTTTATTATTATTATTATTATTATTACGACTGAATTAAACACATTATACTGAATTGTTTTTTCTTTTTAAACTACAAACACTCTGAACTAATGCTAGTATGAATTTCACAGTTAGGAAGAGCATTACAACATCTCAAGGTTTAATGCTAAGACATTTAAATATTACAAACCACAGTGAATGAAGATTATAGATTCCCAAGTTATGAAAAGCTCTGAGCAAAGTCTTGTATTTATGATTTAATATGAAGTGTTGTACTGAGGTAAGATAATTGTTTTTATGATTCAATGACTAAAACAGTTAATTATTATGAACTGCACTAAGCTAAGTGTATCCCATGGCAAAATATAGGACCAGTAAGTATAATAAATTGTAATAAGGTGACACTGACTTACTTGCCAATCTTGCCTTTGTCTACAAGATCCTGGAGACTCAGTTTGAGATACTCCACACTGTGTGTTTGAAGCCACTCTTCTGAGCACTGGTCTTCAGCTTTTACCAGGCTCACTGTTTGCTGTAAGCGCTGGAAAAATTGCAACATAATATTTGATACAATTAAAAAAAGAAAAGTGTAGAAATACAGACAAATATCTTCTAGATACACACTGGAATAGCTGAAGCAAACATTTTCACATTTCAGTTATGCTAACTCAAGTATTTCTGTAATAAGACATCATCTCCTTTATTGATTTATAACAATAATAAAAACAACAATAATTGCCAGGAAACTAGAGACCAGCCACACTTCTTGAAAGTGCTCACACTCTGTAAACCCTGGATCTCCTAGAATACAAGGTTTACATACAACTACTAGTTATGACAAGTGTCCAAAAATATAATATTAATGTAGATTTTATTAATACTTTAATTAATACTTATACTGGTGTACAATCGGGGGGGGGGGGGGGGGGGGATAGCTCAACAATCTTGAGATATAGAAATGCACTGGTTGTCAAAAATACCTAAACCATGCAGTCACCAGCTTTCATTCACCAAAAAAAATTAGCTAATATTAGCTAACTAACTGTCTGTTAGTTTTTAGTGACAATAAATACTAAAACTGTAAATTTATTTTAAAGATATAACTGAGTATATAACATTCTAATACTTCTACTGGTATCTTTCTCCTCAAATATAGCATAATATCAGATAAATAAAGATATTACTTGCTTCGAAATTATAATGAGGATGCTTATCATTAAGACTATTTTATTAGAAGAAAATGCACTACAATGAATATTCATTTTAAAGACTGTTTACTGGACAGCTGGATCAAAAGAATGTTCACAGTAAAGGCCGTTTTATTGGAAAATGCACTATATAAGTGTTTACTGTAAAGGCTACTTGTTGGAAAGTTGTTTGGTTGGAAAATGCATTACAATGAATGTTCACTATAAATTGTAAGAAGAGTTTTGTTCACAAACTGCTAAAAAGATATATTTACTGTGAGACCATTTATTTGGAAAACTGCACTACACATATTCATTACAAGACTATTCTACTGGAAATCTACTTTGTAATGGTGCTCACTATGTGACTAGTCTATTAAAAAAGCCTGCATTATAGACATTCGCTGTAAAGGTTGAGATAGTGCAAGATATTCACTGTAAGTCTGTTGTATTATCAAAGAAATATTTTATATGAGGTGTTCTTTTCAGGGACATTTCTTGAGGGGGTGGGGTGGGGTGGAGGCCAGAATTGCATCTTATGTTCACTGTAAAACTGAAATTTCTTTCAAGATATTTTATTGTAAATAACCATGCAACAAGCAAATATTCCTAAGTACAAGTAAATATCATTTTTACTAGTTCTAGATTGGAAATCTGATAAAAATTATCCTCCTCAAGAACATTGGATAAACTATGCCATGAATATATGGGATAAACATTATATAATTAACTTTACTGATATAGATATTTACCTGAAGATCGTGTGTTTGGTTTACATGTGTAACAGTAAGCGGGTGAGGTGGCCGAGCATTCTTTACTTTCACATCCTGCCATTCTTCAGAGTTCTGCCATGATTTACTGAAAAGTTGACAGAGAACTCCATTCATCAAGTAGTTTCATAACAATTTAAATTAAAAAAATAAATGGATAGAATGTGTCTGATTTGCAGAAAAGTTGGCAGAAAACTTCATTCGTCAAACAGTTTCATAACAATTTAAATAAAAAATAACAGGATAGACTGTGTCTGATTTGCTGAAAAGATGGCAGAGAACTCCATTGTTCATATAGTTCAAGGGTAGCAATGAGCCACAACCATTATTGTGGACTGTTTGTAGGCCACATGTAAAACCCACAAGTGTTACAGCTAATGATTCTAACTCTAATTACCTAATTGGTAAAATTATACATATAATCTAGTTTTACAATAAAATGCAATTTTAGCTGCTTTATTGAGAGAAATTAAGTTACCTTGATTGAAAGTCATGTATCTCAAACGTGCATTTTATTTTACCTGCAGCTATAAATGTGAATGCAATACTTTGAAGTTCTTTTCATTAACACAACTCTCAATAGCAGGAAGTAGCAAAATGAAGCAAACTCCATATGATTGTCTGTGATTTGTGATATCGTCATGCATTTCATATACTTTATCCTATAGAACACTTGCTCACATAAACATGGCTGTCAAAGAAAATTGTCTGTAAATGCTTGGATACTTTTCCTATGAAACACAGGAAAAATCCAACAAAGAGAAATTATTGAAGTTTTCCTTCAAATCAGATTCACACTAGAAATCAACATATTTCATCTGCAGATTTTCTGGAACTTCATTTATACTAATGGAGACTGAAGATGAAAAGAGATTGTAACTCATAATATTCTTCTTGAAGTCTTGAAACCTTATGTCAGATTCTTCCATTAGTTCCAATAAAACTCTGAGATATTTCAAACATCACACTTCCTCTTAGTTGGAAAATGCACAAACTCCTTATTTTAATTTGTGTTTCCTGAAGACTAATTTAATTTCAAAAGTCTTGACCTGATCACTTAGTGTTAGACATGAGCTTAATTCATTCAAGTGGGTAGTTATATCTACTAGAAAGTGGAATTCATATATCCATTCAACATCATTTAGTTGGTATTTTATATCCCATTTCAAACTGTATCATTCTTTGATACAACACCTAATTTAACACTTCGCCATCTCACAGTAGCTTCAGATAGTCTTTTTGAACCAAAGAAAGTCTCCCTCTTTGCTGTGGCTACACACACATCCTCCGCCTCCACTCATGGTCAAAGTAAAGTGGTTGAGAGCATGGATTTATTCTAACTAAAAACAATACCATTACTGTGTAAAGTGGTTCTGGATGGCCACAGAGCATGACTTGGTGGGCTGCATGCAACCTGTGGGCCATGTGTTGGATATCCCTGATTTAGGGGTTTCACATGAAATTAAACAATAAATAACAGAACAGAATGTGTCTATGTTACAGAAAAATTGTCAAAGGACTCAATTCATTATATTGTTAGACAACAAATTAAACAATAACAGAACAGAATGTGTATGAGTTACAGAAATAAGTGACAGAGCTCACTTCATCATATAGTTTCATGTCAACTAAAACATTAAACAATAAATAGAATGTGTCTGAGTTAATAAATCAAATCACTGCAGTTTAAGAAAACTTTACATATCTCACCCATGAAAAATATTATGAATATTACTGGCATCATGACAAAATAAAATGTTACCCAATGATATCACCAATGCTTTCATCATCTTCAGACTCTTCTTCAGATTCTTTTTTCAGCAAATCTTCATCTTGATTCTCTTCCTCTACATGTGTCTTCTCTCTCTCTCGCTTATCTAATTTTTCTTTCTCTTCTCTGATAACAATACAATTAAAAAAAATTATGGCATATCCACTGACTAGAAATTAATTGTTTCTAGATAATTTATTTTACTTGTTTGTGAACTCATGTAAAATGTCTATAAAAGCACATTTATTTTAAAACAAAAACACAATTTTGAAATATGAGTAACAATAATTTTAAGAAATGACACCAGAGAGCAGATGATATTTTTAATATTAAGTATTATTATTAAGAGAGAAAAAAGTAAATATTTCATGAAATATTGATTTATAAAAATAGTTAACATACGTGAGCAACAACAATCTTAAGAAACAACATATTATTTTCTATTAGTGGTATTAGCATTAAATGTGAACACAAAAGAAAAAGTCCTTCCTAACAATAAAAAATAAAATTAAAAGTTCAATTAAATATTTATTCAGGTGTCGATAGGCTTTTCATAATTCATTGTTCATCTGTTATTTAAAAAAAATAATAACCATATCATCCTGATGAAGGCTATTTAACAAAAATGTCAAATCTTACAATTATTTGTTGTACTGAATATTTATAAACCTTTATAAATTTTATGTTATGTTGTTGTTTAACTTTTAATTTTAACCCTTGATATATGTACTGTTGATATTGTTTTTCTGAAGGAAAAAAAGAAAGAAAATTAGAAGATAGCTGAAGTTAAACAGTCACTGCATATGATTCTTCCAATTTAAAAAGTTTATTAAGAGTTTTTCGTGAAACCTACTGGTCGAATTAGGTAGACAGCATGCGCATCTAAGACACCACTAAGTTTTTATCATAGTTAAATTATACAGATCAGCCTTATTCCGTGTGTGTGTGTGTGTGTGATACTACATGTATTTTAGTATTTATAACAACTTATATGCAAGAATAAATAATGAACATACCCAGAATCTTCGGAGATAATGAGATCTTTAAAGAGCCTTTTAGCATTCGAACCAAAAATGTCCATGACGAATTTTTATGTAGTACGAGATTTATTTGAACAAGATTACATAGGAGTTCATTGTGTTGATGCTGTTGCCATATAATATTTAGGACCGCACATTTAATTTACTCTTACGTGATTGGATGTATTTTCACGGCAATATTTTAATCATTTAAAGGGAACATATTGATAAAATTAGAACAAAAAGTGGGAAAGCTTTTCAATTTTGTTTTATATCTATACATATTTTCTTACATCAAAATTAAAATTATAAACAAAATATACCTAATGTATCTCAGCGGGGCATGTGCAGATGACAAACACTCAAGTTTTGGCTTAAAGTTCTAAAAAAAATATTCTGGTTTTATTTAACATCTAAATTAATCATATTATCCAGAAATGTTAAAAGTAATGTGGGGCAATTTCATTTGCATATATAGGGTTCAGTGTTTGCACAAAAGTGAAAATTATTTGACATTTTTATATAGGCCCCTAGTCCGAGTAATGTCTGCTAAAATGGAACTAAACTGTATTTGATTAAACTGAGACACAATGTAGGTTTCTTTGTTCGGAGTGTTTTAGCGTTCATGGCTTATGTTTATAATGTCAATTATACCTTTTAATCTTCTAACCACAGAAGAAAAAACAGACATACAGATACACAAACACACAGACAACCATCACAGCCGCCTCCACAACCCTCTTGACCTAAGAATAAGAGCGGTAACTCGCAAACACAAGAACCGAATCCCTTCTTACTCTTTGAGTTTTATTTTGTTTCAGAAAAATCGTCACCTTCTTACTCTTTGAGTTTTATTTTGTTTAAGAAAAATCGTCACTTATGAAAGTGTATGAATAATATATTTTTCTGGATATTTTCAACCTCAAGCTTGTACATTTAATATTAATATTATTTAAACCGCTGTAAAGACTTGTACAAACCATTTTTCGTTTGACGTCTTTCAATAGGCCTATAGCTTTTCAGTTTTTGAAACATTTGTGAATGAATTTATGTCAAAATGTTTAACAAATAAAATATCCATTATGTTGATTACTTATTTCATATTCATTTCTAATTATAAATATGTTTATGCAGTAATTTGGAATTACAGTTGATATTTTAAGACTGACACTCTAATTAGAACTAAAATTTCCTAATTTAATTATCTACCCTTGGTTTACTCCCAAAACAAGTATCTATTAATAAAGTTGCTTTCATTTCCTTTCATTTTGCATTTTCTTTCATTGAAATATATGCACTAATACCTAAGATATGATGTTTTTACTAACGTAACCCTAAATCTCACATTTCACTGAAAATTCTTGCCTGCCCAGTAAAGAGCTAAAATTTAAATTAAACCAAGTCATGCATTTGCACTATTAATTGTAAAGTATGAGTTTCAGAAACTGATTGTCAGTATATTTTAATAACATGGATTCAAATAATTTCTTGACATTTTACTTGTTTTCAATCAGTATTGTAAAAACTATGAATGCTGCTTACCTTGTTTTCACTTGTGCTGTGCTGTGTGTGTGTGTGTGTGTGTGTGTGTGTGTGTGTGTGTGTGTGTGTGTGTGTTATTACTCTGATTTGATTATTTGTATTTCTTTATTTGTATCTTATATTTTTTATTTTGCTGTCTTAATTATTTATTTGAATCTTTGGTGTTTTGTTGTCTTAATTGACAGTATTCCAGCATGGCAAAAGAAAAAACTGAAAATATTCGTAAACGGCCATCTCAGACTCAGAGGTTATGTAAAGTTTTAATATAATTTTATTAAATATGTTGCATATTTGATAATATTATCATAATTAGTAATATGACTTTATTTGTATAGGAATATAGTTGTGTGGTCAATCATAAGACAGTGTGGCCTTGAGTTTTGTAATATTTTATACCATTTTGTCTTAAAGTTGCAGAACTACAGTAGCCTTTAATTTTAAATTGAGATAGTTTGAAGTTCATTTGTTTTAAAGTAATTTTTAAAGACTTGTATGATTTGCTTTATTGTTTCATTATTTATTATAGTCAAATTGAAATACTGTATTGTAAACTCAGCTGCACTTTACATAAAGGTGCATATGTTAAAAATCATTTAGAATAAATTCTTAAACTGAAAATGAATTTCTCATTACTTTAGGGCAAAATGTAACTAATTATAATAAACTAAAGAAAGAAATTGTAATAATAAAAGAATAGTACACTTACTAATATAGTATACTTATATTACAGTTCACTGCAAGATATGGTATACTGATAAAAATAAACATTCCTCAAAATAAACAATATGCTTCATTCACCTGATATGAATTTTGCCACTTGGCGTTGATATCAAAATAATATTTTCTTTGAAATTGCATCTGGAAATGTGTTATCTCCTCTTTTATTTGTGCTTGATTTTTTTATAGTTTACATGGCAAAATTAAATCATCCATTTCACTTGATACAAAATTAGAAAACATTTTAAAACACTTTAAAGTGGAAGAGATACAGTCATATTAAACTAGTTTTCCTTTTTTTTTTCACATGCCTTGAGAACAATTAGCAAAGATTCCATATAGAAAATCAACATGTTGATCTGATGGATGCTCTTTAAATTTATTTTATTATTAATGAGATGTCTGAAAAGTAGAAATTGAAACAAAAAGAGAAAGTATGTTTGACACTGATGTCCATGACTTTAAAAGATCACTTTATTTCTATTTTCTCTTTATACCTTTGTATTTCCTGTTCTTGTTGTATTATGTATTTTTATAAATACAGTTAATTGCTTTTAATGCTGTTATTTACATATTATCCTTTAATTTTTATTTGTTTTCATATTGTGTGTGTGTGTGTGTGTGTGTGTGTGTGTGTGTGTGTGTGTGTGTGTGTGTGAATTCACATTAAATAGTTTTCATTAGTGTTAACACATATGCATATTTGTGTGTGTCTGTGTATTCTGTGTATGTGTGCATGCTTGAATTTATATATGTGTATGGAGGTTTATATGTAAAATTGAGCATTCATTTGAACAAGCAGTTATATTAAACTTGTATATGCTCATTTCTTTGGGTTCATTTTTAATTGCAGAGCTAAAAAAGTTGATGCCACACAGGATCCTCCTAAAAGTAAAAGGGATTACAGATTGACATTGATTAATCTTTTGCTGGCCATCTTTGCCTTTATGTCATTTCGTTACCTGTTCACTGGGTACCTCACAGCACATGATGAGTATGTTAGATTTGTTGGAAAGGATTTGACTACCAGCAAGGTTGTGTTTGAAGTACCTTGCTCCAAGGATTATGATGCAGAAAAATTTACTGGTGAAGAGTTATTGTTTATTGTTATTTTCTTGGGTATATTCAACAATTAATCATCAGCAAAGTATACACAATCCAATTTTTTTATATGTATATACAATTTATACTTTAATTAAGAATAATTTTTATTTTTATTAAAAATATCTAAAATTGTTTTCAATTCTATTTCTTTGCAGTTATTTTTAAACCAAGATATATAACATGCACATGCTGAGTGTTAAAGCAAAGTTAATGATTACCATTTATCAATGTGACATTTTAAAAAAATTTCCTTTTATTCCTTTCAGCAGCCAATTAAGATTGGAATAAATATGTTACAGTTGGAAATCAGGTCCTATTTTCTCTCAAATTAACGTAAACTCTGTCAATTTATCACTTATTTCTGCTAATATGAAATTATTCAAGCATCCAGAAGTGGACAGGGGGGACTTCTTGTTAAATATTATTCACCTCTCTGTTTTAAAACAGAAATGCTGGTTGTTTAAATAATTGCAGTTTAAATAGATAGGTAGTGAGATATACAAACAGATATGTAGATATGAAATCAAGATTTATTTTCACACAGTAGACTAGTATCCTCAGTTATTTTTTAAAATAATTTATTTCAGTTATTTTGAGCATGCTATTTCATGATATATTCAATATTGTCATGCTTTGTATCTTACTCCAGAATTCTCAATTAAGATTACTCCTCTTTTGGTTTTTTATCTTTTGATTTTTCTTTAAAAGAATAATTTTTAATTGATTTTTTTTAATTTACAATTTATTGAGTTTATTTTTGTAAATTTTTAATGTGTAGCATCTACATTATCTAACCGAGATATCTGGGTTTGACAAAAACTAGCATCCAGGATATGTAAAATAACTTTAAGGCAGGTAGAAATCATTACTAAAAATACATTGCCCTATATGTAGCTGTAGTGTGTGATAATATAATTTACATGCACAGAGATAGCAGAATATGTTTATAATATTGTAACATCACTGGTATCTGATTAAGGAAGAAGAAAAACATCTGCTCCATGTGTAAAAAAATAAATAAATCCATATTTGCCTCTACATTTCCAAGTTGGCACATCTGCAAGATAAAATTAGTTTTCAAGTCCAATAAAAAGGAAAGTTGTAGTGGAGATTTTTTTTTTGCTTCTCCAGTTATGCTGGAGAACTCTTGAGGTAAAAATATGAAGCACTGACCTGAAAACCTAAATTTCTTGGTAGACAACCTTTCAGATAGTTAAATCTTTATTCTACCTGTGTGAAGACCTGCTGGTAAAATGAATTTGTTGAACCCTGTAAACACACACACACACACACACACACACACACACACACACACACACACACACACACACACACACACACACACACACACACACACACACACACACATGCATAATAAATACAGGCATTAACATACAGATTCATATATGCTTAATTCTGGTTCATTTGGCACAAGTATCTTATCACTAGAGGCAGGAATATCTTGCTACTGATGAAGCGTATTCTGTTCACTCACCTTCTCATTCCATATTATTTGAGGTGTGAGCAGGTTTTAGAATATTGCTTTCTTATGCCAACAGAGTGTAAACCAAAGAAATGTGCTCGAGTTGTGAGAGATGATGTTGTGTCAGAAGAAGATGCCAGATTTCTGCTCAGGTATGCATTATTGAATTATTATTATTATGCAATTTAAATGATTTATATCAGTGGTCCCCAACCTTTTCATCGCCGCGGACCGGTCAACGCTTGATAATTTTGCCGCGGACCGGTCAACGCTTGATAATTTTACCGCGGCCCGATGATGTGGGGGGGGACGTTGATTGTTTATATTTTAGATTGTTTTGATTTAATAATTTTAATTTAATTGTATTTAAACGTGCCTTCAAATTAAAATACAGTTACACCAAAAAATGAATATAAAGTGATTTAACATTTTAACTCACTAGAACGCTAAATCAGAGAGAACCCTGAGCTTGTTTCTTTGCAACGAGAGGGTTCCATCTGGGGGTAATAGGAGACAATTACACCCGAAGTGAGTTGCTTATGTCCATCCGTTGTTTTGTTTTGGTTGCTGTCACTGCAGAAAACCCCGCTTCACACAAATAGGATTCGGAAATGGCATTACGGATTTAAGTGCTGTGGTGGCCGTTGTTGTATTGGCAGGTGAGGGGGTTTACAGAGCCCAGGATAATACCACATCGTCTGTACTTAGTGTGTATGTGCGCCCAGGATGTTCACTCCCCACCCTGTAATGTTCACCAGTGGTGTTGTTGTTGTCGTTGGCACTGTTGTTGTTGATGTCCCCGGTAGCCGTTGGACTGTATGTAGGTGGGTGTTGGCGGCAAGCATTAGTTGAATTAGATCCGCAATGGGGTGGTTATAATATCCCCACTGCATGTGATGTTGCTCCCTGTGCTGCCACCGTTGTTGTTGTTGTTATCGGCGGTGGTTGTTGTCGCAGCGCTGCCGTTATTGTTGTGGATTCTGGTTGTTGTGGCTGTAGTAGATGATACTGTTGTTGTCGTCTGATGTGTTGTGGCGGGCGCCTTCTTTTTGATTTGGGGCTCCGTTTTGTAGTGTTTCCTCGTGTGTCTGTTGTGGTTGTCTTTGTTGCAGTCCCTGGTGGTGACTCTGGCTGTGGATTGGGGGCAGTTGGTTTAGTCGTTGTTGTTGTTTCTTATGGTGTAGTTGGAGCGTTGTCGACTTCTGTTTCGGTCTTTGCGTCAGTTGTCTTCACTTCTTTTTCTGTTTGTATTTTTCTTTCTTGCGTCTTGATATGTACCGTTTGTGTGCTGGAGATATTTTGGCGTTTCTTCTTATTTTCGGTGGTAGTTGTTTTAATTTCTTTTTCTTTGCTGATAGAGCTTGTAGTCTGAGTTTCCTTATTATATGTTGTGGGTTTTTGGAGTTTGCGAGAATGCCTGGCTGATTTCTTGTTTTGCTGTTTGAGTTGAATTCACTTTGGCCTTAGGTGGAATTTTCCAGATGATGTTGGTGTTTATTCCACTTTCTCTTGTAGTGGCTTGTAGAGTTTGGGTGGAAACGTGGCTTTTTCCTTTGACTGTTTGAGTTGTGCCGTCTTCCTGTGTGGGTTTTCGCGTTGTTTTCTCCTTTTCCGTTTGTGAAGAGCGTGTTTTTGTTGTCGGCGTTATTTTCCAGAAGATGTATGTCTGTGTTTCACAGTCTGTTGATGTAGTTTTTTTTTTTTCCGGTTGTCTTGTCAGGTGCTTGTTTAAAATCTTATGATGACCAATTGCGGTTAAGATGGCTTGCTGTCTAGTGTAAGTTCATCTTCTGTTTTTGTGTGTCAACAGCAAATTAGTGAACGCATTTTTTAGTTCAACGTTTTTAGTTTCTAGTGTGAAGGTGAAGGGGGTAACTTTTCGTATGCCCCCATTTTCGGTTGGTTTGCTGATTTCACAGCAGTATTTTGTCCAGTCTTCTCCTTTGTACTTCTTAATGTTTGCATCTCTTCAAGCCTCTTTTGCCGTATCTGTCTCAGCTGTGCTATGCGCTCGTTTGTGAAACAGAAAGGGTCGTCCGCATCTTCTGTGACTGACTCAGAATCGCGTAAAATGTCACTTGGTGGAGTGGGCAGTAGTGGCATTTTTGCCAGCCCTGAAAAGGGCTGAGTCTTAGTGCTGGTTTGTCTGGTGTGGCGCTTTGACATGACTCTCCTTCCGGCGGTCCAATGGATGGAGTGCGTTCGTCGGTGGTCCGAAGCGAAGTGTGTTGGTGTGGTTGGGAAGTAGCGCTCGAATTCTTTAAAAGCAAAGACAGATGATCGTGCACCAACTGGGAGAATGAATGTTCAGACTCAATCTCGTCCATGGAAAGTCGCACAAACCCGAAAGAAATACACCAGAGTAAAAATAAAATTGGGGGGCCCTGTACCATTTGGTCCGCGGACCGGTACCATATGGTCCACGGACCGGTACCGGTCCGCGGACCGGGGGTTGGGGACCACTGATTTATATGATCCTATATAACCATTTGATCTTTGCTCCATACACATTAGTGTGCCTGAGCCTGGTTGAGGTAAGCTTACCTATTATCTTTGGCCTTGTACAATTTCTCTGTGAGTTAAATGATTTTTACAACAGCGTGGTCTTCAGTTGATACCTCACTTGTGTTCTTCACAAATGCTTAGGTAAGCTTTTATATTTAATTAATCTTGGCAGTACAATTTCTCTTGAACAGTGTTTGATCTTGATTCTCAGGAGTGTGCCAGACCATTATTTTTTGTAAGTAAAATTAAGATAAGTAAAGATAAGGTTAGTAAATATAAGTAAGTGTACCTTTTCTTCCTGAGTTAATGTTTATTTGTATTGTTACACCAAGTCAAACATGTAGGTTATTTCACGGTGGGACAGTCCAAATAAACATGAAATAAATTCAGGTAGACATGATTAAAATTTGTTGTTAAAAATGAAAGTAGATTGTAAAAAAGGGGAACAGGTCATTAGAAATTATTAATAGCAGCAAATACTGAGTTGTACATAAAGTTACTCAGGAGTACAGCAATTATCAGTGTTTCTTAAAGTTTATAAAGTTTCTTGAGAAAGTCTTAACACTTTATCAGCTGAAATAGGACAAAATAAAGTTTTCAATGTAACAAAGTTAAAATATTTGTGGCTTATGAAAGAGTAAAATTTACAGTATATAACCAACAAGGGTTCCTGACAAAAATGACATTTTGGAACATCTTCTCCACTATGTAGATATGAATGTGTTAGTTAGGATTGTCCTGTTTTAAGGCAACATAGTAAGGCATCTTCACATCTTGAATTGTATAGTTTCACAGGTATGTTGGAAAAACTGGATAGATAGAGCACAATTCATTGTGAATTTGATCTTCCCAATCTTATTGCCAGATAGAATCAGCATAATCAGTAACACAGGATTTAACATCAGACAAGTGGATATACCCAATAGGTGACAAGTTACCAAGAGCTGCTTTCGCTGTGGCACCAACCTTGTCATTGCCCTGTATAACAATATGACTGGGAATCCAACAAAAATGTCCTTTCCTTTATTTAGTAAATAGGTATGATTCAAGTATTTCATTAATTAGGTGAGGTTAAAGTTAGGGTTTTGTAAAGCTAACAAGACTGTAAGAGAGCATGAGAGAATTAAAAAGTTAGAGGAGTTGGAAACATAAATATGTTTTAAGGAAGGCTTTGGCTTCTGCTGAAGATACTGAACTATGATTTTGAATATGGCATGAGAGATGTGTGTTATTATTTTATACTGCAGCAACTGCAAACTTTTTTACGTGTTTTAGATTCATCACCCCAAAATACATTCAAAGCCAGGGTATATTTCCATTATTTCTGAAAGGTGTTATTTAAAAAATAATTGAGTTTCTATCCTTTTTCATGACTTTAGGTTAAATTAAAATGTATGTTTTGCGTCATCTAAGGAAGGGTCGTTGTCATAGTAAACAGGTTTATATGATCAAGCTTGGTATTTGCTGTCTTTAAGTAAGGTTGATACTGGAGAGAGAGGAGAGGGGTAGATTTCATTTGGATGGATCTGAAAGTAGGAGTCATTATGTTTGAATACAAAGTTATAAACTGGATTGTTTGGGTTGATTTTAATTTTAATACATAGTTTAAGGTAAATTTAATTCTGTGTTTTAAGAATGATTTTTTGTAATTGTATACAAGCTATGATCAGGCATTATCCAAAATGTACTGGAGAGAGCCAAAGACCCTGACTGTGTATGATTTTAACTACAATTTGGTCTTCATTTGATACTTTTGGTTTCTAGACATCTTCAAGGTATGTTTATATATTTAATTATCTTTGTTGTGTACTTTTTCTTTTATGAGTTTATTGAATTTAACAATTTGATTTTCGTAGGACTCACTAGTATACTATCATCTACAAGGTAAGTTTATATATTTAATTATCTTCGGCAGTTTCTGACTTCTGTTTAAGTTCAACGAATTTAACATTAGTTTCATTTTACTTGATGGCACTATCTTGCTAAACAGTTGCTAAGTTTAATGATTTTAATGAGTCTATATTTGTTTTGAAAGATTATAGTAACAATATTGTTTTTAATTTGTTTAGAGATAATTGTATTCCCCCCCCCAAAAAAAAAAAAAAAAATCTATTTTGAAAAGTTTGTTTATTTTCAGTGTTGCAAAACGTGGTCTTGCATTGGGAGGTTCTCGTGGAGGGGTAAGATTTATTCCTTTTTGATAAAAGAAATATTTTTAAAATGTTATACAACCAGTTAGAATAGACAAACTCTAGTTAGAATCAGTAATTAAGGGCAATGGTTGTAGTTTCAGAATATCAGCAGATAGCATAATGCAGTTGACTGTAGCAAAAAAATTTCAGTTCTTATGTCCAGGAAGCAGAATTTATTAAAAAGTCATGTCTCCCACTTTTGTTGGGAATTATTATTAAATTTTAAATCAACCTCATAAGTGTTTGTTTTCTAGTTTAAATTGAAATGGCAACATTATTTTATGCAATATATTAGTTTGATTAGAACTGAAGCATTTCTAGGTCACATATATAAGATACAATTTCCTTTGATGATTGTGAAAATAAATTGGATGAAAAGGAATTGCAGCTGTCAACAGATGCATTTTTACATATTATTTATATAAAATAACAACAATTAGGATTCAGTCAGACAAAATATTAGTGTTTGGTGTTTCTCTAATTTCAAAAAATTTCCTATGATGATTGTGAAAATAAATTGAATGAAAATAAATTGTGACTATCAACAGAAGTATTTTTACATATTACCTAAATAAAATAACAACAATTATGATTCAATCAGACAAAATATTAGTGTTTGGTGCTTCTCTAATTTCAAACAAAAAATTGTCATACATTTTGCTTTTCAGTCTTTAAAAGGAAAAATAATCCTAATCATTATTATTTGTAATGACATAATCCTTCTTCTCACCTATACCACCACCTTAATCATCTTATTTTAGTTCTGAATGAAGTAAAATTAATATATGATTACAATAATAAATAATTTATGATTTATTTTAGTCTTACTGAATATTTTCTTCAAGTAATCTATGTGTATGGCAAGTAACTTATGTATTGTGCATGAGTGAATGAATGAGTGAGCCACCCTTATTCAAACAGCCCTGAAATGAGAAGATTTCTCCAGAACAAGAAATCATGTCAGTTTATAAAATCAAACAAGAACTGCTATAACAAAAAAATCTGGTACTAATGAGGTGATAACTCATGAAGAAACATTTTAAAAAGGTCATCTAGCAAAATGCAACCCTGGAGCATTCACTTCTGAGTTCTCAAAAGCTTCTGATGTTCCCTCTTTTTTGTCGCTGTTTTCATAATTACTTTTAATTACAATCATCTGTAATTAATTTAATACTCTATATATTTGTATGCATTACGTCAAATATATCTTTTAATCAAAACATAGCATCATAGATGGAGGGTGATGAATTACAGACTGTTCTAGGATTTGCAAAATTAAAAAAATTCTTTTTGAATGAGATGCCCTGTGTGTGTGTGCGTGCATGCATGTTATTTTTAATTATTAATTTATACTTGCAGGCATCAATTTTAGATCTTCATTCTGGTGCATTATCAGCAGGAGACAATTTTGTCAACATATATAAGTATGTGTTTAGGATTTTAACGTAGAAATTAAATTAAGAAAATGTTTTTCATCAACTTTAAAAAGAAATTATACATTTAGTACATCTTAAATTGTAGTGTCAATTTGTATAATAATAATTTAATATTTCATTAAAGGGATGATATTATTTAATTATGAGAATTAATTTTGCTCTTAAATTAAATTAAATTTTTTAAACAAACACAATATTTTGCTGTTGTTGCTTAATGTGTGTGTTATTATTAACAGTAACATTTATTCGTTTTAAAAAATATTTATTATTTCACATAAATGTAGTAATATATCCCTATATCCTTATGACCAAAGATAATTTTTTTCCAAATGTTTCTTTGATTTACTGTTCTGTTTGTGTGACTGAATTATATTTGGATTTTTCAACCCCTTTTCATCGAGAATTTCACAATATTATAACATAATATATTTTTGCAAGTGATCTTTATCTATAATCTTCTAATAAAGTATCTTTAAGTCAGTGATTTTTCTCAAACTTCAGAAAAAGTTCATAAGAATAAGAATAATGTAGAACTTGGTTTGGAGGGAAAACCCAGCTGTTTTAATCTGCATATTCTGTCTGGGATGTTAGCAACTCATTTCAGTATTTAACAATACTGCCTATTGTATATTTATAGCATCTCTTTAAACAAGTGTATCTATTTAATTTTGAACTTGAAATGAACTTTAGGATATGACAACTCTTTATGTTTTAAACACATTAAATTTCTTTCCCCAACCCCATCCTGAAAAATCACACCACTTATTAAGCTTCAACTACAATTTCCATTCTTTCAAAGAAAACCATGATTTTGTTGCAGACTATTAGCACACCAGGAAGAACCTATTTTTAGTTTTGAAGACTTTGAAGTCTATCGGTATGTACTTTCCATGTGTTATTCCTTCATAAATTTGTATGATTTAAAAGAGAACTAGAATTTCTTCCTTTTAAATATAATCTGTGAGTTGTGGAAAGTGCTAGCCATTATTAATTATAAAGTCTTCATCGAGGGCCTCTGTGTAGGTTGGAAATGAATGCATTCTTATGTATAAAATTTTGTCTGTGTTTTGATGATAAGTTCGCAGATTGAATTACTTCATAATGGATGTCTCAGTGAAGTGAGGGAAAACAGATAAATAAAAAATAAACTATGATATTTTGAATAAAATTTAAAAAATAAAATAAAAAAGAATTATTTATTGTTTTAAAATTTCTTTTCAGCAAAGTAAAGAACCAGATTCACAATGCTATTGCAGATGAGTTTGATATTCCGAAGCCTCTGCTCTATCTTACAAAACCCACATTTTTCTCACGCATGAATACCACTCCACCTAGTACAATTCATGATGAATATTGGCACCCTCACATAGACAAGGTTGGTTTAACCCACATTTTTTCTCACGCTTCAATACCACTCCACCCAGTGTAATCCTTAATCAGTACAGCACCCTTTCAACACTACTCAGCATAATCCACAATCAATACTAGCACCCTCACATACACAAAGTTGGTTCATTTCACATTATTTCTTATGCTTTAACATCACTCCACCCAGATCAATACTACTAGTAGAATCCTCACTAAACATGGTTGGTTTATCAGTCTTTGAAAATACAATTAAAAATTTATATATCTACACATAGACGAGTTGGTTTATTCATCTTTGAACACACAATTAAAAAGCAATAGATCTACATGTAGACAAATTGGTTTATCAGTCTTTGATAATTCATTTAAAAAGTAATATATCTAAGCATAGACTAGTCGATTTATCAGTCTTTGAGAATGCTGATAAAAGTGATTTATCTATAGGCAAAGTTTTTTAGTCAGGTTCTGAAAATCTTGATACAACCATTCATGGACTAGATCATCAGTCAGTGGAATGTTAGAGCACTCACACATAATACTGTCAGTCTGCCATTTGTTTAAGATGCTGAAGAATTTACCTATATAACATAAAGTTTGTCATACCTTCAATATAGTATACAATCACATTTAAATCATATCTTTCAAACATTTGTGAAAAAGCAGTATTATTATTAGTTAGTACTCCACTAGATTCTATCATAGATAATATGCAAGGATATATATTTAAGTAGGTTCAATCATATATAATATGCGATGATATATATTTAAGTAGGTGAATAAGTTTTGTCAGAACTTCAGAATACAAATTTAGTCCCAAACATGCAAAGAGTATGTCAAATTTGAAATGTGTACAACAGATTATACAAGTCTGTATTTGTTTTTTTGTTGTTGTTGCTTCTATCTCAAGGCTATCTTTACCATTGCTGGTCTGACACTCTGAACCCAATTTATGTTTATGTTCACAGTACTAGTTTACAATGATAATGCTTTTGTTTCCATTTGCAGGAGACTTATGGCTCATTCCATTACACATCTCTTTTGTACCTCTCCACATATGGAAAAGATTTTGATGGTGGCCGATTTGTCTTTGTGGATAAAGATAGCAACAAAACTGTGGAACCCCGTCTTGGTATAAGACCTACATATATGGTTGCATGCATGTGTGTGTGTGCGTGCATGCGTGCGTGTGTGAGATAAAGTTATTTTTCATAGATTCTTTATTTATTACATAACATATCCTATTATAAAGGTTTTCTGATAGATGCAAAAACCATGTGAGCACAAGATATACAGAAGAAAAAAGTTCTTTTAAGTACATGTATGTGAATAATGGGTTTTTTGCTGTAAAACTAATCTTCTTGTGTTTTTCGTTACAAACTGAGACCTTGACTAAAAATAGACAGAAGGGAGGCAAGTTCTAATGATTTTGCTAGGTCTCCTATCAGCCTGCTTCATTTGTAAGAGTCTCATTTTCTAAATCACACACAAAAAACAAAACAAAACAAGAAAGTGGGAGAAGAAGTTAATAGTAATATGGAGATTCAGATTCATTTGGTTATCAATTTCATTACATAGTAATAACCTTACATTAGTTATCAGTTGTATTGCATAGTCACAATCTTAAATTGGTTATCAGTTTCACTACATAGTCATAACCTTAATTCAATTATCAGTTTCATTACATAGTCACAACCTTAAATTAGTTATCATTTTCATTATGTAGTCATAACCTTAAATTAGTTTTCAATTTCATTATGTAGTCATAGCCTTAAATTAGTTATCAATTTCATTACATAGTCTTAACCTTAAATTATTGTGAGGTTCTGAAAGCCTCTGACATAATGATCAAGACATTGTGATGATTTAGAAACACTGGACTTTTGTGAAGAATTAAATCTCAAGGAAGTTTCATTAGAACTATTACAACTTAATTTTCTAACCCTTCTATAAAGTAACTAATTTGATTATTTGACTAAAAACCTACAAGTGATATTTTGTTATTTTGATCTATGGAGATGTATTCTTCAGGCCTTCCTTAACTGGTTCCAAGAAAGTGGGTCATAGGTCAGTGTATGTGAACATAGCTCTGATGCCATACATTAGTGATATTCCTGTTACTTGTACCACTATGATGTATCAAGTGCATCTAAATCGCCCTAATTTTGCCCATTAACTAGGAATTTTCACTAAAAATAATAAACAGTAGCTATTAACGCGATTCAGTTTTATGGACACCAGTTATATATAGCGAGGTTTCACTGTAGTAGCAGATGACACAAAAGTTGAAAGTTTCAAAATGATCAAATGTTAGGACTAGCGGTCTTCATCATTTTCAACTTTACCGGCATATTAACAATAAACAGTCTGTATATTGAGTACAGTAATATTTTTGTTGTACACACTATCTCTCCTATGTTGTTTTAAACTAAATGAAGGGCTGAGTGAACATGTATGAACCAGAGTATTCCTATTTTGTTTTAATGTTTTTTTCTGCATTAGACTGCATTAACCTTTCAGTACCTTGAGACACCAAAGTCAGAAGGGTAATTTAATTTCCTGTTCTTAACCCTAGATCAAACTTCAGTTTAAATCTGCTGTTACTATTTTATTTTACCATTTTGTTTATTTTCAGAGGCATTCCTTCTATAAATCCTGACCTATTAAATTGTAGCATGAACCATTCTTGTACAGTTTGTCTTGTCAGTATGGAGATAAAAACGTTTTCAAGAAAACGTTGTTTATGTATTATATAATATTTTAATAGATTTTGTGCATATATTTTAACATTTTGCTAATATATTCTTATGCACTCTATTAGACACATCTTTCATTCATGCACTTAAATGTGATATGATTAGGGTGGAATATTGATATAAATCTTATTCAGCATTACTCTGCCTGTTTGCAGCATGGCCTCTTTGTCACTACATATGATAATAACTGGCTTGAGCAGGGGAAGTAAATTATGCCGCAGTGTTGGAACATGGACAACATGTTTTGTATTTAAAAAAAATACTACTTATAACTAATTGACTTGAAAATATTTAGAATATGAATAATAGCAAAAACGTTATGTATTTAAAAAAATACTACTACTTATAACTAATTGACTTGAAAATATTTAGAATATGAATAATAGCAAAAACGTTTTGTATTTAAAAAAATATCACTAATTATAACTAATTGACTTGAAAATATTTAGAATATGAATAATAGCAAAAACGTTTTGTATTTAAAAAAAATATCACTAATTATAACTAATTGACTTGAAAATATTTAGAATATGAATAACAGCAAAAACGTTTTGTATTTAAAAAAATATCACTAATTATAACTAATTGACTTGAAAATATTTAGAATATGAATAATAGCAAAAACGTTTTGTATTTAAAAAAATATCACTAATTTTAACTAATTGACTTGAAAATATTTAGAATATGAATAATAGCAAAAACGTTTTGTATTTAAAAAAATATCACTAATTATAACTAATTGACTTGAAAATATTTAGAATATTAATAACAACAAAAGGGAGGGGTAGATCAAACATCTTTTAAAATTACCCTCCAGATAATCTTTTTAATTATTAAGCTGCGGTTCTTCCCTAGGGGAGACAAATGAAACTGGGAACTTCTAACATACCTCCTGGCAAATGTGCCCATTTTAACTGTTTTATCAACTAGTCAGTCATATGTGTTGTTGAGCTATGGTGGTGGGGTTGGTTGTTGTTGTGTTCTGTTTTGATTTGTTTTACTTTTGTTAAACAATCACTTTAGCTCAGTTTTCTTTCTTGATTCCTATTGATGTTTGTTTGAGCTTTGAAGTTGTTTATTTTGTGTTTTTAAATATTCACTTGTGGCAGCCTTCTGCTTCTTTTCCTAAATAGTTTTCAATTGCTCACGCTTTCCTCTTCACTGATCTTGGGTGGGCCTGAATAGTTTTCAAGTGCTCACACTTTCCTCTTCACTCATCTTGGGTGGGCCTGAATAGTTTTCAATTGCTCACGCTTTCCTCTTCACTGATCTTGGGTGGGCCTAAATAGTTTTCAAATGCTCATACTTTCCTCTTCACTGATCTTGGGTGGGCCTGAGGAGTCTATTTTGCTTTCTTCCATACAAGCAGAGCTTTATTTTTAACTGAAACTCTCTTTACTACACTAGTGGGCTTATTAATTTTGCATGAAAACATTTTTAAAAAATCTCTGCCTTTTCTGTTTTAGATGGCATTTTTAATATTGCTTTTAAAAAACGTGTGATTGTCACTTTCGCTATATAATATATATTTTATATATTTATCTGATACCAGTATCTTTAAGCCTTCTCTGAACATGAACACTCTGTGACAGATGACCACAGGAGTGTTTGAATGAATAAATAAATAGTTAGATAAAACATAATTAAATAACAAAATTTAGCTTATTTAAATTAATTTTATTTCAGCATTAATCCAAATAAAAGTAGATTAACTTTTTTTTATAATGAATATTTGCTATTTAACATTAATGTTATGTCTTTTTGCTGCAGTTAGAAAGAATTCAACTAGTGAAAATGATCAACCCTATTCCCCCTACCCCAAATATACTGTTTAATATATTTGTAGTGCACCTTTGTGCTAAACAAGTAAAAATAGTAGATTTATGTTTTTTCACTAAAAACTTTTCTTGTTCTTTTCTTATACTGTCAATATTTCTTCCTTGACAAGATTCTCTCCTTTGTTGAATATTGTTGTGTGTTAATGTGTCTGTGTGTATACACATCTGGTTTTATTAGGTTATGATTGATTATGTTTTCTTAATGTAGATTTAATTAAAATGTTTTTGTTTTGTTTTAGGTCGAGTGTCCTTCTTTACATCTGGTTCAGAAAATCTTCACTTTGTTGAAAGGTTGCGAGATGGTGTACGTTATGCCATCACTGTTTCCTTTACATGTGATCCACAGCAAGCTATTACAGACCCAACACTGAAATAAAATCATGAATTCACTTTATTTCTTTATGATAAAATAAAACATTTTTGTATTAAACAACTTGCCTCAATATTTCTACATTATTAACTTAACAGAGGATTGAAAAAGATATATAAGCATGTTTGTATGCCTGGTTTAACAATATTGTTTATATTACTATATATATGTATGTAGTTTACATTTACCGATAAAGTGTATGCATATTTTTAAGGATTTATTTCACTTTTGAAAGATCTTATTAAAATAGTTTTAATAGATAACAGTGCTACTTTAATATATTTTTTAAAATTTTAAATTCTAACAACAACAACAAAAATGTAATCAGTGTGGTGCAATCCACTGCCATTGATGTTACCCTCAGCATACAGTACATACACGTAAGGTATTTTTTTTTTGGGGGGGGGGATGTCTACAACCCAAGAGTAGTTATGTGTTTTTAATATTGTATTTGTTTCAATTATCAAGTATGTCACTTTTAAATAACTGTTGAATTGCAACTGGCAGTATATACACAGTATGACGCCTACATCACACTAGTTATTGGTTATGATTATTATTAACCAATTAATCATCCATAACTAATTACAAGTGATGAGAATCTAAATTTATGTTATTAATAATTCTCCACAAGACACCCACTCATCTCTCTCACATAATTTAAATATTATTAATTAAAAAATATTTCTTAATGCTTTTTTAAAATGTTCCAAAAACGTAAACTTTTCTCGTTAGTGCTGTAGTTAACATTTTTACTAAGCCCACACACAGTTGGTGTTTCAAAAAACGTTAACTTTTCTCGCTAGTGCTGTAGTTAACACTTTTACTAAGCCCACACACAGTTGGTGTTTCAAAAAACGTTAACTTTTCTCGCTAGTGCTGTAGTTAACACTTTTATTTTGTCCACACACACGGCGTATCAAAAAACGTTACATACACAATTCCAATTTCGATATTATCTTTGCAGTTGAGGATATAATAGAATTTTACTATTGTGTTACAGGTGACTGCATAAAGGTAATGATAGTTTTATACTGCAGTGTGAATATATATATATATAAAGTCCTTTCCCATCTCCTTTACTAAAGGTCTGTTGGCGACATCAAGCCGTTTCTCACCGGCTATATTAAAAGTCTGCTGGCGGCACTAAACCCTTGCTCATCTGTACTAAAGGCTTGCTGGCGGCACTAAACCCTTGCCCAACTGTACAAAAGGCTTGCTGGCGGCACTAAACCCTTTCCATTTCTAGTACAAAAGGCTTGATGGCAGCACTAAACCCTTGCCCAACTGTACAAAAGGCTTGCTGGCGGCACTAAACCCTTTCCATTTCTAGTATAAAAGGCTTGCTGGCAGCATTAAACCCTTTCCATTTCTAGTACAAAAGGCTTGCTGGCAGCATTAAACCCTTTCCATTTCTAGTACAAAAGGCTTGCTGGCAGCATTAAACCCTTTCCATTTCTAGTACAAAAGGCTTGCTGGCAGCATTAAACCCTTGCCCAACTGTACAAAAGTCTTTTGCTGGCGGCACTAAACCCTTGCCCAACTGTACAAAAGGCTTGCTGGCGGCACTAAACCCTTGCCCAACTGTACAAAAGTCCTGTTGGCAGCATTAAACCCTTTCGACCTTCTATACTGAAGGCCTGCTGATGGCATTAAACCATTATCCATCTGTACTAAAGGCGTGCTGGTGTACTAAAACCTTTATCCATCTGTACTAAAGGCGTGCTGGTGCACTAAAACCTTTATCCATCTGTACTAAAGGCGTGCTGGTGCACTAAAACCTTTATCCATCTGCACTAAAGGCGTGCTGGTAACTATGTGATTGCTTAAAGACTGAAACTCAGAAAATACGTTTTAATTGGACGGCAGAACTTCACCACTAGAAGAAATTCTCTCCCTTTTTCAGATATCGATTTGGCTCTTCTGTTGTCTCCTATGAACTTCATATTATTTTCACATATAAAAAGTAATTTTTATATATATGGAGTAAATTAGGAGTAAATGCGTGTTCGTGTATTTATTTAAAGTCAGTGGTGGAATTTGAAATTAAACATTATGTGTAAAAATTAACGATAATGAAGCTGGTCGGTACTTAGTGTAACAATTAATCGACATAAGCTTAAAGGAAAAATATCGAAAATAATTAACAGACCTACTTTTACAATTGACAGCCTGATTTCAATTTTAAGCAAGAACCATATTGTTGTCCTATTTAACTCGTCCCACAAAAAAAACCCAAAAAAACAACACAATGCAACAACATAAACTGAATGAAACAAAGCAATCACATACCTTCGTCTCGTCCCCCCAAAAAACAAAGAAAGAAAGAAAGATCTTTTGTGTTGGTGATAATTACAATAATGCCTCTTGCCGTCTCCAAGACGTAGTATTAAAGTGGAATTCTTTGCACTGGGGATCCAGAAGTTGGCCGCGCGGGTTAGCGCGTGAGGGCCAGTGTGCCAACATTGTCGCCATGAGCTCGTCAGCGGTCGCGTCGTCTTCACAATTCCCTAACACTGGGAATCTAATCTGAAAACAAAGTGAAATAAACAATTCGGCAACACGTGTAAGCCCTTTATGTGACTGTTGGGGAAGGGGTCGCAAATACATCTATCAAACGTGACACGAATATGTAACGTGGCCTATCTGTTGACAGAAAATCGACTCCCTGGACTCCAAACATTGCTCGTTAGTGTTGCGAAGAATGTCAGTTCAGGAAGAAAAAAGATATTTAAAAAAAAAAAAACCCACCACAAACAACAAGTGTTGAAAAATGTGGATGTAGCGTCATGCCGTGATGTCGCGCCAGAGGCTGCACAGTCTACATGTAAATATTGTTTTTTTTAACACTAAGAAAATACGCTCTTTTTCGAGCCTCGCTCTCAGCAAGCAGGGTCAGTTTCTTTTGAATGCTTCAATGCCAGACTACCCGCACTTATCGATAATGACAACACCTCAATGCCAGACTGCCCGCATTTACCGATAATGACAACACCTCAATGCCAGACTACCCGCATTTACCGATAATGACAACACCTCAATGCCAGACTACCCGCATTTACCGATAATGACAACACCTCAATGCCAGACTACCCGCATTTACCGATAATGACAACACCTCAATGCCAGACTACCCGCATTTACCGATAATGACAACACCTCAATGCCAGACTACCCGCATTTACCGATAATGACAACACCTCAATGCCAGACTACCCGCATTTACCGATAATGACAACACCTCAATGCCAGACTACCCGCATTTACCGATAATGACAACACCTCAATGCCAGACTACCCGCATTTACCGATAATGACAACACCTCAATGCCAGACTACCCGCATTTACCGATAATGACAACACCTCAATGCCAGACTACCCGCATTTACCGATAATGACAACACCTCAATGCCAGACTACCCGCATTTACCGATAATGACAACACCTCAATGCCAGACTACCCGCATTTACCGATAATGACAACACCTCAATGCCAGACTACCCGCATTTACCGATAATGACAACACCTCAATGCCAGACTACCCGCATTTACCGATAATGACAACACCTCTCTAACGTCTGGAGCGTCTCCAGTTTTTAAAACCTCATTTCTAGAAGCAAACCTTTTCACTCTGATGATTTAAATAATTAACAACAACCGTAGTAACCTGTGGCTCACGGGCTTGTTAAAAATAAACTAAAAACTGTACAAGGAATCACGGTGGGCAAATGGTCCACGCAATCAAGCTTTAGAGAGAGAAGAGAGAAAAATGGCAGTAAGAATAGAAAATGACAACCCTGGAAATATCAATGACTTAATGTATTCTTGAACTCGTAGATGACAAACTTTTGACCGAAAAAGTTAAGAGAACTAATCAAAAATGTGTTCTTGAATTCGTAGATGACAAACATACGGGTTGGACAAAAGTATACATTAATGGTTTAATGGTTCGAGGGCCTATTGACTGATAAGACTGGGTCTGGGTATACATAATTAATAATAGACATTAGTTTCAGACTGGAGGATAACGCACACTTCAATATCCACAGTGACATGACGGGTATTCTGATAGGTATCACCCAGACAATGAAAGACAAACCTGATTATTGTATATGTTTCATGGCAAAAATTCTTTGGCATTGAACAAAGTTCTGTTCGTCTCACTCTCTCTCTCTCTCTCTCTCGTCTCTCATTTCATTCTCAGCTCTTGCCGCGTTGCATTCTCTCTCTCTCAGCCCTTTCTTCTCACCTCTCCTTCACAACTCTGCCTCCACCACCTTACTCTCATTCCTCTCGAGTTTGCCGGCGCCGTTTCTTAAAAGCCTAAATGTTTGCTCTCGTACAACCGTCAAAGAAGCAGAGAGACAGAAGGATACGTCAACAAGTAAGTTTATTTTCTAGGGAAGGGGGTGGGTGGGGAAGAAGAGTTTCAGTTATGTTTTGATTGACAGCCAAGGTGTGAACAATCAGGCATTTTGACTCTATCAATTCAAGCCATTTATGACGGCGACACCTGTGTTCATAGACAGGACAGCGAAGATGTGGCTATGTATTAAAAGAAATCTAACTTTAGAGTTCGCCGCAAGTGCGTGTGGGCAGAAATGGCGTTGTGCCAGGGGAGCGAATCACCATTGCACAAAACCATGCGTCTTTTTTGTTGCTAGGTGACGGAAAAATTGTTATGAGCTGCACTCTAAATCAGCTGCAAACTGTCTGGCATAACCGGCCGGTCATTTGCGTGTGTAATAACTGTCCAATAGGGTGTCCAATAACCGGTCATTTTTGTGTAATAGCTGATTATAGGATCCAGTAACTATTTCTTAGGATCCAATAACTGGTCATTTGGGTATAAAAGCTGATTAATAGGGTTCATTAACTAGACGTTAGGGTTCAGTTGAACAGTATAAATTAATCTTTACTGATGTTGTCTCTTACTCTCTTGTTTGTATGTCTGTCTCTATGTATCTATCTCTCTGTATCTATATCTCGTGTGTCTGTCTCCATTTCTCTCCTCGCTCCTTTTATCTCTGTCTCTTGTTTTTGTCTGTCTCTGTATCTCTCTTCTTTCCATCTTTCTGTATCTATATCTCTTGTGCTTGTCTGTCTATTACTTCTCTCCGTCTCTCTGCATACGAATCTCTTGCGTAAATCTGTCTACCTGCTCTTTGTCAGCTTACTTCTTAGTGTTTGTATCACTTTTTTTTTGTTTTGTTTTTCGAGATCTCTCTGTGCCACTACAGGTAGCAGTATGCCCCTCCCCCCCCCCCCCCTGTATTTCGATGGGACCATTTCAGTATGGTTTCTCTCTTGTCTTTTCCAACTTTTGGGATTCACGCAACAGAAATGCAGGTCGTCTGATCTGCTGTGTTTGTATTGGATCGCTATCAAAAAGGCAACACTACCTTGCTGCATTGACTCCCAAGTCCCATCCGCCTCGGCTAAACATTCAAACACTATGATTGTTGAGCCACATGAAAGGGAGGCAAGCGACGACCTCGATAACCGCAGCACGACAGAGATGTGCTAATTTACCTGTTTCTGCCAGTGCTTGCAGAGTTAAAAACGCGGGGAAGTGTTCGCTAAGTAAAAACCAATCGGACGCACAGAGTTGTGTTAATTGCACGAAAAAAAAATTAATATTCTACGAAAACAGCATCCCAAAAGTTTTTGCTGCAGTAGGGGGTTTGACCGACTCCTGAAAAGTGCTGTTAACGAATTTTTGTATCGTAGCAAAATATATCGATACGTATTCACGCGTTATCTATACGCACTCGTACGTACGCACGCGTTGTTATTGAAAATATCAGAGCACTGAGCGGAAGACTCTTGTCGAGGGGTGACTAAGATATCTACGACCTTACTCTCCTAGTGTATTGTTTGACGTCTGGTAGTCGATGCATTTGCGTGACCTCAGTGTGATAGTCGGTACATTGTGTGACCATTGCTAGTCGATGCATCTGTATGGTCTCACTCTGAATGTCGATGCATTGCGCGACCTCAATGTGATAGTTAATGCATTGTATGCGGCCTTATTGTGGATAGTGGATGCATTGTGTGCGACCTCACTGTGGATAGTGGATGCATTGTGTGCGACCTCACTGTGATTGTCCATGCATTGGGTGACTTGGAACTCCTAGCCAGAATACAGAAGTTGGTGTAACACTACGTATGTTGCAAAGTTTAGCGAATCAATGTTACGACATTATGTGGACTACGAATCTTGCTGTAACATTTCAGCCTGTGTGCAGAATTTGTTTCTTTGCTGTTGTACCGCATATGTTTAATATAGCTGATTTGATCATCCTTGGAGCTCAAGAACTTAGTGGAGCGCGCTTTTGCATAACTAAGTGGGTTACAGAACTCAGAGTTAAGCGACTGTTACGCCGCAGACGTATAGGTGTGTTGTTAATTGCTTGATTGTTTCTTAGGCGACACGTGCACTATCCGGACTGAACGATTAATGTATTGGACTACTCACGAGTGCGTAGCAAGGCTGATGGACTTCTTTCGATGAGTACTTTATAGGGCTGATGGACTTCTTTGGGTGAGTTATATTTTGGCACAGGTTGTGTGCGTTCTGTACAAGCGGTGTGTTGTTTGGATCAGATGTTTGGCAGTGTGCTGCAGTTGGACGGACGGGCGTTGTGGTGGCTGATGTATACGTAGTATGGACTGTTTCTCTGACGTGACGTAGGTTGGTGGATGTATGTTTGTAATGGATTATTTGATGGACAGAATTGATGTACGTGTGATGGACAGTATGTAAAACTAACAGTTGTTTATATGTAGTAATTGTTTGATGGACTGATGTAAAACTAACAGTTGTTTATGTGTAGTAATTGTTTGATGGACTGAGTCATATATATCAATGTATGCAGAATGTTGGCTGACTGATGTGAGATGCTTAATGTAGTGCTTAGAGAACCGAAAGTGTTGTGACGATGACGTATGCAGAATGTTGGCTGACTGATGTGAGATGCTTAATGTAGTGCTTAGAGAACCGAAAGTGTTGTGACGGCTAGATTATTGCTTAGGAGATGTGACTAATTCGTCTAAATAAATTCCATTATATTAAAATAATATCCCGGTTTTATCACCCTCATTACACAACTAGCTTTTCTAGCAGTTTCACTCGCGTAACTTCAGTTTTCAGAATACGCTGCTTAAATTAAATTATTTTATAGTACGTTGTTTTGTTTTTCTATCGACAATTAAGAACCATAATACACTACATTAGGCCAAACGTGTTCTTAGTTCTAGGTGTCATGCAAATATTAAGTGTCAGTGTGCCAAATACACTACAGCATACTAAAACGTGGTCTTATTTCTAGGTGTCATGCAAATATTAAGTGTCAGTGTGCCAAAATTATTTTAAAGTTAGTACGCCCAATTTTATTTTAAATGTAGAGTGAGATTTTGGTTGTGAATTTGATGTACACGTTATTTGGCTTTCTGCTGAGTCGCCCTGCCGGATTCCACTATGGTCCGATACTGTCTCATTTTTTAAAGCATAGGCAAAAGGCCAGTAGACCTACATGTCTTTGTGCCCTTGACAATTGGTGTGTTTGGTGTAGATAGAGAAAAAAACTAAGGAGAGGGGGACTAAAATTTAAGTCAGACAATAGCATATTTGGGGAATTGTTCTCCTAAGTTGAAGGAGAGTGTGTGTGGGCCAGAATTTCAAACTTGCAAGGAGTGATAAGAGTTCTAACAGGATCATCTCCAGGTGGTCTTAGGGCGACCGACCCGTCTCTTTCCCTGGGGGTTCCACTGCAAAGTCTGCTGGATGATGTCCCGCGAGGGTTTCCGCAGGGTGTGTCCTATCCATCGCCATTTCCGCCTGGCAATCTGCTGATTGATGGGATCTTTTACTCTAAAGAGGCACTTCATTATTGTCTGTTGGCCACTTCATTATTGTCTGTTGGTCACTTCATTATTGTCTGTTGGTCACTTCATTATTGTCTGTTGGTCACTTCATTATTGTCTGTTGGCCACTTCATTATTGTCTGTTGGCCACTTCATTATTGTCTGTTGGTCACTTCATTATTGTCTGTTGGTCACTTCATTATTGTCTGTTGGCCACTTCATTATTGTCTGTTGGCCACTTCATTATTGTCTGTTGGCCACTTCATTATTGTCTGTTGGCCACTTCATTATTGTCTGTTGGTCACTTCTATTAATCTGGTAACCAAACCCAGTTATTTATTATATGCTTAGTTTACTATTAAATATGAGATTTTTATCAGTTCATGAGATATTAAAATTAACTTTATCTCTCTCTCTCTCTCTGTCTATCTACCTCCCTCTCTCTCTACCTACCTACCTACTTACCTACCTACCTACATATCTATCTATCTATCTATCTATCTATCTATCTATCTATCTATCTATCTATCTATCTATCTATCTATCTATCCCATTGACATGATATAGACTATAGAAGATAGCTAGCTAGATGAACAGACAGATATATATGTAGATAGAGATATAGACTTACTGACTGACCGACAGATAGATAAGCAGAGAGACAGATAAAACAGAAGCAAATTGCTGATGTCTGAGATAACTATGGAGATGTCGTCTAGATGGGAATGATACTGTAGTCAACGCTGTCTACAAGGTGAACAAACCATAATACTGTAGTCATCATCGTCTACAGGGCGAACATGTCATAGTGCTGTAGGGAGATGTATGTCTAGATGACTATAGGGGCAATATGATTTCTAGTAATAAATAACTTCTGTTAGATTAATTCCATATTGCCAATGCTATATCTTCTGATTATCTCTCCTTCTATAATTAATTTGGCGATTATTATGCCGTGGTCTTAATATACATACCACTATATAAAATATACATAGGCCACAGAACAATATATACACAAAGTACAGAACAATATATACACAGACCAAAAAAGATATATATACACACGCAACAGAACTATAAAATTATATACATAGGCCACAGAACAATACATACACTGGCCACAGATCAATTGTACACAGGCCCTAGAACAATGTATACACAGGTCACAGAACAATATATACACAGGCCACAGGAAAATATACACACTGCTGGTGGTGCCAGACTAATATGCCAATGGTCGTGATTGAGTGTTCGTTACAGTTACTATTTCTTCCTCTAGCATTTCTAACACCACCACCAACCCCCGCCCCCCCCCCCCCCCAAGTGAACCCTTTACTTAGTCTCCACAACGCAGTACTGATGTGCACCCCTTCAATCACCCTTGCTTCCACCCAACCATCTACAGTCATTCAACTTGCTCGCCATACATACTGTGTTTGTGTGTGTGTGTGTGTGTGTGCATGCCACATTATATAACTGACTTGTTGACAGAATGAGACACGGACGTCGTTGACAGTTACTGCCGTCACGGAACCAATATTTTGCACCAGTGGGCCTTTCAAATTAAGAAAACAAGGGTTAACATTATTTTATTTTTAAAAATTATCATCCGACGTGCTCAAACTCGGACACCCCCTTGCGAACACACTACGATGTCCAGCCTAAGCATTTCTTTCAGAATTTCTACAGTTGTTATTTATTTTAAATGATTTGTTACTTACAGTATGTTCAGTTAGTAATAGCCTAAGAGAGTGCGTAGTATTATAATTATACTGACAATTAAAAGTTAGAGATATGTTTGTCTCATAATTATACTGACAATTAAAAGTTAGAGATATATTCGTCTCATAATTATACTGACAATTAAAAGTTAGAGATATATTCGTCTCATAATTATACTGACAATTAAAAGTTAGAGATATATTCGTCTCATAATTATACTGACAATTAAAAGTTAGAGATATATTCGTCTCATAACTTGAATTACATTTTATATTATAAAGGTGACTGAGTAGGCGTCTATACAACAATAATAATAACGCGTCAATCCCACTCCCCTCAAAAATAATCCCTAGTATGTTAATCACCTCACCACCTGGCTTTTAAGAATTGTTGAACAATAAATTATCTTGAATAATTTAACATGGAACCAATTACTTTAACTAGAGCACGTCATTTTGCTATTTATGGGTCGATCGATTTATTGATTGTCGGACTTACATCTCGACGCCTTTGTATTTATTTATACCTGGAGATTGGAAGTGACCTCGACCAGATAACTTATTTGCCTGTGGTGAAAATGCCGGACAAATGAGGCGAGACTAAGACCTTGACCATACCAAACATCTAGTGTCGTCGATGGCGCTAGACTTTATCGCCATTTAAGTATGACCTCACCACCACCCAGTCGTTTGCTACTCGGCGGAAAACTTTGCCCTAAATCTGTAAACAGGAATTGTAGCAACATAAAATTGTAAAGATTGGCCACTTCCTCGCATGTATCCTCTTTACATTTATTTCTTTTTAAAGAAAAAGATAAAAGGCACTTTCGTAATCATTAACAAAACAGTGCATACCAGCAAGGGCAGTAAATGGACTTAAAGTCTTCCAAGTACTTTATCTCTTTGTCCTCCAAGTACTTCATCACTTTATACTCCAAGTACTTCATCATTTTATCCTCCAAGTACTTCATCACTTTATACTCCAAGTGCATCATCGATTTATCCTCCAAGTACTTTATCTCTTTGTCCTCCAAATACTTAATGTTTGTCCTCCAAGTATGTCATCACTTTATCCTCCAAGTACTTTATCTCTTTGTCCTCCAAATACTTAATGTTTGTCCTCCAAGTATGTCATCTCTTTATCCTCCAAGTACTTCATATCTTTATCCTCTTAGTACTTTCTCTCTTTTTCCTCCAAGTACTTTATCTCTTTGTCCTTCAAGTATTTAATGTTTGTCCTCCATGTACTCATCGCTTTATCCTCCATGTACTTCATCTCTTTATTCTCTAAGTACTTCATCTGTTTTTCCTCCACGTACTTTGTCACTTTGTCCTCCAAGTACTTCTTCGCTTTATCCTCCAAGTACTTCATCTCTTTGTCTTTCAAGTGCTTCATCTCTTTTTCCTTCAAGTACTTCATCACTTTGTTCTCCAAGTACTTAATCTTTGTCCTCCAAGTACTGCATACTTTGTCCGCCATGTACTTCATTTTTTTTAATTTTTTTTTGTCATGCAGGTCGAAGTTTCCAAAGATCTACCAACGAAATCATATTTATATGCAAAAGAGAACAAGGTCAACGAAGTGCCGTCTTGGCGCATGGGCATGCAGAGCAGTTGCCCAAGCCTCACGAACATAGGGGCATTTTATAGAACATTTACATCTGTGATTAGTTGTGTAGGCCTGTAGGGGCTCCAGTGTATTGTTTGCTCATGGGCCCCGCTCGGTGTCGGGCTGTTTTGCCGCTAAGCGATAATTGAATGGGTCAGTGTACTAAAAAATAAAAAGCGACTATATTTTTATAAATGGATTTTAAAAATTTTAAATTACTATCTATTATAGACATACTAAGGAATTTAAAAAGTATTTATTTACATTTATTTCAAATTCAAAAATAATAAAAAGTGTTCTTATCTTTTTGTTGAACTTGCAAATTTCAGCATCGTTTTGGTGGGTTTTTTTCACAAGTCTACTAAAATGTGAAAAGCGAGTATAATTCTATACAAATTTTCAAAATGTTAATTGAAAAGTATTATAGACATACTAAGTCAATTTATTTCAATTTATTTCAAATTAAAAAAAAAAAAATCTTTCTTATCTTTTTTTTTTTGAACTTGCGAATTTCAGCATCGTTTTTTTTTTTTTAAACAAGTCTACTAAAATATGAAAAGCGAGTATAATTCTAAAAAGATTTTTAAAATGTTAATTGAAAAGTATTATAGACATACTAAGTTAATTTATTTCAATTTATTTCAAATCCAAATTTAATATATACAAACATTTGAAAACAGTTTGGTTTTCTTTTTTGTTCTTTCATAATGTGCTGCAGAATTTAAGTTTACTCAAGCCCGAAGTATGAAATTCTTGTTTACTCAAGCCCGAAGTATGAAATTCTTCTGTGCAGTATACACACATGTAGAGTAAACATCTAAATTTATACAACTAGCAAACACACTTTTATTTACAAACGTTTCAGTTTGTAATTATGCTTAATCGTCATACTTTAGTAATGTTTTATCTTTTCACTTTATGGTATAAACATCAATTATGCTTATAATATTTAAATAAGAAAACCTTTTTTTTTTAATTTTAATTTTGTAATCGGTGAAACGATCTTTTGTTTCAGATTTTGAGATAAATATTAGTAATATTTAATTATACCCTGCATCTGCTTTTGATCACCATGGATGTCTTGATCGCCTGAATATAACAAATATGCAAACAGCTAGACGCGATTTAAAAAAAAAAATCGTTGTCTTCATTGTCACGTGAGAGCTAAGTGCATGCAGTTTTTACGTCTTCCATTTCGACGCTCTCAGACTCGAGTTGTTCCCCTTGTGGCGAGAGTCCCCATTCTCGTCTCTTTGGACGGTGTGTGATATGATGTGACGTGATGGTGTCTGCTTTGGCGGTGTTTTGAGGCTGTTGTACGCTGACTTCCGTGTCCTCAATGTTGATGATTTAAAAAAAAAAAAATCGTTAAATCTCGCAGCTTCTGGATCTAAACGAGGTGGGTAAAGGTATTTGTTTCTGTTAGGAATATGATGAGTGATTTGTGGATGATGAGTTGTTTTTTTTTTCTTTTTTCCCCGCCCGTGGACATATTTCTTACACACTACTTTCTGAATTCTTTGACTAAGCTTCTAGTTGAAACGCTGAACTTCTGGTTCGAAATGATTGACTCACAGGGTCGACAACCTTATTCTATATCGACAGCAAGGGAGCTCTAGAAACGGTGTGCCGATGCTGAAAGGAAAACCATTCTAGATAAGCAGATGGTGATTTCATTTGGAAATGAAGTGTTTTATGTTTTTCTTCTTTTGTATCTTCTGACGTTCCAGAATAATCTGCTGTTGCCTGGGAAAATAAAAAGCCAATACAAAGAACAAATTAAGTGGTAAATAACTGAAGCAGTCGAAAATGGTGCAAAGATTTTGTCCATTGGCGAGGCACAAAGACAGTGGTTGGAATCCTCAACCCTGCAAGGTGACAGAGGACACGAACGTTTGCAGCAGTGGGCATGCCAGTAGCACCCAGGTTTATCGCTAAAGCTTGCACATGGCGCGTCCAATCACCCGATCACTTAGCAAGCGGTTCTCTGCCCCGCCCCAGTCGAACACAAGCGAACGCGACGGGCGCGAGGAGGCGGAGCTGTCGGTGGATGCTCGCGCCCCTGGCGTCATCAAGTTGTTCGGGGAGTCGGTTGTACGCGGCGTTCAGTACAAGGCCGTGCTCGCATCAACCCGTTCTACAGCTCAGGAGTTGATCAAACAGGCGCTGGAGCGGTACGGACTTCCGAGCGAGAATTTCGCGGACTATGTGTTGTACGACGCTGTTGGCGTCATCGCACCGTCTTCTGCCAGCGAGGAGCGCAGCGACGATAAAGGCGAGGACAGTGATGTGAGCGATGACGTGAGTTCTAGCTCGTCCCAAGACAGCCGTCGTCGCCACCGTGGTTCCAGACAGCCTAGCTCTATTAGTAGCGGCATTGATGGCTCTTTCGAGAGTTATGGTGGCTGGACGCAAGTTTCCGCGCGCGTATTGGGCGAGTCGGACCGGCCGTTGGAGCTGCATATGTACTGGAAGCCACCAGAGGGCTTTAGTCGCAGGTTCGAACTCCATAGACGTGTTGACTTGGTGCGGAGGGCAAGTGCTGACGACACCTTCGGTCTTAATGACAATGCACGTAAGATTATGATGGCGAAGGTGTCGCCTGGAGTGATCCCCCCTTCTGTTCACCACACGCCTCATCACGTGACATCTCACGTGACTTTTGAAAGGCGCTGGGACGAGTCTGACATCAGGGAGCGTTTCCTGGATAGGGTGACACCCCTCCATCTTTGGTCTGACGATCGGGACAACATGAATAAGAGCGCGTACGGCCCTCGAACACGGTGTCCTTATTCGGGTCACGTGGTACATCCCTACTTGCTTACTGTGCGAGCCTACGACATCCGCAGGGATCTTTTCCTGTATGGCCTACAGTGGAAATCCACAGCCGTGGGCAAGGACACAGGACGATCGGAAAGAGGTTTCATTGGCTTACTGGCTGAAGATGTTTTAGAGTTCCACTGCTGTATTTCTGTCAAAGCCATGCCTGCAAACTCTGCTGCCAATCCGGACAGGCACCGTTACTCCTATTGTCTGCAGATAGAAGTCTGCGACCAAGCTCTGGTGACTCTGAACGGCCTCCGCGTCAGCCATTCTATTCGAGTATACCCCGGTGATCTGCTGGGTATAGGGAAACATTATTTATTTCTGTACAAAGACCCGACTGGCGGACACGACATTCCGGCCACACTGCCATGGTTGCAGGGAGCATACGAGGCGGTCAGAAGGCACGGAATACTAAGGCGGCATATATCAGATCAGGAGGCTGCGAGTTCCGTGGTCAAGAAGGTAAATTTCCACGACTACGACGACTCTGATGACAGCTCTGAGAACCGCAGGTATTGTATTGCTTTTGATGTTTGCCTGTGTCTGGCTAGTGATGGAGACTTTCAAACTCTTTCATTTAGTTTGAAATTGCTAAAATACATAAGTCTCACTTTAAAAAAAACTACGATTAAATAATAACAAAGGGGCAGCAAAAGAAGATTTGTCTGTCGATACTTCCTTAATTGAAATCAGTCATCTGCAATTCTGTCCCTTCATGATGACAAATGTTTACAAGTACAATTCCATGCAAAATCCTGTCAGTCACATGCTAATCAGAAGTCTCATTATGTTCTAGACCAGTAATTCCCAATTGCTGGATCGCGAGAGATTAATTATTTGTGTGTGGGTGTGTGTTTCTCTGTGTGTGTGCCTAGTTTTGATAGTTAGTAATATCTTGTTTTCTAAGTTAGTAATACTTTGTATCCTATATTTGGTATGTTAGTCATGCACTGCATCCTGTGTTTGTTATGTTAGTAATACCTTGTATCCTATGTTTGGTATGTAAATAATACAGTGTATCCTAATTTTGGTATGTTAGAATTGCCTTATATCCCAATTTTGGTATGTAAATAATAAATCAATGTACCGTAATTTTGGTATGTAAATAATACAGTGTGTCCTAATTTTGGTATGTTAGTAATATCTTGTATCCTAATTTTGATATGTAAATAATACAGTGTACCCTAAATTTGGTATGTTAGTAATACTTGTATCCTAATTTTGGTATGTAAATATTACAGTGTACCCTAATTTTGGTATGTTAGTAATATCTTATATCCTAAATTTGGTATGGTAAATAATACAGTGTATCTTATTTTTTATGGTAAGTTCGTAATACCTTGTACCCTAATATTGGTATGTAAATAATACATTGTACCCTAATTTTGGTATGTTAGTAATACCTTGCATCCTATCTTTGGTATGTTAGTAATACTTTGTATATTAGTATATTAGTTGTCTTCAAAAGTTTGCTTGGCAGAAGGAGCAAATCGTGCTCCCGTCAATTAAAGTCGCTTCCCTTATGAAATATGCAAATTATGCAATGTCGCTTTGTTATTTAGTAATACAAATTAAGCTTGATGAAGTTTTGTTCGATTGGTGTTGTCATTTTTAATTTGTTTTTACTGAGGGGGTGTCAGTCTTTCTCATGTTACTTTTTTGTTTGTTTACTGCCATTTGTACTGTTACTGTTATTACTGTAGTTCCGATCTCATTGCCCCAAAATGGCGCATTTTAATTTTGAATAAGGAAAAATAAGAAATAACATATCGTGTGTTTCGTGATTATATTAATGCACGCTTTAAAAATTTCTTTAAAATGAAAAGAGTGTCTGTGCACCACGCATTCATTCACTTGTGCAGTTATCTCCTCGTGTACTTTTGCCATTACTATTTTAGCACGGTTGACACCCCTCTGTTTCTTGCCTACCCGCGCCACAAAGAGAGCGAGATTCTCAAGCACATCGCCAGCATCAACTTCAGCGGACACGACGACTACCCGCTTTCCACGGCTGTGTTGATGTTGTCGTGTCATGCTTACGCCATTCGCCGTTTCCCACCCAGCCACCAAGCGGGCTTCTTTCGTCGACTGGTTCAGTGTGCTAGAAACAGGGTCACGGTTGGTCGTCCTTTATTTTTTTAAAATGACTATATTTAACCAGTATCGGGGGGGGGGAGGGGGGAAGGAGATAAATAAACAGAAAGGGATGGACAGAGAGAGACAAAAGGGAAAACAAGAGACCCAGATAGGTGGAACGCAGAACTAAAAAGAAACTGATTGAAAGGAAAAGACAGACAGAGAGAGAACGGAATAAGGGAACAGCAAAACAAAATTAACTGACAGAAAGAGAGAGATAACGAGTGAATTATGCAGAGAAAGAGAGTTGGGATGGTGGTAGTGAAAGGATGGGGAGTGATGAGAGGAAGACATGGAGATGGAGAAGACGACAAAGAGATTAAGAGGAAGATAAAATGATGACAACAAGAGGAAGAAGAAGATAAAAAGATGACAACAAGAGGAAGATAAAAGATGACAACAAGAGGAAGATAAAAAGATGACAACAAGAGGAAGATAAAAAGATGACAACAAGAGGAAGATAAAAAGATGACAACAAGAGGAAGATAAAATATGACAACAAGAGGAAGAGGAAGACAAAAAGATGACAACAAGAGGAAGATAAAAAGATGAGAATAAAAGGAAGATAAAAGATGACAACAAGAGGAAGAGGAAGACAAAAAGATGACAACGTGAAGAAGATAAAAAGATGAGAATAAGAGGAAGATAAAAAGATGACAGCAAGAGGAAGATAAAAATATGACAGCAAGAGGAAGATAAAAAAGATGACAACAAGAGGAAAATAAAAAGATGATAACAAGAGGACGATAAAAAGATGACAACTAGAGGAAGAGGAAGATAAAGAGAAGAGGAAGATAAAAGAAGAGGAAGATACATTGTGATAGGGAAATGGAGCAGGAAAGGGAAGAAGAATGAGATTTTATTATTTTAGAGGGAGACAGAGAAACGAGAGGGGGGGGGGGAATAAGTGGAAGAATGGACAAGAGAGAGGACAAGGAAAACAGGGAAATTATAGGAATAGATATCTGGAGGGTGCGAGAGAGAGAGAGAGAGGGAGAGAGAGAGAGAGAGAGAGAGAGAGAGGGAGAGAGAGAGAGGGAGAGAGAGAGAGAGAGCACACAGATTGAAATGTTAGCAGTGCTGATTACAACAGAAATCTAACGAATTTGTTTAACACACACACACGTTTTCTCTCACTGGCAAACAAACAAACAAACACATTTCTGGTTCCGAATAGTTTGAATTAGATAACTCTGTGGGAGGAGACTTCTGTTAAGACGCAGACACATACACGTTTTCTCTCACTAGCAAACAAACAAACACATTTCTGGTTCCGAATAGTTTGAATTAGATAACTCTGTGGGAGGAGACTTCTGTGAAGACGCAGACACATCAAAGCGCTTGTACCTATTGATGAACACCTTTCAAAAGTTCCTATCACAGATGAGTTGATTAAACATAATGTACACAGGTTTGAGATACAATCTCTGAATTGAAAGTTTTGACAATTAAACGAACTCTTCACTCAGCGCTCACACCTACACCCACCCACCCAAACACACACCCATCCAGCATTTTAGGACCGAGTGATAAGCACAATGTAATTTTGAAAAATAACGATTCGCGTCACAATGTTAAAGTAAAACACATTTTCGTAATTTATCCCCTTCCTCTCCTCCCTCTAGAGTCTAGCCCCACCCACCCACCCCTTGCCTAAAATAAGCAAGCAGTGCGTGTAAGTGATTCTTATGCGGGAGTGCTGAACTATATAATAGTATTTATTCATGGACATTGTGTGTACGCGTGTGCATGCGTACGTGCGTGTGTGTATGCTTGCAAGTGCATTCTGTATACGGAAATAATTATATAATTAAACTATATAATGGTATTTATTTCTGCACATTGGTGAGTGTATTTTTATGTGCGCGTGTGTGCAAGTGCCTTCTGTATACGGCAGTGACTGAACTATAATACTGTATAATGGTATTTACTTCTGGATATTGTGTGTGTGTGCGCGCATGCGTGTGTGTGGTGTATGTGCAAGATGTGACACATAATTGCTCAGACACACACAAAAAGCCTTCATTATCATCGAAAATCCTCTAAAGGAAAAGATTTTACACATAAACACAAAAGACATACATGACGTTGTTAATGTTTTCTACATCAAATTTTAAAACCTGTTTATGCTGGACCCTTAGTAGTTAGGGTGACATATTGTCGGTAGCGTCAGTATACAAAGAATTAACATTTTCCTTTATTAACAGAAATTAAGTCTACGAAGTACACCTGTACTCGTAAAAACAAAATAATTTACTTTTAAAGATGGTACAAGCAACTGCTTTCAAATTTATACATTTGAATTATTAACAGTTGTATATATCTTTCAACCCAATACATTTATATTTGATTTTGTGTTTTTCTACCTTTTTCTTAGGCCGTTTCGAAAGCACTTTCAATGGAGAAATACCAGAGGTAAATCAACTATTTAACTTGATATGAAAGGGGTAGATAGGGTCGTTAGCGAGTAAAATATGCATGCTCATTTGTCATTTTTTCTTCAGTATTCTATCTATCTATCTATCTATCTATCTATCTATTTAATACAGAAAACGTCTACTCTGGTATAAAACATAAAAGTAAAATCTTTTGAAAAAACATCAACTCTGAGAGATAATAATTAGTGTTAGATCAATTATAAAATTGTTGAGCCATTTATGGACTAGACCTTTCCACATAGAACTGAGTATTGCTTCGGAATACTATCTCCATCTATTTGAGTACTGCCCACATCTGATTAATATCTCCATCTATTTGAGTACTGCCCACATCTGATTAATATCTCCATCTATTTGAGTACTGCCCACATCTGATTACTATTTCCATCTATTTGAGTACTGCCCACATTAATATCTACATCTATTTGAGTACTGCCCACATCTGATTACTATATCCATCTCCATCATTATCCCCGTGTAACTAAGGCTTTAGCACTGCCTCTGAGTACTGTCCCTATACATCTGAGTACTGTCCCCATACATCTGCCTACTGTCCCCATACATCTGAGTACTGTCCCCATACATCTGAGTACTGTCCACATACATGAGTACTGCCCCGTCTCAGAGTTTAATCAGAGCATTGTTCTTTTGAGTACTATAGATATATAATGCCGTTTACATTATACGTTTACGGTGAACATTAACCTCGTTTGCGTTCATTTAGTAACAAACTTTCATTTACATTGAATACATTCATTTAATGAACACTATCCCGGGATAGTAGCAAGTCTTGATGTTACCAGAAGACAGTACATTACCGAATATAAAATGCCCTTTCATTAAATAAACAAGTTTGGGAGTATTGTCATTTTATATATACTTGACAACTTTCTGCATTACTTCCCTTTCAAATCGCTTTTTCTCTCAATGTGACTGGAGACGGAGGAGAAAGTTATAATTAAACTTCAGTAATAAATACGTCTATTACAAAATGCATTTTATATAAAAACATCACTGTGACAAATGAACATCACCAACAATTTGTCCTGTTTACAATACATTGTGATTTGGGTAGTTAGAACCATGTTTTGGATGATTAGAGAGCAATCTTGGTGTTTAGAGACAAATGTGTAACGTATTAATATTTGTTTGGAAATGTCCTACACATACTGTAAAAAATTAACTATTGGCACCAAAAGTGCACTTGAAATATGATCAGGTAGTTAGAGCAAAATAAATTATTGGATGGTCAGTATCACAAAAATTTACTACAGTGCATGAAAGGTCAGTATTACAAAAATTTACTACAGTGCATGAAAGGTCAGTATCACAAAAATTTACTACAGTGCATAAAAGTCAGTATCACAAAAAAATTACTACAGTGCATGAAAGGTCAGTATCACAAAAATTTACTACAGTGCATGAAAGGTCAGTATCACAAAAATTTACTACAGTGCATGAAAGGTCAGTATCACAAAAAAATTACTACAGTGCATGAAATGTCAGTATCACAAAAAATTACTACAGTGCATGAAAGCTAAAGGGCTTTTAAGAATGTGTTTAGGAAATAAGATTGTCATTTGAGTAATTCAAATGCGATTTCGATAGTTGGACGAGGTTTGAGAGACTGTAGCATGTTTGGTGGTGGTGGTGGTGGTGGTGGTGGTGGTGGTGGTGGTCAGTTAACAATACGGTTAGGAAGCAAGTGCAAATTTATTATTAAAGCTCATTATCTCTTGAACGTGACTTGGTGTTCTAATTACTAAATATCTCTTAAAACAGACGAAAATACTAAATATCTCTTAAAACAGACGAAAATACTAAATATCTCTTAAAACAGACGAAAATACTAAATTGACTACACAACCGATCCGTTGATAGACCAGCCTGTTTTGTGAAGGCTTGTTTACCGTTATAGTAACGCTCCATCCGTTTGTTTTAGACCAGCCCGTATTGTGAAGGCTTATTTACCGATATAGTAACGCTCCAGGCGTTTGTAACTTGTTTTTAAAATGGCAAATAAATGGAGGACTGTTTACATATACAGTAACACTTCATAACGTTTTATAAATGGGAAAAATGTAAGTGTGTTTCCAGTAGTAACACTAGTAACACTCCAGGTGATAATAACTTGTTTTAAAATGGCTGGCAAATTTGATGTAATTTGACTTGTATATTGTGGAGTCGTTGCCAGGTTTGTTTTTTTTTTAAATCTAAGCAGTAGTAGTCACGCTCGAGTGGAGGAAGTGATGGGTTATATTTTCCTCGTACCGAATGGAGAGTAATTATCGCATCATCAGTTTCCACCGACAACACCTGCAGGTCTTAAGACCACTTATCGTTAACACGTGGCCAACTATTTTTATTGAGTTTCGCCAGAAGGCTTCCCATCATCAATAAAAGGCATCAAGATTTCGGACAAAGTAAAATTTGATTAAGCACTTCATGTCCGCTCCTCTTGGAATGCAGGAATCTGTCACTGAATTTTACTCTACGAATCAAAACGACAGCCATCTTGCGACAGTCTGTATTGCAATAAGATCACATTACAGCCTGTATTCTGTAGAGTTCAGCGCTCCACAGCTGATTAATTAATTATTATTGTTAGAAGCGTAAGGAGAGACGCTTATGAAGTTAATAAGGAAGACGGCATTCATTTAGACAACTGTTATCCCGTAATGTCCTTGTGACGGAGTAAATTTGCCTGTTTGGAGTAAATATCCCACATAAGTTAAGTACAATTTGTCAAAGATTATCTAAGGACTGTGACGCCAACGCCACTTAGTTAATGGTTATGATTATTATTGTTCATTAATCACTCATAACTAATTACAAGTGATGAGAATCTTAATTTACGTTATTAATTATTCTCTAGAAGACACCATTCGTCTCTCTCACTTGGCGGATATGCGGACGCTGTAAACGTTTTGTCTCTTCCACAACATTATTCTATCAACTAAACCATTCTATTGTAACCCCATTAATCTATCAACAATACCATTCTATTGTAATCTCATCAATCTACCAACTAAACCATTATCTTTTACACTGAAGAATCATTTATAGTTGAATTAAATAAGGTAGATAACTCCCTATCACCTCATTTGCTCGGAGATAAGATATTTTGAGAATATGATTCAAAATATAATCATCCAATTGGTATTGTAAATGCTGGCTAAAGGACACTTTAGTAATGAAGTTATGGTTGCTTGGCAAGTATACTTACATTGGTGTTCAAATTTTGGTTAGCATTGCATCTTTAAGAAAAGAACCCTTCTGTGTTGACTGGTATGTTTGTGTGTGTGTGTGTGTGTGTGTGTGTGTGTGTGTGTGTGTGTGCTTGTTTGTGTGTGGTTTTGTGTGTGTGTGTTGTGTGTTTGAATGGACCTTACAAAGCAGAACTCTTGTAAATCTAAATGAGCTTCTTTTATGTGCATGACTAACTTTGGGTAGGATTGTCTGCCCTTAGTACTAGCGATAGTTATATACATGTACATGTAATAACATATTAAAGAAGTGTAGTTGCATTAGTATCGAAATCAAAATTTTCTGTCAGCATTAAAAAAAATATTTCAATCCATAGTGAGCTGTTCACAGCTGGAAAACATGGAACTGGCAAGGACAGAGCTGAAGACCCGCTGTTAGAACTCATTTGCTGGCTTTCCAATGTAGAGCGCATGCGCAGTCACTTGACTTCGCACGACTTCCAAGCTCATCTCGTTCAACATATTCTTTGTGATCCCGAGTTCAAGGACTCAGTCCAAGAGGTGACGGAAAGCTTTGAGGAAATGGTTGCTTTCATATTTCAGCAGGTCGTCTATTCTATCACAAAGGTAGGACAACTGGTGATGGGAACTATAGATTGCAGCAAACCATTAGAAATTTAGAAATAAAATTATGCTTTGCACCCTCATCTCATTATGCAAATAAACCGCATGGATCAGTTGTTATTTTTTTTTTTAAGTTAAAAAGATAATTACTAACAAAAAATACATTAAAAGCTGGTGCTTTAGTACACAGACTAACTTCTGCGACATCCTTTGTGTAGGATTGTTTTGATTATTGATTTTACAAATACGATTTTACACAAAATGACTTAAAAGGAATAACATCTAGGGCTTTTGGAGAAAGATTGATGGGATTTGCAGTAGAATATTTTGTAGACTCTCTGGAATAACAGTAAAATGGTTTGTTAGACTAATAGAATTCCAGAAGAATTGTTAGTAAACTGACTGGGATTTACAGAAACATCATCACTAGACTGAGTGGAAATCTTTTAGAATAGTCTTTTAGACCTCTGGAGTTACAGTAGAATAACAGTCTGGTAGGCTGACTGGAATTACAACAAAATGGTTTGATAGATGGGCTGGAATTACAGTCAAAAGGTTTAGTTGGTAGATTAATGGGGTTACAATAGAATGGTTTAGTTAGTAGATTGATGGAATTACAGTCAAAAGGTTTAGTTGGTAGATTAATGGGATTACAATAGAATGGCTTAGTTGGTAGACTGATGGGGTTACAATAGAATGGTTTAGTTGGTAGACTGATGGGGTTACAATAGAATGGCTTATTTGGTAGATTGATGGGGTTACAATAGAATGGTTTATTTGGTAGATTAATGGGGTTACAATAGAATGGTTTATTTGGTAGATTGATGGGGTTACAATAGAATGGTTTATTTGGTAGATTGATGGGGTTACAATAGAATGGTTTATTTGGTAGATTGATGGGGTTACAATAGAATGGTTTATTTGGTAGATTGATGGGGTTACAATAGAATGGTTTAGTTGGTAGATTGATGGGGTTGCAATAGAATAGTTTAGTTGGTAGACTGATGGGGTTAAAATAGAAATGTTTAGTTGGAAGATTGAAGGGATTACAATAGAATGGTTTAGTTGGTAGATTGATGGGGTTAAATAGAATGGTTTAGTTGGTAGATTAATGGGCTTACAATAGAATGGTTTAGTTGGTAGATTGATGGGGTTACAATAGAATGGTTTAGTTGGTAGACTGATTGGAATTACAGTAGAAGAAGAATGGTCTGGTATACTGACTGGAATTACAGGAAAATGATTTGGTAGAGTGCTGGAATTATGGTAAAGTTATCTGGTAGGTTACTGGAAATGCAGTAGAATGGTTCGTTGAAGACTGGTTAATAAAATACAGTAGAAGGGTCTGTTGGACTTCTTGAATTACGGTACAAATGTCTAGAAGACTAACCATAATTACAATTGAATTGTCGCAACCTTTGGAATTTCACTTCGAATATCTGGTAGACTTTGTGTAGTTACGATAGAAAGGTCTGGTAGACTTTGTGTAGTTACGATAGAAAGGTCTGGTGAACAATTAAATATCATTGGTTTTCATTTGTCAGCTATCCTTTGCTAATACCAGCTTTTACCATCCTAAAATAAGCACCAACTTCAATTTGCAAAATTTCACTCTCTTAGCATTACGCTGATTATCTAAGACAGTGAAAAACAATTCAAACTAGAGAAGCCTATAATCACTGCAACATTCGAAAGAGAAAGCACTAAATTTCGAATTCTAAGTATTTAAAAAATAGTCATATAATATCCTTAGTTCGCAATATGATGTACACGAGCGAGAAAAACTAACATAAATTGTATAAGAACAAAATCAAACTTTCATTCATTCTTATTGTAGAGTTTGTTCTGTGGTTTTCCTAACACACAAATTCTCTGGGGAACAGCCTTCTGTCTAGTGAGCTTCTGGACTCCTGCAAAGATTTTTCCTGATGGTCACGGTATATAAATGGATTTAACTTGTGACTGGGGATTAACTTAAACAATGAAATAAAATAATGATGACTGGGGATTAACTTAAACAATGAAATAAAATAATGATGAATTTAGACCATTGAAATGGAATAATCTTCTCTTATATAGTTTTCCAGCTCTGTCTGTGTATAACGCATTCCTTTGAGCAATTGTCAGTGATGTACATTAGGATACTTATTAGACACACGTGTTTCTATTTAAGACTGTATGTACATTAGGATATTTATTAGATACACGTGTTTCTATTTCAGACTGTATGTACATTAGGATATTTATTAGATACACGTGTTTCTATTTAAGACTGGATACAAGCATACGTCTGCACACTCGCCATGAGCTAACTATAAATTCAAGTAATATATATATATATATTTTTAATTTAGAAATATCCAGTGAATTTAAGTGTCTACAAAATAAACAGATCCCACAAGGTGTGTGTGTGTGTGTGCGTGTGTGTGTGTGTGTGTGTGTGTGTGTGTGTGTGTGTGTGTGTGTGTGTGTGTGTGTGTGTGTGTGTGTGTGTGTGTGTGTGTGTGTGTGAATCTAAAATGTTAGGAGACCCGTGACACAGGTCTAAATTAGTCTTCACTGAAAACAAGAGTTAATTTCTGATAAAACGAAAAGTAAGCGTCCTTTTAAAAAAATCAACTCCACAAAACAAAACTACACCAAGTTCAATCATTTATTTTTGTGCAAACACGCACACGTACACAGAGCCACACACAGCCCATCTGTTTAACTTAATGCATTGATTGTAATTTCCTGTCTTGTGATGGGAAAATACTAAAAATATAATAGCTATATTAGCAAAAAAATGTTGCACCTGATCAGCATCGCTACAATGTGTAAAGTTTTTATTTCACACAGGCTTTGTACCTTCCAGTGTGCCAGGTATTAAACTCACCCTCACAGGCCCTGATGAACCAAGCCCTGAACTCCTCCCCTCAGGTGGACAGTGGTCAAGCGCATTTAGGCATGGATCGTGTGGTGCAAGTGCTGTGCACAACCTTGAACTTGCTTGAGGAATTAACCTTACACCAAGATATCATTGTCCAGTTGCTGACGTATTTAATTTTCTTTATCAGCACCACCCTTTTCAACAAGCTCCTAGCTAAAGGTAACAAATAATGATTATGCAAAATTTCAAGGGTACTTTCTTAGATACTTTTTTTTTTTTGGGGGGGGGGCTGGAGTGGTTTGTCAAAACTTTCGGCCACCTGCTTGTTTTTATCTGCATTATTCTGTCTGCAACAAGCTAACAACAAAAGCACTGGAGAAAAAGATTGCGTTTTTATATTTGGTTTAGTCCTTGGTATTTTGCTACCGTAAATATGAAGAAAACTATTAATAACAGAAATGTCTAGCAATGCAAAGTTCTTCTCTTCAAAACCAAAATAAAGAAGCCAGCACATTATTTTCTTGTGCAACTGTGTGAAGAGCGCAATCAACACCTCGTCCAAAAAAAAAAGTGAACTGGCAAAGTAAATTCCGTTCGAAGTATTCATCGTTAAAATATTTCAAATTTTCTAGTTTTCAATATTGTATTTAATGACAAAGAAAACTTTTGCATTTGCGAAATTTCGTAACCGGATGTCACACTATTTCTTTATTTTCATATACTTATCTCAGAATGTGCTTTGTGAGTTTACTCTCTCTCTCTCCCAAACACACACGCACACATACACAATATGCAAAAAAATGTCCGTGTTTTGTTGTTGCAGTATTGAACTTAAATAAATCAATATATAGTGCGTATTATTACTGTGTGGCGGAGTAAATTTGCCTATCCCTATTTCTAAACTTAATTGTTATATAAATAAAATTGTTAAATTGTCGAAGTGACCCGACCTTGGGCACTCCTTATGATAGTATTTTTGTAGTGTAAGAGTTGGAGTAAACAACTCGATTTGGGAATATGCTTGAAATTGCTGAAGCAATCCAAATCAATTCCAACTGGATGAGTAGTTTCTATTATCCAATGTTTAAGATTTACGGGAACAAGACCATCCAAAAAAAAAATGGACTGAGATAAAACGATTACATGCTGTAGAGAATTCTATTGTCTAATCACTTGAATTCTTCAATTTAGTGTGGCATGAAGTCCGCTCGTGAAAGGCAGTCATTAGCTTTTTAATGGTGAGTTAAATGACTGATTGGGAGAGAATGGACTTTGAAATAGTTCATGCATTTTTGCTATTGATGTTTTAGACTTTTTTACGTAGAGATGTATTATGTGAGTTGACTATTATTTCTGCACATTGTAAACTATGATGCTTATATGTGGTTTGCCAAACACTTGTCATTGTTTCTAGTGAATGCACTCATAAAATTGATACGCTGTATGCGTGCATCAGGCTAATAAATACTGTTGCAGGAAGCTGTATGGTGCGACTTGAATGTAAGAAAGAATGGAGTTAAAGATTAATAAACTGGAAATTTAGCATTTGTTCCCTGATTAAGCTTCCTTTCCTTGTTTTACTTGAATCTCCTGGTTTACTTATTATAAACTGTTACGACTGTTAGATGCAAGAAGTGTCTACTGCATTGTGTAAAGAATACACTGCACTCCATTGATGTATATTGGCAACGTATGCTGATTCATCAAGCAATTTCTGGTTAAAGGAACTTACTGGAAATTGCTACAATTGTTCTGCCAGAGAGAGCTAATACAGTGGAACACCAGATGGCCTTGAGAGAATAGCAGTGAATCAGTTTTCTACAACATGAAAGGGAAACACATGGAATTGACAGTAATAATATGAACAATAATAAACTTGTAACGTTTTTAATGAAAAGCATGTGAAAAGATTATTGTGGCTTCGCCTATATTAGGTTACATAGAAACTATTATTGCTTATCTCTAATAACTCCATTTCTGCTCTCTGATAAGAACTATCCTGTGATTTGTATTGCCACTATTCTGTTGAATTGTGTTTTAGGATATAAGACTGTGTAGGTATTAACATTATTTGAATGTAGTCTCATGGAAATATTGATATCAAGTAATATTTTTCATTGTATTTGTTATATGTATATTTTATTGTTGATTTAGTAAATTTATTGTTACATTTATTATTACATATATTGATGAACTGATGTTGGAGAAGAAAGTGGGTATCAGGTGGGAACTCGCTGAATATAAATTAAAGATGTATTTGTCTTCTTCTTTAGTAAGAAGTTTTCCACCTACGGAAATATTGTGACAGTAAATGTTTGTCTTTGATGTTGTGGAAGAGAGAAAACGTTTACAGCGACTGCATACCCGCCAAGTGAGAGATATGAGTGGTGTTTGCTAGTGAATTATTAATAACATAAATTAAGATTCTCATCACTTGTAATTAGTTATGGATGATTAATTAATAATAATAATCGAAACCATTATCTAAGTGGCGTTTGGCGTCACATTCTGACATTTTGTTTTGTTCAGTAACTTAACTGCAAATACGTGATATTTTATTTACATACCAAAAAAAAAAAAGAGGTTCATTTCTTTTAATACTTTTATTGTGCCTTTTTCTTGGTTATCTACAGAGAAAAAAACTTCAGTGTGATGCAAAACTATATTCAAACCTAATTACTTTCTCAGTCCGGAAGTAACATACTTTCTTTGTCTTCCTAGGACCAGGAAGCAACCTTTTCTGCTGGTCAGAGGGTGTTCGGCTGCAGGCATGTGTGAACCGTTTGGAGGAGTGGGTCGAGTCCGTTGGACTGGATGTCCAATATCTGCGTGTGTCCGAGCGACTGTTGACCCTTGTCGACCTTCTGGCCACGTCCAGGCGTACACTTTTACGGGTGAGTAAAACCTTAATTTTCATGACTACACGTACACTTACTCAGGCGCTATGAAGTAAGTTTCGTGTTTATGCATACATTTACTTAGGCACTATGGCGCGTGCGCGCGCGCACGCACGCACGCACGCACGCACACACACACACACACACACGCACACACACACATAGCACGCATGCAGACTTATCATAATTATTGAGATTTAAAGATATTTATTTTTTAAAAAGCATTGAGACGCCAACGCCACCTTGTTAATGGTTACGATTATTATTATTAATTAATCATCTATAACTACTTACAAGTGATGAGAATCTTAATTTATGCTATTAATAATTATCCAGAAGACACTACCCTTCTCTCTCACTTGGCTGATAAACGGACAGCTGTAAACGTTTCCTCTCTTCCTCAACATTAAAGACAAACATTTATCGCCACACAATATTTCTGTAGGTGGAAAATTTCTTACTAAAGGAGAAGACAAACCCATCTTTAATCTATATTTAGCATGTCCTCTCCACCCACTTGCTTCTCCATCATAAGTTTATCAATATGTGTAAGAAGGTCAATAAATCTATTAAATCAACAATAATATATACGTGTAACAATGGAAATACAATGAAAAGATTACTTGACATCAATATTTCCATGAGGCCACATTCAAATAATTTTAATACCTATACATTTTTATATACTAAAACACAATTCAACAATTTACTGTCAATACAAATCACAGGACAGTTCTTATCAGAGAACAGAAATGGAGTTATTAGAGATAAGTGTTAATACTTTGTACTTAATCTGATTTATGTGCTGTCTCAATAGTCTTTCATGTGCTTTTTTGTGACAAGTTTGTTGTTCAGTTATTACTGTCAATTTCATGTGATTCACATGCATTATATATCAATAGCAAAAATGCAAAGTCCATTGTCTCTCAATCAGTCAGTTAACTCACCATTAACCTAATGGCCACCTTTCATGACCAGACTTCTTGCCACACCAAATTCAAAGAGATTAGACAATATAATTCTCTACAGCAGGCACACTTTTGATCTCAGCGCATTGGCTGGTCTCGTTCTCGTAAATCTTAACCATTCGATAATAAAACTACTCATCCAGTTGGAATTGGTTTGCATTGCATCACTAAATTTCAAACATATTCTCAACTCGAGTTGTTTACTCCAACTTTGACATTTACAAAAAATACCATCCCAGTGTCAGGTCACTTCGACAATTTAAATCTATATAACAATTAAGTCTACAAAGAGGGATAGGCAAATTTACTCCTCCACAAACATAAATGACTAACAGGTTTTGTTTAAATATTTTCTTTAAAAATTCATAGAAATTTTATATTCGTTTTTTCTTAAATGATATTTTGGTGGTGACAGATGGATTGGTCAGCTTTTCGTAAGCAGTTTTCACCTCTCTCCGAAGCTCAGTTGCTACAAGTACTGACTGGATATAAACTTGGTGAGGGGGTAAATATACCTTCCAGCTGGCTGCCCCCTTCCGGAATAGCGTTGGCTTCAGAAGGTATGTTTGATGTTTGCTAGAGAAAGTGTTTTTTCATCACTACATATTATTTACTTTTTAGAAAAATTATTATTTATCGATTTTATGATTAGTTCTGGCACTTTGAATTATATTTACTAATTTATAATAGAATTATGACATGTTTGCATTTACTATAAAAATACAATTATCTATTGATTTTTCGATTATTTCTGTCACTATATTATTATTATTATTATTATTTAAATTTCACCATCGTCTATTGGTTATTCTTCGTCAACCTTAGAACACATTCCTTTTTTCTGTCTGGATTACAGTTACAAATTCCTTTCTGTCTGGATTATAGTTACAAATTCCTTTCTGTCTGGATTATAGTTTGAAATTCCTTTCTGTCTGGATTATAATTACAAATTCCTTTCTGTCTAGATTATAGTTACAAATTTCTTTCCATAATATTTCTTTCCTCTAATTTTTAGATCCCCCTTCCAGCCTTTTTTCCTTGTATACAATGTAAGCTTTCTCTGTCTAGACGATTTTATCAGTTTGTCGTCCCATCCCTCTTTCGTTCTGCCAAGTGAAGGAATTTTGTTGGATCTCACACAAGTGTTTCCTCCAGCACTCTATCGCCATCTTGAGAGGATTCAACGCTTATTTCCCTTAGAAGGAGGTAATTTTTAGTACTGTAAACTTTTAGATCCGGTTACGTCAGTTTAATACTGATATTGCTATCTCTTCATCTTTTATTGTACTCTTTACTTTCTGTTCATCCTCTAAAATATTGTTTTATTGTACTCCTTACTTTATGTTCATTCTCTTAAGTATTGTTTGTGTTCATTTTCTTAAGTATTGTTTGTGTTCATTTTTCTTAAGTATTGTTTGTGTTCATTTTCTTAAGTATTGTTTGTGTTCATTTTCTTAAGTATTGTTTGTGTTCATTTTCTTAAGTATTGTTTGTGTTCATTCTCTTAAATATGGTTTGTGTTCATTCTCTTAAGTATTGTTTGTGTTCATTCTCTTAAAATATTGTTTGTGTTCATTTTCTTAAATATTGTTTTATTGTACTCTTTACATTCTGTTCATCCTCTTAAGTACTGTTTGCGTTCATTCTCTTAAGTATTGTTTGCGTTCATTCTCTTAAGTATTATTTGTGTTCATTCTCTTAAATATTGTTAGTGTTCATTTTCTTAAGTATTATTTGTGTTCATTCTCTTAAATCTTGCTTGTGTTAATTTTCTTAAGTATTATTTGTGTTCATTCTCTTAAATATTGCTGTGTTCATTTTCTTAAATATTGTTAGTGTTCATTTTCTTAAGAATTTTTTGTGTTCATTCTCTTAAATATTGCTTGTGTTAATTTTCTTAAGTATTATTTGTGTTCATTCTCTTAAATATTGCTGTGTTCATTTTCTTAAATATTGTTTTGTTGTACTCTTTACTTTATGTTCATTCTCCAAAGTAATGTTTGGTTGTATTCACTTAAGTATTGTTCGGTTCTATTCACTTAAAGTAATGTTTGTATTCTACTTTCTCTTCAAAGATTGTCTCCAGTGTCTTGGTTATCTATTGCACAGTTTTGTACGTTACTTTCTCTTCAAAGATTGTCTCCAGTGTTTCGGTTATCTATTGCACAGTTTTGTACGTTACTTTCTCTTTCAAAATTCAATCTAAAGCGCGTGACCTGTGTTTCTATTTATATATCTACAGAAGACCCTCACAGTGATACAAGTTCTATGGACGACTCGCCATTACAGACGGATTTCGGAAAGACGCTATTTCCGCCCACTCATTCCCAAAGGACATTTTATGTGTCCGAAAACCAGTCTGTCAGTCACTCCGAAAATAGTCGTCTTAACAGCCAAGTAGGAAATGGTCACCTGACCCATTGCCCAGATGTCTTACAGCGTCGGCCACCGCCACCACGCCCACCACCACGCCAACAATCGCTAGTCCGTAGCTGCAATAAAAACTACAGCAACGGATGCAGTCGTCAGCAGTTGCCAACGCAGCAGAAACGCAGCGGCTACAGTCAGAGTGGGAGAGACCACCCACCACGCATACCACCCAAACATCCAGAGAGAGGCCCACACTCCAGCAGTGATGACACTCACTTGGTTGATTTCGTCCCAGTCCTATCGCTTCAAGAATGTCAGCGCAGCGAGCAGTCATGTGAAAATCGAGGGGTCAAAGGTTATACTGAGATTCCGAGTGATGACTATGCGCAAAGAGACATGACCCAAGCAGGAGACCAGAAACCTGATCTTGATCTCAGCAGCCAGACTCGTGCAAATCCGGCCCCGAATGCCACCGGGAATCAGGAACATGCAGGCGATATTAGAAGCGGTTCCAGTCAGAGACTTCCAGACCATAGACCTCAACGAGAGTATACAATCCAGGATTCAGAAATCTGGATTCTAGGTTCAGGACACACAATTCAAGACCCGCAAAACTCTAATATGCCTTTTCGAAACCAGACTTCTTGTAACCAAACGCTGCATCGAACGACAGAGATTCCAGATGCGGAGGGCGCCATGGTTTTAGATCCAGACCCGTCGTATCCTGCAGATCTGACTCTAACTCAAGATCGATTGCACACATACACAACTCTGGTCAGCAGGGAACTTTCAAACGACAACTTCACACTGCAGGATTACAGATTCATGCACGTGACTTCCACTATAGATAATCCCTACGTGTCACCCGTGCAAGAGTGCCGGCCACCAAGTTATCCAGACCCGCCCGGTGAATTCACTAGCAGTGCTGACTCGTCAAGCATTGCTGACGATGGGGACAGAAAGGGGAATCACAAAAGACCGGAAGTGGAGTACGTAGATATGCAGCAAGCAGGCTTCAACCGTAGTCTTGGTGACTATACGACAGTGGACAAGTACCCGGATGATATTTATGTTGACGTCAGTCCTGGAAAGTTGAGCGCCAGTTCCCGGAAACTGAAAGTGCTGCCCCTGGAAGATGAAGATAGAGCGTTTGTTGTTAATGGTGAGAATATGACAATTATAGTGATGACCAATTTCAGATATACCCCTAGAATAGATGATGTCACGTCATTCACTTCATGCATCGTAACGAGTGACGTCGGTTTAATCCATCCCGCTCATTAACTTATTTTTATGACGTATTTTCAAGGAGGTTCGGACCCTCTAACGAGAGATATGGTTGGTCTATTATTCCTGTAGTTGGTAGTGATTCTTTGTGGTTATTAATGGTAGTCTGCTATTCATTTAGTTGGTAGGGATGGTAGCTTGTTATTCATGGTTGGTCATTGTAGTGTACTGTTCATGTAGTGAGTAATGGTAGTCTACTATTCATTTAGTTAGTAGTGGTAGTCTGCTATTCAAGAAGTTGGTAGTGGTAGTCTGTTATTCATGGTTGGTCATCGTAGTGTACTATTCATGTAGTTGGTAGTGGTAGCTTGTTATTCATGGTTGGTCATGGTAGTCTACTATTCAAGTAGTTGGTAGTAGTAGCTTGTTATTCATGGTTGGTCATGGTAGTCAAGTAGTAGGTAGTGGTAGTCTGCTATTCATGGTTGGTCATGGTAGTCTACTATTCAAGTAGTTGGTAGTGGTAGTCTGCTATTCAAGTAGTTGGTAGCTGTAGCTTGTTATTCATGGTTGGTCATGGTAATGGTAGTGTACTATTCATGGTCATAATTTAGAAAGACACTTAAAAGAGCTAATACAAACAGGCAACACTAGGAAGTACTCATACTTTTACTCTTTGTATTAAATAAAGCAACCCAAAGATAATTTGTAGCTGGGTGGTTAGAGCCATTGCTGAGAATACTACATTTTTTTTAAAGTGTTTCATTAAATCAAACATTTTTTATTTATTTTTTTAAAATATGCAAACAAATCGAGTATGTTTGGCTTGCTGTCGGGCCAGGTGTCCGGAGACTGAAAAATAATGCCTATGTCACGTAACACGATGGTCAGGTAAGTGATGGCAATAATTCTGTTCTTCACATTCTTCCCCTTTTCCTGTAAACGAATTTGTATCTCGATTTTGTCCCAGTCTCTCGCAGATTGGCACAAGTAAAAATTTATTACGAATGCTGTTTTGCAGGATGGAACTCAATTGCAGGGCTACGACCCCTGGGGCCTCTCGTGGTAAGATGCATGTTAAGCAGAGTTAGTGCAAAAAAATTTGATGCGCATGCGTGGTCAGCTTCTGAAATCTCCAGAAGAGAAATCAACTTTTGGTGGCGATCAGTTTTTGATGTTGATATATATAGCATGTACATGTTGTGGTCGCTTGTGGTAGTTTGTGGTAGTTTGTGGTGGTGGCAATGCTTCTTGTGGATAATTGAAATAAGGAAATCGCTTCTTAGAGCTACCCAGATAAGTGCGCAATGTTTTAATTTGTGAAGGTCATTATTTATCTTTCCAGAGCAACCTGCATCTAGTGATTAATAGTGGTAGGTCGTGTTTTGCGAAGTTGTTCAGTGGCCATTTTGATAAATGGCGAGTCTGAGCAGTTCTAAAGAAACATTTCGAGAACTGTAGTGATAATTATTGATAGCTCTCTAGAGTGTAGACGATACACGTCGCCACAATTGTCTGAATTTCAGTGTTATTTGTTCCGGCTAATCTTCTATCTGTGATCCTCCTTCCCCCGGATAAAAAGTATCATTAACACAAGTAATTTCTTCATATACTAAATTAATTGTCATTATGTTAATGGAAACATTAAAAGGAAATAATTACTTCATGTACTATCGGGACGACATGAAAACATTAAAAAAATTTGCTTTTATACTCTATGATACAAAGAAAACACTAAAAACGTAGTTGCTTCATATATTTCCATGGTGAAAAGGAACATAGAAAGTAATTGCTTACGTCACTGATGACGACAGCTCCGGGTTTTTGCCGATTTCGCGGCCTGTCACAATGTGCGCCACGGTTGGGAGATTTTAGATGAGGAACGGAACAGATTGGAATGTTGGCGGTAGAAAAGTTGAGAGCGATGAAAGGGACAAATTAGAGAGTTATAGTTAGAAAACTTCAGCGATGGATGGGTTGCCGGTGTGTCCGTAAACGTTTGCATTGTTTTGGTGCATCCTGGGTAAAGCATGAAGTTGATCATAATCGAGACAGGAACACCAAGACTGTACTTTAGCGGGTACACTTTGCCAGGGCAGGGCACCGCACCCCACCCTACAACCGCTCGCTGTTGTTGGCTGATATGTTTTCTTTTGGCTGCTATCGTCCCTGTGTGTTTCTTGGCTTGCTTGGTGTATCTCTGCTTCCGATTTGTTCCGTTGAGACTATTGTTGCGTCTCCGGGTTGGGTTCTTTCTCAAGGGCATGGGGGGCGACATGTCCAGCATATATTGTAGCACACCTACAAAGTGATAGGTAAGTAGACCCCCATTGGAACTGCTGACGGTCTGTTAATTTTTATAACGATATTTAACAGAATCAAAGTAAACTCTTCACAAACAACTCAACCGACAATGGACTCTTTCTCCCAGACTACAACAGCAACAACTGAGAGAGAAATCTTAAACTAAGTACAACCACACAGTGACGAAAAAGTAACAGAAACCTACAAAACGACTACAAAGGACAAAATGAATAGAGTTGATTTGGATCCACACGGCAAACCACCTGCGCTAAAAAAATAACATTCAGAAATAGACACATAAGGAAAGACGGACGACTAAACAGACACATTTCTCTCTCTCTCTCTCTCTCTCTCTCTCTCTCTCTCTCTCTCTCTCTCTGGTGGTACAAGTAAACAGGGTTGTTTCGAAGACAAGGTCTGTTTTAAAGTACAGCGAATTTATTCCACACTTCTCAGGAAACCACAACAGCCAGTCATCATCAAAGCCAGCACGAGTTCGCTATCGACATAAAATGCTCCAGAAGCGAGACACCTGCACGAAAGGGGAGATTACTGGGGAGGTATTCACTTTGACACTCATCAAAGATGGTGCCCGACTCGGCATGGGACTTGTCGACGGAATGGTCAGTATTCGAGTTTAAAATTTGGCGTATCTCGTGAAAGCTGTTGTCTATAGACTGGCCAGAACTAGAACACAAAAGCTTGGCGTATCTCTTGAAAGCTGTTGTCTATAGACTGGCCAGAACTAGAATACAAAAGCTTGCTTAACTCTGTTGTCTGCAGAATGGTCAAAGCTCATGATGAAAGTTTTACCTTTTACTTTTGTCTGCAGAACTTGCGTGTGAAAGGTTGATGTGTCCTCATTAACACTTTTGACTGCAAAACTTGCGTGTGAAAGGTTGATGTGTCCTCATTAACACTTTTGACTGCAAAACTTGCGTGTGAAAGGTTGATGTGTCCTCATTAACACTTTTGACTGCAGAACTTACGTGTGAAAGGTTGATGTGTCCTCATTACTGCTGATATCTTCAGAATGTCATTGTTTGTAAAATGCTTGAAATTACTGATGATATCTTCAGAATGTCATTGTTTGTAAAATGCTTTAAATGCCCTCGGCTAAAATTGTAGTCTGTAGTTTTGTGTGTACAAGCTTGGCATGCACTCTTTAATGGTGTTGTCTTCAGACTGGTCAGCTTCCATTGTGCCCATCTCCCATGAAAACGTCACATATTTTGGGAAACTCATCTCGGGATAGAATTTGTAATTGTATGATTCACATATTTGGGAATCTCATCTCGGATTGAACTATTGAATTTGTAATTAAATAATTTATACACTAGGGACCTTGTTGTCTTTTCATGTACTTACATAGAGCCTGTTTAATTTGCATTATGTACATGGGGCCTACTTCGTTGTCTTGTTTAATTTGCGTATGTATGTGGGGCCTACTTCGTTGTCTTGTTTAATTTGCGTATGTACATGGGGCCTACTTCGTTGTCTTGTTTAATTTGCGTATGTATATGGGACCTACTTCGTTGTCTTGTTTAATTTGCGTATGTACATGGGGCCTACTTCGTTGTCTTGTATAATTTGCGTATGTACATGGGGCCTACTTCGTTGTCTTGTTTAATTTGCGTATGTACATGGGGCCTACTTCGTTGTCTTGTATAATTTGCGTATTAGTTGATATTACCTCTCTCTCCCCACCGTAAGTACATGACTGAATTTAATTTAAGAATACAAAAACACTTTTCCTTATTATCCCCGACCCTATTTTTTCCAGTACACCCAGCTGAAGTTACCCGGTCTCTATGTGCGGAATGTTATGTCGGGTACTCCTGCAGCACTGTGTGGTCATATACGGGTGGGCGACCGCATCCTTGCCATCAACGGCCTTAGCATCGTGGGAACAGATTACAATGTGTAAAGACGATTCTTGTCTGTGGTTAAAAATGACAATCAGATTACAAAGCGTAAAGACGATTCTTGTCTGTGGTTACAAATGACACTCCACCTCCAAGATGCCTAATAATTATGTGTTCTCTGACTAAGCGGGTCGAGACCATGTAGCATTGTAACTTCAGTAATTTGGGCGTTGTTTCAAAATTGTATTTGGGATTAGGAAGTGCTTGCGATTATTGATCTTTTTTTTAGAAGATTAAATTATTTTAGAGTCTCTTTGTTTTATTGTCGTTACAACAATTTAATTTTATTTTGAGCATTCAAAGTTTATGATTTTATACCTTCTATCGCTGATTTTTTTCCTCTCCATATTAATATCCATTGCAGTATTGTTCTTTTTGAAAATTAAATAGTCCTAGAGTATATTTGTTTTATTTGTATATTTATTGTTGTTGCAGCAATTTTGTTTTGAGCTTTCACAATGTATCATTTTATACTTTGCTGATTTATGTCTATATATATATAACATAAACATTCTTTTGTTGGCAAGTCTAGCAAAATGAAGATATGTCTTTGTCTAAAAGAAATGAATGATTAAATGTCTGAAATAATGCATTGCCATTACTTAGAAACAGCGTGCAGAAACAATGTTGATATAAACTGAAACAAACAGAAAAAAGGTTTGAAAGAATACGCAAGCACGTCATTAAACAAGAACAGAATACTGATTACCCCAAGTGACTGATCAGGCAGTTCGTTATGCTACTTTTAAAAAAATCTTAAGCACTCGTTACTAGTATACTGGTACCGAAAGTAACAATTCACGAACAGTAACCTTTCTTTCCGTCAGTTTTCCATATTCAAACCAACTCTAATCTTTATACCCTGAACGATGGCTTTTGGGCGCCTTTAAACACAATAAGTAAAAATACCTTTTCTCTCCCTTTCAGTGCCATGAAAATGATTAGATCTGCAGGACCTAGGCTGGAACTTCTGATAGCCAAGTGTGACAGAACCGTCATGGCCCAGATTTCGGCTTCATGATCCGTGCTGGACACTTACACAGTGATACCAATCAAGAGTGTGGCAAAACAGTTCAAACATTTTTTTTTTTAAATTGGAACAATTATTTTCGACTCTGTTGCATGCAAGAAGGCTCGTGCACTTGAACCATAGACTCTGACACGTGACTGTACGCGTGCGTGTGTGGTATATTTATGCATTGTCAGATTAATTAATTAAATAATGTTTTAATTTAAGTTAGTTATTTCGTCAAGTAAATGTTTCTGAATAGATTACTATACAGCCGACGGAATATGACCATTTTGATATCTTTAAATGTTTCTCTCCTCCACACGCAAGTTAATATGTTTGAAGAAAAATCCATTCATGGATCCTCCAGTAATGTGTCAACACTTTCTTAAAGCATGACTTAAGAGACACAATTGTTTTGAATTCTCCAGTGATGTGTCAGTACTCTGTCGAAGCTTGACTTAAGACACAACCATTTTGAATTCTCCAGTGATGTGTCAGTACTATTTAAAGCACGACTTAAGACATACAACTATTTTGAACTCTCCGATGATGTGTCTATAGTGCGATTTAAGATACACAAGTGTTTTGAACACTCCAGTGATGTACCATTACTCTGTTAAAGCACGACTATGGACACACAACTGTTTTGAACTCTCCAGACATTTGTCATTACTTTCTTAAAACACGACTATGGACACACAACTGTTTTGAACTCTCCAGACATGTGTCATTACTTTCTTAAAACACGACTATGGACACACAACTGTTTTGAACTCTCCAGACATGTTTCTTAAAACACGACTATGGACACAACTGTTTTCAACTCTCCAGACATGTTTCTTAAAACACGACTATGGACACAACTGTTTTCAACTCTCCAGAGATTCTCATTACTTTGTTAAAACACGACTTTGGACACCCAACTGTTTTGAACTCTCCAGTGATGTGTCAGTACTGTGTGAATGCACGATTTAAGATACACACATGTACTTTAAACTCTCCAGTGATGTCATCACTGCGTTAATGCACGACTTAAGATACACAAGTGTTTTAAACTCTCCAGTGATGTGTCAATTCTTTGTTAATGCACGATTTAAAGCAAACAACTGTTGTGGACTGGATGAGTCTCATTGCATATATATGCTGAGTGTCACACAACGTTCTTAACATCATTAATGTACTATGCATGTGTGTGTCTCACAAGACCGGACTATCTATTAGATAAAATAATTGCTTTGGAGACTCCTGCTGATGAAACCTGACAAAATAATAATAATAATACTTTGCTAAAAAAACAAACCAATGCGCCATTTCAAACGCCAGGGCAAACCGAAACTGAAGTACGCGTCATCAGGCCTGACACGTGAACACAAACACAAGTTTTAGTGACGTAATTTTCAGGCTTGACGAGTGAACACAAACACAACACTTATAGTAAGGTAAAGTCTTGTGCAGCTGGACGACTTGTTATGGCAATACATTATGTATTAATTTACTGTTCTTATATTTCTGATATGAAGTGACGTCCTGAAGCTCGGCTCATAAATACAATGATGAAAGTTAGACAAGGACACGAGAAGGGAAGCAATCATAAAGGGGTAAGCGTACAATACGTGGAGTTAGTAACTATGCTAGAGTCGTGGACTCACGACACGTCATTTCCGTCCGTCAGCAAGGCAATACGTGAACAAAATCTTTCCGAGTACAGGAACCAGTTCTGTTGATCGATGATTATGTTTTGAACAGTATTTCCAGAATATGAGCACATAGCAGGATGACTATTTTCTTGCAAAAATCGAAAACGGATTTAGAAGTATCTGATGAACATTTTAGCAGTCCTCCTAGGTTTCACAGGTTCTCTTTACTACGGATGCCTTCCTAATATCTCCAGGATATCCACCAATTTCACTCCTCATCCAGCTCGTCACTACTTGATTGTAAGCAAGACATGTCACATGATCGTAAGCAAGACTTATCACTAGGTGATCGTAAACAAGACATGTCACAACGTAATCCTAAGCTCGACATGCCACAACGTGATCGTAAGCGAGACATACAGAAGATGCTTGAGAACGTCCTGAAGACTTTCATAAAAATAGTCTCCAAGAGCTTGAAAAGTCTGAAGTGTACGTTGCTGCCAGAAAAAGCACTGCTAATCTCAGACGTGATGCTGCGAACAGCCTCTGTACACTTATACTCTTTGAAGATAAAATACAACTTGCTTCTCAAATGGTGTCTTGCGACTTATGCCTACCAAGTGTTACGAGAACTATTTTTTTCAATTTAATATATCTAAAAGTGAACTAATGTGAACACTAACTTAAGACAAGTTATTAAAACCTCTAAATATGAGCTATTGGGAACAGACTCAGAATAAGTTTTTAAAACATATAAACAAGATTTAATGTGGACACTGACTCAGGACAAAGTTATCGTATGCTCAGCATGAACTGTGATTTTTTTGTTGTCAACTAAGCTTTTATGTCCAAACATTTATGGTAGTGAAAACGCCAAGTGTTTCTAGACTTGCAAAGTTACGGTTTATGCTTAGAAAACGAGTGAACGTTTTAAATTGAAGTTTTAAAAGTGAACTTTTACTTGTTTACTTAAAATGACTTAATTAACTATGATATTAAAACTACTTTCTTAACTATAACGTGAAAAAAGGATTTACTGACAGTGACATTAAAACTATTTTCTTGACTGTGATATTAAAATGACTTACCTTTACTGTGACCTTAAAACGACTTACTTGACTATAACATTAAAGTGACTTACGTGGCTGTGACATTAAAATTACTTACTTGACTAACATTAAAACGACTTTCATGACTGACATTAAAACGATTTACTTCACTTTGACATTACAACGACTTTGTTAACTATAACATGAAAAAGGATTTCTTATCAGTGACTTTAGAACGACTTTCTTAACTGACATTAAAACGACGTTCTTAACTGTGATGTTAAAACGACTTTCTTGAGTGACATCATCATCATAAAGAAAAAATTAGCTTTTGAACAGCCGCTGGGAAAATTCAGACTGCCAAAGCCCCATAAGATCTTAATCCAGCGCTGGTGTCACAAAGCTTTCTTACATGTATGCGCCCTTATACATTCGTAATGCACACATCTAATGAAATACATGTCAGGCAGAATCGTTTTAAATTCTGACGAACCTTGAGAACCAATAACATGCAGACTTTACACGAATCTTAGTCTGTTGGAAACTTTGCACTAGACGACTTATTTGTTCACTTTACTCGAAGAGCAACACCTGGCAATGTCTGAGACCTAACACCAGTCATTATACTAATGCACTTACACATCTCTAAGTGTGCTCATCAAGCAATTGTGTGAAAATTAACACCAGTCATCTTACTAATGCACTTACACATCTCCAAGAACACTTTCAAATGCATGTTCAATATTTGGTAGCATGGATCTTCAGTGTTCATTGTGTGATTGAATACACAAGCTGCTCCACACACATTCACTCTGACTAAATGTAACACACGGTAGGGCCTGTTGCCAAATAGTATTAACGTCTTACTCTAAGTATGCAAAACTTGAACATTTACAGTAATGGTCACCACTTTATTTTAAATTAAAAAAAAAAATAAGTGTCACACCAGAAGTTCCTTAAAGACAATTCAGTATTCTGTTAGCATGCATGAATGGTACATATAGTACAACTCATAACCAGAACTAAATTTTAATGTAATGAACTTGAAACAAATTCTTTGTCATTGCAAATTGCAATCATTTTTCATTATTGCTATCTGGAGTAGATTAGAGACAAAGAACTTATCTGTAAAAAGAGCATTTTTACAAATCTTTTTCAACGTATATAAATGTAAATATACAAATTGAAACAGTAAGCATTATCTGTAAGCATAAAAAGAATTTTACAATTTCCCTAAGTTATTTATTATTTTCGCTTTAACACTTGCATTTAAAATACTGGGTGCCATGAGACAGCCACCTTCTTGGGTTCATATAATTTGACAAATATCAACATTTAAGGTTTCAGTCAAGACGATATAAACTTTTATTTTCATATTAAGAATAAGTAACTAGAGTAAACAAACAAACAAAGCCCCCTCCCCCCCATCCCACACACACAGGCGGACAGACAAAAATATATCTCATTGTGGAATACTGAAGAGTTAAAATAACTGTCAAAATTCATTGTAAAATGCCAAGGGATATGTTTTTTGCAAGTGATAAAAATGTAAATCAAATTGTTTAGTCTTTGCTATGTATGAGAAACTGTGTACCAGTATGAAGATGAGATATGTGTGATAGCTGCATACAATTATTGTGCAATCACACTAGAATCACACTATGATAGGTGCATATGATTTTAAAAAAAATTCTGTTACTCTTAATGAATCAAGTCCCATAAATATGAACACAAACAAGCATACATAATGACATTCATTCAGACACAATAATATAAATATGGTTAACACAATGTCTCATGTTCATGCACCTTAAAGACATCAACTGGTAAACATACTGACAAAGTTAAATCAATTTAATGTACTGTCATTATACAAAATTATATCAACCTAAACATTAGTCCATGTGCTAAAATACAGACAGACACATCCTTTTAAATGATACATGCATACACCAAACATGCTAAACGATACACACACTTGCTAAAAACACACAGCAGGAAAAACTACTTTTAAAAAAGATAACATGACAATTCATGTGCATGTGCTTATATAGATAAAAGAGGATATAATAAACTATCAATTGTGTTAAATGATTTGTTACAACATGAACTAGTTCATGTAGTAAATAATACAACATACATCATGGTATAATTTTTATCTGAGGTAATGGTCTCTTCAGGGTGAATAATCACCCTGTTCAATGGCAAAATGTAATTAAACCTGTGCTACCTGTTCCACTAACTTCACTTAATTTTTATTCAGGGATTTTTTGGTATTCATCTGTCAACAATCATTCTCAAATGTACCCATTAATCAACAGTCATTCTGTATTGTATCCCTATCAACAGTCAATCTCAAATGTACCCATTTATCCACTGCCATTTTTAATGTAGCCATTTATCAACAGTTATTCACAAATGTACCCATCAACCAACAGTTATTCACAAATATACCCATCAATCAAAAGTTTCTCTCGAATGTACCCATTTATCAAAAGTTATTCTGAAATGTACCCATCAATCAACAGTTATTCTCAAATATATCCATCAATCAACAGTTATTCTTAAATGTATCCATCTTCTGTACCCATTTCTTGGTAGGTATGTCCATTTGTACTTTTTCATCTGATGCAATTGTTAATATCCATCCTACAGCATACACACAATTGTAACTATGTTCAAAAAAAAAAATCACAAAACTTATCAAACATCAATAAAGTAGAGATTTCTGGAACCATTCCATGGTCTCTTCTTACAGAGAAGATTCCAAGTCCTGGCAGATGACAAAGGCTTGTTTTAACCAATGCCAGAGTTGCCAAGAATGTCAACAACTACAAAACACCATCATTACTGCTACTACTGTTTTAAAACAGGAGACTGGATGAGCAATGTAAACGACTGGCATGATGTAGAAGAGGAGCATGCAGTTCTGTAAGCATGGATTTAATTTGCGCTGAAAAACAATGCTGAGTGCTTAACAAAACCCCAGCTAGATGGTTCAGCAAGCAGTTGGGAAAAATCCTGAGGTTTCCTGAAACTGCTCTTTACGATGATGCCAGCACAGTCTCCAGGTTAAGCAGTTGAAGAGTGTCATTGATATAAGAGCAGGTATCGATAGAGGTTGACACTCCAACATGAAAAGCCCGTTGAAGAAGTGTTTGGGCTTCATCTGAAATGGAAATATTAAATTATATAATCTAACAATAAACTGATAGCAAAAGGCAAAACTAATGTTTGTGTGCATGTGCATGCACACAGTTCTACAAGTATATGAATGTGTATGTGTGTGCATAGTTCTGCAAGTGTGTGTGCATTATTTATTTAAAGTCTATGATGTCTCTAATGCAGACTGCCAAGATAGGCTGGAAATTGACACAAACTGCAATATAAAGGTACAACATATTTCCTTGTTTACTTCTGCATATATTAAAAATTAATATTTATAATTTCAAAATCACATTTAACCTTGATACTCACATTGGTAAAAGAAGGAAGAGGACTGTAATTTTTAATAAAGAAAGTTCAAACCTTGGCACAAGACGGTGAACTCTGCCAAATTCTTTAAAGCTGAAGTAGCAACATCTGGGTTGTCATGGGAGATACAGCTCAAAAAGTCTGGTAAGAAATCATGAGCTTTCCTGAAACATGGCATAAAATAAATTCACTAAAAAATGTATGAACTCTCTGAGATGTTGACTCGGTGCTCTTCAGGAAAAGAAACCACAAAGGGTTAATATGGCTACACTGGAGGTAATTATAGATGTATATGTTTGACAGAAATAACTTATTGTTAGTTCTGTGTTCTTTTACTTGCCAGATCTCAGTTTCTCTCAGTATTTTATATTTTATTAAGCTTGAGTAGATGTGAAAGATTGATACATAACTGAATGAAATGACACTAGGTGGAAGAAAGAGTGGTACATGAATCAATGAAAAGATACTTGGTGGAAGAAAGAATGATACATAAGTAAATGCAAAATGGTACTGGATGAAAGAATGAATGATAATGAAATGGTACTGGGTGGAAGAATGAATGATAATGAAATGGTACTCAGTAGAAGAAAGAATGATAATGAAATGGTACTGGGTGGAAGAATGAATGATAATTAATGAAATGGTACTCAGTAGAAGAAAGTTCAAGAAGTTTTAAAACTTTTATTTTTAAAAACTGATCGAGAATACGAAAGAATGACAAATGTGGAGAAGAATAGTGAGTCTGATTAACATTGTGATGATTAAAAATTAAGCTTCTATTGCAAATTGTGATTCACAAAAGTGACTCATAACAATAAATAAACTGTCAATAATGTCATTTAATAAACAGTCAATCGATCTGGTTCATCCTGTTAAATCTAAACTTTTGGAGACATTTTATTAATTGTGAGATGATAAAAAGATTGGATTAAACAAGTACATATATATCCAACTTATAAACAATGTCAGACTTCACTAAAAATTTCAATGTATTACTGATGTATTAAAGCATGTGATTTATATTATTACATTATTTCCATATATCTTTTATTATTTACTTTGCCCAAAACATATTTAGACTCATTCAATTTGCACTAAAAACATACTTATTTAGACTCGTTTAGTTTGCACTAATCTAATTATAATAAGCAATAAGCAAAACTTAATTATATAGGAAGTAATTATTAATGTTTATTTATAAATGCAACTGTTACAGTGCATTTAGTATGTGACTGTCATGGCAAAACTATGCTGTTTTTTTCTTCCTTATGAAATACAGATATATTCAGGTATTTTACTGTATAACCCTCCTACAAAGAGATAAATTTTTATATTTTTAATTTGAACAGTTTAGATACAAAACAAACTCTTACACAGAGATAAATTTTTATATTTCTAATTTAAACAGTTTAGATAAAAAACAAGTAAACTGAAAAGAGACACAATGCCTCCATAAAGTTTACAATTTCTTATATTAACATCTCATTCTCTTATGTCCTGGAAACCAAACAACCCCCCAAACAAAACAAAACAAAACAACTAATTTATGTGAATTTTCTGTACATATCTTATTAGACTTTAGAAATGTAATGGACAAAGTAAACACTAAGTGTAAACATACATAAAGTCATTTTTACTACTTATTACTATTACACATTTTATGTAAGAATTTGCTATAACAACAACAGTATAACTTATTTTTGATCAAAAGATGATATACCCTCTGTAATGATGTGTACAATTTTAAGTATTTACTTGGAATAGTTTAACTAGAATGAACATTTCAGGTTTCAGATAATACAAATAACAGGCATTATTTTGTTATGTTTTGACACTAAATTCATCAAAGCCTACAGTCAAGTCTATTTCTTTTGTTTGTTCTTACACTTTTCAATTTCTAAATACAAGTTAACACATGATAAGAAATACTTTCTTTCTTTTTTTTTTTTTTTTTTGGGGGGGGGCTCTTTTTTTCACATTTGCTAGGTAATTGCCTGTGAAGCAACACTACATAAGCATTTTTTTTTTAAAGGGAGATGATAAAATTATATTTTATACAACTGCACTTTCTAAAATATATACATTTGTATATTTATTGTAAATAGTGTGGGTGCTAAAATTATAACAAATGACTGTATTCCAGGGACAAACAAGTTACACAATGCTATGACTAAAATAAGTTAAATTAAATAGTTGTTTAAAAAATTAATTCCAAAGTGGTATACTGATGACCATAAACGCATATATAAATAATCAAAAGACTAACCAAAAAAACCAAACTTGATAAGATTAACAAATGACTACATAAACACATCTCTAAACAAGTAATGTTACCTGGGACAGCTGTGAATATAGCGCATTATAAGACTAAAGGCTGTATTTCGACACCGGTCATTGTAGTGGCTCATCAAGCGCTTCAGTTCACTCTGCAAATATAAAGAACATTTACACTTTCCTGAAATGAGAAACAACTATTGAATGCCCAAAGTAAAAAGGATAGAGGAAAAAAGTGCTTGAGATGAAAAAAGATAAAGGAATAAGTAACAGTGCTTCGGATGAAAAAGCCTAAGTCTGCTGTGAACAGGTAACCAATGAAAGCTGTGAACAGATAGCCTAAGTCTGCTGTGAACAGGTAACCAATGAAGTAGAGTGACATGATTAGTTCCTCATGCTCTAAGAATAATCCTACCAACAGCAATTCTGAATGTCTGACATTTCTTCAGAAGACACAATGTTAGACAACAGAGAAGAGAGCTACAATGGTCCAGTTGAGAGAGAACCAGTTGATAGACACAGGCTCTTGCACATACACTGCTCTACAGATACCGAAACTGCAGTGATACAGAGCCGTTTAAAATACACCACATCTCTACACGACCAACTGAATGTAAAGGGAGTGTCACCAATATTCATTCACTCTGGCAGATGTAGAAACCCTATTGGGAGCAGCAAGCATGACTTCAGTATAATCAACATTCATGTTAACTTATCACTCATCATCTAAGACTTAATATAAAAAACACATTTTTGCACACAATGGACAGTTGTTGGGATTTAATTTGGGCAGTTGAAAGTGCACAGCTGTGTCATCATAGTACAACTGGCTGGACATAGGACAGTGAATAGGGGCTCTGTATTCATTTTTAAAAAAAATATTTTTGACAACAAAGCCCTGAACAATAACAGAAACTGTCTGGGATGGAGTGTTAATTTGTTTTCTTTCAAACAGATATGATCTGTGACAAGACAAACCAGCACAAGAGATGACTAAATATGGTGGAAATGGTGGAACAATTTATATTGTGATCAACAGTGTCAAAGGTGTGGCAACTGATATATGATTAGTTGCCAAAAAGTCAGCTTATGAAGTTTACAAGGAGGCCTTAAAATGAAGTTGCTGGAGAACTCAGAATATTTTTGATTTTGTTTAGTGCCCAGCACAGACTACATTTATGTGAAATTTAAAGATATTAACTCTTACTATTTGCAAGATATTTGACTTTGAAAACAAAAATGTTTAAATTGTCGAACATCATATGCAAGGAAACTTTACGCTGACATTTACCTCAAAATGTTCTAGCACATTGACTCGTCTTTTTGAAGTTTCGTCAAGATCCTGTAGCACTTCCAACAAGTCTGGAGAAAAAAATGATGTACAATTACTCTGCCAAGTATTTAATACAGTCTATTTCTTTAACCATTCTCACTTCAGAGTGTTATATGTTAGTAACTAATAAAATAGATTACTGTATTTTGTGTTTGATTCTTCAAATTCCATATCATGTCTAAAACACATTCAAGAATATTATGATATTCATTTTGAAATTGCCCTATGTAGTACATGAAAAGGGAAGTGACTGCATTATGGGGAGTTCTACAGTTCTGTGTCATGGTGCGTGAAAGGTTTAATAGATTCAGTTAGTATATTTTTATATACTTTAACAAATAGCCAGTGTCATGTATTCAAACCACTTTAAAAAAAAATCCCTGTCATTCACCTTCTGAAGAAACATTTCCACGCATGCGTTTGAGATAGGGCTGAAGCTGTATGAAGGGGAGACTTCCCTGGGTCTTGACAACCAAATCGATGGAGTCGTTGACTTTGTTAATAGAAACTTCAGGAGCCTCACTCTGGCTCTGACGTGGCAACGTCAGCCCAGTCAGCAGTGATTTCAGCTCAGATATGTCTGGGTAGACCAGGGACAAGTCACTGAAAAATTAAAGGATAAATCTAGATAGACCATTAACTTCTTCACTGCAGGTAAGAAAATTACAGATATCAATGGAAAGATCAGGACTGATGCACTGAAAAAATGAAATAAAAAATATGGGCTACTTTACGTAGATTATTATCTTCACCAATTGTAGTAAAAAAAAGAATTATTGATGTACCTTTCCATGGCAAGGTACTTTAATTCTATTTGACAGAAATTATTTAATAATTACATATCAACATTTTGAAAATTCAATACTTTTGAAAAAGAAATACTAATCTACAATCTGTTCTGCTTTATATTTGATATGTTTCTTCTTTAAAAAATCATCTTTTTTTGTTGCAACTAGAAATCCTCCCAACATTATCTGTTCAGTTGTCTATGCTTTGTGTAATAATTAAAATGACTGTGATTGATGTACAAAGCTGTGGTTTCTCAATATACAGATCTAATTTGCTTTTATTTTTATTATTAGTCCTTTTGTTAATTTTTATATTTGGTGTCTTATACATTCAAAATGCATAAGACAACAACACATTCCCTAGTTTGATGATGAAGAAAAAATCTATAACTGCAAATGTATTCATAACATTACTCTTGATTACATCTTTTCTTTTTAAAGTCTTTAATTCCTTAAAACTTTCAGGTACACTGAAAGTGATACCTAAATCAGTTTCTCATGAAACAGCTTAAATTAATTCCCCCGCCCCCTCCCTCGAAAAGACAGGACTGATGTATAGCTTCTATCATTCTCTTTATAGGATGTTCCTGACTATTAGTGGATTGGTGTCAGCTGTTGTTGCTGTCAATACTGTTTGCAATATTATATAATTTTACCTCAGCACCTCTTGTTGCTGTATTTCTGCATTTTATCTCAGCAGTTACTGTTGCTGAATTTATGACATTATTTTACCTCAACAGTTACTGAATTTATGACATTATTTTACCTCAACAGTAACTGAATTTATGACATTATTTTACCTCAACAGTAACTGAATTTATGACATTATTTTACCTCAACAGTTACTAAATTTATGACATTACTTTACCTCAATAGCTGCACATATTGCTGCAGCATGTTGCTGGCTCGTTGAGGGTCGTAGGTCACAAAGTTCTGCAAGAACACCACAAATTTTGCCACAAGGCTTCCCAGCTGCCGGTTTTCACGACTGTGTGCCTAAAATTATTATGTAAACAGTAATCAGTAACCTGGTCATAAATGAAACTTCATAAAACAACCCTCTCAACTTATTAAGTTTATTTCCAGCATATTTTTAATTATTAATTTTTACAGTAAATTTCTCACAATAAAAGAAAACAAAATATGTCATAACTAAGCAATTGCAAAGTTGAAGCTTCATAACAATCAGTAAAATGTGGACCAGGAGAAAAATTTGTAAAGAACTGACCATACTAAAACTTCGTTAAACTATGAATCACATTAATCATTTATAAAAACTATGTACCATAATGTCTATTTGTAAATCACATTAACAGTCTACACAGCTAAGGACCATAAAGGAAATGCAGGCAATCTATAAAACTAACAGTTTGTAAATCTCTGGATCATTTTAACAGTCTTTAAAACTCTGGATAACACTAACAATGCATAAATCTCTGGATCATACTAACAATCTATAAAGTTCTGCATAAAATATTATATAAAGCTATAGGTCATAATGACATTCTATCAAGATATGGATAAAGTCTTTTATAAAGCTACAGACTATACTGACAATCTATAAAGATATGGATAAAATCATAACACTGTACCACACTAACAGAACATGAAGCCATGCACCATACCAACAGTCTATAAGTTATTAGACATAATAATCATTTTGCCAAAGTTTGAATCACAAAAACATCTACAGAGCTATGGATCACAATCTCTACAGCTATAAACCATACTACAATCTGTAGCTATGGACCACAATCTCTACAGCTATAAACCATACTACAATCTGTAGCTATGGATCACAATCTCTACAGCTATAAACCATACTACAATCTGTAGCTATGGGACCACAATAACAAAATCTGTAGAGCTAAAGATCTCAAAATGGATCTTAAAACTATGAATCAATAAATCAATCAGTAAAAGTTGTTTACTAAAACAATGAGTTAAAGCACGATAAAAAAACTCGATGGAAAACTTGTTTACTAAATCTAGGAGTCAAGGCACAGATAAAAAAACTCAATGGAAAACTTGTTTACTAAAACTAGGAGTCAAGCCACTGATAAATAGGCTAATTGAAACAATTATGGATCAAAGAACCAGTTTGAAAGGGTAAGGATCATGAAAACAATGGATCACTGAAATAAGCTATAAGGCTATGGATCGATGAAACATTAAGAAAGGCTTGGAATCAACCTGTAGTTATGTAAAATGGACTTAAAAGTAATCTTACTGACAAAGTGCATGAACACATGTAAAAGGGATTTTAAAATAATCTTAATGATAAAGTATATTGACAAAGTACATGTATTTATGCAAAAGGGATTTTATAATTATAATTATAATCTTACTGACAAAGTATATGTATATGATACCCCTTTAAAGATAAAATACTGAGACAGATGGCTGATTCTAAACAGAAATGCAACACAATGTTAGTGGAAGGAAAGACAGCAAAAACGCTCTCACCCTGAAGAGAGAGAAGAAAGCCTGTAATATGCCTGCCAAAGCACTATGCCGTTTGTCAAAGATATGTGGCTGTAATAGTTCCAGCAATCCCAGGACATGAGTAAACAACAACACCAAATTTCGATGCCGCATCTCTCCCAGTGATAGCTGTGTGCGACCACCAAGCACAGCTGACAGCAAAGGCAATTGTCTGAAACCAAATTTTTGTATATAGTCATTTTACTTTATTGGTTATATAAAAAAGTAAAATAGTAAATAAACCATGACAATTATTTCATGTCTGCATTTGTGTGTGCCTATATGCATGTAAAACTTGCGGAAAGAGCTATGGTAAAGAACTATAATTCAACTCATTAATCTCAAAATAATATATATATACACACACACACACACACACACACACACTTCACATTCCTGATATATACACAGAGATCAGAAATATATGGTAGTAAAGTATGCTTTAACTATGGTTAACTATTGCAGTTATTTTATCTCATAAAGGTAATGGAAAAATTCCATGTATGTAAGACAGCATGAATTTTTTGGTTGTTGCATGGGGTGAGTTGGAAATATAAAAAACCCAGGTCCATCCTTACCTCAGTATAAGTATCGGATGAAGTGCTGCCAGTTTACGAAGTGCTATGTTAGCATCATACATTTTGTTCTCAGTGTTCTTGCCGGGGTTTGCCTTGCCCAGCACAGTGATAAGACGAAGAGTTATTGTGTCCAGCTGAGACATGAAAAATACAACAAATAAACAGAATTATAATGTAAAGATATGTGCAGGTAAATGTTAGTTATCTCAAACTCTCAGAGTCAAGTGTGGCATTCTGCGGTATCAAGAATAGAGCAAAAACACACATGCTTTACAATGGAAACAATTAAAATGATAGATCTACAATCAGGAAAAGATAAAAATTATAGTGCTCTGATCAAGAAAAGATAACAATGATATAACTATAATAACGAAAAGATAATAGTGATATAACTATAATAAGGAAAAGAAACAAACAAGAGCTATGATTAGGAAAGAGCAAAAGTACAATTGCTTTCACAACAGAAAATTTACACAAGGAAAATAAATCAGGAAAATAAATAAATAAATAAAGCTATAATCATGAAAAGATAAAAATGACATAGCTATAATCAGAAAAAGATAACAATGACAAAGCTATAATCAGAAAAAGATAACAATGACAAAGCTATAATCAGAAAAAAGATAACAATGACAGAGGTATATCAAGAAAAGATTTCAATGACAGAGTTATAATCAGGAAAAGATAAAAATGACAGAGCTATAATATAATCAGGAAAAGATAATAATGACAGAGCTATAATCAGGAAAAGATAACAATGACAGAGCTATAATCAGGAAAAAGATAACAATGATGGAGCTATAATCAGGAAAAGGACAGAAATGTGCTTTCTCATCATGATGATAGGAATCAAGTAAATTCCATCAGTTACCTGAGAATGTTCTTGGTCAGAAACAAGCCACTCAGTGGTGAGAGACTCTGCATGGGGAAACCATGACAAGATGTATGGGAAATGTAAGTATAACTCTTGCAGCAGTTCTTGGTACACTTTTTCCATAGCCCTGAAACAAAATGCATAAAAAACACTTTAATGGCTGTAAGACAAAAAGAAACATAAAACAACATGCATAATAAAACAAACAATTAATGAACATAAGGTGAAATGAAACATGGAAAAGCATGCACAACAAACACATATAAATGAATGAAAATGAAATGAACCATGTGAAACAGCATGCTAAAACAAACACAGTAAACAATGTAAACTTATTATCTTAAAATCAAGGTGAACAATAATCACCCTTCCCCTTCACCCCATTTTTCTCTACATCCCTCTTGCATGCTGAATGAATGAGAACACACTAGGGGTGACTGGAACAGATATATATATATATATATACACACAGATATCTAAACAAGTTCACTAATCTGATAAAGGCTTGACCACACTAACCTTTATTAAAAACATTTAGTTAAGTGAGTAAAACTGCAGTGTGGCCCAAGCTTGCTTTTAACAACCAGCACCAGAAAAACTCTTGATATTCAACAGCCATTTCTCTAGAAACAGACTATACAATGCAAATGGTGTATACCGGTAAAGGTACTACCTCTTTCTCAGCAGAACACCAGTACCAGAAACACTCTGACATTTAGTGGTCATTTCTCTAGTAGCAAACTAATAAAAACGCAAAATGTACCTACCAGTAAACATATTCACTCATCCCTAGCAAACACTGTAGATGTGCATTAGATATGATATAATCAATTCAATGATGAGTCAGGAAGAGTTATGTACCAGAACAGATTCAATAAGTCTAGTTAGTTATACGGAAGAAAGCTATTAAGTTGAGACCCAGTACAAATACATAAACATGCACTCACACCTACTTAACAGAATTTGAGTGTTGTAGGTGTCAATTATATAGATATGTGAGAAATATGTCTAATTAATTGAATCTGTAGGTAGTAGATGTCAATTATATAGAAATATTCTGAATTGAATTGCAATAGTAAATGATTTCTTGGATGTAGAAGTCGTGGCGGAGTATAAAGGGGAGACACGAGTGGAAGGCTGAAAGACATGGAATATACTACTAACTAGTTAACCAGTTTGTGTGACTGGGAAGAGGTTAACATAAGGTCAAGTGACATGGAATATACTACTAACTAGTTAATCAGTTTGTGTGTGGAGGATGTATGTGTGTTTTTGTGACTGGGGAGAGGTTAACATAAGATCAAGTGACTACTAACTAGTTAATCAGTTTGTGTGTGTGGAGGATGTATGTGCGTTTGTGTGTGTGTGGAGGTTGTGATATGTGTGTTTGTGTGACTGGGGAGAGGCTAACATAAGGTCAAGTGACATGGAATAGTTAATCAGTTTGTGTGTGTGGAGGATGTTTGTGTGTGTGTGTGTGGAGGTTGTGATATGTGTGTTTGTGTGACTGGGGAGAGGCTAACATAAGGTCAAGTGACATGGAATAGTTAATCAGTTTGTGTGTGTGGAGGATGTTTGTGTGTGTGTGTGTGGAGGTTGTGATATGTGTGTTTGTGTGACTGGGGAGAGACTAACATAAGGCCAAGTGACATGGAATATACTAACTAGTTAATCAGTTTGTGTGTGTCGAAGATGTATGTGCGTTTGTGTGTGTGTGGAGGTTGTGATATGTGTGTTTGTGATACTGGGGAGAGGCTAACATAAGGTCAAGTGACATGGAAAACACTACTATCAACTACAATCTGAATTCACACAATAATGAAATAAATTTTTGCTTGCAATTATTTCTCATTAAAATTTTATTCATGTCCATATTTGTTTTGCTTTGCAAAAAGATACATGTTTTCAAATTTATTACAAGGACTTTCAAAGTTATAAATCTAACAAACCACACTATTGTACACACAAAAAAGGAATTCCCTTTGTGGAACAGAACACAATATAAATGTCGAATAAATTATTTGAAAACAAGTTTTTTCAAATTGATCAGGTCCAACAAACCCATGCAATTTGTCAAGTCAAAAATAAAGTAATTCAATCTTTATAGCAAACACAGGAAGTTAATTCTCTCTTCAAATGCTACAGCTGCTGTTGATTGGATATGTTATTGGAAAAATTAAATCACTTAGACTTGATAAACATCAGTTAAACACTGACCTTGAAACCAAAGGAGCCTTGCTCTGTATATGTGAGACAATGCTATGAAGTCGGTCATCCTTGCTGCAAATGCAGGATAACAGCAGGTCAAGCCGACTGCTCACTCCAGTTCCTTCACTGGTCTCTGTGCCATTATGTGATGTCGCCTTGTCATGTAACTGTACTGCTTCGAGCACAATAAAGTCCACAAGCGCCAAAAGCTGATCAACTGGAAGGCCCAGTATGTCTTCTTTGGCACTTCCCTAGCCAGCCAGAAAAAAAAATACCAACATGATGTGACCCATAAAATGATATAAATATGCTCTCGTTACAGTAATTTATGTAAAAGCAGATTCGGAGTTACTTAATCGATAAAAATATTTTAAAATGTCTTTATTAATTAGTTCCTGGACTACAGGATACCCATATTATCAGAAATGTCTTTAGAACTAGTTCCTTGATAACTTGATACCCATACTACCAGAAGTGTCTTTATCAACTAGCTCCTGGATAGGTGGACACCCATACTATCAGAAGTGTCTTTATTAGTTATTAGTTCCTGGATAACTGGATACCCACACTATCAGAAGTGTCTTTATTAACAAGTTCTTGAATATGGACTCCTATGACAATTTATTCAAATTACAACTGACAGTGACTGCCCTTGTCTAACACTAATCCGGTTACTTGAAGATCAGAGGTTCTCCCAAATCAGTCAAAATGAAACCAATCAGCATTAATGCTCAAACGTTATTCCCTTTGTATTCTTAAGAAATCAGGACCCAGAATGGTGAATTTACTTCCCTTTACAAAGGTTGTATAAAAATTTGCTATGATAAGGGAGGTTAATTAATCAGCCATATAGCCAGAGGCCCTAATTTCTAAAGCAAGCAAGAGATAATATTATTTTAGAATTGCTGTTTATTATCAGACAAATTATATTACAAACAAAATGTACACAGATTTTAACAAATGGACATAACAAAGGTCTACCTGTATACTTTTCCTTTCTCTGCCTTGCCAAATTTTAGGAATGTGCCGGCATGCCCAGATGAAATCCAATACTGCTGTTGAATTTAGCCTGAAATGTTTGAAATAAAAAACTATGAAATGTGCACATGTATGTACATGTATGAGTGCATGCATGCAATTAAAATCATATTTTTTTATCATTCACACAAAAGTCACAAATGAATTAGTCTTTATTACAAGGAAACAGACTCACTCTGTCAATTTCTCGGGTGACAAAATTCTGCTGATACATCTTTGAATGGTGGACCACTGGGTTTGATGCGTCAGTAATGCCAGTAGATAAGGATTGCCTCCTTTCTTTTTTTCACAGTTATCTTCCCCAGTTTGCATTGTCTTGGAATCCAGACCAAAAACTAGGCGTTCCTGAAGTGTTGGGTTGGAACAAACAATTTCTGGATCCAATAGATCCAACCAGTCAGTGAACAATGACACAGCAGTTTCTTGTGCAGTATTTCTGATGTGAACAATGAATGAAACAATTTTTTTAAAAATAAACAAAAGAAAAACCTCCACATTGTATAATTCTACAAATCCAAATAGAACGCTTGAAGAGCACAATCACTGTACAAAACTTCTTGTTTTCTTTAACAATCATTCCAAATCACTGACATACAACTCTGAAATGTGCATAGCTAAATACCAGTACTGTAAAAATAATGGCTGCCTGGGATGCAATAAGCTATGATACTCACAGTTTGCTGTCAGCCATCTGGAGCATGGTGCAGGTCACAGTAACCCCCTCATCTCTTTGACCTTGCTGAATTACCTCTTGCATGTATTGACAAACTAGTGGTTCAAGGCAATTCCTGTCTGTAACTGACTGCAGCCCTAAAGAAAAACACCACAAACAGTGGCTATTATAACAGCATGTTAAAGGCTTTGAAGCCTTTTCAGGTTTGAGAATAACTGAATTTCCTACTGTTTCTGCTTCCTCTAGGTCATTTTTAACCTGACTTGCACAGTCAATATCAATTTATCTCCATCAACATCAATAAAATTTATATTCTTTAATGTACAATTATTATTTTTTTTAATGAGTAAAAATCGATCTTTTTGTTGATATGGTGAGATTCCACACAACAAAAACAAGGCATTGTTTAAATGCCAAGAAAAAAATGTTGAGCTGGAAATCAGGATGGTGAGAGAATCTTTTATTCATAAACATGACAAATCAAATAAACTAAAATCATACAGCAAAGTCAATGTTATTAGTAAAACACATACTTCTAAAATTAAGCCAATTCAGAGAAAGTTTAAAACAAAAACCAAACCATTCTCAAAAATCCCCAATATCAGTAACTATTTAAATCTTTAAGAAGTCTAATGCAAAGTGACAAAAACTGAGAGTAATTGGTCACATAAAATACATAATTACACACATGCATACATAAAAATTAAATAATGAAAATTTTTTTCACCTTCACTTATTCTTCAAAATTTCATTTGTTACATTTATGTGAAAATAGAATTTTTCTGCAAGCACTGGAAAGTCGATAATCAGAATGATGAACTTATTATTTGACACAATACCAACACCAAAAGAATTTGATGTACAAACTATCTGACAAACCTGAGACAAAGCTGTCACTGCTGATTTTTCCTTGTGACTTCAGACTGTCCAGGTGGACTGAGACCTGCCTAACTTGTGACATGGGCTTGGTCTTGCTGTGCAGAAACTGAGTAATTATGGCAAGCAAAGGGGACTGACAGCCACCTCCTGCCAACTCAACCACTCTTTGAAGCAGCGGGACTAACACTGAGTGTAACGAAACCTAAATAAAAAACATAAGGAGATTACGACAGCATTAAACTAAATGGCATACTTAGTCAAAGAGTGTTAAAAAAATATAGGCAACAGCATACTACAACCTTTGTATGCCAATTTATCTTTAATTAACTCGTTCGTCTAATACAAAGGTATCAAAAATGTTGACATCCTAACTCAATGTTCTGACACAAAAGTTCTACAATGCTGACATCCTGACTTGATAATATGGTGTAAAGGTGTTATATGATGCTAGCATCCTGACTCGATGATATGACACATTACAATGCTGACATCCTAATTCAATGACATGATACATGTTACAATGCTGACATCCTGACTTGATATGGTGTAAAGGTGTTATATGATGCTAGCATCCTGACTCGACGATATGACACATGTTACAATGTGGACATCCTAATTCAATGACATGATACATGTTACAATGCTGACATCCTGACTTGATATGGTGTAAAGGTGTTATATGATGCTAGCATCCTGACTCGACGATATGACACATGTTACAATGTGGACATCCTAATTCAATGATATGACACGATGCAATGCTGACATCCTAATTGACACATGTTAAAATGCTGACATTCTAATTCAATGATATGACACATGTTACAATGCTGACATCCTAACTCAATGATATGACACAAAGGTGTCACATTATTGGTTGGTATCTCATTTCATTAAAGGATACTGAAAACTTTTCATAATTTTTCTTTTGTATCCAAAGGTTTAACTAACTTGCTTAGAAATGAGCAGCTTCACAAGGGGACATGATCTGGCAGGATTTGAAAGCATTTGTTGTGCAAATTCCATCCCCTGATTTGAATCCAGCCACTGAAGCATATTAAACATATTAAATACTATATATTAAAAAAAGAAAATTTTGAATACAAAGTAGAAACATCAATATATTAAGCACATATGCAGGCACACACACACATACACACAACAAAATTATGGAAACAGTTTTATAAAGTTTTTTGTGTCACCAGCTAATTTCTTGACATAAAGAAATAGGTTGATTCAATAAACGGAAACACTTCATAAGTATTAAATAGTTTAGAAAAGAAGAAACATGTGCATATTATAATTAGACATAAGCAGGTGCACATAGATTTATAAAAAAATCTGATTCTTGATCGTATGTTACACAAAACTCAGAAACAAAATACTCTTATATGTTTGCTTTTGCTTTCTGTAGAAAGTTATTTCAGAAAATTATGTAAGCCAATAATAAAGATAAAGTGTTACCTTGGCAATAGTCTGAAGAACTGATAAAGCTGTTTCAGCATTTGTTGTCACCATCTATTGGAAGAAAAGAAATAAATTTGTGTCCTGTAGAAAATATTTTTTCCCAACTATGGCTATGATTCTAGGGTTCAATAAAAAAAATGATTCAGAGTATGTTCATTAAAAAGTGTCCCTTTAGTTTGTATTTATAATGTCTGGCTGCATCATCCATGTCATGATAGCATTCATTTGACTTCTCTGAAGTCTTGACTGTGTATCTAGAGCTTACTTCATTGTTCAACACAGCATGACTGCACATTTAATCCCAGTGTAGATGATAGGTTATAAGGTTATGTATCACTACTTATGAATGTAGTTTGACTTCAAAATTGGGTAGTCTGATTTTATATTTATTAAGTTACGAATAGATTTTTAATCTAACTTTACTAACTACTAAGTCATATTTGTACCCTTAGCATGAGATAATCAATTATTAAGAATGCAATTTCAGTGTGTAATAGAGAGATCAGTAGAATTGTTTAGTACAAAGACCATTTACTGATTTTATACTTCAATAATTTTCTTGTGTCCACCAAATTAGTCAGACAATCCAGTTACTTGAAATACATAAAGAGCATGTATACATATGAGAGTGAGGGGGAGAGAGAAGAGAGAGATAATGCTGTTATAAAGAACAGTTGTCATTTATACATATGTAGCTAATGTAGCTTATTCATGTTTTCCACAGTAACATATTGGCAATAAGAGAAAGAAATGTGTGTCACTCTATTTTGAGTACACCAGCATTCCAGCAATACATAAGAAAATTTTATATGGCAACAGACTGATTGGTATAAGGATGACACAACGAAAAAGTAAGGAGGCAGTAATTAGTAATTATCACAAGCATATGCTGTAGACAGGCCATCTACTCTTTTAAACATGTTTATTTACGGGGGGGGGGGGGGGGGAGAAGCATCTTTAAGTAATGACTGCAATTTAATCTGAATTTACATATCTTTATTTGCTGGGGACAGCATCTTTAAGTAAAGACTGCAATTTAATCTGAATTTACATGTCTTTATTTACAGGGGACAGCATCTTTAAGTAAAGACTGCAATTTAATCTGAATTTACATGTCTTTATTTACTGGGGACAGCATCTTTAAGTAAAGACTGCAATTTAATCCGAATTTACATTCTAAATGTAATTTCTTATTCTTATTTTCATTTAATTAATTAGTAAATCATGACTGCATCTTTCAGCAAATTTTGTTGATTAGTAAATCAAGACTGCTTGCAGTCCAATTCAGTCAATTAATAAATCATGATTGTGTTGTACGAATGAGTTTGTCATTTAATAAATCATGATTGTATCTTTAGTCTGACTTATTATTTTTTGTTGGACTTACAAATAGTAAGTCAACACTGTATTTAAAAACTGTTTCTAATTAATAGCACATTCAGAGTTTTTGTTTTTACAATAAATACATTTTTTGGTGGGGATTTTAAATATTTTAAGAAAAAATTTAAGAAGAAAGGAAGTAACTTTTAGCATTTATAAATCTCACCTTCAGGAGATTCTGAAATATTCTGGATATTTCTTGAGTGGTACTTTGGTCACTGAAAACCTGAAAACAAATCACAAAATAGGTTCTTACTTGCCTGTATTAATAGAGATCCATTCCTTTCAAATTCAAATTTTGCAATTTTTGTTTAAGTTAACAGAAATACTGATGCCTGATCTTTCTTGGTTCTTTTTTGGGGAGTTGCTTTGGTATAGTTTTACTTTTGTTCTTTAGTCCAAAGAAACTATCTTTCATCCATCAAAAACAATTAAATGCAGTTATTATATGAAGACATACCCACACAGCAATATTGTATCATATTGTACAGTTTTGTGTTGCTAGGTCTATTGTGATATCATATTGTACAGTTTTGTGTTGCTAGGTCTATTGTGATATCATATTGTACAGCATTGTGTTGCTAGAACTATTGTGATAACATATTGTACAGTATTGTGTTGCTAGGTCTCTAATGATATCACATTCTACAACTTTGTGGTGCTAGACCTGTTATGACTTTACACTGCTAGATCTGTTTAGACATTTCAATGACTTGGTAGATTATATTTTCAGAACTGGGTAGCCTACACTTCCACTACCAGGTATATTATATTTTCAGAACCAGGAGGCTTATATTTCCAGATCCACGTGCTTTGTGCCCACCGTTTAATCAGTGATAGTTGGAAGTATAAATCAAACATATTAATATTAGCATGCTGACTTTTTTCACTTTATAAGATAGGTAAGTATGAAAGAACAGTGATCTATTTTCCACCATTGCAAAAATAAATATGGGTGCCCGACTGAAATACAATATATATTAAGTTAGAGTACACTATGATCATGATAACATAACTGTCAAAAAATGTAAACTATTTTGTAAAGGCAACAAGCACTTGTGATTAGTGTTATTGGAAAAATATAATAAAAGTTGGAAAAAATTAAATAAATATAAAACAATAAATTTTAAAAAAATACCTTTATTAAATCTTTTTCCAAATTAATGGTCCCAACTTGTGATTCAGTTTTAGGTACACGAACAACCTGCCACATAGGTGGACCTCTGGCATCATCATCCACAGAACTGTCTCCAAGCAAATCAGCTAAAACACAATGAAAAAGAAAAGATATTCCATTTACTGTGTAATTGGTCAAGCACCACCTTAACTTTACATTAGAGGATACCACAAGTGACAGGTAATTTGAAATAAGAAAACTGTGTAGCTTTTCAAAAATCAAATAAGAATTAGCCATTTCATGCTTAGCTGGCTGTGTTCTTCGAAAGTTTTTTCAAGAGATTTCATCATTAGAGATGAGTTTCTGTTACTCTTACTTTTAAGCCTTGTCCTCTCTCTCTGTTAACCTTACTGTTGAAGTCTTGTTCTCTCTCTTTTTTTCAATCTTACTTTTAAGCCTTGTTCTCTCTCTCTGTTAACCTTACTGTTGAAGTCTTGTTCTCTCTCTTTTCTTCAATCTTACTTTTAAGCCTTGTTCTCTCTTCTCTTTTAATCTTACTTTTGAAGTCTTGTTCTCTCTCTCTCTTTCAACCTTACTTTGAAGTCTTGTTCTCTCTCTTTTAATCTTACTGTTATTGTCATGTTCTCTCTCTCATTCTTACTTTTGAAGCTTTCTTTGCTTTCTCTTTCAGTCTTACTTTTGAAGCTTTGTTCTCTCTTTTTTTTCAATCTTATTTTTGAAGCTTGTTCTCTCTCTCTTTCAATCTTATTTTTGAAGTCTTGTTCTCTCTCTCACATACATGCATGCACACAGAGCAAAGTTTAAAATTATACTGCCCAAAATAATATACTCCTTGTTAGCATGGAAGATAATATCAATAAAATCCATTCTGATGTGACATTTAGCAATTTATAATTTTTTTTAGCTACATGTACATCACACATATCAATAAATGTATTTTCAGTTTATACATCAGAGTTATGTGATTAATTAAAAATAGGAAAGGAAAAGTTGGAGACTCATGCTTGAATATTTTGTTGTGGCTACATCATTTAAAATTATGGTATTAGTTAAAACTTAATTGTATAATATTTTAAAATATTCATCACAAAAAAGAAGGGTATTTTCTCAACATTATATTTATGTAACTTGCACAAATACTGATTATGATGCAATATGACATACAAAGAGGGTGACACATGAAGCACTCTGACATATAAAGCAGAATTATATACAAAGTACTCTGACATATAAAGCAGTCTGACAAATTTGCTATAAAAATGCCAGTTCTGAGAATTTCTAGCTATGAAATTGAAACCTTTAGAATCACAGCTGCTTCAATGGTTATTTAACAAATACTGCTTTAAATTACTCTTTTGTTATTGAAAAATAAAACAAAACAAATTTTTAAAACATTTACTTATTACTGAAAAGTCTGAATAAGCAAATTATAAAAGAATTTGCTTAATAATGCCAACACATGCAAGAAAAAAGAAAAAAGTTAAAAACACAACACCCTTTTAATTTTTTTTAGCCAACCAATAAATACTGGTAACCATCAACTGCCAAAAAGAAAAAAAAGATGTGATGAGGAAGAAAAAATAGCCATATTTAATCAATCATACTTTGAACATTTGATCCATCAGTCAAGAGCTTGTAGAACCTTTCCCCTGATGTAGCACCTCGCATTTTTTGGATCTGGATAAGCTGTGCCATGTATGAGCGATCTGCCACAGCATGGTTGAATGCACTAGGGTCAGCATCAGCAGCTGAGTCCAGGCAGGACAGAAGATGGGACATACTTTTGACTGGGATACCAAATGACTGGACGAAAAGGATGAGCTGCCGTGGATCCAGTTCTTGCAGGGCTAGAGGACAGACAACTATAGCTGACCAGATCAGAACAGTTATTTATTTTTTTCAAATCCAAACAATAACAAAAAAAATCTTATTTGCACTGCTGGGTAAAAGACAACAGCTTTTCTATTGATCAAATTTCTGCAAGTGAAAGAAAACATAAGAATGTAGCACTGAAGCTGCTTCTCAGAAATCTCTTTTTTTATGCTCTCTGCAACAGAAAAATCTAAGCCAGTAGCCAGTTTCTGTTGGGTTGTGCCTTTGTTATGATGAAACAATCTTGATTAAATCTATAATATTTAATTAATTTGACAATTGTATCAGAATGTTGAATATCTGTTTCTTGTAATTTGCAGTTTGAAACTGATTACAATTTTATCAATTTATAATTTATGTAATTAACATATGAATAATTGAAGTTTAACTTTTATTAGGATCAGGTTTGGAAGATGATTATTTGTGACTTTTACACTACATAATATGCAAATAGTTAACTTTAAAAAACAAACAACATTTATTTATCTATTTTTAATCAGTATTAATATCCAAATTTCACACTCCTGATCTGCCTGCCATAAAGACACCCAGAGAGTTGTCTGCATTCAAATAATGAAATGCTTAACCAGCTTTGACTTTTCCCAAGATATGTTATGTGTACTATTTTATATTTTGCAATGTGACTTAATTTTAATAATGTCTAACATGAAGAACGTTTCTGGTGATAGTGAAAGAGCTAATTATACATTTGTCGCATATGAAGATGACGGTTATATTGCTGCCATGTTCTTACTGGTGTCCTGATGCAGTTCCAGTATTTCTGTGTGAATCTCCTTCCCTCCTCCTAACATTTCCAGTGAGTCTCTCATATAGATACTGTGTATCAATAAAAACTACTATAACTAGAACCTATCTGTTTTCAAGAACATTTCCAGCGAGTCTCTCATATAGATACTGTGTATCAATAAAAACTACTATAACTAGAACCTATCTGTTTTCAAGAACATTTCCAGTGAGTCTCTCATACAGACTGTGTATCAATAAAAACTACTATAACTAGTACCTATCTATTTTCAATTACGCAACTTCATTGCAGGATAAATTTCACCAGTCTAGCATACCTGCTATTTATTAAATTCAATCATAAAGAAAAAAAGAAAATATGGAAGGGTATAGATAACAATGAGTGTTTAATATGACAAAGTGAAATTTAAAAACCAGAAGAATGGAAACTATCCAGCTTGATGGGAGATGGTTATAATTTTCATTATGGAAGTTTTGTAAGCTTTAAATTCATAAAGATTTCATAATGGAAGATTTGTAAGCTTTCAATTCTTAAAGATTAAATAAATGATATTTGAAAATTGGATAGGTTGGCCAATCTCAACAATTACTCATTAATTATTATTTTTGCCAATAAAAGCAAGATCTCAAGATAGAAGGGTGCACAGAAGCACATGCACTGACTAATCTCTAATGGCTCAGCCTGGATTCCGAGAATAAATCTCTTTTGCATTCTTTTGTGCATTTTTATTCTTAATATCTTTAAATAAGTTTCATAATAATGTACATTTCATTATTCTAATCTCAACTGTTGAATAAAAAGTGTTGAACTGGTTAACTCAACAAGAAACACTGCAAATGTCAGTGATCGTTATCAAAAAGAGCAAAATATATAACCCTTTGAAACTAATGGGATATTTGAAACTTCATGTTTAGAAAAATAAAAAAATTGAAAAAATGCAACAAAAAAAAATCTTGCATAATAAAATGTTTTGTTTGTTTTATTCATTTCAAAGAACAGTTATGAATAAGAAAAGATTGCTTAAATGTTTCAATCTTCAAACCAAATAAAATTAAGAGTTATGGCATTAATTACAGTTTATACATGTTTACTTTTACCTTGGCCTCAAAAATAGTGCAGACATGAAGAAGAGATGTTAACTCTGTTTCAAAATCATTGTAATTAAAATCATGATCCTCCAACAAAACAAATAATACAATAAGGAGATAGAAATCAAGCCGGACAATAAATTAAAGAAAAAATAATAAAATATAAAATCTGGAAATAGAATCAAATCTAAACAAAAACTATAAAATCAAATCCTCAAAAAAGAAAATTGAAAGGAAAAAGAATAAACAGAAGATGCAAGCACAAATGAATGCTTGCACACAAAGATATCTATTTAAAAAAAAAAAAATCAATCGACCCTCTAAAATAAAGAATTTTAAAAAAAATCATTAACTAATGTCATATAAGTGCCAAATTACCTGCAGTAACTAGCCTGGGTTCAGAAGAACGAATCATCCTGAGTTTGAGCCAATCAGGAAGCAGAAGTGCCTCCTCTGATGTATCGAGCAAGAATGCCTTAGGTAAGTGCCCCTCTAGTGGAAACCATATGTCCAGCAAAGTCTGGTACATTCTTTTTACTTCCAAATCTGCAAAAATGAGGCATAATCAATCAAACTAGCAGGCTTCTCAAAGATTTCCAACACTATGATACATCCCATCTGCTTCAACATCTGTAAATGTAAGGCATTCAATCAGTCAAACTTGTCAGCTTCTCAAAGATTTCCAATGTTAACTTAGTCTGCGCACTAGTGTGCTGTGTCAACTTCCTTGCCATTCCTCTTGTTTTCTTCAGAAACAATGACTGTTTTGTCTTCAACAACACTGTGCTATAACAGTCCCCTTATCATCCCCTTGTCTTCTTCAGAAATGAATGTTTTCTGACAACACTGTGCTATAACAGTCCCCTTATCATCCCCTTGTCTTCTTCAGAAATGAATGTTTTCTGACAACAGTGTGCTATAAGTCCCCATATCTCATTCCCTTGTTGTCTTCAGAAAAGACTGTTTTCTGACAATACTGTGCAAATTTGGTATCATTTTTATTCCCTCTTGTTTCAAGATTATGCATACCCTGGCTCATTCAACAAATATCACAGGCCAAGTCAGTATAATCCAAAAAATGAGCAACAGGAGTTATCTCTCGCCAACATTACCCATTCAACCTAAAAAAACCCAGAATAAATGTTTCAATCTGCTTTATCTCACCCCTGGGACAGCCATATGTAAGAATGATGACAATGGCATGGACGACTAAAATGTGCATGGTTGCTGATTCCCCAGTCTGCCACTGCAGTATAATCTGGTCCTGAGTGTTTGACTGCAAAGAGACATTCACTAACTTAGAAATAAGAATAACTTAAAATCTGCCTCATGTAAATGTACTACAGAAAAAGTTTTAAAATCTTCCCCTTACACATAATTATCAGAGTAGGGGTCTCTTGTATGACAGTCTGACTTTAAATATCAACAGTGCAATAATTAGCTATTATAATAAATACTGTTTACTTCTATAAAATTGGCACTCACCCATAACCATATTTTTCTTAAGTAGTTATTCCACAGATACCAATTATTTTAGCTAATAAGAGGCTAGCTTTATATCAAGCAACTCAAATGAAAGATATTATTCATGAGTGTTCACTTGGTTTTTTTCTGACAAAATAAACTTGCTTTCTATTTTATAACAAGCTTCTTCTAATTTTAAGTGTTTTCTAATAATAGAATAGAAATTTTATTTTAAAGAAAAGTTTTAAAAAAGATATTAAACCATGAAGCTCTTGGGAATTTATAAAGTTAGTAATAAATTAATGGGCTGTAGCTACTCAATTATGAAAAATTCAACCTTTTCAATTAATTAACCACCCATATGTAGCATATTGTATAATTAAAGAAAATGTATGAACTTTCTTTTAACTTTGTTTGCAGTTACTTGAAAATATTTCTGAGATATACTAGTGATAAATGGTTGTTTTTTTGTCCTTGAAAAGAAAACATGCAAAATTTTATTTTTCTATATAAACTAACCATATTGAAGTTTTATTAATTTATTAAACTGGCAGAGCCAGAACTCAATTCCTTATTATATACTACAAAAAACAATGCATTGTAAAATAGCTTTAACATTCCCCAAAAAGGAAATAATCTGTGATCTTTGAAAATTAATGTTTCACTAAATTCTGTATAATACTACCAATAATGTCATAATAATAGGTTATAACATCATGAAAAAAGGAATAATCTATGACAACTAATTAAATTCTTTTTAATAGTAAAAATAACACCACTATATTTCATAATTTCATCTAATATTACAAAAAAATAAGGAAATAATCTGTGACCACTGAGAATTGGCATATCTGCTGGCACTTGTATCTTGAAACTCCTTTAAATCTTTGTTTCTATTGTTCATTATGTAACCTTTTTGCTTTAAAATTAATTTCCAGGAGCCTAAGGGTTACAATTCTGAGACCCTATAATATTAAAACTCAATTTTAAAATCCACTTATAATACAAATACTACTTAAGATCAGCTTTGAAACCAGGCACATATGTATTGTTACTAAAAAGAAGGCTCACTTTGGGCCCACTTAGGGATACTAAGATACTAAGGAATAAAGTGACTACTAAACGCACAAGAAATTAATTATGCTATATAATTTGAAGAGGAATGCTTTAAATCAGACTAAGAACAGGATCAGTCTAAGAAAACACTGAAACAAAATGCATAATGGAATGATCCAATGCTTCAATATTAACCAGTCAACAAAGCCAAGTATCTGTGAAAATCAGATCCCTTACCCATGAATATTCTCCTTTCTCATTGCGCCGAGCTTTGAGCAAGTAGGAATAGTACAGACGAAGAAACGCTTCCAGAGTGCGGTCATGCAAGGGCTCTCTTTCTACTGTGCTATCAGGCAGAATGTGGTTCATGACTGAGTTTCGCTCCACTATCAACTGACTGACGTCCTGTAAGAAAAGAATAACAATTTTGCAACTATTATTTAAGGAGATGGGTAATCATGGTAAATGCTTAAAGTTAATTTGTTCTAAAGTTCCTAGATTTTAACTTCAAACATTTTGCCTATTGAAAAAATGCCATTTACAACAACAAATAGCTAGTTGTTTTAAACTATTAATACAGGTGATTTCTGTATTGGACCTGAATGCAGACTATAGCACAGATGCGGAAGAAAAAGATTATTCAGTCTGATAAATTCTTTATATAGTGGAGCCACTACAAGATACATTTATAAACAGTATTTACTTATGTGAGTGAGTGTTTTAGCACAATATGCAAAACACATAACATTTGATTTGAATGTTGTGTATCACACATTTTTGAATTTTATATAACATTTTATTTGAATGTTGTGTATCACACATTTTTAGCAGAGTAACATTTAAAATTTCTCAAAGACAGGTAATAAAATTCATACACATTGTATCTTATGCAACCATTCTTATATATTAACAAAACATACCCATGTAATTTTTCAGTGCCTAGTACATAGTCTTCCCTCATACAAGCAGACAATATGATAGACATGACATGCATGGCTCTGAGACACACATACAAGCAAAGTATTCAGAAAAAACAACTTATTTTACCCAGAAAATTTCTTTCTTATGAAATTGCCCTTCTATAGCAACAAGTAAAATCTGCACAACTACAAAAACACAGCAGTTCTAAAATACACCCAAGATATGCTGCATAAATACTCAATTAACCCTAACATGCTCAGAGAGGAATATACTTGCTCACCAGTGACAAGTCATCCAAGATTTGAAGACTCTGGTCCATTGCATATTGGGACAGAAAGATGATGTAGCCACTGATCAGGTGAGGATCTGCTTCTACCTGAATTGCCTGCACAAAAATAAACAAAGAAAAATGTAAACTTATAAATGGCCAGTCACATAAATCCAGAGAATTTTAAAAATGAATATAAATAAATAGATTAATTATGAAAAGAAAGAAAGAGTGAATATGCATGTGTATTAAAGACCACATTCATTCAACAATAAAATAATATATGCATAAAATTAAACTACATTTTAAAAAATAGAACTAATTCTAGCAGACTGGGCTGAAAGAGTGTTATTAGTCCATTTTGTTAAATGGAGAAATTCTTAATTCATGGGTAAATAATATATTTCATTTTGAAAAAATGTGTATAAATGATGCATAACATACTTTACCTGTCTTAATGCAGTGCACATGATGGTTTTGACTTGCTGGAACAAAGGGAGAGAAGGCATGTGCTTGAGCAGCCAGTCAGGAGACTTATCTTTCAATTTGCCCTCCTGTTCTGTTACTGACTCTCTTTCAGGGCGTTCTCCTTTGTCTGCTTTGGTAATCACCATGGACAGTCCCTGGAATCACCAGATATGTTTCTGTCATTTTGAAACTTACTTTGAACTGTTTAATAACTTTCTCACAGTGTTAATAAATATCTGTGAAACAATTAAAACTTAAAAAGAAACAAGTCTTTACTCTTACTTTAAAATAAGCATAATCAAACTGCCTGCACTCAGAAATGCCTCAAAGGTACTGGCCTTTAAAGATGAAATGTGCCGTGTATGCATTCCCAGGCAGTTATGGTGTTGTGTTAACAAATTTTATAATTAATCAAATATAGTAAGGAGAGAAATGGTTTAATAATAAAGTTTAAAAAAACACAAATCAATTCAACAAAAGAATAAAAACAAACCTGAACATACCTTTATTGGAAATTCTGCAACTGTAGCAGCCAACATTGATCACTTAAGTCAAAAAAGCAGTGTATTATACTGTCTGATCATGTTGACATCAGGAAAAGCATTAAACCCCTCCCCCTCCTTCACAAAGCAAAATAAAATAGCCAATGAACAGCTAAACACAAAATTGTGCAAAACAAACCTTAATAGCCTGCTGTCTAGAGGTGGCCTGATTAGAGGCCAGGCGCTGCAAGAAATAGTTCAGGACATCAAACATGGTGGTAGTACTTTCTTGTGGGCTGTGCACCAGCTCCTGTAGCTGATCCAACAACTGACGGTGTTTGCGAATTTTCTGTATTTGGAGAAAAGAACTCTTCTGATAATAATCCAGGCTTGTTTACCAATGATCTGATCCCTTTTTGACTTAAATTTTTAACTAATTAACATTTTTGTGTGGAAAGATTCCAATAGAGCAACATGAAAAAAAAACAAACACTGACATTTCTTCACTGACAGTCACAATCTTGTGTACATCTGTTATATTTATTGTCTTTTCAATTCAAACTTTCAGGAAAAGTATATGCTTTTTAGAATTATTTAGAAAAATTCTTTTGTTTTAAAATTTGGATAAAAATTCTTTATTTTTAAACACTCTAATACTTTTACACTTCTTAAGAGACGAAGATTTAAAATAAAATAAATATATGCAATATGATTTAAAAATTAAAATAATACCATGATAAAAGTTACTATAAATAAGAGCATTAAAGTGATAAACATGGGTACTAAGCTGTAGTTGGGGAAAAAACAATAACAGCACAATACAGTTTTGTACTTGTCAAACCACCATAAACAGAACAGTAAGAAATTTTTGCAAACATTCTGAACAACTATCACTATTTATTTGTTTTTTTAAATGTTACATCTCCATGAAACAAGACTGCTGACCTGCTTGCGACGTTGCCTTTCAGCTTTAGAGTTTTCATCATCTCCTGTGTCTGTATCATTCATCTCTTTTGGATCATGCAGTAAGAACTCACAAAGGCACTGCACTGGGAGTACATCCAAAGAACCTTCGCTTGACTCAACTAGTTCTGCTAGCCATGGCATTGACTGAGAAGTGCCCTAAGCAGACCACAAGAGAAAGATCAAAACTGATAAAAAAGCTGCACAATGACAGCTCTCTACAAACATTGGGATAAAGAAGCTGAGAATTATTTCCCCTACCCTATGAATTTACTTTTACAAAGAAGGCCAATAGTAATCACTTGAATCAATAAATTCCTTCCATCAGACTACAAATAAAAAAAATACATTTATCACTTAAATTACACAAAATTGCCTATCATTTATTTGACATAACAGTGGCTGAAACAAGTGAGATAAAACGTCATTAAGGAAAGGGAGATAAATAGGACAATAAGTATGGGGAGATAAAAGAGAACATTAAGGAAGGTGAGCTACAACAGGATAAGGGGAGATAACAACAAATGGGGAGATAAAACAAAGGAAGGTAAATGGATGTGCTGAATTTTTAGTTATAAATACAAGTTTCAAGGAACCTACTTGATCCTCTCTTTGCTAAGACTCACCAAAAACTGTTATTGATATGTCTGAAGCAAATAATGAAATAATATTGACCAAACCTGTCTCTGGATGATGTCCAAAAGAAAATCTGGATTTCGACTACGACACAACATTTGTCCAATTTTCATGTTAGTGTTAAGGGTTTCAAGCTGTTCCAACACTTTCTTAGGAGGACAGCGGGCAACACCACTAGAAAGAGTAAAGATGAAATCTTCATGATATATATTATGAAAAGATGTTAGACATTAAAAGTCAAGAAATCGGATTTCTTGTTTATTCACAATTAAACAAAAAAGAGAGAAAATGAATCTATTCCTCAAGTAGACGGTAAATTAAATTTATACTTTACCATAATAAAAAATCAAGAATATAGTACCTGCCTTGCTTGTAAAGAAATGGTTAATTTTAATTATTAGATCCATTAATTAAATAAAAATCAAAGCACACAGTAATTAGAAAATGATCTGAGAGTTGATATTTCAGTACAAGAAGAATCATTTATTTAAAATGAATGATCAAACACAAAAATAAACACACACACACATGCACATGTACACACACATGAAAGCATACATTCATGCAATATTTCATGATAAAACTATTTCTCTAATCAAAAATAGTAGGCTGATATTCCATGAATTTTTTTGACAAGTTGCTGTACAACCCTGATAAGTACTGGTACGCTGATATTGTATGGGAGATAGAAAATGTCTAAATACTGAACATCATATTTAAAAAGGTAACGCACAAATACATTATATAAAATTAAAAATAAACACAGATACATTGATGGCCTTGTGCCAAATACAACAGAATACTATTGTTGACAGCACAGCAGTGACAAGAAAAATACCTGTCCTAGTCATGGTAGATTAGAATGTTTTGCACTTAAATACTAAAGTCTACTTTATTTAGGAGATATATCTTCTTGAAACAAGTATTACAACACATTAAAAAATAAATTTCCAAACAGCATTGTAGTAGTCTGGCTACTGTTGTTTTTATTATTGTCTAAAGTTAGAAAATGTATTAAAAACAACAACCATGAAGTAAAACATGTTACTATAAACATTATGACTTCTTTTAAAGAAATTCTTGGGTTAAAATTTTAATTAAAATACTAATATCAAAATATATACATGAAATAAAATAATTTAAGGTATATGTCTTTGTTTACCAATTTTTTTTTGAATTTGAACTTATTTATTGAAAAGAGTTTTGTAAACACTAATGACCAGGTACAAATTTTTGTCAATTATAATTTACAAGTTATACATGTATTCTGGCTGAAAAACAAAAGCACTTCTTTAAAAGTAAATATATATATATATAAAAAGCAACATAGATGCACTGTTGCTTCTAACAAAAATATGTTATTATTGTGAGTGTACGAAATAAATAAAAATATATTTTTTAATTCATGTCATATCTATTTAAAATGCATAGTTTAATTTAATGTCAGTTATATTGAAAGTGATTTAAGCCATGCGCACAGTTTAAGTGTCTTCTTTGATCTCAATTTAAACAATAATCATGACAATCTCTTTTGAAATGACATGCTTTGGAGTTAAGAAAAAAGGGGTGAATAAAAATAATTTTAAATTTAAGTGAAATATCACACTTTCTGATGACATTCTGATACCAAGAATTATAAATTTATGTTCACATTGTGGTTTAAAACAAAAAAATTGCAAAAAAGAGAGAAAAACATTGACAGATGCATACATGTAAATCAAACATTACCTTGGATCCATTGTGGTTAGTTGGTCAAGCAAAAGGCTGTTTTGCTGTGTGATGGTCACTTTACTGGTAGCTGCAGCCAGGTGGCTTTCAAACTCCAGAATCATTTGCACCTCCTTCTGTGCAAGCTGTCAAAGAATTCAGTGTAAATTATTTATCATTAACATTACTTATGGAATAAAGCACTCAGTGCTTTATTCCAATACTAAAACAAAACTCAACAGCCATCAGATACATTTCTTAAATTAAAAATAACACTTTCTTCTTCCCAGCATAATTAAGTGCAAAACCTACAAAGATTATGTCCCTTACTCTGAATAAAAAAGATGGAAAAAGAAGCAGTTGCATGATAAAATAGAAAACTTAACCCCCGACAGGACAGTGGCTCCCTTACAACATGGCAGATCCTTAGGTTATGAGGCAAGAATTAACACAGTGTTCCACCTCCACAAAGACCTCTATAAACAGTCTACTTCTTTTGCTGATTCTTGATAAGTACAGTTAAAATAAAATCTTTTTATCGTTTTCATTTTGTCAACTACAAAAAGGAAATGCTATACCTTTAAGAGACGGTTTCATTTTCACAACAGTGCCTGCTTAAAACCTTGAAACTTCATTTCTCTTTATTTCTAACATTTCTAAATCCACCATGAGAGAAGGGAATTTCAAGTATGGACTCTTGATAAATACAACAGAGTGTCTGGTTATGAACAAATTCCTTCTAAAGGATGTTTGTAGTCCAATTCTGTATGCAAGTCAGAATTAGCACATTAATGGTCTGTATGTCAGCCTGTAGTCAATGAGAGTATGAAGTAACTTAAAATGGCACCCTTCTCCTACCCCCAGGGATAGAAAGAGGCTTACAGCAGTATACATCTGAAGTTTATCCACATTAGAACTTTCTTGCAGCAGTTCATGGGTACGGAATAAATGCCCTAAGCCTGAATTTGGACCTTATGGGCTCATTCATAGTAGTGGATTGTCGTAAGTTGAAACCACTGTAACCTGAGACCCTACTCTACTGTTCACCTCCTTATTTTATCCTAATTTTTAGTAGGAACTTCATTATTCAATGATATACACTTGATAAATATTGCCCCCAAAACTCCTTGCTTTATCCTAATTTAGAATGAACTTCATTATTTAATGACAAGACACTTGATAAATACTGCTAAAAAAACAACCCTCACTGTTTTATCCTAACTTTTAGTATGAACTTCATTGTTTAATGCTATACTAACGAACACCAGAACCATAATTCTACAAGGATTCATAGGATACTTCAGACTGCATTACAAAGATATCATCAGTTAATAGTAAAATCAAATAATTACCAAAAAAATCCTCAGTCAATAGCAAAATCAAATCTTAAAAAATGTTAAAACACTTACTTGTCTTTCTGCACTGCGTATGTCTTCCACCATTTTTTCATCAGTGGCAGTTGTAGGTGGGGGAAAAGCAAAATTACTGCAAATGAAGATATTAATGTTATCAACAAAATGCAGAATACTTTTTCTTTTTCAAACAGCAAATTACTTCTTGCTTTAATTTCCAAACACTTATAGGAATAACAAACTCAAAAGAAACAACCCCAAGATCTTTAAAAAAAAAAATCAAGAAAAAAAAAAGAAATACAATCATATCAAGTTTTAAAATATAAAACCACTTAAGTTAAATATGCAGAAAATGAAATACTGGTAAAGATATACGTTTTTTACACTCCTCACTAATTTTGCTTTTTAAAATGTAATCTGGCCCTTTCAGTCTTCAGCATTTACAAGACAATTCATGGAAGAGATTAAGGATGCTAATGCATCTCAACACAGATCAGCTCCCTTGTACAAAAACCTTGAAAATATTATGGCTACATTTTTTTTTTTTTTAAAGGAGGCTTAATAAATTGGTAATGTAGAATGTACACACCATAATCTCTCTTCCTAATCCCTGGGGTGAATAGGTTTGTAAAAAGTGAAAGGATAATACTTGTCTTCACTCCTACAAACAAGACTGCTATGAATATCTGGTTAATGAAACAGTTACTTTTATTTATGAAGCCATCTAGTGAGGATTTCTGAAAATATGACTTTAGATTAATATATGAAAAAAAAATCAAAAGCAGAATCAAATAAAAATTTATTGCATTTAAGCAATTCATTGTTGGGTTTTAATGCAGGTCAACTTCTGGCTTACATTGGTTTCCGCAAGAATCGAATGGGGTGAGTGGAAGTAGACACATTTTAAATGCTAATCTGTTTCTTGAATTTTATAATCTTTTTTCTTCTTTTCTCTTTTTTCAGATGAAAATTTTATATCAGTTTCTTTTAATAAATTTTATGTTATCTTTAAAAATAATTCTTAAGGACAAAAAAAATCCCACATACTTAGTCATAACCATTTCCATAAGACATTTTAGAATTGGATACTTGTCCCAGGCTGTTGCACCTGGAACGAAAAAATAAAGATATTTATGGAATAAAAAAAACAGTTTGCAGATCTAAAGCTGAAAGACAAAGAAATGCTTACCACAGCAAATTAATTTAAACAGCATAATAACTTGTTATCTGTAAAGAAAATTTTTAATTGTTCTACAAATAATACTGAAGAAAAGCTAAAACAAAAACTGAATTTCTGAATTAAATGATAGAAAATTTTGCAAAACAAAATGTGCACTTACCAAAGGTTGAAGGGTTGAATGATGAAATAATAAGCAAAAGCAACCAAGCCTTCCAATAAAGGTTTGAAATGGCCAGCGTGGGAGAGGTATACCTGAACAACATTTTTCATAATATTCTCAATTTATTTGTTAATTGGAAAAATTACATACTTGCAATATATGTGATAGGAGATTACAAAATAAAACTTTTGAAAAGTAAATTATAATAAGTACATATTCCAATTCTATTGTATTTGAAAACCATAATTTGCAACAGTTTCCATACATTTTGAATGTTAGGATTTTTTCTTTTTACATTTTATTTCTTTTTCTTTTTTCTTTTCTTATATTAAACAATATAAAATTAAAAATTAAATAGCTACTGCATACAAAATTGTGTTTCTCCTGGGTACCAGAAGCAAACTTCTCCAAAGATTTTCAATTTCAGAGCAATATCTCCTTTACTCCTTCAGAGTTAACTGCTCTAAATCAAGACAATCTGTTCTAACCACCATAACCATAACTTTTCATCTGAGAAGACTTACCTCTCATGTGAAATTTACCAAAAGATGGATCACAACACTACCCATCAGTTTTGCATGATAACTTTATGAAGGACACTTGATTAAAAAGTTCAGACTAAAGGCCGCAGCCCCGAATCAACTGATTGGCTTAAAACTACGTGTGTGTGTGTCACCCCAGATGAAATATATGCAAAGTGAATAATATGTGGAGATTAAAGACCTGTTTGCTTTTGTCATCATGGTACAGAACAGGGTTGATAGCTTTCGCAACTATGGAGGTATGGTTTGGTTTAATTCTTCTTAGAAACATAAGTGTGCAATAAGTGAAAAAAAAGTTGTTAATTCATAAACAAAAAGAACACTTTATAATATATGTCCACTCAAAAACAACATTTAGTTTTATTTTGGTTTATTTTCTATTTCTGGAACTAGTAATATAATTGTATATTTTTAATTTATTTTTATCATGAACAGCAGCTGTCATTTTACTTCTTTTCCTTTCAATACATTTTACTCTCATGGTATTTTGTCTATAAATTAAAAACTTTTTAAACCAAACATATGTAAAATTTTACAAAATATTATTTTGTGTACAGTTTAAGATAAAAAAAATTCTGAAATTAAATACATCTCTGCCAAGCTAAATGAGTTACAATTTGATATGTGAGCACAATCTTGCCAGGTGTAAAAACTCATTGCAAAGAAAAAGTTGCTCTAATCCCGCTAAGCATATTTTCCAAAGCATCTTCAAACACTCTTATTCAAAACAAAGAAGTAACACTGAAACCAGGCCTGAATTTTCTCTGGTACATGCTTCCCCTCTGGTGTAACATATTTATTCTTCACTAAATATTCAAATGCTGATTCTTTGCCTCTTAAACAAAGTGTGAAATGCATCAAACAAGGGCAATACTTACCCTTTTGGCAAAACAATGTTCTCTGGGTAGCGGTAAGCACAAAGATTTAACAAAGCATCTATCAGCTCCAACTTCTCCACATGTAACACCTCCATACCTTTAAAGAATAGATCAATAAATTTAGAAAGAAAAGAAAGAAACTCATGTATACATTATGTGCATTAAATTACAGGTTGTTTTTTTTTTTAAATCTTTTTTTAATGAGAAAATACTTCCACAGCATAAACAATACATATCAAAATAAAGCTAACATCACTGATAGAAATATTCTTTATTAAAACAATGAACGGTGAAAAACAGAAAATAACTGAAGCAATAAAGAAATTCTAAACTTTACCAAGAGACACTTGTAAAACTTAATACTTATGTGTTCAGAAAACAAAGCAAACTTGAAGGATGTAAAAATTATTACTGGGTTTGCAAATTGGATGATCAACTGTCAAACCACTTATCCATGAGTTACTTTCTTGTACAAAGACAAATCTGAGTCACGATAGCTCCAATTATTCACAATATTTTTACATTAATCTGAAATCAGTGTATATCAACTTGAAATTAAGAAAGTATTTAAATGATAATGATAGCTGCAAACAATCCCACTGACACCGTTATGTGCAAATATGGTCTCTAAGATCAAGAAAAAGACAAAAAAAAAGAGACGAATATCATTCTAACCTTCGAAGTGCAAAAGAGAAGCACGGCGAACAAGCTGGTCAACCATATCAACAGCATCTGCATTACTAAGTGGCAGGTCTCGTGATAAGCCAATCACCATAACACGCATCAATGTATCTTCCAGCACTGGAGCCTCACACACTAGTCGGAGCATGAAACTGAAAACAGAATGAAATGAATGGCTTATACAATTTATATTCAAAGATATGTCCAAGACATGATTTCCAAATTGAGTTACATCCCCTTTATAAAACGAAACAGGTAATACTAGAATCAGTAGTGAAAATCCATAATACAAAATCTGCCATAAAACATTCTCATAACATCACATACAAACAAAAAGCCAACCATCTTGCATGCTTAAAAGTAAGTCCTTACTTTCTGTCAGCTTCAGGTGGCCAGTTATCTTTGTTATAGTAGTGTTCTGGTGATTCCATAAAAAGTACTTTCCTCAGACTGCAAAAGAATGAACAAAAATAAACCTATGGTAGAGTAAATTAGCCTATACGTTTTTCTAAACTTAACCATTGTATAAATTGTTAAATGGTCAAAGTGACCGAACCTTGGGCACTCCTTATCATGGTATTTTTTCTAAGTGCCAAAGTTGGAAGTAAACAACTCAGGTGGAGAATGTGTAGAAAATTGCTGATGCAATCCCAATCAGTTCTAACTGAATGAGTAGTTTTCTGACTAATAGTCTCACACTTGTTCATAACAAAATCATTCAAAGGGGATGGACCGAAAGTTATTTTGTTGAAGAAAGTCTATTTTCTAATCACTCTGATCTGAACAAAACTCAAGCTCTAGCGTTAATCAAACATTGTTGTGAAGTGATGTAAATGTCAACATTCTTTTGATTAAATTTATATCTTGTATATTTGTTTGTTGATTTAATAAATTTACTGACCTTACTCATATTAAAAACCATATGTTGCAGAGATAGTGGGTGGATCTAAACATAGATTAAAGATGGATTTATCTTCTCCTTTAGCAAGAAATTTTCCACCTACAGAAATACTGTGGCATGGTAAATGTTTGTCTTTAATGTTGTGGAAGAGAGAAAACATTTACAGTGCCACATATCTGCCAAGTGAAAAAGACAAGTGGATTCTTCTGGAGAATTATTAATAACATAAATTAAGACTCTCATCAATTGTAATTAGTTAGGGATGATTAAATAATAATAATAATCATAACCAGCAGTTAGGTGTATTGTGTCAAAAAAACAAATAAGAGAATGCATTTGATAACATTTTGACAATACAAATTTTTAGCAAGGACTAATATTACTGACATTTCTTTCTTTCCAGTTTACTAAAAGAGCAAGGCAAAACTGAGAGCATACCAGTGCACATATTCTGCTGGCTTAATCTCCATGATTTGGGGTACCACTGTGTGCATCCACCAAATTGCATCTCGCTCAATGATGGCCAACTGCTGTTTGAACTTGTGCATAATCTCTGGCTCTATAATTAAACAAAATATGTTTCTGCAATTCAAGGTACAATGACAATGGCCTTGCAATAAAAGATAATATGGTTCTGCAATTAACCATTAGAGGACTGCAAATGAACCCATTCACCTGGCGTGGGTACTCTCAAAAACCCATATAATACACTAAGAACTTTGGATATAACTAACGTAAAACATTATACAGGAAATCCCCTCTTAGCACTCTTAATTCATTCTTATAAACTCAAGCACTAACAGAAAAAGTGCTAAATGAAAATGTATTTTCCAAGAGAAATAACAGAAATCAGATTAATTTGTTCCATAGATCCAGAAAGCTGTAATAAAATTAAGTAAAATGTAATAAAACATAAAACTAAATAGTTAACAAAATTTCTTACTACATATAATTATCAAACATACTGAACAAAAATGACATAGTATGTGTTACATGTACTGATTGTTATGTCAAACCATACATGCTCTTAATCCAAACACTCGATAAACATTTTCTGTCAACCATAAGTGTTGAACTTGTTCTAGTAGTTTGTATTGCACTGAGAGGGGTTGTCACCTTAGAAAACTCCCTATTTTTTCCCTGTATTCTTGATAACTGTCACACAGTTGATTGTGCCAAACCTAATGTTTTGGCCGCTTCTTGTTTAAGCTTTTACAGGGTGAAGACACTTCAAAACTTAACTTTGAGTGACAAACTCTTTCACTGTCTTTGATTGTATGATTTACACTCTTTGGTGGTATTGTGAAAGGTATAATGCGAAACAGAGAATACATGTATATAATCGAGGATTTTGATGCAAAAATGGCATCACTCACAATAGATTGTCATCAACTGTGTTATACAGGCACAGATTGGGCTGTGCATGCATACCCTGAGTCTATGCAAGCCCAGCCAGAGCATACATTTACACTGCACAGAGTCTGGCGTAAGATGAAATTTTTTAAAAGCGTAATACAGGTGTAAAATAAAAAGTGTTATATCAAAAAAGTGCTAATCAAAGAATATAAGAACAGGGGATTGTTGTATCATATTCTGGACTGGGACTCCTCAAGGGCCATAACCATTTTGAACTACAAGTGGTAAAAACTCAATCAAGTGTTGATAACAAAGATGGTAGTGTTGGATCCCTTTAGAAATCATCCAAGAATACAAGGCAGCTTAAGATCTCGAAAGACCTGTATAATGTCAGCTGTAGATTTCAACAATGGGGTCTTTCAGTTTGGTTTATTATTATGACATGAGTGTAAGTTACAGTAACATGACTGTGTTACAGTAACAGGACTGCATGTTAATGTAACATCACTTTGCAATTAAAGATAGGAAGGTTTTGCATTTAAAGGCAACATGGGCTCTGCAAATAAAAGACTGTTAAATAGTTTAAGGTGTTATCAATGGCTATCTGTTGACTTTTATTTAATCCTTAATATCATAATACAACTGAAATATTTCTCAGCAATTTCCAAGGCCAAGTATAGTATTTATAATGATTAAACTCAGTTATAAGTGAAAGAGGCAGGTCTAGTACAACATTAAAACATGCATTCCACAGAAACACATTGAGCACAACTATGCATTCCACACAGGCAGATCTAGCACAACATTAAACCATGTATTCTACATAGGCAGATCTAGCACAACATTAAACCATGTATTCTACATAGGCAGATCTAGCACAACATTAAACCATGTATTCTACATAGGCAGATCTAGCACAACATTAAACCATGTATTCTACACATATCTAACATAACTCAAATTGTGCATACTATACAGACAGATGTTGTTCAAGCGTAAACCAGGTATATGTAACAAACATATCTAGCACAAAATTAAACCACATATTCTGACATTCTAGCACAACTTATAAAACAAAATATACACATAGTTTGGCACTTAATGTCTGGGAACAACACACAATTAGCTAGCTTGGAAACCAAGCCTGTTTAGACTTAAATGTAATAAAATGGTTATGAACAGATCTCAAATTTAACTCTTTATTAAAATGTTTACAGGAATTCCCCTTCCCCAGTACAGATTAAATTGTTCTGGGATGGATGTACTTCAAGAGAATGTAAAGGTCTCTAAACAATGACTAACAGGAAAGAACAATGATAAAAGTAATCAAGGTTTACCTTTATGATCACTGCGAGTAGCGGCGTCTCTTACTGCTGGAGTTATGCTCAGGAGCATGCTAAGTGGGATAAGATCCGCCACTGACATCACATACCTCTCCTGCAATTATTATATAAAAATTAGCAAAACCTACCAGCCAATCAAACCTACCCACTCATCAACAAATCAAACACATTTAATCTAGTCTTTAAAGATAATTATCTTGAGAAAGTCACAAGGTGCAAGATGAGGGCTAAATGGTGGGATGTGGTACTAGACGTTCAGGCACAATGCAGTAAAGAGGGCATGTTGTAATGAGAAAGTAATGGGTACATCAATGCAGTAAAAAGGGCATGATGTAATGAGAAAGTAATGGGTACATCAATGCAGTAAAGAGGGCATGTTGTAATGAGAAAGTAATGGGTACATCAATGCAGTAAAGAGGGCATGTTGTAATGAGAAAGTAATGGGTACATCAATGCAGTAAAGAGGGCATGTTGTAATGAGAAAGTAATGGGTACATCAATGCAAGTTCACCTTATTTAATAAGCCATCATCATATAAGTTTCTGATGATAGTTTCAACACAGCTCAACACTTAATACACAAACACTGAATTATGTCTCAACTCAATCATAGGACAATGCTTACCACAGAGTTAAGTACTCAACTCTTTGACTAGCATATTCTAAAAATATTCAAAACCAAGAGTCACAGGATTATAATAAACAAAGCTGGTTTTATTTTAAAAAAAAGAAGAAAAAGTACTTTAAAAGCTGACTCAGCATCTGTAAACTTGGCTTCATTCCTCTCTTGCATAAGGCTGAGACAAAAGACTACAAAGTTCATATCCTGCCGCACGGCTCGCACAATTTCTCGAAGAAGTGCTCTCAGTGCTCTAAGGTAGTCATCTTTGTTGGCAAGAAGGTCTTGGAAAACTTCAGCAAGAATCTAGACAAAGAATACAACCAGCATGGTATTCAATTTGGCACAAGATTTCTTTGGCAAGTTTTTAAAGTTAAAAAAATCTAAGTTAACTGAATATTTAGCTGACCTAGCTGTCAAATGTTACTTTATTTTAACGAATTCTGTCATATAGCAAAGAAATATATTCATTGCAGTATTGCTTCCCTTATGGCAGTTGTTTATCATGTGTGTTTCATCTGTGCAATTACTGAGATACTCCAAGAACAAGATTTGGATTGAGGGTAAGTAAATAATATATTCAACAAATTTTAAAAAAAATTAATTTAAAAACAAACTTTCAAACTTTTAATATCTCACACCCTTTATCAGTGCTATAATTATAGAAGATTTTCATTCTTTGACAATCCATATTACTTTTTTTACAAATAATATGAAAAAGGATAACAATAACATGTGACATCTTTTATATAGCTGAAAGTTTATTTAATTTTTTTCCAACTTTTTCCTGTAGCAAATTTTTTTAAGAGTATCCTGTATTTTGAAAGGTGTGGAATTGAAGCTAGAACATCTCCCTAAATGTTCTGTCAAGGCCCACTTTGTGCTCTGTCAAGGCCCACTTTGTGTTCTGTTAAGGCCTACTTTGTGCTCTGTCAAGATCTATATTATATATGTGCATAGGCTTACAACTCTTTTAGTACCTTGGATGTACATGATGGGGAAAAAAAAAAAAGTCATAATCAAGGGAAGACAACTCGCTAAATTTGTTGGATATCATTCTGTTCAGTTTTATCTTTTATTTTTCATCCGTCTAATATGGTTACAAGCAGACAGTAGTATAGATACAGCAGCAATGACAACTTTTTCAGTAGCATGGATGTATGTGAGGAAAATAAATAAGTCATAATCAAGGGAAGGCAACTCACTAAATTTTAGCAGATAGTAATCAATAAAGCAGCAATAACTCTTCAGGAAAAGAGTTTAAGTATTTTCTTTTAAAAAGCACTGGAAGGGTCGAATAACTTTATTTGAACCACAACACCACCACCCTCATGTCCAGATTCCATTCATTACATGTATAAGGGACAAGAACATAGGTTGTATTCACAATGAATCCATGGTGTCTGCATTGCAATCACTTCAGTTACACATGTAAGAAACTAGTTTACTTTGATTAATACCTTGCTGGCTGTGTCTGATGCATGAGAAAAGGCAATGCCAAGAAGTGCCATGTTGTTGGGGTTTCGAGCAGACGACAGTTCATTGTAAATGGTGTGGGTAAGAACAATCCGGATGTTGTCAGGATGCTGAGCCAGTAATTCTCTAAAGTCAGAAATCACAATGAAATAGTGTCACATCAAAGATAAAAAGACAAGGAGCTGTGTAGAGCATGAACAATCTATGTTTACAATGGCAATTTCCAGAGTGAAAATGAAGACTATACTAAATAAGTACCTCTACAGTTACAATATTTACGCAGGTTGCCACACACCTCATGCATATTAGGTAATGTGAGCTGAGTGGCTTGGTCTTTAAGCGGATCTTTAGCAACTGTGAAATAACCTCAAGGTCAGTTGTCTCCTCTTGATTGAGGTTAGTGCATATAGCAAGAAGAAGATCCTGGGCAGCACGGGCCAGCTGTGACAATAACATTTGAAATCAAAATGCATATGATTAAATACTCTGTCAAACCTCTAAAAAATAAATTCATTTTGAAATGTAAAAGATATATAGAAAGTTAAATATAAAAAAAAGATCAAAGTCATTTTATTTTACTTGAATATGCAAAAATAGAAATAATAAACTATCTAGCATCAACATCTATGTACATGACTGAAACAATATTTTCTCAAACGAGTTAGTTCACACATTTCTATTTAGAAAGTTTTAACAGTTTAAGTAATCACCTTGTTCATCTTACCAAAACCCACTATAGTTCTATTACTGAGTTAATGAAGATAAATTTTATGCAATGGTTTTTGACATATTCTAAACTGACTCATAAATATGCACTCATTTATACACTAACAGAAACATGAATACAAAAGAGAATGACAAGAAGAAGGGCCTGAGAAACCCAGAGGTTATGAGACTGAAACACTGTTATGCATGCATGCAGAAATGTGGAGGGAAATTATGCTTTCACTATAGGCAAATAACTTTCCGACATCACAGACCATATGTGGTAGGCAAAAGGAAATCAAATTAAAGTGAAAGCTTTATCATTTAGAATCAGTTCAACAATATATTTTAAATATAACAAGCTGTTGTAATTGTGCAAAACATTTCAGCAAATATTCGATTCTTTTGATCACCAAGGAAAAGCAGTAGGAGAAAGAGAGGGCTATTTGCTTAAAAAACTAATAATGTTTACCAGTTAAGTGACCTATTACTGAAAGCAGACATTTGTTTTAAAATGAAAACTCAAAATAGTCGAAGAGTTGTAATATGCTCAACCAGTCATGATCACTTTTAGTACTTCTTAATAGTATTTATTTTTCTAAATTGTTACTTGTAAATGTATTACTAAATTGGATCAATAACAAGAAAAACAGTAAATTGAGTCAAAAAGATACTACTGTTTGTAACTTCATTCCTCCAAGAAATAACAAAATAAACAGGTTTGCATCATTGTTAATTACTATTGTTTGTATTAAACCAGAACAATTAAAATATTTTTATTCAATAGGTCTAAATATTAATTTTTAATAGTGTACTATATAGTGATAGAATACTAACACTGTGTAACAAAAAGAAATAGCAAATTGTTTATAGTACAGTTTATTAGAATAATATAGTAGTTATAATTACCTTTACTTAATATTTATTATTTATGAGATAATTAAAACTAAATTAAAATTAATTACCATAAAAATAATGCATTGATTAAAAAAAATAACTCATTAGCATCCACACCCCCTTCTAAAGCTGATATTCCATATGGATCAGGTAGTTTTTTTATTACCATTGAGTTCAAATGTATATGTTTCTCCTCTTCTGTAAAAATTACCTGGCATCAAGGTGCTCGATGTAAATTATGCTGCAGGGATTCAATATACATTCTGATATAAACAAATTAAGGTCAGATGCTTTTTGCCTACCACTCAAATTTGCATATGCTGCAAGACCGGCATGATAATAGAAACAAACTACGACCATATAATCTGACAGGAGACTAGATGATATTGATTGTAATATATCACAGACTGCTTTAATTGCCAAGTTATATAATAACAAAATGAGAAAATACCACTTAGCAAGACAATATAGTAGATATTAAAAAGTTCATAATGTCAAATTTGGAAAAATCAAATCAAATAAAGAACACAATGTTATTTCATAACTTGCCTTAGGATTCTGAATCCACATTTCAATCCTTAGTGCAGTCATTGTTCGAATCTCTCCATACCCAGCAGTTGCTGTCATTAAGCGAATAAGGTTTCGACAAGAGGCATCCATTGCCTGTCGACGAGTCAACTGTTCTCTCACAACGTCCAATACGTATGTTTGCATAGTGCTTTGCTGGTAAGCATACCTGTTTTTAAAAGGCAAATACAAACACTCTGGGCTGTAAAGTTGGCAGTCAAATGAAGCTTCAAATTCTTGTAATGTAAAGAATAAATTGCATCACCCAAAAGAAAATTCTTAAAAAAATCATAGTGTTAAAAAAACATCCTCTTCAAACCACATTCATAAAAATTAAAATATAGAAACAAAGTATTTTAAAAGCAATATGCCTCTTAAAAATATTTACAATCACAGCAAACAATTAATTAAAAGGCAAAAGATAAAAGCTGAAACAAATTAGCTATTTTTTTTTTAAATAGCAATTTTTTTTCTTGTGTTTCATCTAAACTACACTGCAAAAATACATTTTACCTGGGAAATACTAGAACATCAGAGCCAGGGGTGCCTGTTAAAGCACTCTTAAAGCTGTCCCCACCGTCAGAACTTTTTGATGCTTCATCTTCCTCTGCTACACTTTGCACAGGACTACCTGAGCAGGAATAATAATAATAATAATAATAATAATAATAATAATAATAATAACAGACATGAATTAAACACATTAACTTTGCTACAATACAGTAATTATCAATTATAAATATGGGACTACCTGAGCAGGAATAATAATAATAATAATAACAATAACATACATGAATTAAACACATTAAGTTTGCTACAATACAGTAATAATCAATTATAAACATAGGACTATCGGAGCAGGAGCATCAAATAATAATAATATACATAAATTAAACACATTAACTGCTACAGCATAATAACTGTCGATTATAAAACAAGGCATAATGACATATTATGAAGGAATATTACCTGGAAATAAAATTAAAACAATACTTGCATAAAATACTGCAAAATAAAAAAAGGAAACACTGTCTATCTATACTAATGCATGTTCAGAAGACCACTCATGGGGCTGTTTAACATATATCTTAATAAATACAATATACAATTACTATGTGCTATGACTGATGCTATAAATTAGGATATAAATTATTTTTTGTTGTTGAATGGCCTCATATTTCCAACCTAGTTTAACATTATTTACAGTTTGTACTTGTAAAAATAAACTCTGAATAGACATAACAGTTTAAGGAGTAAAACGTGTGTTGAGTATATGACCTCTCAAGCTTTAAAAAACTTGTTTAAGTATATATATATATATATCTTCTAAACAACTGGCCAGGAAAAAATTAAAAAAAAGACTTCCTGGTCAATAGAATCAATAAAGGCATTGTTAATGCTCTTAAAATTATGTACTTTAATACTGTAAAGATTGAAATTAAGAAGGCACATTTTTATTCATTGCTTTCACTGAAAAAAAGTTTAAGTGAAAGTTAATCATAATACAATTAGAAGAGTGAAGTATTTGACAGAAAGCTTTAGAACTGTCCAAGAACAGGTCTGTTAGCTGCATGAGAAACAAAGAAACAAATTCTGACCATTCTCTTTCTCTTTAACACCATCATTGACATCTGACTGATTACAAGTGATTTCTATGAAAAAATAGTGAACACATACATCAAGATAGCTTTGGTTTTGTTTCATTTTAAAAGCAAAAATAATTTCCACAAGTTTCTGAATAGTCAGTCCTTGACAGGGATTATCAAACGACATCTAGTAATTTATTCTCACATTAAAAGAGCTATGTTATCTATTTCCAATTAGTTTTAATGCTTAATGCAAGCCATATTGTTTTCAGAAACCAGAATATATTTTATAAAAATTACTAAAGCACTAGAAACATAAAGCCATATAATAGAATTAATGGAAAATACAGCAAAATTCATGCATAGGTATGCAAACACTCACATATATGCATGCATGCACACATACACAAACAACTCAAAAACATTGCAAATATTGTCAACACCGACAATTTATTTTACCAAACTAAAATATGAGAAATTATTTTATTATAGATGAAATTATTTTAGACAGCAAAGATTTTATTTGTTTAAATATTGTTGATCTTGTTAACATGGTCAAGAATATAGCCACTGACCACTAAAAAGAGAAAGACTGACCATGAATGTCAATTTCTTTAACTCAGAACTCGATGAATCATTTGACCAACAGACATAAGAATACTGAATTTGAATATTTGAATGCACACATTTATATCTGCAAAGATCTACTGAAATGAGGCACAGTGCCCAGCTTCAGAAGCAGATTCCAACATCCTTTGATTTCTTAAACTGTGCAGATCATCCCTAATAATTACCCACAACTTCCCATTTCTAAATAAAATTTTAAAAAATCAGGTTACCTCCCCCTGGCCCAGGTTCTGGACCACTAACCAGCAGACATCTTGGTGAGGCTTTAGTCTTGAATGCTGTTTGAATGTTTTCTATAAAACCTCTGCAATCTTCTCTGTCTACCCAAACACGCTCACCAAGGGAATCATCAATATAAACCTGCATTATGTGAAATACAAATTAAATACCTAAATATATTTTATTGATAAGACATAAATTTAACAACTTAATAAAGTATATAAATGAAGTTTATGTTACAATGGCTAGTGATAAATTATAAGACTTACTTTATTAATCTGATAAAAATATAAATAAAGTTTATGTGACAATGGCTTGTGATAAATTATAAGACTTACTTTATTAGTCTGATAAAAATATAAATGAAATTCATGTGATAATGGCTTGTGATAAATAATAAGACTTTATTAATCTGATAAGAATTTAAACGAAGTTTATGTGACAATGGCTTGTGATAAATAATAAGACTTACTTTATTAATCTGATAAGAATACAAACGAAGTTTATGTGACAATGGCTTGTGATACATAAAATAAGTTTACAAGTACTAGTCCACCTGGTCTTCAGACAAAATGGTAGATTAAACTGAAAGTAGGCTGCTAATAAAGTGTTTGTTTAATCCTGATAAAACTGTCCAAAGTCAATATTCTTCTCTTGCTGCCGTATAATATAATCAATTTTACCCTGAAGAAATCAAATCAAGTTAGTTCCCTTATTACTACCACATAAAAGACGCACTAGTTATTACCTTGACAAAACTGTCAGGCCAGCTTTCCTCTTCTGCAAATGCTGCCATCATTATGTTACAACAGAAAACTGAAACCAGTGGGTTTCCTTTAGCTTTGAAGTTTAAGGCAGGGTCTCTTTTTAAAAGACTACAAAAAGCCTGCAAAGAAATCAAGACAAAATGAATAACATTCTCATTTAATGATATTTATTCCAAGTGAAGAAGAAAAAAATAAATATGTGCATGGTGTACCCTGAGATCAAAGAGATACTTTTTTTCTGATTATTTTTGTATTCATTTTAAAACTAAAATTTCCAGAATTTTTACTAAATTTATAAAATCTCAATTTGCAGTATCTCATTGCAATATTTCCAGTAAAGCAATACAAGGAAAAAATATTAATTAAAACACTTCAATATACTTTAACATGAATTTAGGGAATGCAAAATATAAAACTTAGGTTTCAGGAAAACAGTCAATTTCTAGTAAAAAGCAGAGCTCTCATATTTCTAGTCTTTGGATATACAAACATAAACACTCATTATCGATATACAATACTTTTTATTAAATATAAAACTTTATAAATAATAAAAATAAAATAATAATAATAAAATAAAAATAATAATAATAATAAATAAAGGCTCACTTCAACAGCAGAGTCTGAATGAAAGAATCTCGGGCGTGTTTTTGAGAGGTACATCAGAGTCAAAAACACAGCTTGTTCAGGTTTGGATCTATTGGTTCTTAGATGTTTAACAGCCCCACATATCAGTCCTTCAATTCTATCTTCATCCCCTTCCTCATCTGCATCTAGCACTTTAGACAAGATGTCACATGGATCAGCTGGGGAAAAAAAAATAAGAAGAAATAAATACAAAATTAATGAAGTTACTAAACATTATATTGGTTAGACAATATTCAATTGGTGGTACAAATGTTGTGCAAAAGAATCAATATAATATTTTACAGAGTGGTATCTGGAAAATAAATACTTTACCCAGTACAACTTTACTGCCATGGTGTATAAAACTTTGTAAAAAAAATTTTTAAAAGATTTTCATTGGATAAGTCTTTCAAAAATTTCATGTATCCACCACTGCAATCTCTTCTTGTTCAAATAGCACAAACCAAACAATAAAAATATTTTTCTTAAAACAATTAAAAAAATTATTAGGATTTGTGTTTTAAAAATTGAAATAATCATTTTAAATATAATGAATTATTTTATTTTAGCTCACCTAATTTCTTATTTTAGCTGTTTTTCAGAAAAAAACTAGATTAAATTCACTGTATTTAACTTAGAAAATAACAATTTTCACAACTGTACTATATTAAAATTAAAGTTTTAATTTTATAGTTTTAATTGTCTGAATTTTGTTGTCCTATGTTAAAGCTATAATATAAATCATTAGATTATAAAATGTATATTTTATTATTTAATTGGAATATTCTTTGCTGAAACTATGAGAAAAATGGTATTGCATAAATCATATCCAATCAAATAATTTATTCTGTTTATTTTCCAACTGAATTTTTTTTGGCAATTGCTTTCATCCACATGCTCATTACTGCCTTTTGACTCGAAAATATAAAAAGCATATATGAAAGTCAAAATTCAGTAAAGGCTATGAATCCCTCTTGATTAATACTTTTTTTTATTCATTATATCAGTAATAGCGATATGTTTATCAAATAATAAAACACTTAGAGTAGATTGACTTGTCAATTACAATCACCTTAAGATTCATGTTTTATATGGGAACACAAGCTATGCTTGGTGTAGCACTAGCAGCAGAGTTTGATAAATTCTTTACAAAGGACAAATATGAGTATAATTTTATAAAGAAAACAAAAGCGAATCTCATTTCTGACAATCAATGCCAGAATCTGTACAATATATTAAATATTCAACAGTTGTGTTTCTTTTGCAATATTTTTAAATTGAATGTTGTCTAATGAAAAATACATTAATATGTAATTCATATAGACTAAGTGAAATGGAATCCAAGTCAAACATAGGATGTGAACAAGATTTGCCCCATTACTAAGATAAACAATCCCCAAGACTTCAGGGTAAAAGCAAGCAGACACACCATCAGGCAGGGGGTCAAATGGCCACCAATGTAATTTTCTCTGGTACTGTACAACTTTAATTCAATTCATGCCGATGACAGGGAACATTCATCTGATAGTAGTTCGCATGCCATTTCTAATGATGGTGGAAATACCAAGGAAACAATGACTGTGCCTGGTTAAGTTATTTTTCTGATAATATAAAGTAACCATACTACATCAGTACATGTTGTTGTATTCGTTAAGCTCTTAGACATATTTCTAACTACAGTATTATTAAAATGAGTTAACGAATGAATTTTATATGAATGATGAAAGTAGTTTTGTAATTGTCATTATATACAGAGCAGTATAGTTATGTTTGAAATAAGTGATTATCATTTTGTATATAATTTAAAATTACTTTATTTTCTAATGACAAACAATGTAAAGAATAGCAGTATAGTCTTGATTTTAAGTGAGTGATATATAAATAAAATTTTTAATTACTTTACCTACTAGTACTAGTAGAGTAGTTTCTTTTATATTTCTCTCTATATATTTGCATGTTTGTGCATGAATGTCTGTATAAGTGTTATGTGTGTTTCTTTGTGTGTGTGTGTGTGTATGTGTGTACTGTTTTATTTATTTAGTATTGTAAATCAAAAGCTTTTAAATTTAACAATTAATGGTCAATGTTATATTAATTTAATAGTTGGATAGTCTTAAAAAGTTTAAATATATGCATTTCTTTATTAAGTATATAGTATATACATGATCTAAAGTAACAATCAAGTACAGTTATCAACACACACACACACATACACAAAATGGCAAAAATTATGGTGAAAAAAAATCCCAGTTTTTGCAACCTTACTAGCAATATAATTAGTACAACAAAATTCTATAACATTGCCAATACACAGTATTATGAAATCATATACTGTAAAGTAAAATATTTAATTATGATCAAGTTAGTTCAACTATTCATTTGTACACAAGTAGTTTTGGCAGATGCATAAATAATAATGATCAAATTCAAATGGATGTACAACTAAAGTTAACAGCAGGAAATAAAGAATTCAGTTTTTGTCCTGGTACTGGCTTGAATAACAAGGTTATCTATTCAAGAAAATTTGTCATATACATTTATCTTATGAATAGTGTTAAAAATAATGCTACAGTATATAAGTAAAATATGATTCAATTAACACACAAGCAACCACTGATTTATAAAATTAATTCCTACAAATTCAGATTAAAAGATGAAGGGGTTTGATGAATATATATTTAATATATGAAGTATCTTATTCAGTATATTTTTAAAAAATTAAATCAGATATTGCAAAGTAATTAAACAAGAGCTGATTGTTAACTGATAGTTAATTAATTATGTATATACATAATAAAGCATAATGATCAAAATTTAATGCCAGGTAAGTACATATGACAGCAGGTTTGCGGAGTCTTAGTTTGAAGGCCAATTTTGCAAACCAATTACAATTCAAAAAATATATATATCATAATTATGATAAAAAAGAATTAACAGTTGGGCAATGTACTATGCTGAACATTTTGTTTTAACATTTTGTAATTAAAAAATAAAAACAGGAAGAACAAACATATCCCCTTGTCTTAAATTAAGTTAAAATTGAGGTCAAAAGAACCATTCGTATGTGTTAAGGTGCAGCCAGATATCTGATTACAAATTTTTAAATTGTTATATACCAATTGCAAAGTTTGTTACTATAAAATTGATTTATTCTATAACTATTTTTTTAATAACATACTTTCCTTGCAATAAATATAGAAATACTTTACAAAATTATTTGTGCATAAATTTGTTTGTAAATTCTGGACCCAATATTTATGCCTATAGGTACATTGTCCCTATAATGCCTGTAAGCAGTTATTCTACTGCTTCAGATAAACAACATAAATAACATCCAATAACTAAATATTTTTGCTGATGAAACAAGTTTAATATTTTGAAGAAGATTATTTATTTATTATTATTGGCACTGCTACTCTTAAACAGTCCCGAAAAGACTGTCTGCTTAACATTTCTTAGTCTTCTTCTTGGAAGTGCTCGCTACACACTACCACATTCTGTTGGATGAAAATTTTCTCTTTTCAGATTAGTAATCCACATTTTTCATTATCTTTGATCTTTGGAAAATATACAAAAATGAATAATTTTAGTTTTTCTGCTGTTTGTGCAACCATATGTACTGCAATATTTAATCATCTTTTAATTTTTCAAACCATGCGTTTAATGCAAGACAACATGCTGGACAGCACATGTGGATTGTAGTTTTATGTCATAATGTCAAATGTTATGTTGCTATGTTGAGAAGTCAGTCTCGCAAATAAACGAGATTTCTGATATCTTTAGGAAATATTGACTTTCAGTACCAAAATAAATGCATTCATACAAATTTCTGCAAGTTTAGACTTTGCAGACTTGATTCTAAAAATGGGAATTACTCCTTTCATACAGATTTATTCTTATCTGTGGCTGAAATAGATTCCATTTCACTTGCTCTTTAAGAAAACATCTTTACAGATCAGCTACACAGTTTGCTTTAGTGTCACATTTGCCAGTTGGATATGAATTAAAAGAATTATGTTCAAGTATTTTTTAAATTTTACTTTTAATGAAAAAATTATCCTAGGTTTAATTCTGCTAAATTCTGTAAATAAAAACAACTTCTGGTCCATGTGCCAATTTTTGTGACTTGTTTACTTAAATAAACAAGAAATGAATTAAACATGCCTCACCATCAATAGAAATATCCTCAAATGCTAAGGGGAGAGTGGCCACTGGAGAGCTCTTCTTCTCAGCATCTTGCAGTTGTCGACCGAGAGGAGTAAAAGTCTGTGAGACTACTTTGGGCTTTTTGGCAGCAAGAGCAAAAGGCACTGGCCCTGAAGTTGACTCACGTTTTGTTCCCACAATTTTCCGAGCCACTGGCTGTGGACTTGGAGCCTGTTTAATTTCTGGCCTTTCTTGAGGAGCAGACTTGCCAAGGGCAATGAAATCACCAGGTGGGGGAGCCTGGCCTAAGAAAGAAAATCACTGGTAGTACATAAAATCAGCAGTACATAATTTTTACATTTCAACTGTGCTTATTTCAAAACTAAACATATTTATTTTTTAATTATCTGGGAAATGATTATCTAAAGGCATACCTATTTTCTGCAGATATCCATGATATGCAATAAATGTGTGTGACAAATAAAGACTAATATATATTCTAAAGTGAATAAAACAAAAAACTTAAAAAGATCATCAACTATTGCCATATCAATAATTTTTTTTGTGGATAAATATAGTCAACTGGGTAAATGATTTAAACAGTGCTGCATGTGCTTGTTGTGTTAATGATGTATAACATTATTCTTCTTGGGGTTAAATGGAACTTTATAGTAAACAATTTACATAATACTGTATAAATAAAACAAATGTTTTAATTTCAATTCAATGAAAAATATGTGAGACTACATTTATTAAGTCCTCACTAATGCTATAAATCTCAATTACAGACAACAATATAATTTTCTGCATTCCTTGGTATTGTCATAGCCCTTAGAGACCTAAGAGCTGACTTAACTAGTGTACATAAATGTTTAGGACAGCCCCTTAGAGAACAGAGAAGCTGACTGTAACTAGTGTACGTAAATGTTTAGGACAGCCGCAATCATATGTACTATGGACACATTCTGACATATTTTATACCTCAAAGATAAGTAAATATAATCTTATTAATCTTACTAATGTACATTTTTAACAATGTTAAATGAAAAGAAAATGAATATTAATATGAACTAATAAAAATAATCAAAATGTATACTTTTCATTAATATCAGATAAAACAAACCAACTAATGTACTTTCATGCAATGTGTTGTTATTCCAATTAATATGGGATAGAAGATCTAAGACTAAGAGATTACAATATATATCACAATTTTTCTTTTCTAGTGCAGGATGATAATATGTGCTTGTGTGCATTTACATTAAAATTGTTAAATTTCAAATATTTATTCTATTTTTTCTTGTTAAATTTGGATGAAATACCTATATTTAAGGGTTTTCTTTGTTGATTTGAAATGTACATGACTGATGATAATGCAAAAAAATCCTTTACTTATTTAGTCCTTATATCCTATGGAATACATACTTCATATCCTACTTTTAAAATCCCCAAAGAAGAAATGAGAATATTTTTTACATATTATTATTTTTAATAATAACAATATAATTAATTTACTATTTTAATAAGACTAAAAGACTATCAATCATATGTTTTACAGAAAAATATACTTTAATTAAAAAGATCACTTTGAATTTTTGATAGTTCAGAATTATCTGAAAGGACTCTGAAAGCAAAATAAATGAACAATAAGAAAATAATTCCGCTGAATTTAATTTAAAGTAATAATATTTTCTCTCTTATTCTAAATCTAAGCATAACCAAGTGCTTCAGTGATTTCCATGAGATAAAACATTAAACTGAAAATTATAATGCTCTGAACAGGAACAGGTTCTTAACAAAATAAGGTGGCTTTAAGTTACAGGCAAATGTGTCATAAGAGCTGTGCAGTAATTGTAAATGTTGTGAACTTAGATAAAATCTATCTTTTTTTCACTGCACCATTTGAATTAGAAAAAGTAGATGGGCCATGCACATTCTCATTGATTTATTTAAAGATTAGCCAAATTTACTAAATACTAATCTCTACCAAAGCAATATCAACAGTTATAGCCTACCTGTTATAAGTACTCTTATGAAAAGATACAAAAGATCTTATTCAAAAACTACTGCTTTTATTGATTTTGTGTATTTAACTGTTTTTTCTTTTTTAAAGTTCATTCTTTTTATGTAAAGAGTAGGTGTACAATAAAATGTAAACTTGCAACATGAACTTGTTTTAAGAGAGCACACACATAAACCGAGTAACCCAAGCACTATGTTGTCTCGAACACTTTGCATTAAGAAGACTGGACTACTAAGGTTCCACTGACAGCTAGTTTTAATTTAAGTACACTACTACTAAACGAATTATATAAACTATAATAGATTAGTACTAAAAAAATTTAGTAAAAAAAAACAACTGACAGCTAGTTTTAAGTACACTACTACTAAACGAATTATATAAACTATAATAGAATACTACCTCAACTATCAGAACAGTACTACTACTACGACTTCCTGTAGTTGACTGTCCTAGTCAGTAATAATTTAGTAATCAAACACTGAGGTTTGTCAATGTGCCTGGTTATTAGTTTTTACCGATTATTAAGTAAGCTTTAAGTTCCTTTCAGAACACTCTTTTTAAACTGATGATGACATAATAATTTCAAATGAAACAGAGATGCAGGCTCTTGCACTGCACATTTAAACAAACTTTATTAGTTTATATGTTCTTTTAGTTAAAACTATATAATAAAAGATAAAAAAAACAACAAAAAAACAACCCACAAACATATCATATAGAACCGTATACAACAAACTGTAAAATAATATTTCATACCCTTATTTTTCTGCTTTTTGCCAAGAATGGCTTTCTGTCGCTCCATATTGCTTATAGACTTCTAGACTGCATTTAAAATTTAAAATAAATATAAAAAAACTACATGTATATTTCATCCGGCAAACCAAACGAGATTTTTTTAATTCTAAGGGAGACCATTCGGACATACACAAGAGTTATCTATTAAATTTTCTGGTTTGGTACGCTGATCTCCATTACATACATTTCTTACTGTACTCTAGGAAATCCTACTTTTATACTTCAAACATACTGATTTAAATTATGTTGCACCTCGTTTTCTAATAAACTCCGAATGTTTAATAATGAAAGCCACGTAATGACAAGCATTATATTTTCAGAATCAGGGCGAAATCATTAATTATTACATATTAGATATTAAAATATAAATATGTTTTTTGAAAATTTTCTCAAAGGTGATTATGAATTAGGAAATAAATATTTAAAAATGATAATAGTTTGTATATTTTCATGTTCATATTAAAATAATTTAATTATTGTCCACCACCTTAGATAAGTTTATACTTCTCCCGTTGCTAGAGTACGCATGCGTACTCTAAAAGACGACTTCGGAAAGGCTACACGATGATGAACAACGGAGAAGAAGAGGAATCACACACCCCTTCCAAACGACCCAGACTTGCTGGAGATTCTTTCGAAAGAAGTTTATCTGCTAAAGATTCAACCCAGACAAATTTAGTGGGTGGCTCTTCCACAGCTTTGTCTCAGTCTGATAATTTTAGTAGTGTAGCGGACACAGCAAACTCTAATGGTGATAGTATGAGCGTATGCAAGGTAGCAGACAAATCTGAAGCAGGACTGCATTCTAAAGACGATCACCAAAAACTAGAAGGTTCAATAGGTAATGCTTTCATCTTCATATTTTCATGATAATCATTACGTAAAATTGTACGCATCACAAAGCTGCTCTATAGTGTTTAATACAAAACGAAGGGAAAAAAACTGGTAAAGGGAATTAACTGTGTCTCTTTTTGTGATAGCGCGGTCTAGCTCGATTTAAAAAAATAAATACATCATGCTTTCTAGAGCAGTTTTGTTAGATGTACTCTTCAAACCCCGGATTGTGATCCATTACAGTTTTTCATTATCATAAATAATATATAGCTGTCTAAAGTTAGTATGACTAAATCTATTAATTTCTTAATAATACTAATATTAGTAATAATTAATATTTCTAAAGTGTTATTGTATACATTCATGGTATTACTGTGAAAATAACTTGAATACGAAAGCAGATGTAAAACTTTAACCAATCAATCACATTGATGCAGAAGGTATGGCATTGCTTCTTTCTCAAGAAGCCCAATTTCAATCCACCATCAAACTCAGGCTGGGCTGAAAAACCGTATAGGTGAACCTCCATTTTTAACTCATTGTAATATTTTATTCAATCATTGTTTAGTTCTTCATATGGAACAATAAATCAAATCTTGTGCTATAAGTGTGCCAAAGTTCCTTGGTAATTGGAAGGAGGAAGTAGTTGATCACTGCCTGAGCCTCCATCCAGGAAATCTACCATTTCTCTCAGAATCTTCACACTCCCAAACTTGACACCATGTCTCTCTTTTCCAGAACTTATAATCTCAACAGTGGCACTTGTGCCTATCTGCAAAATCACCAAAAGTTGAAAGTGGACCTGAAACCCAAATCAAGCAAGGAAGCCTGTTTGAATTTACTAAACTATTCTGCAGTCTTTGATACTAGTTGATTTTGGCAGAGAACAAAGGCAAAGATCTCAGAAGATTAGATTTTAATTCTTCTGATTAGGAGATTTTAATATTATATCTTATTTTTTCTAGTAATCTGCCATCTCTTCTTTTCCCTCTGATTAATTAATATTATTATATTAATTTATATCTGCTTAACATCCATTTTCAGCATTTGTTGATTTTGTAGACAGTCTGGTGTAGAAGAAACTATTTTCAAGAAAAGATTGATAAATGATGTGATTGAGAAAGATGGTTAGAAATCCAAATTTGTTATGTTTCACTAACTAGTTCCACTTCTCAATATTATAATAGTGTACCTTTGGGCCTGAGCCAAATTCTTTGTTATGTTTTATTGTCTAGTTCCAGTTCCAGTTCTCAGTATAGTATACTTATGGGCTTGAGCCAAATTCTTGATGTTTTACTGTCAGGTCCCAGTTCTAGTAATAGTGTACCTTTCTGATTTCACGCCTCCTAATTGCTTGCTATGATGCCAACACCACATAGTTATTGGTTTTGATTATTATTATTTAATTAATCATCAATACCTAATTACAAGTGATGAGAAGCTTAATTTGTGTTATTAATAATTCTCCAGCAGACACCACTCGTCTCTCTCACTTGGCAGATATGCAGGTGCTGTAAACATTTTCTCTCTTAAAGACAAACATCACACAATATTTGCATAGGTGGAAAACTAAAGGAGAGGATAAATCTGTCTTTTAATTTATATTTAGTGAGCCCCCATCCACCCACTTTCTTCTCTACCATAAGGTTATCAATATGTGTAAGAAGATAAATGAATTTATTAAATCAGCAATCAAATAGACATATAACAAGTACAATGAAAAAGATTACTTGACATCAGTAGTTCCATGAAACCACATTAGAATAATTTTAATATCTTAATATCCTAAAACACAATTCGATAGATTAGTGTCAATACAGATCACAGGATAGTTCTTATCAGAGAATAGAAATGAAGTTATTAGAGATAAGCGATAATAGTTTCTACGTAACCTTGTAGGTCACAGTAGTCTTTCGCATGCTTCTCATAACAAAGTCACAAATTTCTTATTTACATTATTACTGTCAATATCACATGACTTCCTTTCTCACATTGTAGAGCACTGATTAGCTGCTATTCACTCGAGGCTAACCTGGGCACTCCTTTGCTATATTAGCTCCCTCAAGCAGAACAACAATTGTAGCAATTTCCAGTAACTTCCTTGTACCAGAAATTGCTCAGTGTAGCCAGCATACCTTGCCACCATACATCAATGGAGTGCTGTGTTTTCTTTACATTTATACACTGCTGTAGATACTTCTCATGTCTACCATGGTTGTAGCTGTTTATAATCAGTAAATCAGGAGATTCAGATAAAACAAGGAAGCTGCTTTTTCCCTGTAAAATATAATCAGGGAACAAACACTAAGTTTCCAGTTTATTCTTTTTTAACTCCATTCTTTCTTTCATTCAGGTCTCAACTTACAGGTTCCTGCAACAGTATTTATTAGCCTGATAGTGATACATGCACATAGCATAATGAATACAGCATATCAGTTTATGAACAGGTTCACTAGGAACAATGTCAAGTATTTACTACATATAGTTCACAATCACAGTTTGTAAAAATAATGGTCTACTTACGTAAAACGCAAGTATAACAAAAAATATCACTAGCAAAAATGTTCTAAGTCCATTCTCTCTCAATCAGTCAGTTAACCCTCCATTAGTCATAAGATCAACTTTCATTTGTATATCGGGGTCATTCTGGCTGCAAAAGTGCAAGCTGAGATACAAAGATGCCATGCTCATTATCAAGATGGCTCTCATTCATAAGGTTAGCTTTCATTTGTATATCAATTTATCATTATCAACTATCAGGTTCATTCTGGCTGCAAGCTGAAATACAAAGAGGCTATGCTCTTTTTCAATATGGCTCTCATTCATAAGATCAGCTTTCATTTGTATATCACTTATCACAATATCAGTTATCAGGTTCATTCTGGCTGCAAGCTGGCATACTCCATCATAGAGGCCATGCCCATTTTCAAGATGGCTCTAGCCATAAGAACACTTAAACTATAACTAGTATAAGTTAAAGAATAGTAGTCTCTTCTATATCATTGTTCAGTTATAATTCATTTTATTTGTTTCTCATTTGTAAATACAGTTATTTGTTATTTATTGTAATTGTGCTTGCATATTCATTTTGTTAAAATATGTTAAATTCTGTTTAGTTTTATGTATTAAAGTTAGTTTGTATTGAGACCTTGATATTTTATTTTAAAGATTGAGCTTTTTTAAGATTGAGTGCTTTATTAGTAGTAGTAGTACTATTACTATTAGTATTCATTGGAATGACCATAAGCAGTATTATCTTTTGATTATGAGCTTTACTCTGATGTGACATTAGGCATATTCCTCAACATTATTTTTTATTCTTTAAAATTATTTTCAATATGGATTAATTTTTTTTTTATGGTATTTTGTGTTGAAGTAGTTTTTTAAATTGCATTTTATGTATAATAATTATTGTAAAGAGCTTTTATTATAACACTAAGCACTATATTCATATAATGAGAGTTGTACATCCCTCAAATTCACAGGATATCACATTGTATTAATTATTTTTTTTATATAGTCATAGTGTGTTAAGGCATCACTACACTATAATTTCAAGTCAGCTTATAAGGTCAAACAAGTATCAATTGCTGTTTCAGCACTTTTTCCTTTAGATACCTCAAACACAGAGGTTGGTGCCTTAGAGCATGAAATAGTTCCAGAAGTATTGAAATACTATGCTGTTTGACAGTTCAGTGCTTGACTAAATTGTTTTGTCTGTAGACCTTCATCTAATCACTGGTATCTATACTGTCTCAACACCACTTTTACTTCACTTTATTACATTTTTAATCTACAATTTGCAATTTAAAAAAATCAAATTAATTTTTGTTTATAATATTAAAATAACTATTTTAAATTATTATTTTTCAGATGATGATGAATCTGAAAGTGACCTCTCGCAACTTAGCAGCCCTCCTTGTAAACAGGTGTGATAACCATGTATCATTTCATCTGCTACTTAGTTGTATACTTGAAGGAACATTTGTTGACATGCTTAATATACTTTATATAGTCTAATTGGGACTCCTTAAAATTAGTTAAATTGTTTAAACTAATCAAAAAGCTTCTCTCACAAAACCAATATGTCTCTCACTTTGCAGATTATAAGGTGTCATAAAACTACTCTTTACACTATTATAAGAGAGATGTTTTACTGTCACATGTTTCTCCAGGTGAAAATTTCTTACTAAAGTAGTATTAGTAATAAAAATCCATCTTTTATTTATATTTAAGGAACCCCCATCCACCCACTATTACTCCAACATAAGGTTTTAATATTATGAAGGTTAATAAAAGTTAATAAATTTAAAATAGAAGGTTAATAAATTTAAAAAATAAATTTATTAAATCATCAATCAAATATACAAACATGAATATAATCAAAAGAGTGTTGACATTTACATCACTTCACAACAATTTCTGACTAAAAGTTAGACACTCATTCAGTTTATCCTAACATAAACATCAGGAGTCAAATTAATGAGTGTGTGTGTATATATATATAATCAAGTTCATAGGTACAGTTTCATCATGGAAATGAGAGTGGAGATTTTAAGAGATAATTATAGTCAATGTACATTTTAATGATGGCAGCTGTCGCTGGCACGTGTAGACAATCATGCAGTTTGCAATAAGTCACTTTCTTGTTAGATGAAGATCCAACATAACCCTTCTAGGCACATTACACAAATGTTCCAGAATTTTCAATGCGCTCACAAAACACACTGTGGAGAATCATCTAGAACTTCGTATGCTACTGTCAAAGCACCTCACGAGGAATGTTCCCGAATCTTTGTGTGCGCTACCCAAGCACATCACGAGGAATGTTAAAACGTCTTTGTGAATTCTCAAGACCAAATTCAAGCCTCAATTTCCGTCATATTGGCTCTCAGACAGATTTCACAATAATCATCTTACTTTTCAACATGTTTACTGCTAAGTTCAACGACAATGCTGGGTACTCACCAACGTGATCTGGTAGAGTACAGTAGTCAATGCAGTCTGAAGTGGATACAAGGTTACAAAACCTCAAAAGCATCAAAAGGCATGCTCTTTTCATAAGCCAATGATCGCCTTTATGACTGGACTTGAGTTACATCAAAATCATAGTGATTAGAATATACAACTTTCTTCAACAGCAACTTTTGGTCTATCCCCATTGGATGATTTGCCACAATATTGATTGCTCACTTGCTGCTATTCTTGCCACTCTTCCCAGATCAGAACATATTTGCAGTGGACACTTCATGTCAGCTAAATCATGTTGGCATTTTTCCTTCCAGCCATATTGGTTCTTAAAGACCTTTTTAGAGCTCTGACAATCAGTAGATAACACTTTCATTCTGGGTTGGGGAAGCTTTAGATAAACCTATTGCTAGAATATGCATTGGAAATTCTGATGGAACTTCCATTCAAACTGGACCTGCTCAAACAGCATCATGCTCCAGTCTTCTATTAATTAGACTATATGATTGTTGGTCTTACACATATGGATCTTATCAAGTATGTCTTGCAAAAAAAGTTGTTCATTAATTCAGCAGTGGCTTTCACCTTGGTCAATAAAAGATTCAACTTTTTGGTGTATCAAACTAAATGGGATGCTTTGTGTTACTGGTACAACACCAGAGGAATTGACTTCTATAATATTGTAGTGGCAGCATTAGTCTTATATACAATTAATGAAAGCTTACTTTTTAGTCTGGGGATCCTATTAATATTACTACCCTTAGTATTGGTTCACTTAATAACAGATTCTTCCTGGAAAAGAATTATTGATCAAGATATCCAGTCAATCATTACATGCCCTTTTCCAGTCATTGATTTTGGTTTCATGCATTTTTGCACATTTCCATTTTGTTTTATGTGTGGAACAGCCAGTATTCTACTATTCTGCAACTTAATTACTTGTAGTTGATCTGTGGTTAGCATCATGCTTGTATTACATACTTTTCGTTTTGCAGCATCCATTTATGTGTACATTTATACATCATGCATTTATTCTCATACTCTTGATTTTGTAACATTCACCTCCCTGTACACTTATGCATGGCTAGAATTAAAAGCAAGACCTAAGATACTATTTAACTGTGCCTCTTTTTTTTTTTTTTATTTACTGTGTATATCTAAAAGAAACATTTGATTGAGTTTGCTATTGTTCCTGATGATATCAACTTCATTATTTGTAGGATGATGCACTAGACAATATTTCCAGTGACAGCAGTGATGACTTGGACAACTTAAGTGAGTTGAGTAACCTCTCCGGATTCAGTGAGGAATCATGGCAACCAGTGGCAGGTTTGAATCAGTTTTCTATCAGTAGTAGGATTTAATGTGTACGTGGTCTCATGCATCACATTCAGCTGTCTCCAAATAACCCCCTCTATACACACACACATGCAAGCATACAAGCACACACATACACATTGTTTTTCATTTTAATCTTTTTTCTTTTTCTTTTTTTTACAAGGATTGCTTGTGTATTGACTTACATGTGCCTAAAGATTTGTTTTTCCACTGTTAACATTTGTAACATTTTTTAAAATGCGTATTTTATGTGATTTTAAATTATTTTTTAAAATACCTTTGGTAGGTTGAAAAGTCTAATGTAGTGAGTTTTGAGTGTCATATCTTCCAGACAGTGACTTTATTTAATTTTCATTCCAGTGCCCATTTTCATATCATCACATATTTATGCTCCTTGAATAAAGTGCAAATTCAACTGCTTTGTTTTCATCCAATGAACATTCATTACATTATTTTAAAATAAATAAATTTGCTCAATATTGCATAAAAGTATTTTAAATTTGCACTAGTTCAAATTTCAATCACACTAAGAACTTGTATGTACCTCCACAATCAGCATTATATTTTCTTTTCCTGTGGTACTAAAGTTTACTCAGCATACAGATTAATTAATCTTGCCAAACACTTTTAATACTACTCAGTATTGAAAATGTCTGGTTTGTTGCGCATATACACTATTTAAGACATATTTTGATAATTACTGTTATTACCTTCAAGCATGTTAATGCATTATTGCTATTTGCTAACATATTTTCATTTATTTGAGCTATAAATTCTTAAATTAGCCAGTTATGTCCCATGCTGTTAAAGAGTAAATAAATATATAATAGAGCATAATTGTTACTGTATAAACAATTATTTTCTTTAATGGCCGTCAAAATAAATAAATGTCATGGGTGAATTTATTTTGTTGCATTTATAATGTATGTGCCTATTGAACTTGATTCAAATTACTATTTTCATTTAAAAGTTGGATAATTATAATTTGAAATAGAGGATAGTTAGAAATGTGCATATATTTTATTGCAAAAGAAATAAATCATTTATGCAAGTGGTAATATCTTAAATCTCTAGTGATTGGTTAGAATAAATCTACATCAAAGTTCAAACCTTTAATAAAATGTATGCAATGAAGCAATATTCTTTTTCAATTTATTAATTACAATAGATAGAGAGATCTGTGCTTAAATTTTGCATTTCAGTAAACTACAATCATTTTAGCACACGGCAACTAAACTGGCCAGTGTTACTCATGAAATTTACATGCATATTTCAGCTATGCAGGAGTTATCTTTCTTGAAACAAAAGGATAAGCCAGATTCCAGATATTATCTGTTTGTAAATGGTTCTGTCAAATCTAAGATATATTGAACCAATTATTTGGCTACCAATTTGATATTTTGATACTGCATTTTATATATATATATTAAACAAATAAAAGTATTTTATTTTGTTATTTTCTAGATTTAAATGTAATAATTATATTTTTTCTTAAACACCTACATTACATTATTATTTTGATTTATTTTAAGCAAATGACTTTCATTAAGGACAGACAATAAACTTAGCACTTTAAGATTAAACAGATTTGTTGTTGATAAAATACGCTAATTTTTACATTTTTCAGTTTATATGAAAAGCTCTTAAACCATTTCTGTAATTTAATTCGCTTTAATGTAAGAAATGCATATTTGTAGCTAATAAATGCATGAGAGTTAGTGTTTTTATCTCTTTATCTCTTTTTATCTCTTTCATTCTTACAGATTTAAATGTCTGTATTCTCATTTTCAGGTCCCATATCTTGGGTTCAGCGTCAGATGTCTTTAGGGCATGACCCTCGTAGCATCTTGCAAGAACTGATCCCATCAGGCACGGAAATTCCTTCACACTACGACCAGCTGACTCTCTGGAAGATCATCATCAATTTACTCTCTGAACCACCCCCTCGCAAAAAGCTGCCACACATAAACTTGTTAGAAGATGTGTTGTGTTTGCTAAAGACTTGCAGCAAGATTATGGTGCTTACTGGTGCTGGGGTAAGCATGTGTTTGCTTTAACAGCAAACTTGTATAAGAGAAAGAAATGTTTATGTATCAGTCTTAGAGAGAGGGTATGTATGTATATGACAGTCAAAGATAGAATTTAAATTTTAAAACATGATCATGTAATATTTTTTAAACTTAAAACTACATGGAAAAATACAGCACAAAGAAAAGTACTCTCCACACCTTCACCTTCCATTAGGACATTTAGAAATAAAATTTCAGTTTAATTTAGATTAACCTTGAAAATAAAATTGTGTAAAAGAGTTAATTTGCCTAATTTTACAGTCTTATTAATTAATTTAATTATGCTTGAGATATGTGGGTTTTTTAAATTAAAATAAAAAAATGCTCATAAATAAAAATCAGATTTATTCCTATATGACCCATTTTCATTAACCTAAGAATGTTTAGACAAATTTTGTACTTAGTGGGATATTTTTAAAACTTTGTTATCTCTATTCAGGTGTCAGTGTCCTGTGGTATCCCAGATTTTCGCTCTCGTGATGGGATCTATGCTCGACTGGCAAAAGATTTTCCAAACCTTCCAGATCCCCAGGCTATGTTTGATATTCAGTTTTTCAAATCAGATCAGAGACCATTTTTTAAATTTGCCAAGGTATGTGTATCATATTATTTGCAGTTTCTTATTTGCTTTATAATTTTTAAAATAGCCAACACTCCATTGGTTGTCGCCATTGTTAAGCCCTATTTAAAAACAACTTGGCATCCACATCATCACAGTCCATGATATCACCTCATTTAAAATATTTTTACTTCTGTACTGTTCCATAAATATTATCTTAGCCCTGCTGGTACTGTGAACCTCTAATACCACCTCACCAATGAAAAATCCATTGTCCTGGTATACAGCAACATGTTCAACTTGGCTTGTAAACCCAGCATCTTGTTTCAGTCTCTTTGGTGATGGACAATTTGGAAAGTTATCTAGATCAGTTGTCCTAATCACTTCACTTGCACCTAGACTTTATTTTTTTTGTGTGCACATGGTCTGAAGCATAATAAAATTGTTTTGCTATCAGAAACACATAGCAGTCTTTGTACCTTTAAGTAAATTAATAGTTGTGAAATTTGTTCAAAACCTCTTTGCACTTTGACTCAGAAATCTACTTGGGTAAATTGTATATGTTAAGTGAATAACAGAAATAACAAAATAAATATTCAGTCAAAGAAAATTAGCCAGAAAAAATTGAAGAGAGTGACTTTGCAAAACTACATATTTTCTGATCTAGCTGGATGGAGTTAAATAAACACAAAATTATTTTCACTGGTACATTGTAGCTTACGTTGTATTATATCGGTAAATTATTACAGATATATACAAAAATTAGTACATTTATGGATTTTAAATAAGTAAGTAAAAGGTATTGTTTTAAAAGTGAAGTATTTTTGTCCTGAATATTTACAAGATGCACACAATAGGAGAGATGTATGTATTGTAGTCATACCAAAGGACAAAAAAGTGTTGAGTGGAGTGGGGGTGGGGAGGGGTTGCTTCTGTTTTCATCGATTAACAGCAATAATAATATTTTTTTTAATTTTTTTTTATTTTAGATATATCTTACAGCACACTTTTATATTTCTTGACAGTAGTAATTTTCTATGTAAATGGTATATATGTATATAATCCACTTCTGTCTTCGATTACAATGAACCTTAATTTAATAGAACTCAGACCAAACATTTAACTTATATTTGACTTATTATGCATTAGGAGATATACCCAGGTCAGTTTGAGCCTTCACGTTGTCACAAGTTCATCAAGTTGCTGGAAGATCATGGGAAACTTCTGCGAAACTACACTCAAAATATTGACACCTTGGAGCAAGTGGCTGGCATTCAGCACGTCATCCAGTGTCATGGTAGGTGTTAATGTTTGTTTCAATGCTCTCTTTCTTTGTTGCACACTTTGTTCATGCCTAGCAAGATTGGAAGTCAAGGTGTCATGGCAGGTGACATGCTTGTTCTGTCAATTCTGTTTCTTTGCTCATACCTGCTGAAAGTCATAGTATCATGGTAGATGTTAATGCTTGTTCTGTCAATGCTGTTTCTTTGCTGCACACTTTGTTCATACCTGCTGGAAATCATAGTGTCATGGTAGGTATTAATGCTTGTTCTGTCAACACTGTTTCTATACTGCACACTTTATCTATGCCTGGTGGGATTTGTAGTCACAGTGACATGGTAGGTGTTAATGCTTGCTCTGTCAACGTTGTTTCTTTAATGCACACTTTATTTGTGCCTGGTGAGATTTGTAGTCACGTCATGGTAGGTGTCATTGCTTGTTTCGGTCAACACTCTTTTTCTGTACTGCATACTTTATTTGTGCCTGGTTAGACTTATAGTCAGTGTCATGTAGGTGTTAATGCTTGTTTCTGTCAGCACTGTTTTTACTGCACAATTTTTTTGTGTCTGGTTAGATTTATAGTCACAGTGTCATGGTAGATGCTAGTTCTTGTTTTGGTCAACACTCTATCTCTTTGCTGTACACATTATTTGTGCCTGGTGAGACTTGTAGTCACAAAGAAACTTCTGTTTTGTCAGTTGGTATCTGATTGTTTTTTTGTATTGTGGTGGTGTTTTTCATGCTTTCTTTCTCTTTTACAACACATCAAGAATTAGTTGTTTTTTTTTCTTTACTTGCATTAGTACTGAATCGCTAATTCATTCATTGCCTTTTTATTATGAAGTGGCTGTAAACTATCTTTCACTGGTTCCCACTTTGCATTTAAAGGATTATAGTAATGTCTTAATAATTCCCCTCTTACCCCCCACCCCCTCAATTAATGCATATTGTATTTTTTCACTTCTGCACCAAGAAGCTTTATAAAATTAAAATATTAGTGCTAGCAGATTCAGACTTAATTTTCATTTATTACTAATAGTATCAAATTAATAAAATTTACAGAAATTATCAGAACATTATTTATAAGTTTAGTTTAAAGTTGTCAGTGTCAAAAATAATAACAGAAGACCTTATGGATCTTGCCGATATATTATTAAATAAAAAATTCTACTTTTAATCAAAGCAAAATACCATTTTTGGTATTTGATTTGCAGGATCATTTGCAACAGCCACATGCATGGTCTGCAAGTATAAAACAGATGCAGAAGCTATTCGGAAAGACATCTTTGACCAGGTATTTTGTATCCACTTCTAGCATATATGTTAGAGAGAAAGAGAAACTTGTGCATGAATGGTGTAAGGTTGTTATTATTTGCCCTGATAAATGTGCTGTTCACTGAAATAAGAAAATAAAGTGCATGTTGATCCTTATAAGTTCACTTTAATTCTTTGAGTATGTTTTCTCTCTGCACTAGTTCTAGGCTCTTTTGATTGGATCTCAATGTTGCAGAGTTTATAAAGAATAAGTGTGTGTGTGTGTGTGTGTGTGTTTGTGTGTGTGATATTTATTTTTATTTCAGGTTATCCCTTTGTGTCCTAAATGTGGCATTGACACACCCTTGGCAGTAATGAAACCAGATATTGTATTCTTTGGAGAGAGCTTGCCTGGAGAATTTCACCGACAAATGGCTGCTGATAAAAATGAGTGTGACATGCTCATTGTCATTGGATCTTCCCTTAAAGTACGACCTGTTGCACTCATCCCAAGTGAGTGCTTGAATTCTGGTTATACTTTCTTTTTCTCTAATTTTCTCTCTCATTTTTATTTTATTGCAATATTTAAACACCTTTGTGAATTATATTTGAATTTGTTGAACAGAATTCTTTAATTTGATAAAGTACAGTAAGTTTGGAAATATTTAAGTGTACAAAAATGAAATGAAATCACTAAAGATTTTACTTCAATAATGAGCAATACCAAAAGAAATCACTTTTTTTTTTAGAAATCTTTTGAATGCTTAATTTCTTAAACATACATGCTGTTGCATCTTGTATTTTTAAAATGGTGGAAAGAAAAGAAAATATATTTACTGATCACTTAGTGTTGAAATAATAATGTTTTGTTTTTAAATTCACAGATTCTCTGCCTAGTCATGTACCACAGATTCTCATTAATCGAGAACCCTTACCTAACCTTCACTTTGATGTAGAACTACTTGGGAACTGTGATGACATTGTCAGTGAACTGTGCAAACACCTGGGCCCTTCCTGGGACCACCTGGCTATTTCCAGGTCTCCTGCAAAGCAAGTGTTGTTGTCAGATCTAAATTTCCCATTTACACACCTATCCTCAGTGCATAGTGATAAAATTAATGGCATAGGAAATGGTGGAATTGACGAAAAAGAACTGGTTGAGCACAGCGCTGACAGTGGTCTTGGTGATGTGGATGCATTGCCATCCACCTTATTTGTAGGGGTAGAAAATGTTCCTTTGTTGGAGACTGAGAAAAGTTCTGGTTCTGAATGTGAACGTGAGAAGAGATTTGGCTCTTCAGATAGTGGAATAGAAGCAGGTGGTAGCACTAACCGTCAAGACTCCGGAGATGTTCATGTTTCATCTTTGTGTCAGACATGCAAAGACAGCTCAGAGACAGAATTTGCACAGTCTGAAACAGGATTCTGTCATACTCAACTACATACTGTTGTACATGAATGTATGCATGAGGATGTCTCTAAGAAAATTAGTACTGTAGAGCAAATCCCTCACAGTAGGAGTGTTGATTTAACTGTCAGTGCAGAAGATTCTCAGAGTAAGCCATCAGAACTGAAAACTGACATTGACATTCCTATCAGCAATGCATTGCATCCAGTATGTGATGTAGGGCAATTGCAGAAAAAAGAAATAGCTAATCCTGACAAAGTCAGTCCTGTCAGCCAAGAAAATCTTGAATCCACTGCTAATAAATCAGTACCCTCCCTCCATCTCGAGCATGACTCTGTGAAAAAAGATAATGTTTCGCACAAAAGACATGATGTACGAACACACAGCATTAATAGCGATGGCAATGAGAAAATGGATTTGAACCGTGAAATGCGCAAAGACAATGCCCATTGTTCACACAATGACACTATCGATGAAATGAGACGAATGTGGGTGCCTAGAAGACATCTTAGTTTAGCAGCCAGACTTGGAGGTAAGTTGGCGCAAGTACATAACTTTCATTCTTAACAAAATATGTGGTTAATTGATAATGCTTATCTGTTTGGTGGTGTATTTATTTCTTTTGTAGCAGAGAAAAAGCATGAGAATAGTGGATGAGAGGAACATTTTATGTCTTGAAGATAAATGAAATGTAATTAAAACTATTTAGTAACTGCTCTCTATAACAATAGAGGCAATGTTTTAAATTTTGAATTTAATGTTCTTTTAAATATGCCACTTGTAGGTCATAATTTATGGCCCTTTTGGACAAAACTCTCTTTATAGTCTAGTATATTCATATTTCAAATAATTAAATGCTATAGTGGTAGCAAGAATTTACATTGTTCCTTACAAAATCATTATCCAAAAATCAGTAATAATATAATCTGAGTATAATTTACCTAGCGTTGTTTTATGAAATCAATTAATGTATTCTAATATGTTAGCATACTAGCCAACTCCACAATTAAAGAAACCTCCATGGATTATGAGTTACAATTCCACCAGTTGTCATACAAAACAACAAATGTATTGACATTTCCAGATAGTTAAAAAGAATTTATTATTATAAACTGACAAATAATATCTTCTAATTTATGTTTCACTTACGGGTGAATAAAAGAATGCATTACACTCAAATTAAAATTTCTATCCAGCAAGAGGATTTCAACCACAAAATGGCGCTTAACAATTCACTAACAAAATGCTTGCTTATGCCACTTAATGCATCCCTGTAGTAGAATACATACATATATCTGTCACACACATAAATAAATATGATTAAGAAATAACAGAATCTTTAGGCATTCTAATTAATAAAGCATTTCTACTTCACTCTCACATATACATTTTTGGTACTGGATTCCCAAATGGTTTTGATTTGATTTTACAAGTCTTTGAACTTTCTCATCAACAAATGTGGTGTGAATGTCAATTTTTAGTGGTAAAATTACCGCTTGATTTGCATTCCTTGTTTTGTCTACATCACACAGTGGAAAACAACTGACCATATAATATGATACTCAAACATGCAGTTAAGATCCCCTCTTTCTTCTAAGTAGCAACCCCTTCCTCTGTATAATCCCTTTTCAGATGTAATGACTTCAATTATGGTTTATTTTTATAGCTTAGATAGCTCACATACAGTGTGAATGAGAATGACATGGTTGACTGCATGGCTAAACTAAGAATGCTAAATGCCACTAACAGTCCACACTATGAGAGAATAATTCATGAATAAGTGAAGAGGAAATACGAAAGCTTAAGATGTTTCTATCCTTACACTATAAGTGCCTCCCAGTTGCTGTGTATTTTCTAATGTCTTTATTTAAACATTAAATCAAAACCTGTAAATACCATCCAGCTGATGTTTGTTTCCTCTTCATTTCATTGTATATTTAAACAAAAAAGCACCAAAACAATATTGTGTATATATGTATATATTGCAGCTTTTATTTCCCTTACATTTTTTTAATTTATTTTATTTAAACAGAAAACCAGTACCTGTATATACCTCCCAGCTGCTATGTGTTCAGTGGTGCAGAAGTTTTCTCTGATGATGGAAGCTCCGACAGTGATGATTCTGATGACTCCAATTCAAGCTCGCCACAGAGGGATGATGATGGCAGGGGATTAGTCAGCAGGCTCTTTGGCGATGATGATAATGACAGCAAAGATGTTACCCATACAAATCCAGATTTGCCAACTGTGCCCTTGCCTGAGCACCCACTTCAGCCTCTGATTCCATCAGACATTTCATCAACAGCTATTCCCTATGAGTCCAGCACGTCAGAAAGCACTTCACTGCAGCACTTAAAAACCCTTCATTCTGGATTGCAGAATTGTGACCAAAAAGAAGACACTGGTGTAAAATGATAGAACTGTATACCATATTTTTCAATGTGACTGAATGAATGTAAATGAAAAGATTGCTTGCTTAAGTGTATCTGTTTCTGGAGTTAGTTTTATTTTTAAATTCTCAAAAATTCTTTCTTTGTTTACTGCAAACAAAAGTAAAGCTGCATCGTTTGATGTCTTTTTTTTAAAAAAATGAAATATTGGTTATTAGAATATTGCCAAATTTAATAAAATAACTTATGCTTAACACATAAACATTTGACATACCTAATTCTAGTCCATCTGCTAATCACCTGGCCCTTAAAAATGCTTTGATTTAAATTCTGTCTTTTCAAGGCAGCATTAAATTACGTTTTTCTTCGGTTTGTTTCTTTCAAATAAAATCTCAAAGAATGACAGACTTTGGCATTTATTTCTCTTTCAGCTGAATAATTCTCTAAGGACCTGAAGTAATTCAGACTATAAAATATTCAATATGTGCAATGTTTATTTAACTTCAACAGGAAAATTAGTGTACATGTACTTTTCTCCAGGCAAGACAACCTTGTTATGGCTCCACAACCTTACAAGATACCTTTCTTTTTACAGGATACGTACTGAAAAGACATCTTTCATATAATACAAAATATATTTCTTCATAGAAGGTACCCTTTCTTAACCAGGGTATGATTGCCCAATATCTACTGTCACCAATCAGTGATTTAAAAAAAAAAATGTATTGTTTGTGCGTGAATAATTTAAAAGATAGTTCGATTGTGAAGTGTATCCTTCAAATTGTTGGTGAGATTTTCTTTTTTTATTGTTCTGCCAGTGAGTTCTGTGTATGTATATAAATATACAGTGCATATTGCACACAGTCTGTTAGTTCAAGTATCAGAACATTTTTTCTCTGACTTGTTCTTTTTTCATAATTTCAGTTTTGTTTTGTTTTGAAATTCAGCACAGTAAAACCTGTATTTTATTTTTTTTTTAATCTTGTTTTTTACAGAGTAATTTGCAAACTATTTTTAATGCATTTTAATTTGTTGTTGTTGAATGAATGAAATCAGCTGACAAGTTTATTTTAGTTATTATAATATACTTAGGATTACCATAATTATCCAGTTTGAATGGGGAAAAAATTTCTGGATGATTAAAATTAAACTTAGTAGCTTGTACATGTTTGTACAGCTTAGTAACTGGTACATTTGTTTGATATAAATTTATTATACCTTTAAAGTTGTCATTCCATCTGCATCTGGTTGAAGATATGTAGGTGCAATAATGATTTCTCAGATTTTTTAATAAAGTGGTGAGAAAATATTTGCTGAAAATGAACCCAGAACTTAAAATGCCAGCACATTACAATAATTTTTGTGTTTATACATGATAAAGACTTGTCATCACCTTTTAAAATTTAAAAGAAAAGTTAATTCCAAGTAATGTCAACAGAGAACTTTTTATTTCTTTTTTTTTCCTTCTTAAAATTAGTTCTTAATAGTTTAGGATTTGTTTTAGATATAATTTTGTGTGTGTGTGTGTGAGTATAAATGTATTTGTAATATAATTTCATTCAATTTTCAATTCATTTCAGTGATGTGGTTTTAGTTTTTCATTTGTGCTAATTTGTAATTTAACTTTGTTGATCATTGATGTTTTTGATGAAGTATATTTGACACTACCTCATGTCATGCTATTTATAGCATTTAAGATGTAATCATTATTAATGTTGTCATCATTGAAGGAGTTTGAAAGGACATAAAATAACAGAAGTAAAGGTATCATCCATCTAGCTAAATCAATGTTAATTATTATTATAGTGACTTGTTATCATAAATGTAAAGTCATTACTTGTGTTGTGGTTTAAAGCAGCGATGTTTCACTGAATAGGTTGAAAAAAACAAACATGCTTGTATTTCATTCATACCTGATGCCAGTGCTCATTTTGTGTTGTAATAGTTAATATGCTATTCTGGTTATTTTTGTGTATGTGATTTAGATGATTTAGTTTAATGCTTGGAAATCATTTGGCAAAGCAGACCTATAGGAGACATCACGCTTGTTTAAGCATCATTTGATTTATGAGATACAAATTTGGCCAGTTTTCACTTGTACGAAAAGCCTAATTTAATACTGATTATTCTCTTAGCTAGCTAAATTTTGCTTATATAAGTGTGCGCCAAATACAGTTACTCAGAGTGTCTAGGAAAAAGATTAAAAGGTAAAGCATTTCACTGATTCTCTAGTTTTAACTGAGATTTACAGAAGACATGCGGAAAAAATTATAAACATTTCCTTCAACTTATAGAGTAGACTTGATTTTGGGGGTTAAATAGAAAAATTATTTCCCAGATATTCAGAATCCTGGTTAATTCACCATTGATTTGTAACACTTTATTTGTTTGAAATAAGAAACAAAACCTTGGTGTTTTTATTTATGCTCATCAGATAACCAGAAGAATTCAAGACGTTAACTATCTCCTCCCATTTAATATCAGTTCATTGTCAGAATACTTCACTTTACTGAAACCAGATCTCTTCAATGCTCTTTTTAAAAATAAAAAACTACCCAGAAACATTACTTTGACAAGATTATTATGCACAGAGGCTTTTATTATTTTCAGGAATGATGTATTATTATTTTTAGGAATGCTGTACTATTGATTTACTATTCAGTCAGAAACTGTAGCAAACTGGAATAACTTTTGTTTCTTTCATTGTTATGTACTTTTTGGTTATCAACATTATATTCTTTCATTACATCTTGACTATCACAACTGTTTCAGATATTTTAATTATTTCTTGATTTTGTTTTATAGGAAAAACAACCCGTATATGTTCTGATATGATCATTAGTGGGTTTTTCATCTTTCATATTACTTGCATGCAAAATGCCCCAGATGAAATAACAAAGTAATGCACTCCACAGTATATCATTATCTCAGTCTTTGTCATAACTTATTTTAAGCGGCCAGTCTCTTAGATCTCATGTTTTTTCACATCATGTAAGCAGTCTCTTTTTTTCATATCCTAATTCTCATATGTGAGTAAGTGGTGGGGATGCATGCTTGTTTGCATAATTATGTTTTTTACATCTCAGTTTGCATCCTGTTAATCCGACCTGAATAATTCATGTCTATTGTGTGATATACAGTTTATATATAACATTTCAGAAGTCCCATTAAACCCTAAAAGAAAATGTGCATCATGAAAACAAAATATCACATTGCTATAATTTATGTCACCAAAACACTTGATGACTTGACAACATTTACTGATAAAATCATTCACCAGCATAGGAATGTTAACCAATCACTCTTATTCTTTGCCTCTGAAAGTGAGAAATATGGGGTTTTTTGGCAGTATATATATGCTAATTTATTCAGTTTTCCTAAGAAATTTACTTTTGTTTTCATTTATTTTATTTCATATATAGAAGTTCTTAACTTAAATAAACATTTGCTTTTATGAATTAAAGAATCATTATTCTGGAATTTAGATAACTGAGTATAATTATACAGATCTATTTTTTACATTATGTATTATTAAATATTTATTGTGTGTCAGATGCTTCCATACGTAAAGCAAAAGATTTTAGTAAAACTAAAAAATAGGTTCTATACTCAGCACAGGTAATTCAGTGTTTCAAAATGCCATTAAGATGAAATAAACTAATTTATGACATGTATGCACACAAATTACAATTTTATCTTTCAAAATGCGTTTAGTTAGAGCCAGCAATTACATACCTATCTGTGCTGAATAGTAATAAAGTACAATATTCTTTGCATTTTGACATTTTATCAGCATACAATATAGTTGATAATAATAAAATTCTTCTTTTGCATATTTTAAATTTTTTGATGTGGAACAATCTGCAGATATAAAGCTTTTTTTGTCAACAAATAATTGTAGTGTTTTTGATATATTCTTACAATTTTTTCAATATTTGTTTTTTAAAAAAAACCTCTTGTATGCTAAACTGGAAGGTTTTCTTGTATACAAGCACTCATTTGCAAATTTATTCATGCTCACATGAAGCATGTTCAGTTGTCAGAATTGGCTGTTGAATACTTTTATTTGTTTACAGTAATAGTATAAACCAGTTTAAATAATCATGGCACAAAAACAGCGAGCAAATTGAGTAAATACTATCTATGATAACACTGTCATTTTCAGAATACTCTCCTAGCAGTAAAAAAAAGTTGTAGGTGGTTTTCGAGATTTCAGGAACATGATATGGTTTTAAGGAGAAAGCATTTTGAATTTAACTCCCCATTTATGTGATTTCACTTATGAGCATATATTTTGGAATCGAATGAGCTCATAAATCAAGGGTTGCCTTTATTTAAACTGTAGCTTGTGGGAAACAAGGAACCTTAGTTATATAAGGCTTTGCTGTCTTATAGTTTGTGAACAGATTTCTTCACACTAGCAGAAATCTTAATCTAACCTCTTACCTTGAGGTAGAAACTCATACTCTTTTTCTTGTCTTTTAACAGCTACTGTATACTTATGGAAAGGATTCTGTTAAAGGTTTTATTGACCACTAAGTTTATGTGATTACGTATTGTTATTTATTTGTTTTCTACGCAGGACTGAAAAAAAAAAATACAAAAGAAATAATTAGTCATGACACAGACAGGTCAGCTTTACTGGTGTGAATGTAGCTTTTATAGATTTGTTGATTTAATTGCCAGTGATATCAAACATTATTTTATATACTTTTTTATATAGACAGATATGTACGTTACACACTCATATTAAACTTTCTGTCACGTCTGCTTCATGTAAGTACATGTAAATGGGTGGTCTTGTTTAACACTGAACTAGTAGTGTTTTAACTGATAAGAAATGTCCTGTACACATTTTACAGTTATACAAAGGAAACACATTCACCTAGACACTACTGTCATGAAGATAAATATTCTGTAGATTTAGAGAAATGCACAGTAGAATTACAGTATAAATGCAAACACAATCAACTGGACACTAATGTAATGGTGTTTTAAATGATAAGAAATATTCAGTAGATTTATCTGGGTATCAACCATTTTTATCAAATAGTTAACAATTGCATGATGCAAATGGATCAAGCAGCATGAATCCAAATTTGATGGTATGTAAATGTTTAATCACATAGTCAAGATATCAGGTGACAAAAACACCATATTGCACAAAATGGCTTGCGAACTACAAAATTTCTGTCAGTGAGCTGTCATCTGAAAATGAACTTATTTCATCAGCAATAATAATTGTAATGACAGCTGCTTATTTAATGGAAGCAGCTAGTGTTTTGGGTTACCTCAAGAATACCTCAAATTCTGTACAGCCTGATACAAATTTTCTGTTTTGCCTCTAGAAATCCTTGAAGCAGGCATTGAGTTGATAAAAACTGCCATCTTGGAATGATGACTGATCATGTGATAAAAAGGCAACCTTCGATTGGTGTGCTTGATAGAAATAGAACTGGGCCTATTCCATCAAGCAAAGTGTTTTGCTTGCATGACCATGGGAATTGAAATGATAAACCATGGGACACGGGCCTTAGAGAATGCAATGTAGAATTATAGTATAAAATACAAACAACACAATGCAACTAGACCCCAATTTTGTGATATTTGCATGCATGAAGCCTGCTGCAGTTGACAGCCATCAGAACTATACTTAGTGGGACAGTATATAGAGCAATTCTTTTATGAAACATTTTGGTAATACAGTAGATACTATTTGTGAGTTATCAGTGAAAAAAAAGACTATTACTCTATTACTACCAACTTTTTTCCTTGTCTATGACAAAAACAACATAGCCTGCTTCATTTGATTAATGTGTATTATTGTAAAATCAGAAATAAACTCATTGACCATGCATATTTATTGTCGTCTTGTAATTGCTTTGTCTTAGCTTGCTTTCTATTTCGGAGTTTTGTTGGGTTATTTTTTTTTTATGTGAAAATTTTATTCTTCACAGTGTGAATCAGATTTATATAGAGTATTTTGTAATTTATTAGAATAAGTTTGAATTATTCAATAACTGTTCATGAAAGAAGTACTAATAATTGTTTTCTGTTGGGGCCTTTGTGATTGTTTCCCAAGAAATGGAATGGTACATTCAAGTTGTATTTTTCCCCATCTGCTTTATGTAAGTTGATTTACTGTTGCAGTTAAATCACCAACTCATTACATCTTGATTGAGTGATGGGTCACCAATTTTGTTTCTTTCAATTAGAATGTTATATGTAGATTTTTTGCTTTGATTAGTCATTTATATATGATGTGTTTCGTAGTTGCCTGTGAGAATTTGTATTTATGAGAGGAAGAATAAGTGCATTTGCTATTTAGTTAAAGATATTTATATGAGTGTGAGCAAATGTTACCTTTTTGCTGGGGTTTGTATGAATATGAGTAAATGTTATCTTATTGCTGAGGTTTGTATAAGTGTGAGCAAATGTCATTTTGTTGCAGAGGTCTGTTGTAATCATTTCATTTATGTGTGGGTGCATTTATAGATAAGATGAACAGCATATAGTGTAATAATGTTCACTCTTTCTTTATATTACATTAGCATTTTTTTCTTTATCTCTTATTTAGCCACTTCCCAAAGCAGTAGAATTTAATGCATTAAAGTTTTGCATACATTGTTTGATGGACATACTATTTTCTCAACAAATATTGGTAGTTGGCATAGCCTATACCATTTGCTTTCACTTTTACATGGACAAAACCATCAACCATTAAGAAATGTTCCCTGAGTTTCCTCTGTCATTTGTCCAGCACTGCACTGAGGCACAGTTACAGTTTGATTCCGTGATTGTTGCAGGCCATGTTATTTACATTTATAATTGATTGTCTTCAAGAACGGCTAAACTATGAATCTTGTCACATTGCAGGCCATGTTACTACATTCATAATTGAATATCACCCTTTCTGCAAAATAGAAACAAAACAACTGTCAGTTGAAGACATCATCTTCAGAAAGAGAATGATAGTAGTTTTATTTATTTATTTTAATAGAAATTTTAAAGTGATTAAATATGCAAAATAATTCATTATGCTCCCTAAGGAGCAGATTTTCATGAGATTTTCTGTAAAAAATTTATTATGATTAATTTCACAAATGCATATATATCTATTTTTAAAAATTTAACTATAACAAATGTTTATATTTTATTATGTTGATAATTGTAACCTGTCTAAATAAATTCATATTGTTTACCTGCATAGCCAGTCACTGCAGATGTGTTTTTTTCCCAGTGTGGCTTATTGAGATGGAAAAAGGCCTTTCTATGTATTTATATTTATAATATATTGGTGAGCTGGTTGACTGCAAGGTCTGTACCCCCTCCCATTTCGGATTGTTCCACTAGACTTTTGATTGTGACACATTAATAAAATATCCAATATTATTATTATTACATGTTATTATTAATATATTGCTATATATTAAATCTTGTATAGATCAGGACTAACAAACACTCTTTGTGGATATATGGATAGGGCAATATTTCAACATTCAATTGCTGAACTCTTGTTTTAAGTTAGATTTGCCCCATAACCAGTTATAAGTAATAAAAGTGAGGTGTTGCGTTTTGTACAGTCTGCTCAAAAGTGGCAAATAAAAGTGGCAATTCCTTTTGTAAACTATCAAAGGTGAACAGCAAACTTGTTTAATTAATTTGCACTCCTTTCTGCATACGTTGTGAACGTTGAAAATGTCTTAATTCTTATGCTGGTATTTTAAAACTTCAAATATTCCAAACCAGATAAAAGTTTTAACATTTTCATTCTTTATTATCAGTCACAATGTCTTTTAAATGATAATTCAAAATAAAATATTTTAACTGCTGTTGTCATACTTTCCATAGCCTCATCAACAAAACAAAGGTTTTTGCTGTATACATTGTAAATACATCATCTCAGCCATGGTGTCACATCACTTAAATACTAAGTTTTTGCTGTACAAAACATAAAATACATTATCTCACAGCCATAGTGCCACATCATTCTAATGCAAAGTTTTCACTGTACAAAACATAAAACACATTATCTCTGTCATGGTACCACATCACTCGAGTGCTAAAGTTTTCAGTGTACAAAGCATAAATAATTAATCATCTCAGCCATGGTGCCACATTACTTGAGTGTTAATGTTTTTGCTGTGCAAAACACAAATACTTCTTCTCTGCCATGGTGCCACATCATTTGAGTGCTAAAATTTTCACTTTACAAGATGTAGACACATAAATATATATTTTCTCGGTCTAAGGTGCCAATCTGCTTGAGGCTCAACATTTTCTCCTTATGGATCATAAATACATCAGCCCAGCCCTGGTGTCGCTGGAGTGCTATGAACACTCTTGTTTACAATGCTGTGTGTGTGCGTGTGTGTGAGAGAGAGAGAGAGAGAGAGACAAATGTCTCTGGTTGACATAAGAAAAGAGAAATGATGTTGGACAGTGGATATCATTTAGAACATGTAAATGCTACTCTGTATAAACTGGTAGTATCTTTAAAAGCTTCAGCCATTCTGTATACTAGCAATACAGACATTATACTTTCTAAAGCACAGTAAAAGATTAATTACTCTTGAAAAAATTTTCTTCAGGAAGTTTTTTTTCTAACTTTTATTGTAACTGTTTATCTGGGTTTGATTCCACAGTATAAAATATTTAAGTACACGTTTAGTATATTAACATATTTAAATATATAAATGTCATTATCTCTCTGTATTACCAAGTATAAATTATATAAGGACACCTAATGCTTTATATATTTATTGTGCAAAATGAAACTGTGATTTAAGTCTTGTGTATGTTACAATCTGGAAGTGGAATACTACTGCATTAAAATACCTGTATTTTTGCTAGTACACTTTTGTGATGTTTGCATTTATTTAGTCCACGGAAGTAATTCACCAGTACCGGTAAAAATCATGCAAAAACATTCGTTGCATCAACACCCTTTCTCTACTTTGTCTTTGAAAACAGATGTTAGAAGCTTATATTTTACAAGTTATATTTAATTTTAACTTTAAGTATGAAAGATGCAGTGTTAATGGAAACAAAAATTATTATCCTACATGCAGATGTTTATGTTACATAATATACCTTATTACTTTTGTTTGTGTATATTTATTGTTTGAATTATGAGTGTAATAAAGTGACCAAAATAATAAAAGAAATTTATGGTTGCTAGTTATATTTGTCATTACTGTGTTCATTTACCTCTAACAATTTTATCATGTAAATTTTTACCAAGTATACTAATCTGTATATAGTGTAAATTTTCTGTGCAGAATATAATAAATTATAATTCCCACAAGACATACAAGTTTTTCCTAGGACTTTCCTGTTTTGTTGTTTGATTTTTTTTTTATTATATTACAAAAGTTTTTCCTTTCTTTTTTGCAATCTATATTTATATTTTTGTTTTTGTTTATTTTTTCTTTTATAAAAAATAATTTAGGTTTTACATACAAAATTAGTAAATCATGTTGAATAGTAAATGATAAATTTAAGCCTCCAAGGGTTTACTTTAATTCTTTTGAAATACAAAAAATGAATTATGTAGAAAAATAAAATAAAACAAATTACTTTGTTACTGTATTTTTACTTCTATACCTTTTTATCTGTTGCAATATATAGGCACACTTTTTGTTAGATATTCCATTTGAAGTGTGATAATGGTTTTATCTGTTCAGTGTAATTGTTATTTTTAAAACTATTTTTAAACATCTTAGAAAAACAGACTTTTTTAATTTAAAAAAATAATTAACTGAAGTATAGATCTTATCAATGAAATTTTGCTATAGGTTTTGATCTGAAAAATTATTTGTAACAATTTATAATTTCAATGATTATTATAACCAGTGTATTCAAGAAAAATGTATATCAATATTAGTATATCTATTTCTTTAAAAAAAATATACAATTAACATTTAAATTTTTTTTTTTTTAAATCGATAGTTGCTGAAGTTGAATTTACACCTATCTGAACAAAATAATTGAAATAAATATCTAACTGTAAAATCTGCAGCAGTTGAAAAAAGCAACTTTAAAAAATATTGTTAAATTGTTTTATGTATGTGTGGAGCGAGAGGTCTTGTAGTAAAAGAGTTGCCAGTACTACAAATTGTTTTCTTCCACCAAAATCTAGATGGCTTATGTGTTTTGAAGTCCCTTAAAAGCAGTGTAGTTTTTATTCTGTATGTCTCAAAACTGCAGAATATTTTTACTTCATACTAAAAAGCACTTGCAAGGAAAAACAGTCTTCAAGATACAATAAAAATACTTATATAAAATCACATTATTTTTTCTCCATTTAATCATGTAAATGCCAACATATAGAATTTTGCTAATTGTTCTACAGGTTTTGTTTATTCAACTTTTCATTTAATTTTTATTTAAAATATTTTCTTAATGTAAAGGCTGGTGAGCGACCAAAAGTGTTTTAACCATGTCTGTGAGCAACTGTGCATTTGTAATGCAGTACATGTTTTACTTGTTTACTCTTCACTAGAGTTTTGCAATCTACTTATTGTATTGTCATTTGTAATAAAGATTTTCCCCCATTAATGTATATGAATTGTTTATAAAATTTGTTGCATAGATGTGCTCATGTATTTTTCAGTGAATGTTGTTTGTATTGTGAATTGTGGACTTTCTTCTTTTAAGATTACCATAAGGTTAGACAAACTTCAAGTTCTGTTAAAAGTACACATAAGCATAGACTCTGTAACAAAAACTAATAAACAATTTCAAAATTGATTCATTAATGGCTTGCCGTGATATTTTTTTAGTTATGTTTTCTTGATTAGAGATGTCAGACTTGTCTGGCAAATTTTTCAGTCATTTGCACTTAATAAATTAACTACCATTTGTTCAACACAGACTTAATGGTACAGAGACCAGTCATCCTAATATTTGTTTTAAAATTTTTCTCTTCAGTGACAAGCATGTATAACTTCACTTAAATCTGTTTCAATACTAATACTCTGTTTTGATTCAGTTTGGATAGCACAACACCATACAAGGAAAAACCAAGAGAAGTAAAAAGTGGTAGGGTGTTAAGGTTCTAATAATAAGTGTTTAATTTTATGAAAGTCCAAAGACACTTTATAAAATACAACAAGCAATGGAGATTTTAACTTACATCTTTCCAAAACATACATAAAAAGAGTACATTTTTTTTAAAATTAAAACTTATCTTCCTGTAAAGTGATACATAAAATCAAGGATGAAAAGTAAATGTTCTTTGAATGTGTGGGTAATTAGCTTAATCATCATTAAAAGATATTATAAAAGTTCAATGACAAATGTTTAATTTGTAAGTGGGAATTAAAAGAAATCTGATACACTGATATGCTGCAACAATAAGTTTGAATTTATTGTTAAGTTTCTTAAACCCAATGGTAATTTTATTAAATTTCCCAAATGATTCTAATATGATTTAAATTATTGTAATAAAATTACTGTGAAATTAAACTTCGGGTTTTAAACAGGTGATAGAAATAAGATAATATACACAGCACACATACATGTTTATGAGACATTGTGGCATGGGGGGGGGGGGGTAAAGAAGATGTTTAAAAGAGACTTAATCACATTTAAACACTAATGTGGCCAACCACACATCCACTCACACTTTAGTATTGTCGAGTGTTATGAAGTATTTGACAATCAAAAGACATTTTAGATATTAAACACAACAAAGACTCCGAGATCCCCAATCTCGACCTGACAACAAAAAGGACGACGCAAATACGTGTACACTTAGGGATGGTTAAAAACTTTAAGAAATGAGTAATGGTGGCAGAATGACAAAATCAAGATGACTCAAGCTCGTTCTGACAAGTCGAGATTTTGGATAATATCCATTATATGACAAAAAGATTTTGCATTTTATTTCTTTGGACTTCTGTGGCGGTGGGTTGGTTTTTGAATCGGCCTGGTCAGCAGACATGTAGCGCAGGCTGTTCGTCTACTTACGTCTGTCGAGGAACTCGGCCTGCTGTAGTCTGGTCTTTTCTGTCGCTCTTTGAGGCACAAAGACGGTTCAGGTACTGAGGTGCCAACAGAGTGGCGATTCTAAAGCATACATTATTATTTTCTAAATTTCTGGTGGATACTAAGATCTGGTGCACCAGACGCACGTCATTTGTACAGAGAAAATGGGGTGGGGTGGGTAATAGGTGAATTAAAAAAAAGAATGAATTAAAACAAATATATACAAAAATTAACACAAACAAAGCGCACAAGCATGCGTTAATGAGACTGGGCAAACGAATGGCACGCGTTAATGAGACTGGGCAAAGGAATGACAGACAGATTTATAAATGATATAACTATGGGTCATTTCCCCATTTACGAACAAACTTCAATTGATTAAGAGTTGAAGTAAAATCGTTACTTAAATATATCAAGAAAAGAGGTAATCAGCGAGCAGAGCGACAAAAACAATTTTACGACAAACGAATTTAAGACAGCTACCCCTTTACTAATAAGCTCAAGGGAAAAATAATTGAAGCTCGGGTATGCAAATTCATAAGGAACCCCTTCAGTCCACACACATACTCAACAACAACAAATTACAACCATACAAGAATTCTTTTGACAACATAGTTTGCATGAATAAAAATTAGCACAAAGTCTAATCATCAGGAAAAGTCATCTACAGCCTGTTGCTTTACAACTTTGTCTGGAAAGATCTCCTGCGAATTTGTAATCTAAATTTAGATCCTTAAAAATAAAAAGTCACTGTCGGGTCAAACATATTGTAGTTAGTTACTCCATAGGAATTTTTTGCTTGAAAAACTTTCATCTTCTTGATTTTCTCAGTTTTTGAATGATTCCCGTGGAATCTTCCACCCTTATTTTGTAATCAGTGAGGGTAGTTGGCGGCGTGTTCTGCTGCTTTAGTTAGGTTTTTTCCCTTGCTTCTATTCTCTCTTTTGCTGCGACTTTTGTTGGTCTATCCCCCCCCCCCCCGCCCCGTTTTTTTAAAATAATTTTTTAGTTGCAGTATTACACTATTTCCCAATGAGTTGGATGTTTTGAAGTAGTCTGAGTAATGTTTTTGTCTTTGGTTTTGGGTTTTGTGGACAGGATGGGGTAAGTTTGTTAATTGATGGAGATGTGCGTTTGTGTTTTTGTGAATTTTGTTTTGTGGACAGGATAGTAGGAGATGGGGTAAGTTTGTTAATTGATGGAGGTGTGCGTTTGTGTTTGTGTGAATTTTGTTTATAATTGCTTTTTGTGGTGAGTGTTGTATTTTCGTGCTCTATTTTTCCCCTCATATTCTTTCATGGAGTATTTGTGTTTGTATGTGTGTGTGTGTGTGTGTGTGTGTGTGTGTGTGTATGGTTTGGTTGTGGTTGTAATTGCGGAAGTGGTGTCTTTGTGTCTGTTGTGTGATTCTTATTGTCTAAAATTAGTTGGGTTTTATTTTTTTATTAATTTTTTTTATTAAAGTTGCAGGACTACAGTCCATTTCCAAATGAGTTTGAGACTCTATCACTATTTTCGATTGAGTTGCAACTGTGTCGCTTTTTTAAATAAATTATAAGAGGTGAAGTATGTTTGTTTGGATTAGATACGTAATTAGTGCTTGATGTATGTGATTTTGATGATGTTTTGCTGGGTACAGTAATGATTGCATTGTGAATGGCAGGTGTGGTATGTGTTCTCTGATGATTTTTCTTACTTCCTTATAATTGTTACATTGTAAGAGAAAGTGTTCAATTGTGTTGTCTGTTTTACATTTAGAGCATGATTTGGGTTCATGGTTTGGTTTGTGTATGAATCTTTTGGAGTTGTACCTTAGTCTATAAAATGCTCTATTGTGGGCTATGTTAGGTAACTGGGGATGAATTGGGGTGGGTGGTCTTTCTTTTGTATATTTGTTTGATTAGTGCGTGTATTTCTGATGTGTGTGTTGGTGTATTTAGAGAATTCCATGCTTGCTGCCGTATTTTGCTCCCCGGTCTGTTGTTTCGTTCCCTGTTATGTTTGTGTGATCCATAGTAGTTTTTATGTCTTTTTTTTCTCCAGTGTGTTATGTATTTGTATATTTGGTTGGTGATTTGTGTTCTTGTAGTTTGGAAAGGATTTGCTAGGTTTTGTAGTGATGTTAGTAAATCTGTGAGTATGAGTATTTGTGTCTTGTTGGGTGGGGTGTTTATTGCTAATGTTAATGCTTTTTTAATTGCTATTAATTCTGCTGTTAGGATTGAGTGTATTTCTTTCAGTTTGTATGCATGTGTGCTAGTGGGTGTGCTGCTGCTCCTGTTTGGCTTTTGGATCCATCCTTATATATGTAGTAGTGATTAGGATAATTTTTATTTATGTGTTCTAGTGTTTTTTGCTTGGCTAAGGGTGGGTTACTGTACTTTTGGGGTTGTTTGAGTAAAGTTAAGTCCATATTTGGGGGTGGGGGTGATTGTCTAGGGGGGGACTGAGGTTTTGTGTTGTGGTCTTCTGTGTTTAGGTGAGTTTAGAATGTGTTTTTCTAGTAATTTTTTTGTTAACTGGTATGGGGGGTAGTTTATTTTCTGTCCATTTGTTTGGATGGTTTTTTTTTGTTTTGTTTTTGTTTTTTTTGTTGCTTTTTGCTTTCTGCATGTTGTATCCTTTTTTGTCCCATTTCTTGTTCTGCAGGTGTGTGTTTGTGGGGAGGTTGCTCCCATGTTGTATTCTATTGGCCCACTGCTTGAGTGTTTGTTTGTCTCTTATTTCTGTTAGTGTTAGGTTGTCCTGTTTGATTATATAGTACTTCGTTTTTCGTGTTTGGATGTGCATTTGTGCATTTTTTAAATTTTTGTATTATTTGTAATTGTTTTAGTTTGGAGTTATTTGTGGCTGTGTATGCTGTGCTTCCATCTTGTATGACTGAATATATTAGTCATTGTGCGAGTTAATAAGGTAAATGTATCTGCTCCCCAATTCTTTCCTTTTGTTGTTTTAAGGATGTTGAGTGTTTTGTTGACTTTGGTCAGTGCTTTTTTTCTATATACTGGCTGAATTTTATGTTTTCATCAAAGGTGATTCCTAGAAATTTGTGAGTCTTTGAGTAGTTTATGTTGGTTTGTTTTAACTTTAGTGTGGGGTATGATTTGTCTTTTGGGGCCGTAAAGTGTATGGCTGTCATTTTGTCCGGTACTAGTTCTAGTCCCCATTCTTCTGTCCAGTCTTCTAGGTTTTTGAGGGTGTTTTGGAGATCTTCAGTTAAATATCTTTGTTCTTTGTGTGAATTGTAGAGTGGTGAATCATCAGCAAATTGAGTTAGTTGTGTGTTTGTGTTAGTGGTGATTACGGTATTTTTAAGTCACGTGTAGCTATGTTGAAGAGGGTGGGGTTGAGAGCACTACTCTGTGGGGTGCCAATTGCTATTTGTCTTGTAGTGGATTGGGTGTTTTTAATTTGTACCCGGAATGTGCGATTTTGAAGGAAGTTTTTTTTTTTTTTTTTATATATATATATATAGTTGTACATATTTCCTCTAATGCCATTCAGAGCATTTCGATGAGTATTGCTGTGTCAAACTGTCAAAGGCTTCTGAGATGTCAATGAAGATTGCAATTGAGTGGGTTTTTTTGCAATCTGTCTAACATGATATTGTCTGTTAGTCTGTCAAACAGTCTTGTATAGAGTTAAATTCATTCTTAAAGCCTGCACAACACAGTTGCATACTACGGATTTAAAAAGTTAAATTAAATGTCTCTTTGCCGGTCCCAATCGGAAATACAGAAAAGTTTTCGGATGACAGGTGTTAAGAATAAAATGGATCTGAATACAATTAATTATATTATTTTTCAATCACAATCTCTCGAGGAACCCCTAGTGATCTCTCGTGGAACTGCGGTTATGAAACCTTGTGATATATAGTTTTCGGCAATATTCAGCAATTTGTAGGGTTAATAATTTTAACTGGCAAAAATACAATTTTAAAAAATCCAGCATTTCAGAAGTATATTGTTACCTTGAACTTTTAATTATGTAATAAATACCTATAATTTAAGAAAATAATCTCCCCTACATTTCAGAAGTAATCTTCCCTTGGCGTTACTAGGAGAGTGTCCGATAAGTTTATGTTCACTGTTTGTCTTCTTAATTCCTGCATTAAACCATGGAAAGGTGGAGGGGACGCGTCGCTTTAGTTACTGGTGCATCCGTTGGCATCGGAGCTGACATCGCAAAAACTCTTGTGAAACGTGGCTTGAAAGTTGTCGGCTGCTCGCGAAACATTGAACGTATAACGGTAGGCCTATTGTCTTCTATCACTCCACTGATTGAGTTAACGTTTGTTTCTTTGATTTTATATGCTCGTACAATCTGAACTTAATAAACATTCCAGTATCCAGCTGAATATTTCTTGTCATATGCCAGGTATCACGCATTTCTTTTCAAACTTATTAATTTTTATTTACTTACTGACTGAGTGATAGAAGTAGACTGCGTCTCATGTTGAAATAGATATATACATAAGTAACTTTCTCTCTTAGTTTTGAACAAGACATTTGACACACATCAGTCTGATAAGGAAATTAAAATTACGCCAGAGTAGCTACTAAAGTTTGTAGAGGTGACGATGGCGGTTACTTGTTGCATTCAACCACAGCATGACTAAGCAAGTTAATTTCACTAAAAATACATGCACATGACTGCACATATTCAATTTAGTTTGCTAAAGCAAATGGCTTATTACATACACACTGCATTTGCACGTATTTAATTCAATCCATTGTAAATAAATGCATAATACAGGCACATATAAGATAGATTAGTATGAAAGAACATTTACATATTTGGCTCACTCTCTGGGCAAGTGTACCATTTGTGACGCGAAATGCAAAAAGTAAAGTGGATTAAATCTAATTATTTTATATGCTAAAGTCTACAACAGAGCCTAATGCTCACATAAGAAAAGACAACAATTATAAAAATGTTAATGTTACAGGAATTTGAAATACATAAAAGGCATATTTTTCCTTTGAAAAATTAGAAAGTAAGGTTGAGACCTATTTTACCAGAAAAAATGTTTTAAAATAAGCAATATTATTATATCATTAATGAATATACCCTGTTAAAAAAGCAGCAGAAGCCAATCACCCTCGGAGACAGCATTGTATCAGCAACAGGTGGTTCTGTCGAGGACATCAAAGCTGGAATCAGAAAGGCTAGTTACGCCTTTATTACCCTGAGACTAGTCTGGAGGTCAACATCCCTGTCTATCCGCAACAAACTATGAATTTTCAACAGCAACGTTAAGTCACTTTTTTCTATGGCTCAGGGACCTGGAGAGTCACTAACACCCTAACTAACAAACTCCATGTATTCGTCAATGGCTGCCTTCGCAACATACTGAAGATCGGGTAGACAGACAAACTAAAGAACACCGATTTGTGGCATGGACAAACCAAGATCCCATCAATCAGCAGATTGCCAGGCAGAGATGGCGATGGATAGGACATACCCTGCGGAAACCCCCGCAGGACATCACCTGGCAGGCTTTGCAGTGGAACCTCCAGGTAGATGGGTTGGTCGCCCTGAGGAGGTAATGAAGAGTTGAAACCTGTCGTGGGGTGAACTGAAAAAGGCTGCCCAGAATCTCCTGCACTGGAGAACAGTTGTTGAGGCCCTTTGTTCCATGGGGAACCCAAGGAAATTATTAAGTACAATGAATATATTTTCTTTATTAACCTAAATTATTAACTTAATCTGGATACATATTTATTTAAAATGGGGTATAGTAAGATTATCAAAGAACAGAATGGAATGGAGGAAGCTGTTTGTCAGGTCATTAGTGGTGCCCCAACGGTCAGCAAAACTATAACTCGGAAACCACATTCGTCTTCAACTGACAAAGGTATCAACCATCATAAAATAAGCTAAATTTTTCTCAAATAAATATAAAATGGGCTAAATTATTATGCTGCGAAGATAATATTAAGTAATAAACTAAGTATTTATTTAATAAGTCTAATTGTGATGTTTATATTCTTGAATGTAATTCATTGTTTTATCTACCCTTACTAGCACAGGTTTAAATCATACACACAACTATGTAAATTGTAAAACTTTAAATGCAAATAAAGCCAAGTGGATATGTACATAAATATGTAAGCTATTCACAATGTTAATCAATTTAATCAAAATATATTGAGATTATCAGAAATCTTATCTATTTGAAACGTCGATGATACCAAAAAGTTTCCAGTCATTTCTGTCGTCACCCATGTGATCTTAATGGAAACGAAAGATATTTTTCTTATTTGAATCTTAAAACTCATTACACCAAGACAAAATGACATAAGAGTTATCTTTCCGAAATGTGGCGCCTTTGAAAAATATAAGTAGTTATCAATATTATCGTCATTATTTTATATTTACAGATTTATGATATGGTAAGTTTGTTGGATTATTTATAACAATGAAAATGAAAGAAAATGACCATATGTGTGCGTGTCACAAAATGAGGTGCCATTTTTCAGTACAAAACGAATTTGTATTACAAATAATTACAAAATAAATGAACACATATTCATGCAACTATCTAACCTTATGTATCTCTCACATCAATTCTGAATATATAGAATATAAACATGTTATATTTCAATGCTTTATTTTTAAGAAAACACATTTCAAATGGACCCATCTTTTTTGGTACACTTGCACAGTGAATGATCCATTTACAGAAACTCACCCAGAAATTAGGAGAGTCTGGAGACAATATTTTACCTCTTCAAGTTTATCTCTTGGTCTATTCTATCCACTGGAAGCTCACCTCAGTTAGAGATTATTCATTCAGGGTAGATAGACCCTTTTACAAGAAGGAAATTGTACAGAAAGTTTGGCTTTTAAAATGTCTGCTCACTATACTACTTAAAATGCACAGATATCAGAGAAGGATTGCAAGCCTCAAGCTGGATTGTGTCATCAATACATGAAATCTACTTTGAACTTAGAGAAATGATAGTAAATACATTAGAATGAAAAGACATTTCATGTTTCTATAGCCAGTATAAATATCTATAGTCACTAAGGCTTTGGAGAAAACATTTCAGTTTGACTGGAAAAGACTTTTCAGTTTTCTGTAGACCGTATAATTATCTATAGTCAATAGGTTGTGGAGAAAGCATTTCAGTTTTTTGTGACCAGTTTAAATATCTATAGTCTCTATGACTGATGACAGGACGTTTCAGTTTTCTGTGACCAATTTAAATATCTATAGTCTCTATGACTGACGAGAGGACGTTTCAGTTTTCTGTGGCCAATTTAAATATCTATAGTCTCTATGACTGGATAGGACATTTCAGATTTCTGTAGCTAGTATATTTATCTATAGTCACTATGGCTGTGGAGAAAGCAATTCATTTTTTTGTAGCCAATTTAAATATCTAGTTTCTTTGATTGTGGACAGGATGTTTTAGATTTTTGTAGCCAGTATAAATATCTGTAGTCACTAAGGCTGTGGAGAAAGCATTTCATTTTTTTGAAGCCATTTTAAATATCTATAGTTTCCTTGATTATGAACAGGATGTTTCAGTTTTTTATAGCCGGTATAATTAATTATAGTCACTAAGGCTGTGGAGAAAGCATTTCTGTTTTTGTAGCCAATTTAAATATCTATAGTCAGTCACTTAGACTCTGGGGAAGAGAAGGTGCTTTACTCAATTCTTTGGACTTTTATTACAGTTTGACCTTTTTTTAACCGATGGCTTTGAATGAAATTAGGCATAGTGTGGCGCTATAATACATTCTGCCTCTATTATGATTATTATTATGAATTCCTTTATCATTTAATAAGCATAATCACTTATCGATATCAGTGGTTAAATTTAGGATTTGTTTCCAAAACGTATTCCACACTCACACACCAATATAAGTAATGTACTACCGACATTTAATTTATCTGTTCACAGGTGGAACTTCCTACTTAAGGAGTAATGTAATTTATCAACTTACTAACATTCATATAATCATTGACTCATCAAGCCCCCATCCACCCACTGACTACTCTAGACATGTATCAATTAACATGCATAAGAAGGAATTAACAGAAAATAAAGATTTATTATAAAATAAATATATATCAAAATATAATTAAGCTTGAGACAGGCGCATATTTACACTGCTAATTAAATGTTCAAGTTTCTCAGACACAATTAATATTAATACTGGCTACTATGAGATTTAATCAAGATTTATTGTTTCTATCACAAGACTGGAAAAGAGAAAGATAGAGATAATTAACTGAGCTCATGACCTGTTGGGCCACCATATGTTGCATCATAGAGAAACACACTTGGATAGTTCATAACAGTCAATAAAATACCAGGGTCCACTTCAGTCATGTACACAGTCTTCTGAGCACTCTGGGATCCTTCTGGAAATAGGGATGATGATAATAGACATCTCCGCTCTCACCACCCTGGGATTTCGTGGTAGACATTAGCCTGATGAGATGACTCATAGGTCGATTCCAGAAATCTTTCTAGACAAAACTACATTGATGACTCCAGACACCAAGATGGAGTAACGTCAACAAGAAAGACCAAAAGCTAAAAGAGAAAGAAAAAAGCAGAAAGGCACACCATGAAAATCATTCAAGTGCACTGCTTTTAATTCAGTTCATAATTTCCTTTATTCTCTCTCGATTTCTCTCCAGTCACTCAACTTACAGGTCTGCAAGAGAATTGTTAGCCCTCATACATACTTCATTCATTAATACATAATTTCGAACATTGTATTGTATTTCGAACATTATATTGTATATTCTGACTGATTCATTAATATGTATATCAAAATCAATGTATGAACAATAATTTTAACATCAAATTATTCTAAGTCCAAGGCAAAAGTGACTTCAATGATTTATTTAAATTAGTTGTTAATGTTATCTGGTAAAGGTGACTAAACAGTTTTAAACATTTTAAAAGTTTCTTTGTATCTCACTTCAAGAGAAAAGAATCTCGGAAAGAAATTTTTAATTAAATCTTTTGTACAGTTATCAAGAGCTAAGGTCTTCTTACTAAATTTAAATGAAAATATCAGTATACATGTAAAATAAAATTTGTGTTGTACAAAATTCCTTTTAATATTTTGTCATAGGCAACAAGGAAGTTTTCAGTTTTATCAAACATAAAATATTACAGCTGACAAGCATTTCTACTGGTAGATATTTTGCTGCTTGTAATATATTGTAATGATTGATTCTATTGTTTACAAACAGGCACTTAGTGAGGAGCTTAGAGACCAGCCTGGATCTCTGACAGCCATTGCCTGTGACGTGTCCCAGGAAGACCAAGTTTTAGCAATGTTTGATCAAATCCGAAATGATCCCAAACTTGGCCGAATAGATATCTGCATTAACAATGCTGGCTTGGCTCATGAGGCTCCTCTTCTGACTGGAGAGACAAGTCAATGGAAACACATATTTGAGGTATACATAGACTTGCATGAAAGCTGCTGTTCATTTCAACATATTGATAGTGAATGTGATAATAGGCAGTGCATTGGTGTCATGTTCCACAGTCACTCCACTTGCACCTCAGACATGAGCCAAGGCCACAGGTTGTGTGATTGTTCACACACGAGACTGATTCTAAGATAAATAAGACAAAAGATAAATAATTTATGTCCCCTCCAAGTCACACTTATTAATGTTTGAAAAGGTATAGACAATGACAAGAGAAAGTCTGGTGACTTTAATATATACATATAATATAATTCTTACTGCATGTTTTTCTATTTGGCCAGGGTTAACTTAAAAACTACTGGACTAATTTTGATCAGACTTTTATTTTTTTATATCCCTTAAACCTAGAATCAAGATAGGCTCTATAACATCATTTTATCCCATAAACGAATTTGCCAGTAGTCCTAAAACTATGAAAATAGTAATATGCATGTAGATAGAAGGTTATAAATAACCCTATATCTCTCTGGCCTTCACTGCTGTAGCTTGCTTGCTTGCTTGCTTTGTAGGTTCACTGAAATTGAATTTATCATTCTGCATATTACATTTTAGGCTGTAATAAAAACATGTATGGTAAATTGGTGGGTTACATTGCACAGTGAGGCTAGCTCTTATATTTGCACAATTAATATTTGTGAACCAGGATGCAGCCATTCAGTGTCCAATTGACTTTCTTGACAACATAACAGTTCTCTGGCTTCCCACTCACAGAATATGTCACAATCAAGCATGCCTAGACATGTTTAGACAGTGGTTAGGATGAACAGAGAGTTTAATGAACAAACTGGTGACTTTTAAAAGAAAGAAAAGGATAGATTGAGACACTCGTACTATAATAGAGGGTTAAATACAGCAGACAGTGTTCACAACTGGGCACCATAGACATAACACTTTGTCTATGCAGATACATTTAATACTATAACTAATATTAAATTCAGTTAAAATGTTTCTTAGTTGTCGACTGAACACAGGTGGTAATGGGGTCAGTCTATTTAAAAGTCCATGCTCTCTAAAAGTATACTATTACAGTATTAATAAATGGAGCCCTACCTGTTTAAGTCTTGTTTATTCCAATGTGATTTGTATGCTGTAGTCAAAAAACCATTTTCATTTGGTTGTAGCATGTAGATCACTGTGTGCAAACCTCTTTCTAGTGTTCATTTCTATTTATTGGACCTATTTTCTGTGTGCATTAAGTTACGGGTTTTTTGTAATTATGTAAAGATGGTGATAAACATGCAACTAACAAGCAGCTTCAGTTTCAAAAGCCAATAAGCCTACAGTATAGAGCACTGAAGATGCTCATTTGTTTCCACATTTTCCTAAGAACACTAAAGAATTGAAAGATCATGATATAAATTGCTACCTATGTCCTTAAATCTAGTCAAGATGGTGACATAACTTGAGTCATGTACACAACCCATTCTTATTTCATATTGTCATTCTTATTTTTTTTTTAATTTTTAGGTGAACACTTAAAAATCACTGAAGCCAGCCATAGGTTGCTTAAATCACATCCAAAGGGAGGAATATGGTGGTCATCCTAGTAGCATGGGTCTGGAATCAGTATCAGACTTGGAACCAAAATCATATAAACTGAGGAAACAATTACTGATGAAGACCATGACTGTTGTTATTTTTTTAATGTCAATGTACTACATACTGTACATTTATACAATTGTAGTCATCGTCAAGTTCTTAAACATATACTAACTACATGCATTATTAAAATTAGTTGTGTATGATTTTTATATGAATGATGAAAACTTTTTTTTCAAAAGCACAGTTTGTAATTATCATTATATATATATACATGTATTGCATTTACCACCAGTATTTATTACTATTAGTAATAGTGTTAACAGCTAACAGAGCATAGCAGTATTGTTTTAAATAAGTGATTATCAATCTGCATATAATTTGTAATTACTTACTAACGATGAACAATATAGAGAATAGCAGTAGCCATGTTTTTAAATGAGTGATTTTTATTTATATTAATAAATATATATAATTTGTAATTACTTTACTTACTAGTAGAGTACTTTCTTTTTCATATATACTACAGCAGGGGTCACCAACCTTTTTGATACTGAGAGCTACTTCATGGGTACTGAGCCATACTAAGGGCTACCAGTTTGATACACTCTTCTAGTTTGCCTTTATACATTATTAATAATGTGAAGACTTAGAAAAGGCCTGCGGGCAACTTATGTGGTCTTTGCGGGTGATCTGGTGCCCGCGGGCACTTTGTTGGTGACCCCTGTACTACAGTATATAAAGTAAAACATTATGATGCAATTAACACACAGGCCAATACTGATGTATGCATTCATACAAATTCAGATTAAAAGACAATAAGGGTTTGATGAATATATATTTAATATATGTGTGATGTCTAAGCCACCTAGTTAATAGTTATGATTATTATTAATGAATGAATCATCCATAACTATTTACAAGTGATGAGAATCTTAATTTATGTTTTTAATAATTCTCCAGCAGACACCACTCGTCTCTCTCATTTGGTGGATATGTGGGTGCTGTAAACATTTTCTCTCTTCCACAACATTAACAACAAACATTTACTGTCACACAATATTTCCATAGGTGGAATACTTCTTACTAAAGGAGAAGACAAAACCATTTTTAATCTATATTTAGTGAAGCCCCCCTCCAACCACTTTCTTCTCCAACAAGTTATCAGTAAGCATAAGAAGATCAATAAATTTCTTAATTAAACAATCAAATATACCTATAACAAATATAACGAAAAAGATTATTTGACCTCAATATTTCCATGAAACCACATTCAAATACATGTAATTTTTTATATTTATACAGTTTTATATTCTAAATACAATTCAACAATAGTATCAATACAAATCACAGGATAGTTCTTATCAGATAATAGAAATGTACTTATTAGAGATAAGTGATAATAGCTTCTATATAACCTTCTATAGACAAATCCACAATTGTCTTTTCTTCATGCGCTTTTCATAAAGATTAAGTTTATTGTCCACGTCACTTCCAAGTGTTTCTCTCATGTTGAAAACATTGATTTGCTGGTATTCTCTCAAAGCTAACTTGGGTGCTTTTTTCACCATCCCAGCTCCTTCAGGCAACAACAATTGTAGCAATTTCTAGTAACTTTCCTGTACCAGAAATTGCTTGATGTGGTCAGCATACTTTGCCACTATACATCAATGGAATATAGTGTATTCTTACACTTATATGCTGTAGTAGAGGCTTCCCGTATCTACCACGGTTGTAGCAGTTTATAATCAGTAAACCAGGAGATTCAGATAACACGAGAAAAGGCTGCTTTGTTCTTAATATTTTAATTTTTCCGTTTCCTTTTTCCTTCAGGTAAATGTAATTGGCCTTCTGATGTGCACAAGAGAAGCATTTAAACTAATGAAGGAGAAAGATATTGATGATGGTCATATAATTCTCATGAACAGGTAGATAACTTTATAGAACAAAATATGTTTAGTTAAAATGGCTCATCAACACATTGTCCTGATTTCTTAATGGTTACAATTAAAAAAATATTTAGAATGTATATGTTCAAAAAGTAAAAAAATATTTTCAATTTAATGAAATTTTCTAACAGATGCAAGCTTTAATAGAATTCATTGTCTTGTTCAGTGTAAAGAACCTCAAATCAGATTGATTTAAAACTCTTTCTTTCTTGTATATTCTTCATTCATGTAATAAGGGTAAATGTAAAATGTAGAGAGAATGCTTACGTACATAATTTAATCATTTGATAGAACAAATAGCAATGACAATGTAGCTAAATTAAAGATGCCATCTTTGTGTATATATGATTTGTTCCAAAGTCATAATGCTTCCATTTGAGTGAGAACTACATGTACCCATTGGACATTGTAACTATAATCAATGGATATGGAGACAGTAAGTCTGGAGGTTTGGAAACTTTAAAAATAACCAAATTTTTTGCCTCTCAGAAGTGGAAATTAATTAAAATTAATTCATTCTGTGATTCGTGTCATCAAAGTGGATCACAACATCTGAAAACTCTGTTTTTAATTTAACCTTCTAAGTTAATTTTAAGCTATTTTATTGCATACGTTAATAAATTAATGACAGCTGTACAAAATGTAGATTATAGATATCTCTGCCTGTAGCCTTTGATTAGTACTACTTATGCAGTCATATTACACCAAGAATGCTTACCATTACTGGGCTGACCTATAGTTTTGATACTACTTAAACAGCTACATTAGTCAGGGATATTATATGAGGATTTTATTTAACATTCTTTAAACTTAAAGGTATTTTTAACTTATGCATGCAAACATTCAATTACTAATTTGTTGCACTTTCTTTGGCAAATGCAAGAATTTTTTTCTTCATCACTTTAACATCTGTCCACAGTTTCAAAAAATAATTATTATGCAAAGAAATTTTATATAAAATAATTATATTTGATTCTTTCTTAAGTCAGATTAAAAATATTATTAAAAGTTAAAATTATAGTAATCTACAATATCAGATTTTGACATATATAAAGATAATAAAAGAGTAACAGTACACATATTCAAATGTAATGTTTACACAATGGATATAATTTATTCTTTATTTAGTTTGCTCATTGAGTATCCTTTCATCACAACCATCACATTCATCATCATCATTATAATTATCTATGTTGCTTCTTCATGGCAGTTTGAGAGGAATTCGTCCAGTCAAAGACAGAAATGGTCATTGCTACATGGCTGCAAAGTTTGCTGTTAATGCCATTCGAGAGGGAATACGTAATGAACTGAGAGAATTAAACTCACATATCAGAATATCAGTATGTTTGTTTGATTTCTTCCTTTTTTTTAGTAGTGAATTTGGATTAGAATGCATGTTTTTAAAAGACAAAAATAATTACCACCTGACTGATTTGTTGTAATTATGTATAGTTCTTTGTTTGATGAGTAACTGTTGTTGATACTTTTTAAATTTTACCATACTGATCAGTAATCATTGATTTAATCTTTGTGCCTATCTGTTTTTCTGTCTGTATATCATGGTCATTTTAAGCTTTGTTTTCCTACAACTTGGGTTGTATTTTTCATAGCCTGAATTAGATCTGTTCTTTTTTGTATGTACATTGGATTTTGGTAGAAATGTACTTTTTATAAGCTAATCAGTAATATAATTAGAACATAAATTAGCTATAATCAGGAAAATGTATATTTTTGCTCTGCAGGAATATAGTTTGTATCTTTTATATTTATATTTCTTTTCCTTATTATTTTTTAAACCAATACTCTTAATTCTAAGATTTGCATTTCTATATGTCCTTATTACTCTTAAAGCATCAATGACCAGAACAATAATATGGATAGTATATATAATTTATCTAACTGTATCATCATTTTCAATTTTTGATCTGAACAAAAACTTCAGCTTAAAACTAGTTTGAGATTTAGTTATTATAATAATTATGAATTTTAAAAATTATAAAAATATGAAATTCTTAAATTAAAATTTGGTTTTATAACGTATTTATATATATACATTATACATCATAGTTCATACACATTGAGAACTTGTACTAATGAATATATATTTCATGAAATATTTATTAAATGTATTATTTATATTTTGCAAATTAAATGTATATTTTCTTTGAAGTATAATAATATTAATTTTATGTACAGGGCAATTTCTGGACCCATAGATCTGAATAATGAGTGTGTTGTCACAGCTGAGGTGTAAACTTTACAATTTTGGTACAGTTATGCATTACTTTGAAATTATTTTATTGACAAAAAATAATGTTAAAATGATCAAATCAATACACAAGTATAGTCTCACCACATATAGCAAAATGTTACTGAAGAGTGCTGACACACAAAGGCAACAATTATCAGGTTTGGGGATTAAGCTAGTGGAAATTCTGGTTAATGTAATTTAGATTATTGGAATAGAAATGTGTGTAAATTTAACATTCTCTCACAGTTCATTACCATCTAATCACAAGCTGTTGTGTTACTTTAGTAAAATGATTATTGTTCATTTCAGACATAAATAATGATATTTGTTTATGATTATTTTGGTAATCATGAACAACTTGATATTCATCTTTTAATTTTTTATTTTTTTTTGTTTTTCCTTGGTAATTTCAGCAAATATGCCCAACTTCTGTAGAAACAGAATTTGCTGAGCGTTTTACAAACAAAGAACGGGCAAAAGCTAAACATTCAAAACTCAAGGTACTCTAAGTTTTTTCTTCAATGAGAGGATTTGTGTATGAGAAAATTTATTGATTAAGCAACGAATTGTGTTTATTTAAAAATAGTAGCATTTGAAAAGTGTGTTGGTGGGAAAGATTAAGTTTATTCCTTAGTAGTAAATTTGACATGAATCTTGACCTCAATGAACTCCTTCTTACTCTTTGTTTAGACATGCCAATGTGAGCACAAGCATGCATCAGACATGAATTGGTTTATGATCTGTGGTCAGTCTGCAGCTCATTAAGCAAGATATCTAAGTGGAATGCGAAAATCTGTGAAGCATTGTTAGCATTAATTAGTGTCTGAATTAAGGATGGGACTAGGTGGTTGGTTGAAGATTCAGGACGCACGCACGCACGCACGCACGCACGCACGCACGCACTAGCGGCCAGTAAATCCATTGTTCATCTTATGGCTTATGCTTGAATACCTAAGAAATCTGCTGATTGTGGTTTGGTTAGGAGTTATACAGCAGTGTAGATCAAACCTCAAGAGTTGAGTTAGAGTTGAAATACCTGATTTTGGGTATCAGGTGATATTGTGCTTCATATTTTTTAAAAAATAATTGTGGTGCAGTCTTGGTCTTGATTTGTTTTGAACCAAGGGGTAGTCAGTTGTGGAGAGCTGAGAGTGGTCAATGTGGAGAACTGAGAGTGGTCAGTTGTGGAAAGCTGGGTGTCAGCATTTGTATGTTGTCTATTTCGGTAGCTTTGCTGACTTGGTCTTTGCTTACTCAGAGTCTGGGGTGCCAGTATAACTTCCAATTTCTGTATCGGAAGGGTAGTTATTGACAGCTGAGAGTAGTCAGTTGTGCAGAGCTGAGAATCAGCATTTGGGTCTTGCTTGTAACTGTCTTGTCTATTTTGTCCTTTGTCACTGCAGCCATATGTCAGTGGAGAGGTGAAAGTCAGCAGTTGAGTGTTGCATGTAACTGTCTCACTATTTGTCCTATGTCAATACAGCCATACAGGATTCATGTGTACTCATAACATCTACCTTTATTTAAATATTATTTATTGATAGAGGGATTAAATACTACAACAGATTTTTGCCTTGACATATCAATGAATGATTTTCAAATGTATTTAATTTTTTGTCTTTTTTTTTTTTACTCTGGATTTTGTTTGAAAATATTATTTGATTTACCTTTTGTTCTTTTGTTTACTGCCTGTATTTTGTAAATACTTTTCATTCTAAAATTTTATTAAATTATTTTTCTCATTTTAAGGTGGTGTTCTGATCCATTGGTAGAGTCTTGTGACTGTTTATTGTCACACTGTAATTGTCTGACTGTATTTAAAATGTCAAAGTGAGTCTTCTTTTTGACACTCTGATTGTAGTTTGTGATGTCAGTGTTGTGTGTGTGTGTCTGTGTAGCATTGTCCTCTCATGTCATTGCAACCTGTCAGGGGGTAGGGGTGGGGTCGAGTCAAGTAACAGAGTAGGGCTGTGAATAGGAAGGCGGTTCTCCCTGGATTATGGAAGATACTAAGGGGTGTGCTGGTTAGTAATTAGTATTTAGAAAACTTAACCCAACTGTTAATAGTAGCCTTGCTACATATAATATATAGTTTTCATAGTAGCATTATGTATTAAGTTTTAAATCTGTGAAAATAGTTGGAAAACATTTTTGAATGGGAAAACAATTTTGAAATGGTATTTTAAAGAAATAGTATTTAAATTATTGCTTCTTGAAATGGTTATTTCAAAGAAATTATGTTTTAATTATTTATTTGCCATTGAGACAGTTAATAAAGATTCAAAACTAAATCATTTTAGATTTTTTATAATTGTTTGTATTTAATATTTTATTTTCATTACTCCTTCAGTTAATCATATAAAAAAAACAACCCACTAAGGTCTCAAGGGTCTTGATTATGTTTTTTGATATTTTTTTTGGTATTATGTATTATATAGTGCTTTGAATTTCCTGTTGCTTTGGAAAAGGTTAATATTGTATTTAAACTTCCTCATTCAGTGAATTAAACAAAAGATGCTGTCTTTGAAATTTAGTGAGTGAATAAAAATAATAAAGCAAATTTAAGCATTAAATTTTTGTAAGTTATTAATTAAATGATATGTTTTTATTTTTTAATAATTAAAAGTGATGTTTTTTGTTGAATATATTTTTTGTTTTCATCATTTCATCATAATTACTGTTATGATTAAAGCCAAACTCAAGTATGTCATATTTTGATAGAACAAAAATAAATATTGGAGGATGCTGACACTTGCAGGCTAGGGCCTGGGGACCCTACACATCTAATGTAATTTACGGATGGCAAGGGTAGATGAAGCATGTGTACCCTGACACTAAACATTTTAACTGTACTTTCATTTGCTTTAGAATAAATAAGATTATATGGAATTATTATTAAGTAAGTTAATTTGATGATAAACCTATGAGTAAATATTTAATTGATTAGAAGAATCCAGGGGGGAGAAATCAAGGATTACAAGTATTAATTATATTTTTTAAAATAAAATTGTGAAAAAGGTTGGTGATTATGTCAAACTGATAATATATTGCAACTTCTCACTTTAAAAATTGTTGCAATATGTGAAGGAAAAAGATAATGTTAATTCACTTAATCAGTGCAAAGAGGTAAACAGGAAATTAGTTTTAAAAATTAGCAGAAAAATTTTAGATATTGCTTCTTTTTATTTAGAGTTTATTTGGTGCAGTTTACAAGAGATAATCAGTTTATTTAAACTGGGGGGAAAATGCAATATGCACTGTATGTGTATTATTTTGTTGTGTTTATATATATGTTTTGTTATTGTTCTTTGAGCAGTGTCTTCAAGCAGATGACATTACTGAAGCTGTTTTGTACATATTAAGTGCTCCATGTCATGTTGAGGTACAGCTTTTGCTTTCATAATTAAGAAGTCCAGTGTATTAGGCATATTTAAATAGTGTATATTTGCATAATACTTGTCCTTTTTATATTTAAATTATCTGCATTAGATTTAAAGTGATTTCTTTGGCACATATGTGCAGATGTGAAGTGAAAGTACGCTGCTGAAATCATATTTTGCAAATTATCAGTAAGACTAAGAGATAGTCTGTAAAATTGTGTATGACAGCATAATCCAGGTATCAAATTTTGTGTTAAATTATTAGATATAATATAGTAGAATTTTATTACTAATCATGTGTGTGGTGATTGTTTTTCTTGCAACAGTATCTTGAATTATTATATATAATTTATTAGAAACAAATATTATGTAAGTGAGCATTTATTTAAAATAGCAACAGTTGTCATATTTTCTATTTACAAGTGTTATAATCAATTGTTAAACAGTTATATATGCATTTATAAAAATAATTCTAATTTTAGAAGTTTTAATGATAAGTAAGCAGTTATCATTAAACAACTAAATGAGTCAGCATGACAACATTCAGTATTGTTGGCTTTGGTTTTGTTGCAGGTAAATGATATCGTGATAAGACCGACAGAGCAAGACTTTCAATCTGCTACCAGTAGTGGTCAAATATAATTTTTTTATTACACACTTATATAATTACATTACAGAGAATTTGGTGCCAAGAATTTTACAGAACTTAAGTTCACATGCAATCTAGAGTTAGATGTCTTGATACTTGTACAGCTTATGAGTCATACACACTCATACAGTTAGAGAATCATATACATTCAGACAGGGAAAAAACTCACAGGGCAAGAAATAAATGCCTTGGTGAATAAAGTAAATTTTAGAAAGCTTTTAGTTAGATTTCCTTAGAAAAATCTCACTTGAAGAGATCATTATTAGGTGACTGAATGGATGCCTTCAGTATTGGTGCTATTGCTCAAGATGTTCTAATTTTAGACAAAAAGCACTGAAAACCAAGCATCATGAATATGATTTTGTGTATACTGAATGTTACATAATAACTTTATCTGTGACATGATGAAAAACCTTAACAAATCTAAATATATAATATATTTATAATATTATTTATCGGAACATGTATTTTGTATTTATTCTGAATATATCTTATCTTGATTATACGTGTAAAATAAAAGAAAGAATTTGTAATGGATTTAAATTAACTAAATATGTGTATGTAAACATTTGTGAAAATATTTCCATATTTAGTTCTGTGAATTTGTCACGGAGGTATTCTTACACCAGTTAACTGCCTTTCATTTAAAACTTTTGTGTCTACACCTGTATAATAACTCACTGGAATTCTAAATGTTAACAAAATAAGTTTTATATCAGTGTATATAAGCAAGGACATATTCTATATCTGCGCATTCTGGGATTGGTGCTGTAAACCAAACGGACAATAATTTCACTGGGATTATTCTGGGGACAGATATGTATAAATCACCAGAGAACTCAAATGTCCCAAGAACCTTGCTTCCTAAACAGGGCATAACTTCTTCTGGATAAGCACAACTTGTGTTCAAGCCTGGCTGACCATCAGCAATGCTCTAGTTACCACCATCATTTGAGTGTGATTCAGCTCTAATCATGAGGATCTTCAAGTTACATCTAATCACCCTATATTGACCCTTGTCTTAGGCAATATGTGCACCAAAGTTAATTAAACTTCACAATCCAGCCATAAGTTGCTGCAGCTTTGGTGCTCATTTGATATAAGTGAATTGCTGCTAACTGCATTAGTTAGGGCCTTCTACGTAAACTGGGTGCAATAGTCACATAGCAGTTGCCCTGGAAACCAGAAACCAGTTTTATCATTGCCAACTATTTATATGTGACATTGTTTTCAATGCAGTGATTGAATGAACTAGAGCCACTTAGTTTTACCTAATTCGATTTTAATTGGTGTGTACAATGTTGAATTTTGCAATCTGATTTATATTAATAAAAGACAGGCCAATGTGTACTGTGGGTTCTACATTGACTGATTTAAAAATGATGACAGTACCTATATTCTCAGACAAACAAGAATGACATCCCTCTTTACAATCCTGGACTGATGAAGCATTAGTTACTATGTAACAGTTCAAACAGAAATACTTCAAGTCAATTCAAACTAAACCAAAGATCCCATCTTGCTTTTCTCCAATGCATGCAAAAAGTTTAAAAAGTCAACAATCTGGAATGGTAAATAGATTAAGATATGTATGCAATAATTTATTTTCTTTAAAAAAAATTATATCTAGCTCACTACTGGCAAAGCAATACACATTTGGATGTCAGCTATAATTATCTTTGACAACAGTAGCTGTGTAAATTTATATATTACACTTTTACGGTAAATTATTTCTTTTCATTATTTTTGCAAATGCAGGTGTGTATGTGTGTGTGTGTGTGTGGGTGAGTGAGTGAGTGAAAATAAACAGAATTTTAAAAAGCAGAAAAGAAGTACATTGCTAACCTATTCCCTGTTGCTGTCAATTACTCATGAAAGACTTTTATTTTCCTGCTGCTGTCAATTGTATCCATTCAACTTTATGCAAGGTCATAAAATATTATACAGTATATGTAGTTTTGATCAATTTTATACCAAAAGATGGAAAAATATTTTTTTCTAAGTTGCAATCAAAATCATATTGTTGTAATATCATTAGATATGAAGTAAAGCTTAAATAACATATATACTACTAGTTAAAAAAAATAATTGCCCAGTGCCACAGTTCAATTACGAGTTCACTGTAACTTCCCTTGATTTCTGGTTAATTTAAATATCCTCCACAGTTAAATTTTAGCAGTTTTCACTAAATATGCCTATAAATTCTGAAGAAAGAAAGCCAAAAGAACCTACATAAATATATTCTGGGAAAATTAAGTTATATTTAAGATTTGAGGATAAGTCATGATGTGTATTATTTTGTAGACTAGATGTGAATAAGAGAAAAAAGAAATGATGATGCTATAAACTAATTTAGCATATATTGAGTTCTAGCACTGAAATGACATAATCAGGTTCAAATGGGTGTGACTACATACATAATACAATATAAAAGTTAATCAGCTATCATCATATCCATGGGAATATTTTTTAAAGTACTTTTTCCTGTTAAAAAAAAAAGCTGCTAAGTAAAAACTTTTCCAAAAACAAAAATATTTATATTTATATGTGTTTGAAATTTCTTGAGGCACTGAATGAAATATCAATATGCACTAGTCTTCCATAATAATATAAACACTGGGGTGGTGGTGGGGTGGTAAAAAAATTTCTCAAGACAGAATTCAAGTGCCATTTGGTTTCTCATACTACAGATTTATTTATTTAGTAATAATTGTTATATTAGCACATTTTGTTTCATTTTCCACTTTCATAAATACATTTCTAGTGCAAGAGAACATGAAAATCTGGGACATTTAAAAGAAAAAAAATTACATTTAAATTATTAATAAAGATTCTTTGTTTATAGCTATTTTCTAATGCTAGAAGACTTAAGTTTGCTTTGCCAAAATTGTAAGACGTCAAGTAAAAATATCCAACAATGAGGTTCTGATTGAAACAACAGCAGCCAAGACAATGTGCATTGGCTAGTATTTACTAATAGAGCAATTGACTGGACACTTAGGCTTTGCAATTGTTTGCCTGTGTGGCCGTTCTGTTTATCTTGGTTACATTGTCCCTGGCCTGAGTGGGACGTTCCGATCTATTGACTATGGCAGATCTAAGTCTACAAGACTGTTACGTCGTTCCAGGGCATAAGTTGAGTTCCCATCCAAAAGTGACTCCAGTGTAGCAAAATTGCCGTTGATGACTTTGTTATGATAACTTTTATCTTGTTAATTTTCTTAAATTTCTTGTTTTTATTTAAACGCGTATTTGTTAGTGAAGTAATTTCTATCGTTTGTTTTCGTAGTCTGAAGTAATAATCCACTGATTACCTCTTGTCCTTTATTCGTCTATTTATAATAGTCATATATTCATAAACATTGATCCTCAGCGAGGGCTGGGTGGGGGCGGAGCCAACGTGGCGCAGTATATCGGCGTAACAGTTGCAGATATACATATCTAACCAGTGACCATACCCTGCATCGGCACTTGTAGATGTGTCATACCTAATTACACATATTTGATATAATTCATTATTACAAAGTCACCCCAGGGTAGAGCGGCGACAATCTGCAGTGTGGTTATTTCAACTACCACACTGCGGACCTGATCCAGCTGTTGCTGGCCACCAGCGTCCATCTATGTGCATCCTAATGGACACCGGATACAGCCACAACGACAACACCACCATTGAGAAGGACAAGGGGTTGAAAACCCGGCCGTATTCTCACAAATGGTACAGATTTGGTGTGCTAAAAGTCTAGGCTCTCTACTACTTTCCTGTCCACTCCTCTCCACTCTGACTTTCATCATCACCATCGTCATCAGTAGCAGCAACTCTAACATCAGTGGCACACCTCGTGTCATGCAATGAAATCAACAGCAACCAGAAGTTGCTATCACACCCAAATACCGAGCCACTAAGTCTTTCAGTTCACACTGCCTTGCGCCTGCAGTGAGTCAAGATGCACCCAACTTTTTCCCCTTTGGATTACCAGGAAAACAGCAATGGAAAGGCGAACTACATGAGCGTCAGCGACCACCATTTCTATGCCCTTTTCAGGACAAAATAAACAAAAATAAGAGGAATGTCCAACTACAACTAATGACACTCCCAAGCCCTTGTCAGGACAAAATAAACAAAAGTAAGAGAAATGACCAACTACAACCTGACATTCCCAAGCCCTTGTCAGGACAAAATAAACAAAAGTAAGAGAAATGACCAACTACAACCTGACATTCCCAAGCCCTTGTCTGGGCGGGAGAAGGAACAACACGATATCGACAACTATGTAGTAATTTTCACAGAAGTTGGGTCCAAAGAAAAAGAAGTAACACCTCTTGTCTTCATAATCAAGTCAGGATATAAAATACTTGACAAAACTTTCTCAGACTTAAGATGGACCCACTTCAAACTGTGGAAGGAGAAAACCAACTTGGCCAACAAATTATTCTAGTTACTGGCCAGGCCATATTGACCTTCTCCAAAATCACCTCTCAACATCAGGAAAATCAAAACATCGACAACCAGTAATATAGAAACAAACACCAACACTATATGGAAACTACCAACAACAAAGTTAACTCTGCACAGACTCTTAAAGCAGAAAAGAAACAGGCTTTTTTACAAACTCCAACAACAGTCACGGAAGAAAAAAAGAGCCAGACACCAACTACTACTACGACGGGAAAAAAGAATACAAACAACAACAACCTCGAAGATGAAGACATACGAGGAAAGATCTGAAAATTGCTAACACCCAGACGAGAAAATTAGAGAGACAAAAGAAAAACATCATACAAACCGACCAAGACTGCGATAAGAAGGCAGACAAACCAACTGAAATCGACGTTTACGCAAGAGTGCCTGAGGCCCCCACCTCTCTCACTTTTGCCAGAAACACCGCCAAGACCAACAAAGACAACATCAACAATAACAACAACACCAGAAGTCTAGCCAACAACAAAACAGGGTGGACAGAAAAGACGACGGCCCCCACAACGTTAGAAAACGTCCACTACAACAGTAGCCACAGTAACAGCCCTAACAACACTGACAAAACACCACCTCCACCAACAACAGCAACAATGCCATTACTGTAAGCAGCAGTATCTACAGTGGGAATATTTTAACCACCCCAGTGCAGACATGGTCCAGTTGCTGCTCCACCGTAGGCAGTAGCTACCAGCACACATCTCAACAGACACCGTCTACAACAATAGTAATGACGACAAAACTGCCATTGATGAAGACAGGGGTTGAACACACTGGACACATGTACACACTAGGTACAGACTTGGTGTGCTATTAGCCTGGGCTCTGTAAGACTCCTTTCCCACTCTAACATCAGGAACAACAGATACCACGACCTTAGCCCACGTTATTCCGGGCTAAAGTCTGCCTTTGCTGGCCAGACAGCACCATGGACGAACGAGCCACCACACTATAATTTTGACTTACAAAATTCCGACTTCAACGTTGACATATCTACGAGGCCCCCCTCCCCATACCCCTTTTTTCCCTGTGCGAAATGGAAAAAAGCCAGAAGCGTCCCACCTAATTACAGACAGCTAAGTCCCTCTACAATCTACATTCTACATCATACATTCCATAAGCACGCCTCTGACCTGCACGCATCTCGTATTCACAACGGAACACCAAGCAGAAAATACAAATTGCCTTAGCAAAAAAGATGGCAACCCCTGCCTCATACCGCTTACAACTGCAACAGAGTCGTTAACAGTGCATTCAACCCTTCTCCCCCCCTCCCCCCGCTTACAATATCCACAGAGGATGCGTTAGGCGTTTTATCTTACGATATTCTCGGCCTTGGAATTCATCTGGGGGGGGGGGAGGGACTCTCTCCTCACTGAATTCTGGAGAGGGTAGGCTGACGTGGTGGTGGAGATGTGAACAGCATGTCGTTGTGAAGTTTGATATTGATGTCCTGACTAGACCTTATTGCTTTCTTTATTCTCCAAAAAAATCTACACTTCAACTAATAACTCAACAAACCTTTTTTGATACATATTCCACAATAGGACCACAACTGAAAAATACCAGACGACAAGCGAATAAAAACTACAAATCACTCAGTAAACCTTCTTGACAGCCACCAGGCACAAGACAAAAAAAAAAAAAAAAATACATTCTACAACATGACTACAACTTAAAAACACCAGACGATAAGACAACAAACTCTGCACTCAGGAATATAAATTTAAAAATAAATTCGGCAGCTCACCACCATCACCAACAACGGCAAGCGACCAAATACTACCACCACTACAACGCACCACCAACCCATCTCCCCTCTCCAGAAAACAATGAGGAGAGGTGGAAATGTCAGCGAGAGAAAAAAGAGCAAAGTCCCTCCAAACCTATCCAGGACCGAGAACGTATTAAGAAGAAAGGCCACACGCAAGCTTTAGAGATGAAGGAAGCTAGCAACCAAAACAAACCACATGCACTAATAAAAATATCTTTGTTGATTTAATAGCTGGTCATAAAACCAAAGAAAACAATAATAATAAAAAAAAATTGGTTGGAGGGACTGTCTCCTTCAAGCTTCCTTCCGTTACATGCTTTATATTAAAATCCCTTTGTTGATGGAGCAGTCTTTCTCAATCTTTTCACTCTGGAGAACCCTTGAAAATAATTTTCAGGTCACCCCTTCATACAAGTTATTAATTATTTTTCAATCACAGTCCTTAGTGACCTCTCGTGGAACTGCGGTTAAGAAACCTTGTGACATATAGTTGTCGGCAATATAGGAATAAGAGTTAATAATTTAACTGGCAAAAATACAATTAAAAAAAACAATCAGCGTTGGAGAAATATATGGTTACCTTGAATTTTTTAATTAGACATATAATAAATGCATGTAATTTTTACTGAAGAAAATAATCTCCCCTACATTTTCGGAAGTAATCTTCCCTTGGCGTTCGAGTGATCAAAGTGCAAGTACTAGGGGAGTGTCCGATAAGTTTATGTTCATAGTTTGTCTTCTTAATTTCTGCATTAAACCATGGAAAGGTGGAGAGGACGCGTCGCTTTAGTTACTGGTGCGTCATCTGGCATCGGAGCTGACATCGCAAAAGCTCTTGTGAAACATGGCTTGAAAGTTGTCGGCTGCTCGCGAAACATTGAACGTATTAAGGTGGGCTTGTTTTCCTCTACACCCCACTGATTAGAGTTAACGTTTGTTTCTTTGTTTTTATATGCTGATACAATATAAACATTGCTGAATCCAGCTGGGTAGTTCATGTAGTCGACACTATTAAAAACTACATAAAAATCTACTTTAGTTCTTGCTTTGTACCAAGTAATTTGCATTTCTTTTCAAATTCATTACTATATATCTAGCATTAAGTTACTGACTAATTGAAGCAGGCTTGCTCTCAAGCTGAACTTAGATACACACAATTAGAGACTTCCCAATGAGTTTTGAACAAGACACTTGACACACACATCAGTCTGATCAGGAAATGAAAATTACGCCAGAGTAGCCATTGTAGTTTGTTGAGCATGTCTAAGCAAGTTAATTTTACTAAGTCTAATGTAATACATGCACACTCACTGCATATTTTCACTTTAGTTTGCTAAGGCTAGTGCATTAGTATTACATACACCCTGTATTTGCATATATTTAATTCAGTCCACTGTAACTAAAACATACGGTATTGTATATATTATTACTATTAGATTTGGTTCATTTTATCTGAGTGATAACATATGAACTGCATTACAGTCAAAATATATTCAGTCATCCCATATCTAAGCATAAACACTATATTGCACATAATTAAAATAAGCTCTCTAGATAAAATTCATACTGTATTACACATAATTAAAGTTCTCTAAATCTAATACACACACACACACACACACTGTATTGCACATAATTAAAATCTTGATCTAATATACTCACTGTATTATAATTTATATATGTTTTATAGAAGTATAATTTCTTGCACATTCACAATTTCTACTTGATAAAGAGACTTCAAATATACACACACATGCAAACCCCACATACTTGATGATATATATATATAATAATGGCAAATATAAGAGAGTTAACAATAACCTTCAGTATTTCTGCATGATTAGCATTTACATATTTACAGAAATACAAATATACCCAGAGCTTAGGGGAGACTGGAAACAAGACAAACTTGCATAGGTGATATATTATCTCTTGGTCTGTTCTGTCCACTGTAAGGTTGCTTCAATGTGATTACATAACCTGAGGAATTGTTAATTCAATTTATACAGACTCTTTTACAAGAGGGAAATTGTGCATAAAGTCTGGTTTTTAAAATGACTGCTCATTGTACTACATATCAGAGGAGAATTTCAAGCATCAAGCTGGATTTTGTAATCAAACATGAAGTCTTCTTTGAACTTGTGCCAATGATAGTAAATACGTTAGAAATAGAATGAAAAGACATTTCATTTTTCAGTAGCTTGTATAAATATCTATAATCACTAAGGCTGTGGAAAAGACATTTCAGTTTTCTGTAGCCAATTTAAATTTCTATAGTCCCTCTGACTATAGAGAGAACATTTCAGTTTTCTTTAACCAGTATAATTTATAGTCACTAAAGCTGTAGAGAAAGCACTTCAGTTACTAAGGCTGTAGAGAAGATGTTTTAGTTGTCTGCAGTCTATAGTCATTAAGACTATGGAGAAGAGAGAACTTTACTCAATGCTTTGGACTTTTATTAGAGTTTGACTGAAGGCTTTGAATGAAATTAAGCATAGAAATTAATTGGTTATTTTGAGGTAAAGAATAAGAATCATCAATGATGGTGTAACAATTACTTACAATGTAATTATTAACATTATCAGGTAAAGATGGCCGTAATGATTTATTTAAATTATTTATTAATGTCATCAGGTAAACCTTAAAGCTAACTAAAGTGATTTTATTTAAATTATTAATTAATCAGGTAAAGGTAACTAAAGTGATTTTATTTAGTAATTAATTTTATTAGGCAAAGGTAACTAAAGTGATTTTATTTAGAAATTAATGTTATCAGGTAAAAGGTAACTAAAATGATTTATTTGAATTAGTAATTAATGTTATCAGGTAAAGGTAACTCAAGTGATTTTATTTAATTAGTAATTAATTGGTTATCAGGTAAAGGTAACTAAAGTGATTTATCTAGTAATTAATGTTATCAGATAAAGGTGGATAAAATGATTTATTTAAATTAGTTATTAATATTGGTTATTATGAGGTAAATAACAGGAATTAGCTATAATGATGTATCAATCACTTATGAATTTTCTGTTAACATTATGAAGTAAAGGTAACTAAAATGATGTATTTAAATGAATTATTTTTACCAGGCAAAAGTGACTACAATGATTTATTTAAATTAGTTATTAATGTTATCAGGTAAAGATGATTAAAACAATTTATTTTAAAAGTTTCTTTGTATCTCACTTTATGAGGAACAAAGTTTGAAATAAACTTTTAATGAAATGTTTTACAGTTATCAAGAGTTTTCTAAATTTAAATGAAAATATCATTTTATATGAAAAATAAAATTTTGTTTTGTATACATTTCATTTTAATAATTTATCATAAGTAACAAGGAAGTTTTCAGTTTTTTTCAAAAGTAAAATATTACAACCAACAAGCATTTCTACTCTTAGATATTTTGATGCTTGTAATCAATGTTCCAAATAATATTTTTCATGTGTACGGGGGACTGGCAGTTGTTTGAGCTTGCTACCCAAACTTGTGCGTGGAATTTTGAAACTGCTGCATGGCATTTTTAAACAAGCTGCATGGCCGTGCACCTTGGAGGCATTGTTTGTAATATATTGTAATGATTGATTCTATTGTTTACAAACAGGAACTTGGTGCTAAGCTTACAGGCCAACCTGGATCTCTGACAGCCATTGCCTGTGATGTGTCCCAGGAAGACCAGGTTTTAGCAATGTTTGATCGAATCCGAAATGATCCAGAACTTGGCCAAATAGATATTTGCATCAACAATGCTGGCTTGGCTCATGAAGCTCCTCTTCTGACTGGAGAGACAAATCAGTGGAAACACATGTTTGAGGTATACATAGAATGCATGAAAGCTGCTGTTCATTGCAACATATTGATAGGAGAATGTGATAGTATGCACTGATATCTTGCCTTAGTCACTCCATTGCACTTCAGACATGAGCCAAGGCCAAAGGTTGTTATTGCTCATTCACCAGACTGATACTTAGTGATAGACTGACAAAAGATAATATATGGCTTGCCTCCTCTCCCCAAATCACACTTATTAATGTTTGAATAGGCATTGAAGTAAGAGAGTCTAATGACTGATTGAGTGACTTCAAACTATACATATAATAAAATTCTTACTACAGGTTTGTATGTTTATTTGGCTAGGGTTAACTCAAAAACTACTGGATTAATTTTGATGAGACTTTTATTTGTTGTATACTGTGGCACAGTAAATTGCCTATCCCTATTTCTAAACTTTATTGTTATATAAATTGTTGAAGTGACCTGAACTTGGGCACTCCTTATGATGGTATTTTTGTGTCAGAGTTGGAGTAAACACTCAAGTTGAGAATATACTGTAAATTGCTGATGCAATGCAAATCGGTACAACTGGATGAGTAGTTTTATTATCCAATAGTTAAAATTTATGGGAACAAGACCAGCCAATGGACTGAGATCAAAAGTTTACATGCCTTAGAGAATTCTATTGTCTAATCACTTGAATTTGATGTGGCAAGAAGTCAGTCATGAAAGTCAGCCATCTGAGTTAACTGACTGATAGAGAGGATGGACTTTAGAAATATATTGTGCATTTTTGCCATTGATATACAGTCGAGTCCACTTATTTCGGCCTCGGTTAACTTGCCAACCCTAGTAAGTCGACATTTTTGAAGTTGAACCGCCAAATTCCCTCTTTGTCTTAGCATTTTCTCATCGGTTACGTCGATTCTTTTATGTTGCCGAACCCTAGTATCTCGGGCACAAAAGAGTGCCAAAATCGCCACTTAAGTTGGTTATCTCGACCCTACTGCTGACTAATCACTAACAATAAATGACCATGTCTTGTTAAAAACTGCAGCTTAAACTTAAGAAGGGCATTGTTTTCTTGGTGTTTGCCATGGGCAAAATAGGCACACTGTTTGTTGCCCTTCAACTGGTTCAGAACTTATGTTAGCCCACTTTTGAAGTAACCGCTTGTCCGCTTGTAGGATATTTTCAGAGGCGGCTTCGGCCCCCTCCCCCCCCCCCACTGACGGAGAGCTGTTGAGGGTGTGCGCCTAATAGGTGCGATCTGTTTTACCCCCTTCCTCCTGCCCTCCACCTTAGACGCACCGGGAGGCAAGAAGCAAATCAAGACGAGAACATCATGAAGATGAAAGGTCTATTGCGGCTTTTGATGTGTGTGAGTGAAACACACACACACACACATACAATAAAATGACTCGCGAATTTAATTTTGATACTGGTTAGCTTTTTATAAAAACGAACTTTGACACCCTGCAGATTTTTTTGATTTTGTGAGCAATCTTTGTTTGCAATGTTGGAGAATACATGTACAGTACATACATGTATCGAGAATGGACGGTGGACCAACTTCCCTCTTTGTTAACATTTTCTTATCAGTAATGGCGATTCTTTTATGTTGCCGAACACTAATACAATGTCTGTTTGTTTGTTTGTTTCTTTCTTTGTAATGTACTGTACATGTATCTCTAGCACAAAAGAGGGCCCGAATCACCACTTAAAATCAGTTATTCGTCGGCTTTTGAAAAAGTTAGTTACCGATGCCACTTCGCCATCTCGCTAACAATAAAGGGCAAACTAGGCACACTGTTGCTCTTCAACTGGCTTACACCTCTTAAAGTTACCTTTGAAGTAACCGCTTGTACGATTTATGTACATGTACTTTTTAGAGGCGGCTTCGACACCCCCCTTCCTCCTGCCCTCCACCTTAGACGCACACACACGCACACAAAATGATTCGCAACTTTAATTTTGATACTTGGTTAGCTTTTTGTAAAATAAAACGAACTACACGTACACCACACAGATTTTTTTATTTTGTGAGCAATCTTTGTGTTTGCAATGTTGGAGAATATAATGAAAGGTTTGTACGTTTTTATTGTATACATGTTCTGGTAAATCTCTGCTGTTAGTTGGTGCACATAAGCCTTTTCTTGTTAGCAAACAATGTACATGTACATTTTAAAACAAGCCGATCGCATCATCAAACAAATCGCGGCAACACTGTTCTGTTAAATAATCAAAAACATGTGCATGTATATTCTCATTTATTAACGCACATCATGTAATTTCAAGCACGTTATATGTAATATTGAAGCATTTGTTTTCAAGTAGAATGTTAAAGGCAAAAAGCAACAAAGCAGTTTAGACTTTGTACAGAAACCATATTTACCGCGTGTACATAAACCTTTTGTTGTTAGCAAACACGTACATGTATGTACATTTTTATAGCATGCCGATCGCGTCATCAAACAAATTGCGGCAACGCTATTGTGTAAAAAATCACCAAACTCGTGCATGTACATTCTCATTCATTAACGCACATCATGTACATAAAGAAATGTCAAGCGCATGTTATAGTACTGTAATATATTGCCGCCATATTGGTTTTCTGTAATCTCGATCTTTAGTTATCTCGACACTTTTTGGCAAACCCCTAGGCCCTCGACATATCCGGACTTGACTGTATTATACTTGCTTTTTATGTGGAGATGTATTATGTGAGTAGATTATTATTTCTACAAATTGTAAATTATATGTAGTAAATACTTGACATTGTTCCTAGTGAACCTGTTCATAAATTGGCATGCTGTATTCATTATGCTGTGTGCATATATTGGGCTAATAAATACTGTTGCAGGAAGCTGTTAGTTGAGACTTGAATGTAAGAAAGAATGGAGTTAAAAAGGAATAAACTTAAACTTGCTCCCTGGATCTATTCTTCAGAAAAAACCAGCATTTCTTTGTATTATCTGAATCTTCTGGTTTACTGATCATAAACCAGTACGACCATGTAGATGTGCAAATTCTCCACTGCTGTGTGTAAGTGTAAGAATACACTACACTTCATTGATGTATGGTGGCAAGGTATGCTGACTACATTGAGCAATTTCTGGTACAAGGAAGTTACTGGAAATTGCTACAATTGTTCTGCTTGAGGAAACTGGTACAGCGAAGGAGCACCCAGGTAGCCTCGCGAGAATAGCAGTAAATTAGTGTTCTACAACATGAGGAAGGAATCATGTGGAATTGACAGTAATAAATGAACAATAATCTTATGGCTTTGTTACAAAAAAAGCACGTGAAAGACTATTAAGACAGTGCCTAAATCAGGTTATGTACAAACTATTATTGATTATCTCTAATAACTCCATTTCTGTTCTCTGATAAGAACTATCCTGTGATTTGTATTGACACTATATTGTTGAATTGTTTTAGGGTATAAGACTGTATAGATATTAAAATTATTTGAATGTGGTTTCATGGAAATCGTTTTCATTTTGTTATATGTATATTTGATTGTTGATTTAATAAATTTATTGTTACATTTATTGACTTTCTTACACATATTGATAACCTTATGTTGGAGAAGAAAGATATATATATAGATAGATTAAAGATGGATTTGACTTCTCCTTTAGTTTTCCACCTACGGAAATAATGTGTGATGGTAAATGTTTGTCTTTAGCGCTGTGGAAGAGAGAAAACGAATACAGAACCCGCATATTTGTCACGTGAGAGAGATTGATGGTGTCAGCTGGAGAATTATTAATAACATAAATTAAGATTCTTTCAATTATTATTATTTATGGATGATTAATTAATAATAATCATAACCATTAACTAAGTGGCATTGGCATCACATATACCTTAAGGTCTGGAATCAAGATAGGCTATAGCATCATGCTATCCCATAAGCGAGCTTGCCAGTAGTCCTTGAACTACAAAAATAGTAAAGCACATGCAGGCACAGCAGGCTATAAATAGCACTGTATTGCTCTGGCCTTGCATTGCAGGTACTTGCTTTGTAGGTTCACTGAGATTGACTTTCTCTTTCTGCATATTACATATTGTAGTAAATATTGTATTTTGGTGGATTACATTGTGCTTTGTGGTTAGCTCTTATTTTTGAACAATTAATGCTTGTGAACCAGGAGAAGCCATTTATTATTCAATTGATTTTCTTGACAACACAATAGTTCTCTGACTTCCCACTCATAAAATATTACTAAAAGTTGATGCACCCATAGAGCTGCTTTATAAACTGGGCTCACCAAAACTTCCACTCCAGCTTTAAAAATAGAAAATGGCTACTAACGTTTAAGATTTCCATGACACTGAGATATAAGCATCCCACCCCACCCCCACAACACTTATTTTGGCATTATATATTGTGGGAACAAACCAAGATATACAATTTTTAAAGCAACATACTCTGAAAACTGACATTTGCATAAGTGAAGCCATGGGTAAAAGCTAGTTACACGTTCTGCATAACAAACAACACAATCGAACACTTCTTACTCCAGTGCAATAAATACACTGAAGAAAGGAAAATCATCAAAGAAACAACAGACCTCTTAAACTTACCATCTACCACCCAAGCACTCCTATACCTCAAAGAACACAACCAAAGTCATGTGCACCTAGCACTTATCACCTACCTCTTAGAGACAAACACACTCCACCTACTATAATAAAAAACAAAAACACACGGACGACAGTCGTAACAATGGTCAGACATGGAGATGCAACACGCAAACCAAACAACTCACGAACACCCCACCCCACTCTCCTTGAAAACCAGAGAAAGGAGGAAGGCCTCACAGGAATCCACCAAAAACCGAAAACATCTGTCAAGATGAAAAGTTTTAATGCAATACCAGGATCAGTGATCAGATTGTGACTTGAGCTTGTGATTTAAATGAATAATAAAAAAATTATTTCAACTTAAATGAATGATAGACTTTTGGTTGCATTATATCACTTTCTGCTATTGATTTTCTTGGTTTAGCATTTTGCATTAATACTGAAAATGCCCACAAACCTTCATCTTGAAATTGCCAGGTTTTGTTTATGTTTATAAAAATTGCTTTAAGAAGAGGTTTACAAATAGGCAGCAATTTTTGCTCCTGATGATATGCATTAGTGCAATGTACTGGTACATTTTGAAAATAATGTTGTCTTGTATTAATTTCTTGAAAATAATGTAATGAATTTTGACATTTCTTAAGTGTACCATCACTTGTCTTTTTATAAAGAAATCACTCTGAATATATAAACAACTTTTTATATAGTGCATATATTTCTACAAATACTTGTATAGGTATTCAGATACAATTATTCTGAGATTCTTTGTGAATTTCTTAATATTTTAATTTTTCCGTTTCCTTTTTCTTTCAGGTAAATGTAATTGGCCTTTTGATGTGCACAAGAGAAGCATTCAAACTAATGAAGGAAAAAGATATTGATGATGGTCATATAATTCTCATGAACAGGTAGATAACTTTATAGAACAAAATATGTTTAGTTAAAATGGCTCATCAACACATTGTCCTGATTTCTTAATGGTTACAATTCTAGAAATATTTAGAATGTGTATGTTAAAAAACAAAATAAACCCTTCTTCAATATAATGAATTTTTCTAACAGATGCAAACATTAATAGAATTCATTGCCTTGTTCAGTGTAAAGAACCTCAAGTTATATTGATTTAAAATCTTTCCTTCTAGCATATTCTTCATGCTTGTAATAAGGGTGAATGTAAGTATGGATGCTTACTTAGCATAGTAGCGAATGCTTACTTACATAATTTAATCATTTGACAGATCAAATAGGCATGACAATGTAGCTAAATTAAAGATTCCATCTTTGTGTTTATGTGATTTGTTCTAAGTCATAATGATTCCTGTTGAGTGAGTACTCAATGGACCCATTGGACACTGTAGTTAATAATCAATAAATTTGGAAACAGTAAGTCAGGAGGTTTGGACGCTAAAAATAGTTGACTGAATTCTTTGCCTCTCAGAAGTGGAAATTAATTAAAATTAATTCATTCCATGATTTTCACTTTTGTCTTCAGAGACAATCACACAGTTTTATTAAAATCCAAATGCTAACAAGAAGACTTTGTGACAGAACTCACATAATAAAGTACAAGTGATTTACTTCTTTAATGTTTATATAAAAATATATTATAACTTGTTGTTGTAGACTTGTACTTTTAATCACTGTTGAGATATCTAATCTTTCAATTGTTTTTTTTAGGGATTAAAGTAGAACTATTATTTTATAATAGAGAACATCTAGGTTGTTATTAACCAGAGGCCTGGTTATTATTTTGGGAGTTAGTTCTATTGCCTTGTGCATATTTAGTTTATTCATTGAGTATCCTTTCATCACAATCATCACATTCATCATCATCATCATTATAATTATCTATGTTGCTTCTTCTTGGCAGTATAAGTGGCATTCGTCCAGTTAAAAACAGAGGAGGTCATTGCTACATTGCCACAAAGTTTGCTGTTAATGCCATTCGAGAAGGAATACGTAATGAGCTGAGAGAATCAAACTCACATATCAGAATATCAGTATGTTTGTTTGATCTTTTCCATTTCAGAAGTGAATTTAGATTAGAATGCATGTTTTTTAATGACATTAATTACCACCTGACTGATGTTTGATGATCAATTTGTATGTTCAAATTAAAAGGATATTTTTTAAAAGTATATTATTATTAATTTTTTGTACAGGTCTATTTCTGAACCCAAAGATCTGAATAATTAGTGTATTGCCAGAGATGAGGTGTAATCTTTACATTTTTTTACACTTAAACATTGCAAAAATAAAAATTTTTATCAACAAAAAATAATAATGTTAACATGACTAACATCAATAATTTATAGTCTCACTACAGATAACAAAATGTTACTGAAGAGTGCTGACACACTAAGGCAACAGTTAGCAGGTTTGGGAGTTCTGATTAATGTGGTATAGATTATTTTAGTAGAACTGTGTAAATTTAACATATCTTACAGCTCATTGCCATTTAATCACAATCTGTTGTGTTACTTTAGTAAAATGATAATTGTTCCTTATCATTATATTTGTTTGTGATTATTTTGGTAATCATGAACAACTTGAGATTCATCTTTTAATTTTTTATATTTTTTCCTTGGTAATTTCAGCAAATATGTCCAGGTCTTGTAAAAACAGAATTTGCAGAGCGTTTTACAGACAAAGAACGGGCAAAAGCTACATATTCACAAATACAGGTATTATAAGTTTCTTCTTCAATGTCAGGTCTCATAGTTGCACTATGTGTGATCCTGGCAAGTTATTTTGCCACTCATCAATAATTGAATGGGTGAGTTTGCTAAAAAATAATAAGCGGCTGTAATTATAAATGGATTTTTTAAATTTTAAGTTTCGTCTATGCTAAATTTCACTTAACTTTTGTTGATCTTGAATGATGATTCTCACAGTTTTTTTATACAAAAAATGTAATATGTATAAATCACAAAACTTTCACAGTACATTTTAAAAAATATAAAAATTTAATTATAGTACTTGCTTCAAGTAATGGCACAAAGCAGCCAGCAATCCCTAGAAAATAAGAGTGGAGATGTGATGTGAAGTTTTATAATTGTTCACAATAAATTAGAATTAGCATAGGAGTCCATTGCACATTTTTTAATCAATTCCATTTAAAAGTCCAGTTAATAAATATCACACATCCAACTGAAGTAAAAAAAACATTTTTTTTTCCCATTGAGCTGACATATCGAACACCACGCCATGCCTTGTTGTCTGACCGGTCTGGACAGCTTCACTCTATTTTCTATAGGAAATCACTAGGGGCAGGCAAAAAATCCTCCTCAGAAGATGAATCATCAACTAAATCATAACCTGATTCACAAAGTTGACAAAGACTGACAATAAAAGCAAAAGCATTCTGATTTGAAACCATGATTTGCAAAAATTCCTTTTCAGCAATGGTTGCTGGCAATGAGAAAGTGTTTGTACAAATTGTGCTCTATCATGTGAGCAATCTAATTACAGCTATCCACTGGTAGAATTGATACAGATTGTCTGCCAGGGTAAGCACACATTTACTTCATACTGATTGGCCCATTTTGAATGCCAAAAATAAGTGTGCGTGAGAACGGGTCATATAACTATATATAGAGTTAGGGACATAATTGACCTGACTCCATAGAACGAGTTAAGCAAGGAATTGTGTTTATTTAAAAATAATGGAGGAACAAGTGTATATGTGCATGCTGCGACCATGTTTATTCTTTAGCAGTAAACTTGACATGAATCTTGACATCAGTGAACTCTTTAGTGTAGATTTCTAAGACAGAGTTAGAAAGGATTGTTTCTTTTAAAAAAAATAAGTATATATATATATTTATTGTTTTCATAGTAGCATTATAATATTAACTAGAGTGTTTACCCATCATGTTGGGTGTAAAATTAAAATGAGTGCATTGCTAGGAACATAAATAAATTTGTTTAGTGTTAGGCTTGTAAGTAAAAATTCAAGCATCATTTAGCAAATGACCTTGACTGTCGGGGTTTTTTTAATGAGTATTTTTATCTTGTCTCTGTTTCATAAATGTGACAATGCAACATAAAGCTGGCCATGAAAACATACTTCCTCCCTCCTTTCCTTCTCTTCATTCCTCTCTCCCTCCCTTCCTTCCTTCTTCCTTTCCTTCCTTCCTTCCTTTTTTCCTTCCTTCCTTCCTTTTTTCCTTCTTTCCTTTCAACTTCCTTCCTTCTAAACTTCCTTCTTCCAAACGTCATAACTTCCTTCCTTCTAAACTTCCTTTTTCCAGACTTGCTTCTTTCCTTCCTTTACTCTTTTCATCCCTTCCTTCCCTCTCTCCATTCCCAACATAAACTGGCCATGTGGGTAAAAAAAAAACCTCTCACATGTTTGATTATAATTCGAGCAAATGACCTTGACTGTTGTTTTATTTTTACAAGTACTTTGAAGCAACAATGCAACATAAAGCTAGAGATGTGAAGAAATTTTTTTTTATGTGCTCGAAGGTCGAGGACACTTTAATGTCACTCAAAAAAGTCCCACATGCTCGAAGGTAAAACTGTCCTTGTGAAAAAAAAATCCCGCTTCTAGAAGGAATGTGTTATACACAAAATGAGCTGGAAAACTATATATATATATATATATATATATATATACATAGTTGGAAAACATTGTGGAATAGAAAACAATTTTGAAATGGTTATTTCAAAGAAACATTGTTAATTATTGCCTCTTGAAATGTTTAAATCATCATCAATATATATTATACACATAATATAAAATGAGGTTTTCTCAATGAAATATTTTTATTTCAGTAATTTCAACTGGTAAGCCAATCACTTCCACCTACACATCCATTTTATTACTGAATTAGTAAGGACGGACTGTGTGTGTTGTCTATTGACTGCACACATGCTGAAATTGAAAGATGAGAACTTCATGATGTTTACCTCAAACATCTTTAGATTCTTTACTACTAAAGCTGTGATAAAATGTTGAAGAATAGTTGAGCTTTTCTCTGATTATTTTCCCTTCCATTACTTGAGTTTAACATATTCTCTCTGTCATGTATAACACTTTCTGTTTCTACAGGTAAAAGACAAATGATATTTTCACAAACACTTAACCTATGCTAGGTACATTTAACACTCAGTTAAGTTTATAATCTCTAGCTCTAGCCCAAGTAGAGTGGTGGAACACACACATACACACAGAATGGTTATTTTAACTAACCTGATTTGCTTGGTTCTGCTTCCCCTTTTACCTAATCAGAGTATCCACTTAATTGATGACTGCATAGCTATCAATTGATTGGAACCCAGCCAAGTTCAAAGAGTGCATAACCAGTGTCTTCCTTGGAAGATTAATAAGTATAGCCTACAAGAGGTCAGAGGGTGCTGACACTTGCTGGCTAGGGCCTGGCGACCCTACACTTCTAATGTAATTAAGGGATGGCATGGGTGACGAAGTATGTGTACCTGACACTAAACAGTTTAACATTTGCTGTAATAAATAAGAATATATGGAATTATTATTAAGTAAGTTAATTTGATGATAAACATATAAATAATATTTAATTGATTAGAAGAATTGGAGGGAGGGGGGAATCAAGGATTACAAGTATTAATTATATTTTTTAAATTAAAATTGTGAAAAGGTGGTGATTATGTCAAACTGATAAAATTCTATCTATAGCTCCTCACTTTGAAAATTGTTGCAATAGGTGAAGGAAAAAAATAATGTTCATATTAATTAAAATCTCTAATATTTGGACTACACAAATATTAATTTAATTAACTTAAATCATTGCAAAGATGTAAACATGAAGTTAGTCTTAAAGTTTAGCAGAAAAATTTTAGTATTACTTCTTTTTGCTTACAGTTTATTTGTTGCAGTTTAAAGAATAGTCAGTTTATTTTTTTTATATTTTTTGAAAATGCTAATTGCATTATATCTATATTGTTTTGTTGTATTATATATATATATTTTTTTTTTGTTATTGTTCTTTGAGCAGTGTCTTCAAGCAGAGGACATTACTGAAGCTGTTTTGTACATATTGAGTGCTCCATCTCGTGTTGAGGTACAGCTTTGGCTTTCATGATTACAATGTCCTGTGCATTAGGCATATTTTAATAGAATGTATGTTGGCATAATACTTGTCCTTTTTATATTTAAATTATCTGCAGATTTATGTTAAAGTGATTTCTTTGGCGCAGATGTGTAGATGTGAAGTGAAAGTACGCTGTTGAAATATTATTTTGCAAATTATCAGTAAGACTAAGAGGTAGTCTATAAAACTGTGTGACAGCATAATCCAGGTATTAAATTTTGTGTTAAATTATTCATTCTAATATAGTAGAATCTTATTGCTAATCGTGTTTGTGCACGTGCATGCATGTGTGTGGTGATTGTTTTTCTTGCAACAGTTTCTTGAATTATTATATATAATATGTTAAAAACAAATATTAATGTAAGTGAGCATTTATTGTTAAATAGCAGTATTTGTCAAATTTTTTATTTACGAATGTTATAATCACTTGTTAAGCAGTTCTATATATATTTATAAAAATAATTCTAACTTTAAAAATTTGTATGTCTTCAGGTAATGATAAGTAAGCAGTTAACATTAAACAACTAAATGTGTCAACATTCTACATTGCTGGCTTTGGTTTTGTTGCAGGTAAATGATATCGTGATAAGACCGACAGAGCAAACCTCTTAATAATTTAATCTGCTACCAGTAGTGGTCAAATATAAATTTTAAATAAATATAACTACAGTACACATTCAGAGACTTTGGTTGCAAGAAATTTACAGAACTTAAGTTTACATGCAATGACACTTGTTCACTTGTATAGTCATTCATACTCACACAGTTATATAGAGTCATATACATTCAGCTAGAAAGAAACTCATGGGGCAAGAAATAAATGCCTTCGTGAATAAAGTAAATTTTAGAAATTGTAGTTAGATATCCTTAGAAAAATCTCACTTGAAGAGATCATTATTGGGTGACTGAAAGGATGCCTTTAGTATTGGTGCTATTGCTCAAGATATTTTAATTTTAAATTGACAAAGAGCACTGAAAACCAAGCATCATGAATATGATTTTGTGTATACTGAATGTTACATAATAACTTTATCTGTGATTTTGTGTATACTAAATGTTACATAACTTTATCTGTGATGTTGTGCAAAGACCTTGAAAAATCTAAATATATAATTACAATATTATTTATCAGAAAGTATATTTTGTATTTATTCTGAATATACATGTAATGTATCTTGGTTTATCAATAAATTTTGTAACAGATTTAAATTAACTAAATATGTATATGTAAACAGTTGTGAAAATATTTCCATAATCAGTTCAATGTATTTTCTATTGAGGTATTCCTACACCAGTTAACCCCCTTCATTAAAAATTTTTGTTACTACATCAGTATAATATCTCACTGGAATTCTAAATGTTAACAAAGTAAGCTGTATATCAGTGTATATAAGCAAGGACCTATTCTGTACTTGTGCATTCCAGGAGTGGTGCTGTAAACCAAATAGACAATATTTTCACTGGGCTTCTTCTGCAGAGCAGATATGTATATATCACCAGAGAACTCAAATGTCCCCAAAGCGTTGCTTCCTAAACAGGGCAAAACTACTTCTAGATAAGCACAACTTGGGCTTAAGCCTGACTGACCAGCAGCAATGCTCTAGTTGCTAGCATCATTCGAGTGTGATTCAGCTCTATTCATGAGGATCTGCAACTTACACTGAGTCCCACTATATTGACCCTTGTTTTAGGCAACATGTGCACTGGACTTAATTAAAATTCTCAATCCAGCCCTAACTGCTGCAGCTTTTGTGCTTTTTTGGTGAATTGCTGCTAACTGCTATAATTATTGGGCCTCCTTCATGAACCGGGTGCAATAATCACACAGCAGTTGCCCTGGAAAACATTGCCATCTATTCAGATGTGACATTCCTTTAATATCTATAATTCAAGGAACTAAAGCCACTCAATTTTACCTTATTCCACTTTAACTGGTGTGTACTCTGTCATATTGTTGAATTATGCAATCTGATTTATATCGACAAAAGAGGCCCATGTATAATATGGATTCTACATTGACTGATTTGAAAATGATGACAGTACCAATAAGCTCAGACAAAACAAAAATGACACTCCTCTTCACACTCATGAACTGATAAAGTATTAATGAATATGTAAAACAGTTCAAACAGAAATACTTGAAGTTGATTCAATCTAAACCAAATATCCCAGCTTGCTTTTCTCCATTACATGCAAGAAGTTCAAAAAGTAATCAATCTGGAATGGTATAAAGATTTGTGTACACAATAATTTATTTTCTTTAAAAAATTATATCTAGCTCACTACTGGCAAGGCAGTACGTACAATTTACCATGTTTGGATGTCAGGTATAATTATCTTTGACACCAGGAGCTTTGCAGATTTATGTATTACACTTTTACAGTAAATTATTTTTGCAAATACATTTAAAGTGTGGGTGAGTGAGAGTGAAAATAAACAGAATTTTAAAAAGCAAAAAATGTACATTGCAAACTTATTCCCTGTTGCTATCAATTAATCATGAAAGACTTTTAATTTCCTTCTGTTGTCGTTTAATATCATTCAGCCTTGTGCAAGGTCATAAAATATTTTACATGTAGTTTTAATCAATTTTATACCAGAAGATGGAAAAATATATTTTTCTAAGTTGCAGTCAAAATCATATTGTAATAATATCATTAGATATGAAGTAAAGCTTAAAGTTAAATAACATGTATACTACCAGTTTTTTAAAAAATTGCCCATCACAACAGTTCATTTACGAGGTTCACGGTAACTTCCCTTGATTTCTGGTAAACATCCTCCACAGTTGAAATTTACCAGTTTTCACTAAATATGCATATAAACTCCGAAGAAAGAAAGCCAAGAGAACCTACATAAATATACTCTGGGAAAACTAAATTGTATTTAAGATATTGAGGATAAATATACATATATGTATAATTTTTATTATTTTGTATATTTATATATGATTTTTATTATTTTGTAGACTAGATGTGAATAAGAAAAAAAGAGAAATGTTAATGATGCAATAAAACTAATTTTGCATACATTGAATTCTAGCACTCAAATGACATAATCAGGTTAAAATGTGTATGACTACATAAATAATAAAATATAACAGTTAATCAGCTATCATCATGTCCATTGGAATATTTTTTAAGGTGCTTTTTCCTGTAAAAAAAAAAACTTTTAAAAAATAAAGTTTTCCAAAAACAGAAATATTTATAAGTGTTTGAAATTTCTTGAGGCACTGAATGAAATATCAATATGCACTAGACTTCCATAATAATATAAAAACTAGAAGTAAAAAACAACAAAGCAGTGTTTGTTGCTGTTGTTGTCGCTGGTGTTGTCAGGTGCATTGAGGTGGGCATCATGTTTTTCTTTTGGGACTGTTCTGTTGTTGGAGTTGATACCTGTCATTTTGGTGTTGTATTCGTTGATTCTGCTCTTGGTGGTGTGTCTGTTAAGTGTGAGAGTGGTGGGGTTCTAAAAACCCTGGTGTACTCTTTTAGTGCGTTTCAACTTCTGTCTGATTGTCTGTTGTAGTGGTGTTGTCCATTTCTGTTTGTATTATTTTTTCTTGAATCTCAGTAGTGGTTGTCTCCAATCTGGTGATTTTGTGATGTTTATTATTGACTGCTGCTTTGGTTGTAGTCATTGTTTGGATTTCTTTTTCGTTGATGATAGTGCTTGGTGTCTGGATTTTTTCTCCTCTGTTGTGGTTGTTGTGGTTTGTGAAAACGCCTGTCTGCTTTCTTGTTTTGCTGTCTGCACGGAATTTACTTTGGTTGTAGGAGAAAATTTCCATGTGATTTTGGTGTTCACTCCTTACTCACTCAAAGTTGTTTTTCATTGTCTGTGGTATTTTCCACTGGATGTTTGAGTTTCACACTCTGTCGATTGTTATAGTATTTTGACTGGAGAGGTATTCATTTAAATGTTCCCACATTTAGATGGCACAGTCAAGAGAATCATAGTGTTTTGCAATATGTGGCTCATCTCCCTTTCCTGACACGTTGTGGAAGAGTATCCACATTAGTTTAGAGAAAGTCTCATTGAGGTAGATGTTTTCTGATTTGATCTGGAAATTTTAAGGAGTTAATGTTTTATCCTTATTTGTCCTTGTGTCCTTATAGATCGCTGGGAATTTTTCAATGTTTGAAACTTCCCTTCCTCTCTTTCTAGGCCTGATAAGGTCTTGGGGGTGGCTGCACGATGTACACCACATTGATTTTCGCCGCCCTGAAAAGGGCTTGGGAGTAGGGAAAAGGGCTGGTTTCACAACTAGCTCTATAAGGGCTTAGGTGTGGCACTAGCTGATGCTCTGGTGTTGTGTTTATTCATAGCTGCAGTCCAGGTAATCCAATGATGGCTGACCATTTCAACTTCAACGAGCGCCCCCTCCTCAGCATCCCCCTTCCCCCCACGCGCAAATTTGGCAGAAGATAGAAGCGTCCCACATAATTAAAGACAAACAGCTAAGTCCCTCTTCATCACATTCCTAAGCACACCTCTGACCTGCATGCATCTCATGTTCACGACGGAACACTCAATGGAAAAAACAAATCAACTTAGCAAAAAAGATGGCAACCCCTGCCTCATACTACCTTACAACTGCAACACCTGCTACGAAATCAACAGTGCATCCAAAACTACAAACTACGCACTACTTAAACCACCAGAACAACTCTACAGCTACGTCAAAAACACGCTAAATGCTCTAAATGGATCATATATAAACGACAGAGTGACATGTGGAAGCAAGCGCACTCACACACGCATTCACCAAACAAATTCTTCCACTTCAACCTCGACGAATCATCAAAACACTCCGACTGTTAACAGTAACCAGACAACAGTGCAACAAACAATTATCAAAACTCCTACACCGAAGATCACACACCCAAACAACAATGCCTATGCAGAAGAAAGTCATCCGAAATCATCATCACAGAACCGTCAGAAATACAATTTTACTACAGCATAGCTACTACGCATGACACAACTACACAGACAATAGAGATACAAACGGACCCCACTTAAACCGATACCAGCGAAACCCAGACGAGCAAAACAAAGGCGAGAAGCTACCCCATCTGACTGAAAAGAACACGACGACTGAAGAAACTCAGACGCCATTCACAAAACGAAAAGCAAACAAATACAAACACCGCCGCCCACCTCAACCGACCAGTAGGCTGAAACGAATATCCCAGTCCAAAACGTCACACCGAGTACCATTCACAGCGAACACCAACAACCAGCACTTAGAAAATAAAGACACACAAAGACCCCCAAAACGACGAAAACACTGAAAGACAAAGAAAAGAAATACACTACCAAAGTGGAAACGAGAACAAAAACAAGCAGAAGCCAACAGACATGCATACGGACCTCCACCCATAAAAAGCCATCCCCAGAATGGTTATGGTGGCTCTTCAACGCACTCAACAATTTTTATGACACAGCACACGAAAAAGATCACACCTGCATGGACAAAGTTGGAGTAACCAGTACATCCATCCAACCTACAACAGAAGTACTGATAATTCACCACCACCTCCACCTCCCCGAGGATAGCAGTAACACGGGGTAAAGTACCGTTCGACTCCTCTATACTGCGAGAAATTCCGTGTGCTGCAACAGTCTGAACAGCTAGCTCTCGTGAGGAAAAACAGACAACCAACTCATCAGGTATTTTCTTCTTTCCACAGACACCTCCACGACCATCATCGAAAAGGAATGGACATGCAAGTTTCATTAATTTTTTACAAAATCTATTTATTTATTTTCGTTTTTTTTTTTTTTTTTTTTTTTTTTTTAGTTTTGCAGTACCGGGTAAAAACTACAACGGAATCCGCCAGTGGCCCTGAAAGGAACCGAACCTTTTCGATTTCTTCATACTCCAAAATCTACACCCCAAATAATAACTCAATAAACATTCCGTTACATGCTTTGTATTAAAAAATCCCTTTGTTGATAGAGTAGCATTCACATTTTTTTCACTCTGGAACACTTGAAAATAATTTTCAGGTTCATAAAATTTATAATATTTTCAATTACAATCCCTAGTGACCTCTCGTGAACTGCGTTTGAAAAACCTCGTGAAATATAGTTGTCGGCAACATACGACAATAGGTAGAGTTAATCATTTTAACTGGCTAAAATACAATTAAAAGAAATCCAGCGTTTGAGAAGTATATGGTTACCTTGAACTTTTAATTACCGGTATATAATGAATGCATAACTTTTACAGAAGAAAATAATCTCCCCTATATTATCGGAAGTAATCTTCCCTTCGCGTTTTAGTGATCAAAGTTCAAGTGCTCGGAGAGTGTCCGATAAGTTTATGTTCACACTTTGTCTTCTTAATTCCTGCATTAAAACCATGGAAAGGTGGAGAGGACGCGTCGCTTTAGTTACCGGTGCATCCGCTGGCATCGGAGCTGACATCGCAAAAACTCTTGTGAAACGTGGCTTGAAAGTTGTCGGCTGCTCGCGAAACATTGAACGTCTTAAGGTTGGAGAGTTAATGTTTGTTTCTTTGTTTTTATATGCTGACACAATCTAAACATCGCTGAATCCAGCTGGATAGTTCTTGTAGTCGACACTATAGTATTAAAAACATTACATAAAAATCTACTGCCGCGAAACCTTTAGTTATTACTATGTACCAAGTAACATGCATTTCTTTTCAAATTCATTACTCTGTAACTAGCATTAAGTTACTTCGTTAAACTTACTGACTAATTGAAGCAGGCTTGCTCTCAAGTTGAACTTAGATACACACATCAATCTGATCAGGAAATGAAAATTACGCCAGAGTAGTTATTGTAGTTTGTAGTGTGTGTGTGTGTGTGTGTGTGTGGCTGCTACTGATGCATACAACCACAGCATGACTAGGCAAGTTAATTTCACTTAGTCTAATGAAATACATGAATATAGACTGCACATATTCAATTTAGTTTGCTAAGGCTATTGCATTATTATTACATACACACTGTATTCGCCCATATTTAATTCAGTCCACTGTAACTAAAACATACATATTATTAAATTTGGTTCATTATATCTGAGTGATAACTTATGAACTGCATTACAGTCATAAATATATTCAGTCACCCCATATCTAAGCATACACACTGTATAGTGTATTGCACATAATTAAAACAAGCTCCCTAGATTTAATATACACTCACTATATTACAGTTTTTTTTACACTTAATTAAATCAATTCTCTTAATTTAATACACACTGTATTGCACATAATTAAAATAAGCTTTCTAGATAAAATACATGCTGTATTACACATAATTAAAGCTAGTTTTCTAAATATAATACATACACTCTGTATTGCACATAATTAGAATCAGTTCTCTTGAAAAAGGTATACTCACTGTATTATAATGTATATGTACTTACAGAAGTGTAATTTCTTGTGCATTCAAAATTTGTACTTAATAAACAAACTTCAAATATACACAAATATGCAAACCCCATGTATTTGATAATATATATGCATAATACTGGAAAATATAAGACTTTAAGAGAGTTAACAATATCCTTCAGTATTTCTGCATGATTAGCATTTATATAATTACAGAAATACACCCAGAGCTTAGGTGAATCTGGAAACAAGACAAACTTGCATAGGTGAAATATTATCTCTTGGTCTGTTCTATCCACTGTAAGGTCGCTTCATTGTGATTACATAGACTGAGGAATTGTTCATTTAATTTAGAGAGATCCTTTTACAAGAAGGAAATTGTGCATTGAGTCTGGTTTTAAAATGGCTGCTTAGTGTACTACTTAGAACACACAGATATCAGAGGAGGATTGCAAGCATCAAGCTAGATTTTGTAGTCAATGCATGGAATTCTGAACTTGAGCTAATGATATTGATAGTAAATACGTTAGAAATAGAATGAAAAGACATTTCATTTTTCAGTAGCCTGTATAAATATCTGTAGTCACTAAGGCTGTGGAGAAGACATTTTTCAGTTTTCTGTAGCCAGTTTAAATTTTATAGACCCACTGATTGTTGAGAGGACATTTCAGTTACTATGGCTGTGGAGAAGATTTTTCAGTTGTCTGCAGTCTATAGTCATTAAGACTATGGAGAAGAGAGAACTTTGCTCAATGCTCTGGACTTTTATTACAGTTTGAAGGTTTTGAATGAAATTAAGCATATAAATTAATTGGTTATTGTGAGATAAAGAATGGGAGTTATCTATGATGGTGTAACAATTACATAGAATATAGTTATTAACATTTTCAGGTAAAGTTGGCCACAATGATTTATTTAAATTATTTATTATTGTCAACAGGTAAAGGTAACTAAAGTGATTTATTTAAATTAGTAATTAATCAGGTAATGGTAACTAAAGTAATTTTATTTAGTAATTAATGTTATCAGGTAAAAGTAATTAAAGTGGTTTATTTAGTAATTAATGTTATCAGGTAAAATTAACTAAAGTTATTTTATCTAGTAATTAATGTTATCAGGTAAAGGTGGCTAAAATGATTTATTTAAATTAGCTGTTAAATTATCAAATAAATGTGACTAAAATGATTTATTTAAATGAATTATTGTTATCACTCTATCAGGCAAAACTGACTACAATGATTTATTTAAATTAGCTATTAATGTTATCAGATAAAGGTGATTATAATGATTTATTTTAAAGTTATTTTGTTTCTCACTTCAAGAGAAACAAATTATCTAAAAGAAATTTTTAATTAAATGTTTTGTATAGTTATCAAGAGCTAAGGTTCTTACTAAATTTAAAATGAAAACATCAATATATGTGTAAAATAAAATTTGTGTTGTACACAATTCATTTTATGATTTGATCATAAGCAACAAGGAAGTTTTCATTTTTTTCAAACGTAAAATATTACAACCAACAAGCATTTCTACTCTTAGATATTTTGCTGTTTGTAATCAATGTTCCCAATAATATTTTTCATGTGTGCATGGAACAGGCAGTTGTTTGAACTTACTACCAAAACTTGTGTACAGAATTTTGAAACTCTCATGTGACAATTTCTAACGAGCTGCACAGCTGCACACTTTAGAGGGAACTTTGCATGGAATATATTGTAATGATTGATTCTATTGTTTACAAACAGGAACTTAGTGTTGAGCTTACAGACCAGGCTGGATCTCTTACAGCCATTGCCTGTGACGTGTCCAAGGAAGACCAAGTTTTAGCAATGTTTGATCAAATCCGAAATGATCCCAAACTTGGCCAAATAGATATTTGCATCAACAATGCTGGCTTGGCTCATGAGGCTCCTCTTCTGACTGGAGAGACAAGTCAGTGGAAACACATGTTTGAGGTATACATAGACTGCATGAAAGCTGCTGTTCATTGCAACATATTGATAGGAGAATGTGATAATATGCACTGGTATCTTGCCTTAGTCACTCCATTGCACTTCAGACATGAGCCAAGGCCACAGGTTGTGTTATTGCTCATTCACCAGACTGATACTTAGTGATAGACTGACAAAAGATAATATATGGCTTGTCCCCAACCCAAATCACGCATGCTGTAGTCAAAAGCATTTTCATTTGGTTGTTTGTAGCCTGTGGGTCATTGTGTGCTTATCTGTCCTTCATTTCTATTTGTTGGAGCTATTTTCTATGTGTATTAAGCTCTGGATTGATTTTTTTGTAACTATGTAAAGATGGTGATAAGCATGCAACTAATAAACAGTTTCAGTTTAAAAAGCCTACAAATATCTCATACTGGAGATGGTCATTTGTTTCCACATTATCCTGAAAACACTGAAAGAGTTGAAATGAGATCAGTATATAAATTACTACAGCTGTCATTCACACAGATAGGTGACATAACTTGAGTCATGAATCATCCCTTATGTTTACTTCATATTGTCATTCAGAATTTAAAAACAATTTCTGGTGCGCACTTAAAAAGCACTGAAGCCAGCCTATAGGTTGCTTACATCACATCCAAGGTGAGCAGAATGGTGGTAATCCTAGCAGCACAGGTCTGGAACCAGTACCAGGCTTGGAACCAAAGTTATATAAACCAAACTGAGGTGTAGAAGCCACATTAAAACTGATACAAGCCCATTTTAAGGCTTTGCTCTTTAAATCTGCAATCTTTAATCTAATTTGCACTTCCACTAGCCAAGAGATAAAATGTCACTCAACTTCAGAATGTGTTTATACTAGACAGAGGGTAAAAGTTACAATGCAGTGAAATAATTGTATTAAGCCATACATGCACATACCATCTTAGTACAATAACTTATAGTATAGTTAACACAATAATCTGTCACAGCTTTTAGACCGAGATACAATTACACATGCACATGGCTATCATTAACACAGACATATAAATGATGACTGAAGGAATAGTCTTAAAATTACAGTTGCAGTAGGTTAAAATGCACCTGAGATTGATTAGTTGACAGCATGTATATAATAGTTATGATACCTGAAAAAGCATTATTACAGAAAGAAAATAGTTTATAAAACACTTATATTCATATCATATTATAACTTTGGTAGAGATTCAGATAAATTTTCTTTACCCATTTATGAAGTACAGTTTAACACATAGGCTTTAAAGTGTTAATGCAGATGACAGTGATTCTGTTTATTTCCACAGTAGATCATGGTAGGCTCTCATAATAAAATTTGTAACAGCAAGTGGAAAAAACTACAATTTTTATATAACTAGAAATGAAGGTATGAACATACAAGAGCTGACTAGATTTCCTGCATATTATTAAGTTGATTACCATTTTCCAAATGAAAACAAAAGTATACAAGTGCAACATATGATCAAGAATCAACTCTTTCTATTGTTTACTTAATATGAACTTTGTATACCCAAGTAGAACCTTCTAAATGTGTTCAGAGTTAACATTAGAGAGAAGGAGTGTTACTCATTTCTATCTGGTTCTATGTACCAGGATCAGTGACTTAAACTTTAAAGGAATACTAAAAAGAATGCTTTCAACTTAAATGAATGATAGACTTTTGGTTGCATTATATCCCTTTCTGCTATTGATATGCTTGGTTCAGCATTTTGCATTAAGCCCACAAACCTTTTTGAAGTTGCAGGTTTCTTTATGTTTATAAAAATTGCTTTAAGACCTGAGTTACAAATAGGCAACAATTTTTGTAACTGATGGTATGCATTAGTGCAGTGTACTGGTACATTTTAAAAATAATGTCTTGTATACATTTCTTGAAAATAATGTAATGAATTATGACATTTCTTAAGTGTAGCATCATTGTCTTTTTATAAAGAAATCACTCTGCATATATATACACAACTTTTTTTATAGTGTATATATTGTTACAAATACTAGTATAGGTATTTAAATACAATTATTCTGAGATTCTTTGTGAATTTCTTAATATTTTAATTGTTTCGTTTCCTGTTTCTTTCAGGTAAATGTAATTGGCCTTCTGATGTGCACAAGAGAAGCATTCAAACTAATGAAGGAAAAAGATATTGATGATGGTCATATAATTCTCATGAACAGGTAGATAACTTAGTTTAAATGGTTTCAACAGTGTCCCTATTTTATATGGTTACAATTTACAAAATATTTAGAATGTGTATGTTAAAAAACAAAATACACCCTTCTTCAATATAATGAATTTTTCTAACAGATGCAAACATTAATAGAATTCATTGCCTTGTTCAGTGTAAAGAACCTCAAGTTATATTGATTTAAAATCTTTCCTTCTAGCATATTCTTCATTCTTGTAATAAGGGTGAATGTAAGTATGTAGAGCAAATGCTTACTTACATAATTTAATCATTTCACAGATCAAATAGGCATTACAATGTAGCTAAATTAAAGATTCCATCTTTGTGTATATGTGATTTGTTCCAAAGTCATAATGGTTCCTTTTGAGTGAATACTAACTGGAACCATTGGACACTGTAATTATAATCAATGAATGTGGAAACATTATGTCAGGAGGTTTGGACACTTTAAAAATAATTGACCAAATTCTTTGCCTCACAGAAGTGAAAATTAATTAAAATTCATTCATTCTATGATTTTTCACTTTTGTCTTCAGAGATAATCACACAGTTTTACTTAAAATCCAAATGCTAACGAGAAGACTTTGTGACAGAACTCGCATAATAAAATACAAGTGATTTACTCCACCTTCTTTAATGTTTAGTTAAAAAAATATATTATCACTTGTTGTAGACTTGTACTTTTAATCACTGTTGAGAGATCTAATCTCTGCAGTTGGTTTTAGGGATTGAAGTAAAACTATTATTTTATAATATATAACGTCTAGGTTATTATTAACCAGAGGCCTGGTTATTATTTCAGGAGTTAGTTCTATTGCCTTGTGCATATTTAGTTTGCTCATTGAGTATCCTTTCTTCACACCCATCACATTCATCATCATCATTATAATTATATATGTTGCTTCTTCTTGGCAGTATGAGTGGCATTCGTCCAGTTAAAAACAGCGGAGGTCATTGCTACATGGCTACAAAGTTTGCTGTTAATGCCATTCGAGAGGGAATACGTAATGAGCTGAGAGAATTAAACTCACATATCAGAATATCAGTATGTTTGTTTGATCCTTTTATTTTATGAAAGTGAATTTAGATTAGAATGCATGTTTTTTTAATGACAATAATTATTTCCTGACTGATTTGTTGTAATTCTGTATAATTCTTTGTTTGAGAAGCGACTGTTGCGATACTTTTTAAATTTTACCATACTGATCAGTAATCATTGATTTAATTTTTTTGTCTGTTTGTCTGTCTGTATATCGTGGTCATATTTAAGGTTTGAGTCTTCCTATAACATAGAACTTGGGTTGTACTTTTCCTCCCCTGAATTAGATCTTTTCTGTACAATATAATTATAAAATAAATTAGCTATAAAAATCAGGAAAATGTATATTTCTTCTTTCCATAAATGTAGTTTGTTTCTTTTAAATAATTAAAAAAAATTTTTTATTATTATTATTTTAAAACCAGTACTCTTATTTCTAAGATCTGCATTTCTGTATGTGTATATTACTCTCAAAGCAGCAATGACCAGAAGAATAATATGGACAGTATTTTTTATTATAATTTATCTAACTGTCTATCATCATTTTCAAGCTTTGATCAGAACAAAAACTTCAGCTTAAAACTTAAAACTAGTTTGAGATAACTTTCTTTGATATTTTGTTGTAATAATAATTTTTGAATTTTAAAAATTATTAAAATATAAAATTCTTAAATTAAAATTCATTTTATATAACTATTAAAATACCTCATACATAGGTGGATGGAGATAATGTACTACAATAAATGCATTTTATGAAATATTTATTACAAGTAGTATTTGTATTTCCAAATGAAGTAGATATTTTTTTGAAGTATATTAATTTTATGTACAGGGCAATTTCTGAACCCAAAGATCTGAATAATTAGTGTGTTGCCAGAGATAAGGTGTAAACTTTACATTTTTGGTAAAGTTATACATTGCCATAAAAATTTTTTATCGACAAAAGATAATAATGTTTACATGACCATGAAAACATCAATAGGTTATAGCAGGGGCGGGCAAACTTTTGAGACCGCGGGCCAGATAAAACTGTTGGAACAGTTCGCGGGCCGGATAGACGACCAAATATCACAAGTCCAGCAAGTTCAGAATATAAAATGAGAACAAAAGTAATTTTAAAAAACTAACTCTGTTTCAATGAAAGATTAATGAGATGGATGGTGTTGCTTACAATAAATAAGTGATTCAATATCTGGCTGAACTGATGAGGTTGACAAGCGAAGAATGTCATTTAGATGACGGTCAGAGAGTTGAGAGCGAAGGCGATTCTTTGTATATTTCATCTTTGAGAACAGTTGTTCACAGCAAAATGTGCTTCCGAACATAGCTACAATGCGCTGAGCATGTTTAATAAAATGTGGAAACTTGCCTGATGGTAGGATGACATCACGAAAAAAAGAAAGAGGAGAAGAAGTGCGGAACTTTGCTTTTAACTCATTCTTTGAGCAAGGAGTAGTGAAACTTCATAACTGGCACGTGTCACTTTTTCATGCACAGATGTTTGCTTATGAAACATCAAACTGCTTTTCTCTATATTGCCTGTGAGTTTAGCAATAGTAGTCTTTTTCTCAGAGGCAGACATTAAACCAAATTTCGAAGTTAAGTGTACTGTTTCCCAGTGACAGCGCACATTAAACTCTTTGAAGACAGCAACAGTTTTCAAACAGATCAGACACTGAGCTTGTCCAAATCATTCTATGAAAAAGTACTTCTCGTCCACTCAGAGTTAAATGTCCGACTTTCCATACCCACTTTAAATTTTTTAGGATGCTGGGGTTGCAGACATGATTGTGGGGATGGGGGAATAATGGCAAAGAAATAGCAGAAATGCAACAACTTGTTGTTCTAATGGCAGAAGACTGCGAGTTTCAATTCAAATTCGCACACCTCTGTTCACCTCCAGCCCTCCTTCCTCTCACCAATTGTAGCTTACGAATGAGGCAGAGTACAGATGCTGACATACATTATTATTGTAGATCTATTCTAGGCCTAGGAGAGTTCAAAAGTCAACGAACTATAAAGAGATGCTAGTGTAATATATATAACCGCAGGCATAAATTGTACATGTGCACACGATTCTGTGTGAGTAATTCAAACTGTTAAAATTACATGTAGTCTTTAGACTAGTTTAGCCTTGGCTGTTTGACAGCGTATAACAATGCCCAATTGTTTTAGTGACTTTTGTTTTGCGGGCCAAAAGCAATAAGTGTGAATGGCTTGGCGGGCCAAAAGCAATAACTGTGAATAGCTTGGCGGGCCAAAAGCAATGTTAACTGTGAATAGCTTGGCGGGCCAACAAAAAATGTTTCGCGTGCCAGGTTTGGCCCGCGGGCCAGAGTTTGCCCGCCCCTGGGTTATAGTCTCACTACAGATAAGAAAATGTTACTGAAGAGTGCTGACACACTAAGGCAACAATTAGCAGGTTTGGGAGTTCTGATTAATGTGGTATAGATTATTTTAGTAGAACTGTGTAAATTTAACATTATCTTACAGCTCATTGCCATTTAGTCACAATCTGTTGTGTTACTTTAGTAAAATGATAATTGTTCCTTATAATTATATTTGTTTGTGATTATTTTGGTAATCATGAACAACTTGAGATTCATCTTTTAATTTTTGATATTTTTTCCCTTGGTAACATCAGCAAATATGTCCAGGTTTTGTAGAAACAGAATTTGCAGAGCGTTTTACAGACAAAGAACGGGCAAAAGCTACTTATTCACGAATACAGGTATTATAAGTTTCTTCTTCATTGAATGGATACGTGTATGTGAAAATTTATTAAAATCAGAAAAATGTATATTTCTGCTTTCCAGAATTGTAGTTTGTATCTTTAAAGAATTTATATTCATTATTTTTAAACAAATACTCTTATTTCTAAGATCTGCATTACTATATGTATATATTAATCTGAAAGCAAAAATAACAAGAAGAATAATATGAATAGTGTATTAAATTTATCTGTGTATCATTATTTTCAAGTTTTGATCAGAACAAAAACTTCAACAGATATTCATTCCTAAGTTTAAAACTTAAAACTAGCTTGAGATAATTTTTTTTATATTTGGTGGTAATAATAATTAGGAATGTTAAAAATTATTAAAATATAAATTTTAAAATTAAAATGTGGTTTTTATAACCTATTTATACATCTCATACACAACAGGCAGATGGGGATAATGTACTAATAAATATATTTCATAAAATATTTATTACAAGTATTATTATATGAGGTAAATTAAATGTATATTTACTTTGAAGTATAATAATAATAATTTTATATACAGGGCAATTTCTGAACCCAAAGATCTGAATAATTAGTGTATTGTCAGAGACAAGCTGTAAACTTTACTATGAGGTGTAAAATTTTTGGTACAGTTATACATTACTGTAAATTATTTTATTGATAAAAATAATACATAATGTTAAAATGATCAACATCAATACACAAGCTATAGTCTCACCACAGATAACAAAATGTTACTGAAGAGTGCTGACACACTAAGGCAGGTTTGGGGATTACTAAGCTAATGGAAGTTCTGGTTAGTGTAGTTTAGATATTTTAGTAGAACTGTGCAAATTTAACATTCTCTCACAGTTCATTGCCATCTTTCACAAGCTGTTGTATTACTTTAGTAAAATGATTATTGTTCATTTTTGACATATATAATTATATTTGTTTGCGATTGTTTTGTTAATTATGAACTACTCGAGATAGCTTTTAATTGTTCATTGTTGCTCTGTTTTTCCTTGGTAATTACAGCATTTATGTCCAGCTTTTGTAGAAACAGAATTTCTGAACATTTTACAGACCTGAAGTTTCTTCTTCAATGAGAGGATTTGTATATGAGAAAATTTATTGATTAAGCAAGGAATTGTGTTTATTTAAAAATAGCACCATTTTGAAAAGTGTGTGGTAGTGGAGTAACAAGTGTGTATGTGCATGCTGCTACCAAGTTTATTCCTTAACAGTAAACTTGACATGAATCTTGACAAGAGTGAACTCTTGTGTAGATTTTATCCTGAGACAAAGTTCAAAAGGATTAATTGTTTCTTTATATATATATATATTGTTTTCCTAGTAGCATTATAATATTAACTAGAGTATTTGCCCAAATATCATATGATGGGTGTAAAAATAAAATGAATGCATTGCTAGGAACCTAAATGAATTTGTTTATTGTAAGGCTTGTGAGTGAAAATTCAAGCATCATTTAGCAAATGACCTTAATCTTCAGTTTTTTTTATGAGTACTTTGAGTTTGTCTCTGTTTCGTGAATGGAACAATGCAACATAAACCTGGCCAATTGAAAATTTCCGTCCTCCCTCACTCCTTTCCTTCCTCCCTCCCTCCCTTCCGAACTTCCTTCTTTCCAAAATTCATTCATTCCAAACTTCCTTTCTTTATTTTTTTCCTCCCTCCATTCCCTAAAACATTGGCTAAAACACCTCTCACAAGCTTGTTTATAATTCAAGCAAATGACCTTGACTGTTGTTTTATGTTTATGAGTATTTTTAGCAACAATAAACCATTAAGCTATTTTAAGAATGAGTATGTGTATTAGCACAATATGCCTGTACCGTAGTGGGCTGTTGAAGAAGGATAATCATTATAAATAGCATCATGAAAGTTGATTGATTTATGCATAATAGTTCTCTTTTATCTGTAAATGCAACTATACTATGCAGTTCTTATTTGCTGAGCACTTGTACTTTTGCACACAAAAAATTCAAGTAAAAAATTATTTTTAATAGTTCTTATTGGTTGTGGTTTAAAAATGTGTAAATAAAATGTGAATTGAGGGGAAACAAGAATAGTTGGGCATTTCTCTGATTATTTCCCCTTCCATTACTAGAGTTTACCCTGTTCTCTCCATCACCTGTTTCTATAGGTAAAAGACAAATAATATAAAAATACTTTCACAAACACTTAACCTATGCTAGGTACATTTAACACTGAGTTAAATTTATAATCTAGCTCTAGACCCTTGGATTTGTCCAAGCAGTCTGGTGGAACACACACATAATGGTTATTTTATCTAACCCTGATTTCCTGGCCATTACACTGCTTGGTTCCGTTTTCCTTTTACCAAATCAGAGTATCCACTTAATTGATGACTGCATAGCTATCAATTGATTGGAAATCAGCCAAGTTCAAAGTGTGTATAACCAGTGTCTTCCTTGGAAGATTAATAAATATAGCCTACAAGAAGTCAGAGGGTGCTGACACTTGCTGGCTAGTGCCTGGCGACCCTACACTTCTAATGTAATTAAGGGATGGCAAGGGTGACGAAGCATGTGTACCCGACACTAAAAATTTTTACAGTACTTTTATTTGCTTTAGAATAAATATGTTTATATGGAATTATTATTAAATAAGTTAATTTGAAGTAAATAAGTAAATATTTAATTGATTAGAAGAATCCAGGGGAAGAAATCAAGGATTACAAGTATTCATTATATTTTTTAAAAATTAAAATTGTGAAAAGGTGGGTGATTATGTCAAACTGAGAAAATTCTATTTATAGCTCCTCACTTTGTAAATGGTTGCAATAGGTGAAGGAAAAAAATAATGTTAATATTACATGTAATTAAAATCAATTATATTTGGACAACACAGTTATGATTTTAATTCACTTAATCATTGCAGAGATGTAAACATTAAGTTGTCTTAAAGCTTAGCAGAAAAATCTTAAATATTATACTTTTTGCTTACAGTTTATTTGGTGCTGTTGAAAGAGATAGTCAGGTTTTTAATTTTTTGATAATGCTACATGCATTACATCTATTGTTTTGTTGTATTATGTGCACATTTTTGTTATTGTTCTTTGAGCAGTGTCTTCAAGCAGAGGACATTACTGAAGCTGTTTTGTACATATTGAGTGCTCCACCTCATGTTGAGGTACAGCTTTAGCTTTCTTGATTATGATGTCCTGTGCATTAGGCATATTTTAATAGAGTATAGAGTGTATATTGGCATAATACTTGTCCTTTTTATATTTAAATTATCTGCAGATTTATGTTAAAGTGATTTCTTTGGCACACGTGTAGATGTGAAGTGAAAGTATGCTGTTGAAATTTTATTTTGCAAATTATCAGTAAGACTAAGAGATAGTCCGTAAAATGGTGTATGACAGCAAAATCCAGGTATCAAATTTTATGTTAATTTATTCGATATAATATAGTAGAATCTTATTGCTGATCATGTGTGAGTGAATGTGCATGCATGTGTGTGGTGATTGTTTTTCTTTCATCAGTTTCTTGAATTATTATATATATGATGTTAGAAATAAATATTAAATAAGTGACAATATATTTTAAATAGCAGCATTTGCAAATTTTTTTATTTATTTGTTAAAATCAATTGATAAGCAAGCTCTATATGTATTTATAAAAATAATTCTATCTTTAAAAATGTGTATGTCTTCAGGTAATGATAAGTTAGCACTTATCATTAAACAACTAAATGTGTCAACATTCTGCATTGCTGGCTTTGGTTTTGTTGCAGGTAAATGATATCATGATAAGACCGACAGAGCAAGACTTTTAATCTGCTACCAGTAGTGGTCAAATATACATTTTAAAATAAATATAATTACAATACATATTCAGAGACTTTGGTTGCAAGAAATTTATAGAACTTAAGTTTACATGCAATGACACTTGTTCAGTTGTATAGAGTCATACTACTCATACATATAGATCATATACATTCAACTAGAAAGAAACTAACAGGGCAAGAAATAAATGCCTTGGTGAAGAAAGTAAATTTTACAAACTTTATAGATTTCCTTAGAAAAATCTCACTTGATCATTATTAGGTGACTGAATGGATGCCTTCAGTGCTGGCGTCATTTCTCAAGATGTTCTAATTTTAAATTGGCAAAGAACACCAAAAACCAAGCATCATGAATATGATTTTGAGTAAACTGAATGTTACATAATAACTTTTTCTGTGATGTGATGCAAAACCTTGAAAAATCTAAATATATAATTATAATAGTATATTTTTTATTTATTTTGAATATCTTATATCTTAGTTATATGTGTAAAATAAAATAAAAGAAAGAATTTGTAAAGGATTTAAATTAACTAAATATGTGTATGTAAACATTTGTGAAAATATTTCCTTAATCAGTTCTGTGAATTTTCCATGGAGGTATACCTACACCAGTATAATAACTCATTGGAATTCTTAATGTTAGCAAAATAAGTTCTATATCAATGTATATAAGCAAGAACCTATTTTATACTTGTGCATTCTGGGATTGGTGCTGTAAACCAAACGGACAATAATTTCACTGGGATTATTCTGGGGACAGATATGTATAAATCACCAGAGAACTCAAATGTCTCAAGAACCTTGCTTCCTAAACAGGGCATAACTTCTTCTGGATAAGCACAACTTGTGTTCAAGCCTGGCTGACCATCAGCAATGCTCTAGTTACCAGCATCATTTGAGTGTGATTCAGCTCTAATCATGAGGATCTTCAAGTTACACCTAGTCACACTATATTGACCCTTGTCTTAGGCAATATGTGCACCAAACTTAATTAAACTTCTCATCCATCCCAAATCTGCTGCATTTTTGATGCTCTTTTGATAGAGGTTGTCACGGAAAGGGGGAGTAATCATAAAATTTTTTTTTTAAAGGTATTTTTACCTCCCTTATCACCTCCCACCGTGTATTCATTCTTTTTTGTAATCATTTTTTGGAATGAATGTAGTGTCAGTCCATGCACAGTCAGTGAGTTTGTGTGTATGCTTATTATGTACTTCTAGCATTTATATTAAATTTATTTATCTACTTTAAGATTAGCTAGTTATGCTAGGCGTAGATAGATAATAAGTCTTTGTATTCTTTATTGAAACTTTTAGATAGGGATTATATTTTGTTATTAGGAGTTCTTGCACCCTAGGATGTAATGTGCCCATACAACAATAGAAATTTATACTTAGGAAGCCTGATTGCACGCTTTTGCCATGCGGGTTTTCTAGAAGCCCATAGAAGCATAAGAAAAATCACCTTTACATAAAAGGACTGCGTCGCCAATTTAAGTTCAGTGTGCATGTTTCATCTGAGCTGCAGTGAGGTGTGGAAGTGTATATTTATTTTCTACATTGAGCTCCAGACATCTTTCTAACCAGTTTCATAATAATGTGGAGAAGAAAGACTTTTTTCCCGAATATTCACCGTGTATTGTGCGGAAATGGTGTTCATTTTGTTGACCACAATTCTTTTTGACCACTTCATAATCTTGTCATTACTATACAGCGGGTCTGAGTCTCGTCAGTAGTGACTCATCAATATCTCAACAATATTGAGGGAGGAAGACTAAGTGGAGAGGAGGTATTCGGTGCCACTCATCCTACGGTCATCACCATACAAGACTTCATTTTTCAGCAAGAGGTGGTTTCCTGCTTTTTTCAACTAGGGACAGAACAGCAAGTTTTCACTTGTGTAAGCAGGTGTGCACATCCCACTCTACAGTATTCATTAACTTTGTGCTTATGCCAATGTGTTGGCAAGTGAGTTCAACATCTTCATTTTCTGAAGACATTACCTGCATCATCACAACGATTTCTGCAGAATTAGTAGGAAATTAATCTTAGGGGCGCATTACTCTAGGTAGTTAGGTTATTTATAGCTTTTTTAAAAATCTTGTTATTTGTTCAGAACTTGTATATTGTTCTGAACTTTTGATATAAACGTTTATCGTTGAGACTTTGTTTAACATAACTACATCATGATATTTTTGCTGTTGTCACTGCTATCATAATTAACGTTTCAAATTTGCATTGGATTTTCACCCTGGAACTTTTGATATAAACATTTATCATTAGCATAACTATTGTGATAATTTTTGAAGGTGTCACTGCCATTATAATTAACATTTAACATTTGTATTGGGTTTTCATCCAGATATTTGTGCCACTATAATTTTATTGGCATTTGATTGTCGCGGTTATCACCGCTGTTTACATTGCTGATTTTTATTACTTTTTTTTGTTTATTCATCATTTCATTGCTTTGGTTCCCCACCCCATGAATGCTATGTGTGGATGCTTCTGGGTGGATGACTAACAGCCCTGTGAAAGTGCGCCCACATTATTAGAATAAATCTTGTTAACTCTTTATCAAGAGTTTGGATTTCTTTACTGCGAGAAAGTATGGTATGTTAGTGCGGTTGTTCTTCTGTTCATCCCATTCATCCCTCATACTCACATTCATACTCGCTTGCTCACACTCATAGCCGATCTTCACATTTTACTCCCGCGTGACAGAATAAATCACTTTTTTTAAAAAAACAAAACAAAAAAAACCCCATCATGGTGTTTGTCACAGTCTGATAAAAATGTCCGACTTGGTGACCTACTTGTTTGTTTACTTCAAATATTGAGATTTGAAAACCCTTTGTTCAAGCTCTCTCCTATCGAGATGCTTCCAGAACAGGTCAAGACGTTATGTAACTTTAGGCCCATTGTCTAGGCTCTAGAACCAACTACATACCATGCGATCAGTCACGTGATATGCTTTATGCTTTCCTATAAATATCAGTAACCGCTTCCGTCTCTTCACTGCGAGAAACAATTAGCTACACGTCACCACGTTAAGCTACTCGGGTCATGCGACAGCCGACGAGATAGATGAGAATCATACACTTCGACTTCTCATAAGGTACCATCTTTTATCTGATTGTATTCTGTATATCTTGACTATGTATGTATTTGTGCTATGTATTATATTATTTCCATATATGCTTGAGCACGGTTCAGAGAAATGACTGAAAACCTATAAGTTATGGAATATAAATTTATTGTAACTCTTTTCCATTGTAACTTTAATTTATATTGCTTTTAATTCACTAGAGCCAGAATGCCTGTGCTCGATATGAATTTCTCATGTAATTCAATTATTGCGTGTAATTTTAATTGTAAATTGTGAAGCGCTTTGCTGTTTGAATTATCCCTTTGTATGAACATTAAATTAACGTTGTAACTATTTTTATGATTCATACGTCATGCTGTTAAATGAAACATGCGTGAGAAGATTACATTTTTTCTAAATCTAAATTGTAAACGACGCGAGGTCGAATTTCTAATTCAGAGCATTTAAACTGGAACGTGCTTGAGTAGGGAACGTGTTAACAGAAACTATATTAGGACACGTTTACTTTCTTCAGGTCGGTTCTGTCTTTGGGCTTGGTTTTGCTTTACCTTGCCTTGCTTGTTGTCCGCATCTTTGAATTGGACAAGTTGTCTTTGTCTTCAACTGAAGACCGGTATGAACTGGTTGAGCTCTAAGTGTGAGTTCTATTATTCCGAGAGTCCACGCCACTGAAAACTCAAGTTCACTAGCGACATAAAAGGGACACCTTTTCCTGTATGCCACGTGCATCGCTGCTAGAGTGACTCCGTGAGATAGACCGGCGGACTGGATAAAAGAGACCAGGCGAATACAGACATTACAGCTGAGTATTCCTCAGTCGAATTCAATAATCACTGGGAAACAATTGGCTATCTCTTCGCTTAAGAACGATAAAGCACGTACGTGCAAAGAATTGAGAAATAGACTATTCGCGCTCGTATTTGATTATTGTTAAATTGTTAAAACTTTATTAAATCTTATTTTCATTGTTAAACCTCTTAGTAGTTAATTTTTATGCATAATAGACCTATAGATTCTTCTTAGATTCAATGGGGGCGGATGAGCTGAATGATAATAACGAATGCATATTAATTTAGAGGAACTTAACGATTTCAATCTAGCTAACGTTCGCAATTTATCAGTTTGTAAATTTGTCGTCTGCACTACAAGACACACTTTTAAATTAGTCAAATGATAAGTTGAGCAACCAGTCTGCATAGGATATGAGAGAAGGAATTAAATTATCTTTAAGGTCCTTAATTATTCTAAGCAGGGTCTATAAATAAATACTGGAAACGTAACAGTGTTTGCGTGTGAGAGTTGGTTTATTTTTTATATCTTGCCACTCGGTGTGTCGTCAGCATCATGGCTAACCCCCATCCAGGAGGGAGGACGTGGCATATTATATTAATGACTATGTAACACAGTTCAAACTAAACCAAAGATCCCAGCTTGCTTTCTCCATTACATGCAAAAAGTTAAAAGAATCAACAATCTGGACGTTTATATAGATTAGATATGTACACATTAGTTTATTTTCTTAAAATAAATTATATCTAGCTCACTACTGGCAAGGCAATACCTACAATTTACCATGTTTGGAAGTCAATGATAATTATCTTTGCCACAAAGATTTATATATTACACTTATACAGTAAATTATTTCTTTTCATTATTTTTGCACATACATTTAGAGTGTATGTGTGAGAGAGAGGGAGGGAGAAAATAAACAGAATTTTAAAAAGCAGACTAAAGTACATTGCTAACTTATTTCTTGTTGCTGTCATTGTGTCAATTACTCATGAAAGACTTTTAATTTCCTGCTGCTGTCGATTAGTATTGACGATGTAAGTACTATTCAGCATTACGCAATGTCATAAAATATTTTACATGTAGTTTCAATCAATGTTATACCAGAAGATGGAATAATATTTTTTCCTAAGTTTCAGTCAAAATCATATTGTTGTAATGTTAGATATGAAGTAAAGCTTAAATAACCTGTATACTACCTGTATAACCTGTATACTACCCTACCAGTTTAAAAAAAATTAAAATAATTGCCCAACAAAACTGTTCAATTATGAGGTTCACGGTAACTTCCCTTGATTTCTGGTTAATTTAAGGCCATATTACTACTATATGCAAAGAACAAATAAAATATATTTTCATGCTACAGCCTTCAAAGTTGGTATACACAGTGTCTTCAATCATTATATCTGGAATATAATTTCTGATAGTAACTGGCGAATCTAAAAAAAAAAAAAAGATTCAACATTCGTCTTTGAGAGTGGTCTCTCCATCTCTTCAAGTTTCTGGTACCTTTGAGCTTCTGGCCACAGGAAACCTTGGCCCACTGTGTGTCCCAAATATTCGAGTTTAAAGTACCCCCAAAAGACATTTGGTTGGTCGAGCAATAAGATTACACTCTCTCAATTGGAATAACTTCCATTAAAAATCAGATGTGTTCCTCTAGAGTCTGGGTAGCTACTAACACATCCATGAAATGACAGATTCCTCTTACATAGGTTTGATGAGCAGTTTCATCATCTTGGTGAACACTGCTGGGGCTGAGGATTCCAAATTGCACAACTGCCATTGATGTTGGCCATCAGGTGTGCTTAACTCTAACTTTGGCTTGTCTGCTTCACAGAATGGAATTTGCATGAAACATTTTACAAGATCAAGTTTGGAAAAATATGTAGCTCCACTGGGTTGAGCAAACATGCTCTGTTCAGGCATCGGCTTGGCTAGAAAAATTACTGACTTATTGTTTGTAGTCCATGCAAAATCAGTGCATGATGTCCTTTTCTAGACTAGGAGATCTATACAGGACTACCCTTTAAATCATACCTAAGGCTAGTATAGAGTCGATTTCCTGCGTAACAGCATCTCATTTAGCATAAGGTAAAACGTGATTTTGTGCAGATCAGATTATGATCCTGTAGTGTGACCATAAATTCGCACAGACTAGTTTTTCCATGTTTATTGGTAAAAATGGGGTGATTTTTTATCACGCCCCATAACTGTTTGAATCTGAGAGTTTGGGATTTAAAATAACGTCATTAACAGTTTCAACGTCTGTTAAACCTGGGATGATACAGGTTTGGCATCAGGAAAAGAGGTAGCATCATCTTTATAACAATAGTAGCCCCATGCTATCCAGGCGTTCTTTATATATTTTCATTCGATTAGCATGAAATATTTTCGCATTAGATCTGATCTGGAATTCTGAAATTACTCCCACTGAGTATTTCAATGACATCATAGTTTCCTTGCCACGATACTTTCAACTTGTTATGGTGAAGAGGTAACAGCAACAACATCCGCATACCGACTTCAATGTTAGATGCTTTCATCTTGCTATTGTACAGGTGTGCTTGTCTGGCCTTACTTTCTCATACATTTTTGGCTGCTATTTGACATGAAGTGTCCATACAGATAGCATGTTCAATCATATGTTGGTATGTATTTTTCATGGATTCCATTAGTGCATTCTGCCCAATATTCTCGTAATAGAGACATGAGTCACTTAATGGTTCCACTGTACAAGAGGTAAATTGGTAAAAGAGTTTTGAGTCTTGTGGTACTTTACACAATGCGTACAAGAGCACTGGTGAATACATATCCCAATCAATGGTTTTTCTAAGCAGCTTTCTCACTGGCTTGGTAAGGGTAGCATTAAGATTCTCTACTAAACCATTACACATAGGATGGTAAGGAGTGGTTCTGTGCTTCTTTACTCTTAGAAGTTGGTTAATCTCTTTCATTAACTCACTAGTAAATTGAGTGCCCCTGTCCTTCAAGATTTCTTCTGGAAATCCTACAGTGAGCAAATGGTAAACAATGCATTTGCTATGGACATTGTACTAATCTAAGAGTGACTGCTTCATGTTATCGCATAGTATAATCAATGATGGTGAGAATCCATCCATGACCTCAACCCGATGAGGGCACGAATTCTTCAGTGGGATCAATGGTTGCACACCTAAAAGGAATATCAATCATTTGGGGTTTCACCTAATGGAACTGGGTATTCAACTTTCTATTCACTTGCTGGCAGATATAACTCAAATGACAGTACCAAGCAATGTTCTCCATCATACCTAACCAATAAAACTCAGTCTCCATATGTGCTAAAGTTTTGCAGTATGCTTGCTTGATATGCTCATGACTCTCACCAACTCCCATTGGTCCCTTCCTGTTTACAATTAATAAGGGGACCATCCTTCCAGCAAAACTCAATAGCTTTTTTTTGAAGATTTAGACATGTACAATCCCAGAGCTTGGTCTTATGATATTTCTCTAGAGAATCATCTGCCAATTGTGCCATTCTGAACAGGGCTCTTTCCCCCCCCTCATAGTTAGCTACTGTCTGTCAGTCAGGAACAACCATCTGCCCTGCCACGACTGAGTCTGGTGCAACTTCCTGGTGACATGCCCCACTGACTAACAGTTTAGCCCAAGTTGTCATTGCATTACCTTCGCACATGTTACTGGTTCAAATCATATATACCCTCACGCATTCTTTGCTGCTGCTTCTTGCACAGCCATCTGCCTAAGTGTGGGTACACAAGTTATCAAGAGAATCAGGAGTATCCTCACCTTTGAGAACATATTTGCAACCCATGATCACATTCTCAACACAATTTTCTAGACATGCTGCCTGAATGTGTCTGCAAACATACTTGCTGTCTGTCTACCATCACAATGGGTACCCTATTCTGTACACCACTGGTTGGAGTAATGGTTTTAAACTTGCCAATAATTATAATCATTCTCTTTAACTAGTTTTGGAAGGACCACCAATCCTTCTCCTCAACCAGTGTCACAGAGGATTGGAACATGGTGTCCATTTATGTTCTTGTCAAAACAAGGTGCACTACTAGGTTCTATCACATTAATGCTACCTGGGCAGTACTGTCTGATATAGCTCTGGTTTGCCAAATTCAAAACACACCACTGGTTCATTCTTAACACCTTTGTCTGGGTGGCTACTCATGTTCGATTTTTTCCTATGGGATTGAGGAGTGGGTACCCTACCTTTCATCTTACTAAATAGAGGATATGCAAGAGTGGATCCCATGTTAGGTTATTTTTCTGGCTAGTTGTTTAGGCATCATTTGTTCATTAACATCTCTGAATGGTTCGAAGTTATACCTAGCTGTCTTGTGAACACATGCCCCATATTTTTATTTGTATATGTCAGCTGCTTAGTCTTTTGTCCTTAATGTATGCTAAAAGTTCTGGTTGACATGACTGTAATTTATCAATCACAAAGTGATCCCTAACATATATTTTCCACTGTAAATTTTCACATCATCAAGCTCTAATCACTTCGTCAAAAAGAGCTACAATTTACTGGATAACTGTAAAAATGTGTTGTTGATCTCATTTGTCTTGTTCATCACCTTAAAGTACTAACAGTTTGGCTTTAAAAGTCTTGTATGTAGCTTGTTCTTCCAGAAGTCTGTTAAAGACCGTACTGTCTTGACACGTCATATCTGCCACTATATGGTTAAGCCTTGAATTTTCTGGTAGGCCTAATCTTATGGCACACTGTTCAAAGCTTCGCATATTATCCTTGATATTTTCTTCTTTCCTATTGAAGGAACGAAATTGGAATTTTATATTTGCTTCCTGAACCTTAACTGCTCTCTCATTTATCTGTAACTGATTTAAACCAAGCTCTCTGATTCTTTGATTATCAGCTTATAATTGGGCAAATGCTACCTCTCATTTAAGGTCACATTCAATCTTTTATCACTTTGCTTTCTTTCATTTGTCTTTATTCTTTTTTCAATCTGTTATCTTTCTTTCTTATCCACATATCTTATAATATGCTCTATTGCCTCACATTCTGAAAGACCCAAATTGCTGGTGTCCTCCTTCCCCATCTGTATCCATCTCCATTTTTTCTTCCCTAAAATCTTCTATTTTTAATTGGTAAAAATAACTCTACCATGGTCACATGAAACCATCTGACTGTGGAGCTGATTGGCAAAATATATTCACACACATAATCAAGAACTGATAAACTTTAAATCTAGTTACTTAAAATGTGCAATCACTATAAAGAGTAGAATTTCTACACATCAGTATAAAAATTATGGTAATACAGGTATCCATACAATATAAATCAATGATGTAAGACAAAAGGTTAATCAAGAAAATTTCACCCCCCCAAAAAAAAAAAAGGATAGACCAAGCAAGATCAGTTCTAGATAGTGTTATAAAATAATGAGTGAGATAAGGCTGCTTTCTAAATGTCTAGATTGCTAGTCTACTATATCTTCTCTAGCTTTGTGTTTAGTTTAGTGTTCCTGGTTTAGGTTCCTAAGCTTAACAAAATTTTCAACAATTGTTTTCCACATTTACTAATTTCAATACTGTGACAATTAGTTTAACAATTTTGAAAAAAAAACTGAGCTCATCCATGTACCGAGCCTCCACTTTATGTGACACTTCTCTGGGCATCCATCACTCATTATGATTATTATTTTTTAATTAACACATTACTATTTACAAGTGATTGAGAATCTTAATTCATAGTTAATAATTCTCCCACAAGACCAACACGTCTCTCAATGGATTATAAGGGTGTCATAAAACTCTACTCTTTACACAATAATAAGATAGACGTTTTACTGTTGCATAATGTTTCTGCAGGTGGAAACTTTTTACTAAAGTAGTAATGAAAATCCATCTTTTATTTCTATTTAATGAGCCCATCCACCCACTATTACTCAAGCATAAGGTTTTAATATATGTGCAAGAAGGTTAATAAATTAACAATAATCAACAATCAAATATACAACATGAATATAATCAAATGTTATTTACATCACTTCACAGCAATATTTATCCTAGCGTAGACATCAGCAGTCAAATTACCACACACACATACACATATATAATCAAGTTCACACATATGGTTTCATCATAGAAACGAGAGTGGAGTTTTAGAGAGTGATGATTATAGTCCATGTACATAACCTTTTCAATGATGGCAGGTGTCACTAGCAGGTGTTCACAATCACGCAGTTTGCAACAAATCACTTTCTTATTAGATGGCAGTCCGACATAACCCTTCTAGGCACATTTCACAACAGAATTTGCAATGCACTCACAAAGCACTATGGGAGAGAACCATCCAGAACTTGTGATACACTGTCAAAGCATATCACGAGGAAATTTCCAGAAACGTCAGGTGCTCTACTCGAGCACAACATGAGGAATGTTAAAAAAATCTTCATGAATTCTCAACATCAAACTCAACTCACATTTTCCGTTGTATTGGCTCTTGAACAGAATTCACAGGAATCAGCTTACAGCAACACTTTTACTGATAAGTTCAACGACAATGCTGGATAAACCTCAATGTGATCCGGTAGAATACAGTAGTCACTGCAGTCTGAAGCAGATACAAGGTCACAAAAAATGTTCTGAACAAGGCATGTTCTGTTCACGAGCTAATGACCGCCTTTTGTGACCGGACTTGTGTTACGTCAAAATCAAAGTGATTAGAATATAGAACTTTCTTCAAAAAAATAACTTTCACTCCATCCCTATTGAATGAAATTGTTTTGAGACTATTAGTCAGAAAAACTAATCATCCTCTTGGAAATGGTTTGGAGGACATCAGCAATCTCTAGCATATTCTTTATCTGAGTTGCTATTTTAACTCTGGTATTTACAAAAATATCATCATGCACAGTACCTGAAGATCAAGTCACGCTGACATTTAACAAAGTATATAATAATTAAGTTTAGAAATAGGGACAGGCAAATTTACGCTGCCTTGAGGGAAATAATCATAATAAAATTACCAACACTCGGATAAGCAAAACCAAGTTGAAGGACTGGAAGGAGAAAATCAACTTAGCCAACACATTATTCTAGCTACGGGCCAGGCCTTACTGCTACATGACCTCCAAAATCACCTCTGAACATCAGGAAAATGCATATCGACAACCAAAAATAAAGAAACAAACACCATCTGGAAACCACCCCAACAAAGAAAGTTAACTCTACACAGACTCTTAGAGCAGGAAAGAAACAAGCTTTTTCACAAACTGATTTCAGTTATGGAAGAAAAAATGCTAGACACCACCTACCACTATGGTAGAAAATACAAAGAACAACCAAAACGAAAAAAGAGGAAAGATCAGAAAATTGCTAACGCAGAGAGAGAAAAATAGGGACAAAAGAAAAAATCGTACAAACTGACCAAGACTGAAATAAGAAGGCAGACATACCAACTGAAATTGAAGCTGCCCTTAACACAAGGGTGCTTGAGGCCCTCCACACACATACACTCCTCATAAAAAAATGGCGATCCTGTCATCTGTCTAATTCTTGACGTTCCAATATGACGTAAAATGTAAGAGAAAATTACATCATGAGCGCATACCCAGACTAATGACGCATCCTCCTAATCCACGTAAACACTGCATGTGCATAAAAAAAAAAAAAAACCAAACCTATAAGCGACCTAATAAAGTTTGATGGGCTGCTCCCCTTTTTCCGTGACAACGACAATATGTAGAGTTAATAATTTTAACTGCCAAAAATACAATTAAAATAAACAAACAAAGCTAACAGCGTTTGATAAGTATATGGTTACCTTGAACTTTTAATTGTATAATAAATGCATAACTTTTACTGAAAAAAAAATAATCTTCCCTAAATTATCGGAAGCAATCTTCCCTTCGCGTCATCAGATAAGTTTATGTTCACAGGTTTTTTTTCTTCTTCTTAATTCCTGCATTTGAGTGATCAAAGTTCAAGTGCTCGGAGAGTGTCCGACAAGTTTATTGTTCACAGTTTGTCTTCCTGCATTAAACCATGGAAAGGTGGAGAGGACGCGTCGCTTTAGTTACTGGTGCGTCCGCTGGCATCGGAGCTGACATCGCAAAAAATCTTGTGAAACGTGGCTTGAAAGTTGTTGGCTGCTCCCGAAACATTGAACGTATTAAGGTGGGCGTGTTTTCCTCTACACCCCACTGATTAGAGTTAACGTTTGTTTCTTTGTTTTTTTATGCTGATACAATCTGAACATTCCTAAATCCAGCTGGATAGTTCTTGTAGTCGACACTATAGTATTAAAAACATTACATAAAAATCTACTGCCGCGAAATCTTTAGTTATTACTATGTACCAAGTAACATGCATTTCTTTTCAAATTCATTACTCTGTAACTAGTATTAAGTTACTTCCTTAAACTTACTGACTTATTGAAGCAGGCTTGCTCTCAAGTTGAACTTAGATAACACACAATAAGAGACTTTCCTTTGAGTTTTGAACAAGACACACACAACAATCTGCTCAGGAAATGAAAATTACGCCAGAGTAGCCATTGTATTTTGTAGTGTGTGAGGTGGTGGCTGTTACTGTTGCAAACAACCACACACATCTAAAGCAAGTTAATTACACTAAATCTATGAAATACAAGCATATTGACTGCACATATTCAATTTAGTTTGCTAAGGCTAGTGCATTGTTATTACATATATACTAGTTATTAACAATATCAGGCAAACTTGGCCACAATGATTTATTTAAATTTTTTATTATTGTCAATAGGTAAAGGTAACTAAAGTGATTTTATTTAAATAGGTAATTAATAAGGTAAAGAAATTTTATTTAATAATTAATGTTATCATGTAAAAGTAACTAAAGTGATTTGTTTAGTAATTAATGTTATCAGGTAAAGGGTAACTAAAGTAATTTTATTTAGTAATTAATGTTATCAGGTAAAAGATAACTAAAGTAAATTTATATAGTAATTAATGTTATCAGGTAAAAGTAACTAAAGTGATTTATTTAGTAATTTATGTTATCAGGTAAAAAGGTAACTAAAGTGATTTTATTTAAATTCATAATTAATGGTATCAGGTAAAATGACTAAAGTGATTTTATCCAGTATTAATGTTATCAGGTTAAAATGATTTATTTAAATTAATTATTTATACTGGTTATTATGAGGTAAATAATAGGAATCAGCTTTAATGATGTTTCAATTACTTAAGAATTAGCTGTTAAAATTATCAAGTAAAGGTGACTAAAATGTTTTATTTAAATGAATTATTGTTATCAGGCAAAATTGAATACATTGATTTATTTAAATTAGTTATTAATGTTATCAGATAAAGATGATTATAATGATTTATTTTAAAGTAACTTTGTTTCTCATTTCAAAAGAAACAAATTATCAAAAGAAATTTTTAATTAAATGTTTGTACAGTTATCAAGAGCTAAGGTTCTTACTAAATTTAAATGAAAATGTTAATATACATGTAAAATAAAATTTTAATATTTTATCATAAGTAACAAGGAAGTTTTCAGTTTTTCAAACATAAAATATTACATCCAACAAGCATTTCTACTCTTAGATATTTTGCTGTTTGTAATCAATGTTCCAAATAATATTTTTCATGTGTGCATAGAACTGGCTGTTGTTTGAGCTTACTACCAAAACTTGTGTACAGAATTTTGAAACTGCCATGTGACATTTTCTAATGAGCTGCACATCTTAGAAGGAACTTTGCTTGTAATATATTGTAATGATTGATTCTATTGTTTACAAACAGGCACTTAGTGAGGAGCTTAGAGACCAGGCTGGATCTCTGACGGCCATTGCCTGTGACGTGTCCCAGGAAGACCAAGTTTTAGCAATGTTTGATCAAATCCGAAATGATCCCAAACTTGGCCGAATAGATATCTGCATCAACAATGCTGGCTTGGCTCATGAGGCTCCTCTTCTGACTGGAGAGACAAGTCAGTGGAAACATATGTTTGAGGTATACATAACCTGCATGAAAGCTGCATTTCATTGCAACATATTGAGAGGAGAATGTGATAGTATGCACTGGTATCTTGCCTTAGTCACTCCATTGCACTTCAGACATGAACCAAGGCCACAGGTTGTGTTATTGCTCATTCACCAGACTAATACTTAGTGATAGACTGACAAAAGATAATATATGGCTTGTCCCCAACACAAATCATGCTTATTAATGTTTGAATAGATATAGACAGTAAAAAAGAATAGAGTCTGATGACTGATTGAGTGACTTTAATCTATACTTAGTGTTTGCTCCCTGGTTATACTTTTCAGGAAAAAAACAGCTTTTTCTTGTATTACCTGAATGTCCTGGTTAACTGATTATATACCTCTATGACCATAGTAGATGTGCAAAGTATCTGCTTGAGTATGTATAAGTAAAGAATACACTACACTCCGTTGATGTATAGTGGCAAGGTATGCTGACTACATTGAGCAATTTCTGGTACAAAGAAGTTACTGGAAATTGCTACAATTGTTGTTCTGCTTGAGGAGTGAAGGAGTGCCCAGATAGCCTTGAGAGAATAGCAGCGAATCAGTGTTCTACAATGTGAGGAGGGAATCATGTGGAATTGATAGTAAAAAAATTAACAATAAATTTGTGGCTTTGTTACAAAAAAAGCACACGAAAGACTACTGAGATAGTGCCTAAATCAGGTTAAGTACAAACTATAATTATCGCTTATCTCTAATAATTCCAGTTCTGTTCTCTTCTAAGAACTATTTTGATTTGTATTTACACTAAATTGTTGAATTGTGTTTTAGGATATAAGACTGTATAGATATTAAAATTATTTGAATGTGGTTTCATGGAAATATTGATGACAAATAATCTTTTTCTTTGTATTTGTTATATGCATATTCTCCAAGTGAGTGAGACGAGTGGTGTCAGCTGGAGCATTATTAATAACATAAATTAAGATTATCATCAAATATTGTTAAATTTAACAACCTTACACATATTGACAACCTTATTTTGGAGAAGAAAGTGTGTAGATGGGGGCTCACTAAATATATTTTAAAGATTGATTTGTCTTTTCCTTTAGTAAGAAGTTTTCCACCTATAGAAATTTTGTGTGATGGTAATGTTTGTCTTTAATGTTGTGGTGCTGTGGAAGAGAGAAAACGCTTATAGCACCGGCATATCCGCCAAGTGAGAGAGACGAATGGTGTCAGCTGGAGAATTATTAATTACATAAATTAAGATTCTCATCAATTGTAATTAGTTTTAGACGATTAATTAATAATGATCATAACCATTAACTAAGTGGCATTGGCGTCACATATACCTTAAGGCCTGGAATCAAGAAAGGCTATAGCATCAAGCTATCCAAAAAGCAAGCTTGCCAGTAGTCCTTGAACTACAAAAATAGTAAAGCACAGCAGGTATAAATATATTGCTCTGGCCTTGCACTGCTTTGTAGGTTCATTAACATTGACTTTGTGCATATTACATTTTAGCAGTAGTAAATATTGTATTTTGGTGGGTTACATTATGCTATGTGGTTGGCTATTATTTTTGAACAATTAATGATTATGAACCAGGATGAAGCCATTTATTATTCAATTGATTTTCTTGACAACACAATAGTTCTCTGACTTCACACTATTAAATATTAATAAAGGTTGATGCAGCCATAGTACTGCTTAGAAAAGTGGATCCACCAAAACCTCCACTCTAGCTTTAAAAATCAAAGATGGGATACTACCATTTCAGATTTTCATGACACCCAGATATAAGCTGCCCACTCTCCCCCCCCCCACCCCAACACACTTTTTGGCATGTTACATTGTGGTTCTTTTGAGATGGGGTAAAAACCCAACATACTATAACAATTTTTTAAAGCAACACACTCTGAAAACTGACATTTGCATAAACAAAGCCATTGGTAAAAAGCTAGTTAATCATATAAGGATAGTTAAATATCATTACTTTAACAGATTATCTATAATTGACAAGATAAACATATATGAAATAAACATGAGTGTTTGGTAGATTGCTTGCTTATATCTGAGCAAAGTAATGATACAAGCAGTACTAATAGTGAGTACGTACTCTCTGAACTACACATTTGTAGTTTTTACCTTGGATGGCAGCTTCTAGAATAACTGATGTAGTCTTGTAGAGGGCATGGTCTTGAGAGCAAGATTGCCAGCTAAGGGAGGCAACAGACAGTGAAGTTTAATGTGAATGAAGGTTAGTAATGTGTACCACAATCACCCCTCTTGTACCCTGCACCTTAATGCATGCAGCTAGCCACATCAAATGAAGGATTACACTCCAGACGCACAGATGATTCACTCACAATCACGCATGCCTAGACATATTTAGACAATGGATGAATGAACAGAGAATTTAATGAACAAACTGGTGACTTTAAAAAGAAAGAAAAGGATTAATTGAGACACTCACACTGTACTAGAGGGTTAAATACAGCTGACGGAGTTGACACAATAGACATAATACTTTGCCTATATAAATACTTGTAATGCTGTGACTAATATTAAAGTCACTTAAAATGTTTCTTAGTTGTTGACTGAGAATAGGAATGAATGGCGTCAGTCTACATATTAGTCCATGCTCTCTAAAAGTATACTATTACAGAAGTAGTAATATGAGTCCTACCTGTTTATTCCAAGGTGATTTGCATGCCATAATCAAAAGCATTTTCATTTGGTTGTTTGTAGCCTGTGGGCCACTGTGTGCTTATCTGTCCTTCTAGTGTTCATTTCTATTTGTTGGAGCTATTTTCTATGTGTATTAAGCTCTGTGTGTTTAAACCTACAAATATCTAATACTAGAGACAGTCATTTGGTTCCACATTATCCTGAAAACACTGAAGAGTTGATAGGAGATCAGTATATAAATTACTACAGCTGTCATTTACAGCTAGTCTTAAAAGATGGTGACATAACTTGAGTCGTGAGTCATCCCTTATGTTTGCTTCATATTTTCATTCACAATTTAAAAAATGTCAAATATGCTCTTAAAAAGAACTGAAGCCAGCATATATGTTGCTTACATCACATCCAAGGTGAGTAGAATGGTGGTAATCCTAGCAGCACAGGTCTGGAACCAGTACCAGGCTTGGAACCAAAGTCATATAAACCAAACTGAGCTGTAGAAGCCACATTAAAACAGATACAAGCCCATTTTAATGCTTTGCTCTTTCAATCTGCAAGCTTTAGTCTAATTAACACTTCCACCAGCCAAGAGATAAAATGTCACTCAGAATGAGTTTATACTTTTAACTAGAGAGAAGGTAAAAGTTACAATGCAGTGATATAATTGTATTAAGCCATACATGCACATATCATCTTAGTACAATAACTTATAGTATAGTTAACACAATAGTCTGTCACAGCTTTTAGACTGAGATACAATCACAAAAGTACATGCCTATCATTAACACATCAAATAAATGGTGACAGAAGGAATAGTTTAAAAAAAACAGTCAGTGCATATTTTAATATGCACCTGAGATCAATTGGTTGACAGCATGTATACAATAGTTATGATACCTGGAAAAAGCATTATTACAGAAAGAAAATAGTTTAATATAAAACACTTATATTCATATCATATTATAACTTTGGTAGAGATTCAGATAATTTTTCCTTACCCATTTATGAAGTACAGTTTAACACAAAGGCTTTGAAAGTGTTACTACAGATGGCAGTGATTCTGTTTGATTTACACAATAGATCATGGTAGATAGCATAATAAAAATTTTAACAGCAAGTGGAAATGAAGGTAAGAACATACAAGAGCTGACTAGATTTCCTGCATATAATTAGGTTGATTTGCATTTTCCAAAACAAAAAGTATACAAGTGCGAAATATGATCAAGAACCAACTCTTTCTATTGTTTAAGACTTGTTTACTTAATATGAACACTGTATGCCCAAGTAGAACCTTCTAAATGTGTTCAGAGTTAACAGGAGAGAAAAGGAGTGTTACTCATTTCTTTCTGGTTCTTTGTACCATGATCAGTGATCAGACAGTGACTCTTTCCACTTGAGCTTGTGACTTAAAGAAATAATAAAAAGATGCTTTCAACTTAAATGAATGATAGACTTTTGGTTGCATTATATCCCTTTCTGCTATTGATTTGCTTGGTTCAGGATTTTGCATTAAAACTGTAAAAGCCCACAAACCTTCATCTTGAAGATGCAGGGTTTTGTTTATGTTTATAAAAATTGTTTTAAGAAGAGGTTTACAATTAGGCAACAATTGTTGCTACTGATGATATGCATTAGTGCAATGCACTGGTACATTTAAAAAATAATGTTGTCTTGTATACATTTCTTGAAAATAATGTAATGAATTTTGACATTTCTTAAGTGTACCATCACTTGTCTTTTTATAAAGAAATCACTCTGCATATATATATATACACAACGTTTTTTTATAGTGTATATATTGTTACAAATACTAGTATAGGTATTTAAATACAATTATTCTGAGATTCTTTATGAATTTCTTAATATTTTAATTTTTTCGTTTCCTTTTTCTTTCAGGTAAATGTAATTGGCCTTCTGATGTGCACAAGAGAAGCATTCAAACTAATGAAGGAGAAAGATATTGATGATGGCCATATAATTCTCATGAACAGGTAGATAACTTTATAGAACAAAATATGTTTAGTTAAAATGGCTCATCAACACATTGTCCTGATTTCCTAATGGTTACAATTCTAGAAATATTTAGAATGTGTATGTTAAAAAACAAAATAAACCCTTCTTCAATATAATGAATTTTTCTAACAGATGCAAACATTAATAGAATTCATTGCCTTGTTCAGTGTAAAGAACCTCAAGTTATATTGATTTAAAATCTTTCCTTCTAGCATATTCTTCATTCTTGTAATAAGGGTGAATGTAAGTATGTAGAGCAAATGCTTACTTACATAATTTAATCATTTGATAGAAGAAATAGCCATGACTCAATGTAGCTAAATTAAAGATTTCATCTTTGTGCATATGTGATTTGTTCCAAAGTCATAATGGTTCCTGTTGAGTGAGTACTAACTGGACCCATTGGACACTGTAATTATAATCAATAACTGTGGAAACAGTAAGTCAGGAGGTTTGGACACTTTAAAAATAGTTGACCAAATTCTTGACCGAATTCCTCTCAAAAGTGGAAATTAATTAAAATTAATTCATTTCATGATGTTTCACTTTTGTCTCCAGAGACAATCACACAGTTTACTTAAAAATCTAAATGCTAAGAAGAAGACTTTGTGACAGAACTCGCATAATAAAGTACAAGTGATTTACTTCTTTAATGTTTATATAAAAATATATTATAACATGTTGTTGTAGACTTGTACTTTTAATCACTGTTGAGAGATCTAATCTTTGCAATTGGTTTTCTTTAGGGATTAAAGTAGAACTATTATTTTATAATATATAACGTCTAGGTTATTATTAACCAGAGGCCTGGTTATTATTTTGGGAGTTAGTTCTATTGCCTTGTGCATATTTAGTTTATTCATTGAGTATCCTTTCATCACAATCATCACTTTCATTATAATTATCTTTGTTGCTTCTTCTTGGCAGTATGAGTGGCATTCGTCCAATTAAAATCAAAGGAGCTAATTGCTACATGGCTACAAAGTTTGCTGTTAATGCCATTCGAGAAGGAATACGTAATGAGCTGAAAGAATTAAACTCACATATCAGGATATCAGTATGTTTTTTGATCTTTTCCATTTTCAGAAGTGAATTTAGATTAGAATGCATGTGTTTTTATTAATATTAATTACCATCTGACTGATTTGTTGCAATTATGTGTAGACCTTTGATGATCAGCTGTTATGATACAGCTGTTATGATACTTTTGAATTCTACCACACTGATCAGTAAATATTGATTTTTGTGCCTGTTTGTCTGTATATCATGGTCATATTTAAGCTTTGTATCTTTATAAGTTAATAAATAATATGATTAGAAAATGATTAGCTATAAAAATAAGGAAAATGTATATTTCTGCTTTCCAGAAATATAGTTTGTTTTTAAATAATTTATATTTCTTTTTATTATTATTTTTTTTAAACCAATACTTTTATTTATAAGATCTGCATTTCTGTATGTGTATATTACTCTCAAAGTACATTGACCGAAGAATAATATTGGATAGTTTATATAATTATCATTTTCAAGTTTTGATCAGATCAAAAACTACAACAGATATTCATTTTTAAGCTTAAAACTAGTTTGAGATAACTTTCTTTGAATATAATTGTAATAATAATTATGAATTTTAAAAATTATTAAAATATAAAATTCTTAAATTAAAAATTCGTTTTATATAACTATTTCTATACCTCATACAAAGACGGATGGAGATAATGTACTACAAAAAATGTATTTATGAAATATTTATTACAAGTAGTATTTGTATTTCCAAATGAAATGGATATATTTTTAAAGTATATTAATATCAATTGTATGTAAAGGGCAATTTCTGAACCCAAAGATCTGAATAATTAGTTTATTGCCAGAGATGAGGTGTAAACTTTACATTTTTGGTACAGTTATACATTGCCTTAAATTTTTTTTCATCAACAAAAAATAATAATGTTAACATGACTAACATCAATAAGTTATAGTCTCACCACATAACAAAAAATGTTACTGAAGAGTACTGACAGACTAAGGCAACAATTAGCAGGTTTGGGAGTTCTGATTAATGTGGTATAGATTATTTTAGTAGAACTATGTAAATTTAACATTCTCTTACAGGTCATTGGTATTTAATCACAATCTGTTGTGTTACTTTAGTAAAATGATAATTGTTCCTTATAATTATATTTGTTTGTGATTATTTTGGTAATCATGAACAACTTGAGATTCATCTTTTAATTGTTAATTTTTTATATTTTTTTCCTTGGTAATTTCAGCAAATATGTCCAGGTCTTGTAGAAACAGAATTTGCAGAACGTTTTACAGACAAAGAGCGGGCAAAAGCTGTATTTTCACGAATACAGGTATTATAAGTTTTTTCTTCAATGAGCGGATATGTGTATGAGAAAATTTATACAAATCAGAAAAATGTATATTTCTGCTTTCCAGAATTGTAGTTTGTATCTTTCAAGAATTTATATTTCTTTCATCATTATTTTTAAATACTCTTATTTCTAAGATCTGCATTACTATATGTATATATTAATCTGAAATAAAAAATAACCAGAAGAATAACTTGAATAGTGTATTAAATTTATCTAACTGTGTATCATCATTTTCAAGTTTTGATCAGAACAAAAATTTCAACAGTTATTCATTCCTAAGCTTAAAACTTAAAACTAGTTTGAGATCAGTTTTTTTGATATGTGTAATAATAATTAGGAATGTTAAAAATTATTAAAATATAAATTTTAAAATTAAAATGTGGTTTCTATAACCTATTTATACATCTCATACACAGTGGGCAGATGGGGATAATGTACTAATAAATGTACTTCATAAAATATTTATTACAAGTATTATTTATATGATGTAAATTAAATATATATTTACTTTGAAGTATAATAATAATAATTTTATGTACAGGGCAAATTCTGAACCCAAAGATCTGAATAATTAGTGTGTCGCCAGAGACAATCTGTTAACTTTACTATAGTATGAGGTGTAAAATTTTGGGTTTAGTTATACATTATTGTAAGTTTTTTTTTATTGACAAAAAAATAATAATGCTAAAGTGATCAACCACAATACACAAGCTATAGTCTCACCACAGATAACAAAATGTTACTGAAAAAGGACACAGTAAGGTTTAGGGATTACTAAGTTAATGGAAGTTCTGGTTAATGTAGTTTAGATATTTTAGTAGAACTGTGCAAATTTAACATTCTCTCACTGTTCATTGCCATCTAATCACAAGCTGTTGTATTACTTTAGTAAAATGATTATTGTCCCTTTTTGACATATGTAATTATATTTGTTTGTGATTGTTTTGTTAATTATTAACGACTTAAGGTTAATGTTTTAATTGTTCATTTTTGCTCTGTTTTTCCTTGATAATTTCAGCATTTATATCCAGCTTTTCTAGAAACAGAATTTCTGAGCATTTTACAGACCTGAAGTTTCTTCTTCAATGAGAGGATTTGTGTATGAGAAAATTTATTGATTAATTAAGCAAGGAATTGTGTTTATTTAAAAATAGCACCATTTTATAAAAGTGTGTGGTAGTGGAGTAACAAGTGTGTATGTGCATGCTGCTATCAAGTTTATTCCTTAACAGTAAACTTGACATGAATCTTGACAAGAGTGAACTCTTGTGTAGAATTTATTCTAAGACAAAGTTCAAAAAGATTGTTTCTTTTAAATATATATATATATTGTTTTCATAGTCGCATTATAATATTAACTAGATTATTTGCCTATCATATCATATGATGGTTATAAAATTAAAATGAATGCATTGCTAGGAACCTAAATGAATTTGTTTATTGTAAGGCTTGTGATTGATAACTCAAGCATCATTTAGCAAATGATCTTAATCTTTGGGGTTTTTTTTTATGAGTTTGTCTCTGTTTCGTGAATGTGACATAAAGCTGGCCATTTGAAAACTTCCTTCCTCCCACCCTCCCTTCCAAACTTCCTTCCTTAACTTCCTAATTTCCTTCCTTCTTTCCAAAATTCCTTCCTTCCAAACTTCCTTTGTTCCTTCCAAACTTCCTTTCGTTATTTCTTTCCTCCCTTCCTTCCCTCCCTCTATTCCCAACATAAAACTGGCCATGTGGGTAAAACCTCTCACATGCTTGATTATAATTCAAGCAAATGACCTTGTCCTTTGTTTTATTTTTATGAGTACTTTGAAGCAACACTGCAACATAAAGCTGGAGATGTGAAAAAAATCATTCCATGTGCTAGAAGGTCAAGGACACTTTAATGTCACTCCCAAAAAATCCCACTGGGACTTGCTCAAGGGTAAAGCTGGCCATGTGGGAATAAAAACCCTACTTGATCGAAGGAATATGTTATACACCAAACATAGCTGGAAAACTGTATATAGTTAGAAAACATTTTTGAATTGGAAACAATTTTGAAATGGTTATTTCAAAGAAACACTGTTTAAATTATTGCTTCTTGAAATTGTTATTTCAAAGAAATACTTAATTCTTTGATTGCCATTGAGACAGTTAATAACAACTCACAACTAAAACATTTTACATTTTATAATTGTTTGTATTTAATTTTCACTACTCCGACAATAATTCATATAAAACAAGACACTGTCTATTATTAGTTTAAGGGTATAGATTATGTATTTTATTAACTGTTATAATTGATTTTGTATTATTAACTATATAGTGCTTTGAATTTCATGTTGCAGTATTTACACTTCATCCTTTAGTGAATCATATAAGAAAAGATTCTGTCTTTGAAATTTAGCAAGTGATTTAAAATAATAAAAGCAAAATAAATCAAGTTTTTGTAATTTATTAGTTAAAGGGTATATTTTTATTTTTTAATGATTAAAAGTGATGTTTTTTGCTGATTAAGAACATTCATCAGTTCACCCTAATTACTGTTAATATTAAAGTCAAACTTCACAGAAAGTCATATTTTGATAGAACAAACAAATATTTGAATAGAGATAATTTATTTTGAAAAATCACTTTATTTGCGACGAAGTTATCAAAATCATCATCACTATATTATATGTATAAACAATATAAAATGAATTTTTTCAATGAATTATCTTTAAAATATTTTTATTTCAGTAATTTCAACCGGTAAGCCAATCACTTCCACCTACACATCCGTTTTATTACTGAATTAGTAAGGATGGACAGTGTGTGCTGTCTTTTTACTGTGTATATTGTATTGGAATCAAAAGCTGAGGACTTCATGATGTTTACCTCAAATATCTTAAGATTCTTTACTAATAAAGCTGTGATAAAATATTGCAGTAACAACTTGTGACCACCTCCAACATCAGTGATGAGATTGATAGCAATTTAATCATAATGACCATTTGTACTCTACAGGCACATATTCACATTGGAAAATGGGGAATATATGTTAATGTGTTTGCTATCACAAGAAGTGATACTGTTATGACATACTTTTTCCAAGTTGAACTTGTATAAAGTAGAGAAGATAGTTACATTTTGTGTAATATGTATAGCAGGCATCAAAGTGTATTTCAGATATATTTATAGATGGTACTGCTGTGAAGTGAGTCTGCACCACCTCCACCCTTCAATCTTTACATATGGTTCTCATATAGTAATCATATGAAAGGGGCTGTTTAAAAAAAACTTTGAATGCTATGGTAAACAGTTTTTCATTGTTTAATTAACAGAATTAGGATGAATATTGCATCAGACTTTTGGAATTACAGCCATACAAACTTTATGAACCATTAAGCTATTTTAAGAATGAGTATGTGTATTAGCACATTATGCCTGTACCATAGTGGGCTGTTGAAGAAGGATAATCATTATAAATAGCATCATGAAAGTTGATTAATTTATGCATAATAGTTCTCTTTTATCTGTAAATGCAACTATACTATGCAGTTCATATTTGCTGAGCGCTTGTACTTTTGCATACCAAAAAAAAATTCAAGTAAAAAATTATTTTTAATAGTTCTTATTGGTTGTGGTTTAAAAATGTGTAAATAAAATGTGAATTGAGGGGAAAAAACGAGAATAGTAGACCATTTCTCTGATTATTTCCCCTTTCATTACTTGAGTTTACCCTGTTCTCTCCATCACCTGTTTCTACAGGTAAAAGACAAATGATATAAAAATAATTTCACAAACACTTAACCTATGCTAGGTACATTTAACACTGAGTTAAATTTATAATCTAGCTCTAGACCCTTGGATTTGTCCAAGCAGTCTGGTGGAACACACGCATAATGGTTATTTTATCTAACACTGATTTACTGGCCATTACACTGCTTGGTTCCACTTCCCCTTTTCCTAATCAGAATATCCACTTAATTGATGACTGCATAGCTATCAGTTGATTGGAACCCAGCCAAGTTCAAAGAGTACATAACCAGTGTCTTCCTTGGAAGATTAATAAGTATAGCCTACAAGAGGTCAGAGGGTGCTGTCACTTGCTGGCTAGTGCCTGGCGACCCTACTCTTCTAGTGTAATTAAGGGATGGCAAGGGTGACGAAGCATGTGTACCCTGACACTAAATATTTTAACTGTACTTTTATTTGCTTTAGAATAAATATGTTTATATGGAATTATTATTAAGTAAGTTAATTTGAAGATAAAAGTTAATATTTCATTGATTAGAAGAATCCAGGGGAAGAAATCAAGGATTACAAGTATTAATTATATTTTTTAAATTAAAATTGTGAAAAGGTGGGTGATTATGTCAAACTGAGAAAATTCTATTTATAGCTCCTCACTTTGTAAATTGTTGCAATAGGTGAAGGAAAAAAATGATGTTCATATTACATGTAATTAAAATCAATTATATTTGGACACACAGTTATGATTTTAATTCACTTAATCATTGCAAAAATGTAAACATTAAGTTGTCTTAAAGCTTAGCAGAAAAATCCTAGATATTATACTTTTTGCTTACAGTTTATTTGGTGCTGTTGAAAGAGATTATCAGGTTTGTAATTTTTTGATAATGCTACATGCATTACATCTGTTGTTTTGTTGTATTATGTGCATATTTTTGTTATTGTTCTTTGAGCAGTGTCTTCAAGCAGAGGACATTACTGAAGCTGTTTTGTACATATTGAGTGCTCCACCTCATGTTGAGGTACAGCTTTGGCTTTCTTGATTATGATGTCCTGTGCATTAGGCATATTTTAATAGAGTATAGAGTGTATATTGGCATAATACTTGTCCTTTTTATATTTAAATTATCTGCAGATTTATGTTAAAGTGATTTCTTTGGCACACATGTGTAGATGTGAAGTGAAAGTATGCTGTTTGCAAGTTTGCAAATTATCAGTAAGACTAAGAGATAGTCCGTAAAATGGTGTATGACAGCAAAATCCAGGTATCAAATTTTATGTTAAATTATTAGATATAATATAGTAGAATCTTACTGCTAATCATATTTGAGTGTGTGTGCATGCATGTGCATGTGGTGATTGTTTTTCTTGCAACAATATCTTGAATTATTATATACAGAATGTTAAAACAAATATTAATGTAAGTGACAGTATATTTTAAATAGCAGCATTTGTGAATTTTTTTATTTATAAGTGTTAAAATCAATTGATAAGCAGCTCTATATGTATTTATAAAAATAATTCTAACTTAAAAAATGTGTATGTCTTCAGGTAATGATAAGTAAGCACTTATCATTAAACAACAAATGTGTCAGCATGACAACATTCTGCATTTTGACTTTGGTTTTGTTGCAGGTAAATGATATCATGATAAGACCGACAAAGCAAGACTTTTAATCTGCTTCCAGTAGGGGTCAAATATACATTTTTATATAAATATAATTACACTGTATATTCAGAGACTTTGGTTGCAAGAAATTTATAGAACTTAAGTTTACATGCAAAGACACTTGTTCAGTTGTATAATCATACTACTCATACATATAGATCATATACATTCAGCTAGAAAGAAACTAACAGGGCAAGAAATAAATGCCTTGGTGAATAAAGTAAATTTTAGAAAGCTTTTAGTTAGATTTCCTTAGAAAAATCTCACTTGAAGAGATCATTATTAGGTGACTGAATGGATGTATTGGTGCTATTGCTCAAGATGTTCTAATTTTAAATTGACAAAAAGCACTGAAAACCAAGCATCATGAATATGATTTTGTGTATACTGAATGTTACATAATAACTTTATCTGTGATGTGATGCAAAACCTTGAAAAATCTAAATATATAATTATAATATTATTTATCACTAAGTATATTTTGTATTTATTTTGAATATATCGTATCTTGGTTATATGTGTAAAATAAAATAAAAGAAAAAATTTGTAATAGATTTAAATTAACTAAATATGTGTATGTAAACATTTGTGAATGCATTCTGGAATTGGTGCTGTAAACGATAATTTCACTGGGATTTTCTGGGCAGCAGATATGTATGTATAAATCAGCAGAGAACTCAAAATGTCCCAAGAGCCTTGTGCCCTAAACAGGGGAAAACTACTTATGGATAAGCACAACTTGTGTTCAAGCCTGGCTGACCATCAGCATCATTTGAGTGTGATTCAGCTCTAATCATGAGGATCTTCACCTAGTCACACTATATTGACCGTTGTCATAGGCAATATGTGCACCAAACTTAATTAAACTTCTCATCCATCCCTAATCTGCTGCATCTTTGATGCTCTTTTGATATAGATGAATTGCTGCTAATTGCTATATAGTTATACTTATAGGGCCTTTTTCATGAACCCAGTGCAATAGTCACACAGCAGTTGAATGGAAACCAGAAAGTGGTATTACCTTTGCCATCTATTCTTTAACATGCCTCTCTGTGGTTTAGAAAATGCCATCATTCCCTCTCCATACACACACACACACACACACACACACACACACACACACACACACACACACACACACACACAACTTTCTGCAACCTAAACGACTACATATTGTCATATTATGCTAAATGTTTAGTGCATCAATTTTTTTCAATGCTTCTTCAGATGCAGTAGCATGCATTTATCTATATACTAAATTTGAAGGGGCCATTGTGTACATAATTAGTGTCTGATTAATAAAAACTACAGAGGTGACTATCACCCACCCACCACATACACACAATAATATACTAAATGCTTGACACTAGTTTACTGCAGATAATATAAAGAAATAATATGCTAATTTGAAAATTCAATAACCATGCAGGCATTTAAACTGGCTAGCCAAGGGCAAAGAAAGTTTCATTCCACAAAAAAAATTGCAAGTACATTTTTAATTGCACCAAATATTGTTTACTGCTTCTATCATTTGAATCCATAGTCTAAAAAATTAATATTAAGAATGAAAATTAACTGAACTCTTCAATGGAAATTTGAAAGAAATTATTTTTTTAACTCTATAAAAATGAGTGTTAACATGTCCATAATTAATTGATAGTAATTTTCATACTTAAATAATAAGTGAAATTAAGAACACCCTTGAATCTATTGGGCAGATCCGAATTTGCATAATGACGTCACTGAGAGGATATCGTCAATGCATTTTTTAGATCTTGAGTGCTAAGTGGTTGTGTGTGTAAAAAAAAAAGTGTGTGTGTGTGTGTGTGTGTGTGTGTGAAATTGCAAGAGTTCCAATAGAGAGATAGTTAATGTGTAATAAATTTATCATGCATTAATGTCATGACTGATCTATCATGCTTTTAATCTAGTTAATCTAGGTCACAAATTGTGAGCATGAACACATATCACACAAAGTACCAAAGAATTATTTGTCCAGTACAATGTTTAAAAGTTTTTGAATCATTGGTTTTTATATGTGTTATTTCGTTGATTTCAGAGTGTATGAGTTTATGAAAGAAACTGAACAATCGCAACGGGTTTTCTTAGTATCACTGCCAATGTCCAATATCAAGAACAAGAAACTGCCCGTGTTCTACAAGAAATGTTCAATTGAATATCTCTGACAGTTCCATGTAATTATTTCAAGTGTTCTGATCTTATACACTTAGGAAGTCTCGGGTCAGTATTTCAGTGGGAGGCAGTGTCTGAGAGGGTGTATCTACGAGTGAATCAATGTGTTCTATTAATCACAAATACGGCTGGATAGTACAAATGCTAAATATTTCGATGAATCTACACAGTGAATTAACTTGGCGAAGAAATCTAAAGACGGAGTTATTCATTAGAATGCATACTCCTCTGGTCACAACTTTTTCAAATACAATTCGGATTTGTCTTCTTTTTCTTTAGAGAGATGGCTTGTGCACGGCCTATAAAATAAAACACCTGTCTTTCTCTTTAAACGGGTTATCGCTAGGCTTTGCCCAGCCAGTGATGAGGTGGTCTTCGCGGGCGTGAGCAGTGCAGTAAGCCACGATGTCGTGCACGGTTTTCGAGACGGGAAGGCGTGCGATTTTGGCTTCTGTTCGCAATTGCATTAGTGTTTCGCGCTGTCGCATCACAGCTTCTGCCAATTTCTTATTTCGTGAGTCCATTGTTCAACGATTCCACAATATCTCACTGAAATAAATATATAGAGTATCTACTGATCCGGTACTATACAAAAAAATTTCAACTTAATTCCTTGCACACCTCGAACTCTGACGATATACGGCATACAATTTGAGGCACTAGAAGTAGTGACAGTTATTTTTGTGAAACTCAGGTGTACAGATCACAAAAGTCTAATTCATCTTCACTTGGTTATGTCGAACTGATCACTATGTCACTGAAGTATTCCAGAAGCGTAGCAAACGATATCCACAGTAACATTGAGGAAAACTCCCAACTCGGTGACTAAAAGATTGACCTTGATAATGACACGAGTGAGTCAATGTTGGAAATCTTATATGTGCATGGCAAAAAGTTGTTACCCTAGCAAATTGCTATTTGAATCTAGAAACTATTACTGGAAGCAACTTTTAAAAAAAAACTAATAGCAGTAAAAATATTCCACAAAGTGAATTTTGGTTATGTCAAATACTATACAAGTAGGGTTCCAGCATGCAGATAAAAAGCACATCTGTTACGACATAATAGTCACCAGTCACGCATCTAATCCATTGACAACAAAAAAAATATTTTCTTTACCAGTCGGGCAAACAAATCTCTTTTCTGAAAACTTGAGTTGATCGCTTATGCTTGCTTAATACAGTATGACATGTGTAATGCAGATGTGATAACCTTTTTCTATCGTCCAGAGCTAATGTCGTCAGCAAGATGTTATGACGTAGCTGTATGACGTTAGCTTGAGCCGTTTCGCTATCTCTATTCTGATTTGCTGGGAATAAAACTCTGGTGGCGGTGGTATTGGGGAATATTTTGCCTCTTTAAGTTAAAATATGCTTATTTAAAATTACCAACCTTTAAAATTAATTTAAAAATTCGGAAATAAACTGAATTTTAAAAGATTTCCCAAGTATAAAAGACTGCATCGATTTTTTAAAAAAAAGGAATTCCACGAAATATATTGCAATCAAGCAAATGACTAAATTGACATTTAGATTAACGCGATACATATACCAAGAAGAAGAGGAAAAAAGTTTATTTTAGAGCTACTGAACGACTGCATAGTTATTTTCTTAAAATAAAAAAAAGTTCAGTGGAATGCTTGTGCAGCGGGTGGAAATGCCAATGCCTTTATAACGCTTAATATTGTAGATTCTCACGCGTCTTGGATAACATTTCCGGTAGGGGTCTTACATTTTTATGCCTGTAACGTTTTAATGACTTCTGCTAAAGGATCTGTTGCCTCTGAACTTAGACTTAGCTATCAATCCAAGGAAGTAAAATATGAATGTCATTTCAGTATCTTCAGACTGAATGAGAATACATTTTACCGAACGAAAAGAATTCCTACAAAGCTAAATTTGATTACAAATAAAAGTCTAGGTACAAGGTTTCCTAAACTATGACTGTCAAGTATAAAGAAAAAGTCTGGAGTAAAGGGATGGGGTGGTGGTGGTGGAATAAAGCCATCATGTATATACGTCAGGCAGTTTAGTATAGGTACAGGTATTATTTTGTTTGGTTATTAGGCCTATTTTTATGTATTGTCATTGTGTTTGTTGGACTTGCAGTCAATGCGAGAGGTAATACCTACGGTTGATTATCTTTATGAAAGGAAGTAGAATTGTTATTCTTATTAGATTGTGGTCTCAGAAGAGCCCCTAGCTATTATTTCAAGAGCGAGTTCGTGTGTTGTCCAAGCTGATTGACTACCCTTGTAATACGTTCAAACAACACGCGTGGTACAAGTGCAAGTAAGTGTGGGCTAGCGCAATCACAATGCGGGCCACTACATCTCTTGAAAACTCTTTAAGTTAACGTTTATAATTGATACAAGTATACAACGACTGAAGATTCTAAATTAAAATCAGTAACATTTAGTTTAAGAAAGAGCATTGTGTTTCGACATGTTTTGGGTGGTGCTAGAACTACTGATAAAAATTGCTGTCTTTAAATTAAGTATTTTACAGTTGGCCATGCAGATGTCATAAACCCTAAACATTGCATTTTGTTGTCAAATATGGCTACTGTGATATTCCTCCTTATTCGCACCGCCTACAGAATTATGGAATTACTACCTTCTAACAGGTGGAAAGGAGGGGGACAGTAAGAGGCCCAACATCTAGATTTTTGCAAATATATGTACACATGTACTGATTAATTTGTTTTATTAATTTTCCTTTCCCTCCAGAGAGACAACCCCCATCTAGATGTTCAGTCAAGTTATGTGATGGTCCAAGACTGGTGGGTCAGGTCATGATGTGGACAATGGTGATGAATGATGATGATGGATGACAGCCACAGCACACACACACACACACACACACACACACACACACACACACACACACACACACACACACACACACACTCCACACATACACGCAATTAAACTCATTCACTCTTGTCCTGCATAACCTATTAAATTCAATGTTTACATTGAATTTAATAGGTGGAGTGTGTGTATGTGTGTGCATTGAATTATTTGGAAGATACACACAAATTAATATCAACACTTTTCCTAGAACAATTACTAGGTTTCACAAATCAAGCATTAATATTTCTAAGCTCTAAACAGAATAAGAAAAGAATAAACATAAGAATTTGCATAAATCATCGAATGAATACTGGTTTACACATGAGAAAATATGGTTTATGGTTCACCTGATGTTTTGTGTACGTCGTTCCCGGCCGGTTATCTCAGCCACTTGTTATCAGCTTCAGTCTGGAATGGTTCTTGTGATGAAATGTTCAAGTCCATAAGGTTCACAGTTTATTCTAAATTAACACATGCACTTCCTGAATCAACACAACATGAAATTCAGTCTTGTAACATAGACTAGTAAACTCTATGCGGAATACTCCAAATTCAAGGTTCAGTCACTTTACTTCCCAAGTTGATACCTCCGACATAGCCTTTCCAATCAATAGTTCAGCTAATCATATGAACATTCCCATAGCGGTAACAGTATAGCAAACATAGGAAACAGTCACCTGACACAATGTTCAATTGCAGCTTAACAAACTCTCTCTGGTTTCCTATCTATATATCTCAGTATTGGTATGTGATACCTTTAGTGGCAGCAGACTTCTGACTTAGCCAACATCAGTGCCAAGATCTTCAGTCAAGATGAATTTGCATTGTCTTGTTTGTTATGTGTTCCCTTGTCCTTTAGACATGTGTCTCTTGTGTCCTTTAGACACGTGTCTCTTGTGTCCCTTAGACAGGTGTCTCTTGTAGCCCTTAGACAGGTGTCTCTTGTGTTCCTTAGACAAGTGCCCCTCGAAGCTGTGAAATACATAAGAATTTTCGCACATCAGCCTCGTGTTTCAATCTAACTAAACCTGTAATTTCATTCTTGGTTCTCGTCTTTAATTCTTTTCACATTAGTTATTTACTTTCTTTTTCTTAGTACCAAGAATAACATTACAGTTACAAAATCATTTTAAAATACAATATTAGCAAATGGAAAAATATACAATTTGTAATAATAATTTGTAAAAATAATTCAATCTTTACAAAATCGTGTTTTACAATCTCAGCTCTTTCCTGCTCCTCTCATTGTGGAAGTGATGACACGGGCCTCTAGAAATTCGAGTGAGAGCAAATCCCGTCTGGTGGGGTATTTATGCTAAAGTTGGTTTCTACGCATTAATCTCCCCCCTCTGGACATAATCTCTCTCTTGTCTCACCCTTTGTGCCATAGTCTCAGTTGGGTGCCTATTCAAAAGGCTGCCCTGTGAGCGCAAGTCTGGTGCCTTTAGAAGGTGCCTGACTCTTAGTCTCAGGTATGGTCGTGTCCCTTTGATGTGCTTATTGTTATGTAACTTACACATTCTCCTCGGTGCGTCTGCTTTGAGCACCTGGCCGTGCAGCTGTTTCTATCACCTCGACCCTCTTTGAATCTTTAAACCTACGTCGAGATCAAAGTTCAATTGTCTAAAATTCCAAACATGGTTTTCTACACAGCAAAAAGTAAGAATGGCTTTTGCAGTGGCTTACAATTAAAGTTAAAGCATCAAAGAATGCATGAGTGGTTCAACTTTAATTATGAAAAAATTTCAGTGTGTCTGTTTGCATTTTCTGTCCCACAAATTTAATATTAGACAAATCAAGAAATTTACTTAAAATCCATTCTAAGGGGTTTGCTCATTGAAAAAAACAGAACGACCTTTGAATCCTAACTCGGGTAAGGTGAGAATGGGATTTCAGGTGAGTGTCGATAAGTAGTGCACGACATGCAGCATGTTTTTGCCGCACTGTGATCGCGCAAACCCACATATACCTGCACTTGCTTGTTGTATGAAAGAAATTACACAATCTTGAGACAAGGGTAGACAATAAGAACTCGTGAAATAATAACAAGGGACAGTTCTGAGACAATAATCTTTTGAGTGATTATTCTACTTCCTTTCAACTTTCACCGAGAATAACAAGCGACTGAATTAATCTCATTAGATCCCAGAAACTTTTTTTTCTGTATTAAAAATGCAGCTCTTCCAGCATTTTTTTAAAATGTAGCTCTTTTTCGTATTTTTAAAGTAGCTCTTGCTCTGTGAAATCACTGGCTTCAATTTGCTCTTGCCACTGAAATAATTAAAAGCCTTTTCAGACTCATGTAATATATGTTTGTACGGGTTGCCGAACTTGCAAGGCGGGAAACAACGAGGGGATTACAGCAATAGCATTCAATTAAGTGAATTTTATTTTTAAATAACTAAACCTTAATCTAAATGCTTGTAACTCTCGTGTTTACTTAAAACTAAATAACAACGCTTATGTTTATTATCAAACGATTTCCTTGCGCAGCTTGCTGACGACGGTTGACGTCAGTAAGATTTGGATCAGTTGCAAAGTATACAAGTAGCGCTAATACTTGTAACAGTGTAGCATATGATTGTGTATCTTTACCGGCAATCATTTGATCAAATTCGGAAGCACAACTCTCTCTCTGGATGAAATATTGGTCACATTACACGTCGTTACCAAGATTATTTGTAGAATTGCTAGCGGATTTAGGAATTTTCTGAACATCCTAACTGTGATCTATGTGTATTCAGATTAACCGGAATTAACTTTGCGAAAAATCTCTAATTCCATGTGACAGCTCTCGATTGGCTGTTGTCTTGCTACCTCCATCAAGCTTCACCGATCTTGTGTACTACTGACAACCTTCATTGAGTTCAATCTATGAGGCATTTGCTCAGCTGTCTTGTCTCTCCTGCAGGTCTTGGAGCTACTGATTGAGTTTGAGCTTGGTGGGTTTGGGACCTCTAGATGTGAAACACTGCTAAGGTGTTGGAGTTGTCTCCCAGCGAACGAAATAAGGTGCTGCTTGTGTAATAAATTGCCGTGCTTACGTAAGCTCGAATCTTGAATCGTGACCAGACATACTGATACCCACGTGTCCAAAGTGCCAAACAGAAAAGACGCAGCGACCACCAGAGCATAAACTCTTGTGGCGTATTTGCTTTGCTGAAATAAACTCAATCTTTCGCTACCCATACTGATACGCTCTGTGTCGACGTTTACAAACTGTTAAGAGTGCAGTCGCCAGCGAGCACTTTTCACCGACTTTTTAAATCACCCATCTGCTCTCTTACAGATAGCACTTTTATTTTTACATTTTAACGTCAGTCAATTTGTTTGATCGTCCACCAATGGACTCACGGCACAAGAAATTGTCCGAGGCAGTGCATCGACAGCGAGATACGGTGTCGCAGCTGCGGATAGAGGCCAGCGTCCGTCGCACACCCCTCTCGAAAAGCCTGAAAGAGCTTGTGGACTACTGCAATGACCACGCCGAAGAAGATTACCTTTACAGGGGTTGGACCAGACCCAACGACAACCCGTACACAGATAAGAGTAAATGTGCTATTCTCTAAACTTACTCAAGGCGCCCGCTCATCTGCAGAAAGGACAGTTTTTGTCAATGAGACAGTGTACTCGTGTGCGCAAATTTATATCTTTGTCTGCACTCGTTTTGCAACATTTTTCTTCTTTAAATTATGTAATTGGTTTTTAACTGAAAATTTCTTTTAAAACCGGATTTTTAAATTATTATTATTATTTTTTTAAATACTGAGTTCTACTACTGTTGCTATTTTAATACCAATCAGCGACAATATCAAATGCTAGGGGCTGTTATCCGTTAGCCCTTTAAAAGTCTTCCTGACCAAACTGGAAATGGAAGGCCAGAATAATAAGCCAGATCCCGCACATACTATAGAAATTGTATAGAATATTAATGAAACCATTCACACATTTTGATTCCGTTGAACTCTTGTAACGCAGTATATTTATTATGATAAAGGAACAGTAATTCTGGGCAAAGAAAATAAATAAAAAGGTAACTTACTGTTTAATTTTAAAGTTTAATAAATTTCTTTTGTTATTATTATATTTTTAACGGATTTTTAAAATATAGCATTAATTTAGTAATTAAGAAGTTACATACACATGTGCGAGTCAGATGCTGTGAAAAGTTAACGTTGTTCACAAACATTCCTACACTCAAAGTACTATCGATTTAAGCAACATGTTGTGATTTTCTATATATTTTATTCATTTATTGCACCCGAATTCCAATAGGATACTTTATTTGAATTTGTGAGTATGACTATATACTCGTTTATTTAGCTCGTGTTGCTTTAGCTGTCCAGTCTGCTGTCCATGCTTATTTGATACACATTGATACATATTATAAACATTTATTTAACTATTTTCACTAAAAGACATCTAGTGTGCTTCCAATGCATATCTCATTTGCCGAATGTTCCATTAACTCAAAACTTACAAGCCGCTAGTTAATTTATATTAACTAGATTTTATTTAGATTTTCTGTTTTCCAAGTTTATGTAAAGAAATTAATCGCTTTTCTATTTTTTTTTTTAAATTACAAATTTGCCATTGTTCCTCCTTAGTTAAAGTTATTGAATTTCAATTCTGTTTCATTTGCAGTGATATTGTTCGTTTCATTTTCACCTTTAAATTTGTAATAAAAACACGACTAAGTCGTATAAATAATAAATTCTTTGCAGAAGTCTTCATTCAGGATGATGGTGCAATGGTGTGATGTTTTGCATGATGTTCAGTCATGAAAATGATTTTTAAAAAATTAAAAATACCTATGTTTAATTGGTGGGTTTTACCTTAAGTTGAAAAGTCTGGATCAAGTTTGAAAACTTGATTCTGTCTGCATTTTCTAGTCCATAGGGAGTGCGAGGGGAGCGGTCTGCCCCAGGTTATATCTAGTTGTACTTTTGTTTCGTTCACTGAACTTCACAGAAATGACGAAAATCGCACGAAATATTTATTTGAAATGTTCTTGACAACAGAGTTTTTGCTATCAACAATTGCTCTACTTTAAAATTTGGCAATTCGCATTTCTTCTGTAGATTTATCATCATATGTTGAGGAGGGGGGGGGTAGCGCTTCCGGCTTCCACCGATTTAGCGCCACATTTAGTACATTTAATGACGTAAACTGCTCAAGACCAAATGGTCTAGTTTTAGGATATAGTGTCAAGACCCTGATTATACTGAAAGTCAAGCAACGCTATTGCACGGTTAGTGATTGACAACCTACGTCGATTTGATCCGGCGAGAAATTCACAAACAGGCTGTGCGTATACACCTCTTAACCCCACCCCGCCAATTTTTTGAAGACTTATGCCGACAAAACAATTTTTATATAATCACTTTAACATCGTCTGAAAACAATAATAAGTGGGCAAAACGTGCATCGAAGCAACAACAAGCTCAGCAGTAGCAAACAGCTCTAGCTACCAGCAAAACAAATAAAAACAGCAATTGCTACAGTTCACATACACACAGAAACTAAAATTTCCTTCCCGAGCAACCAACACCGTCACAAAAACAGAAAATTTGTTTGTAAAGAAAAAAAATGCCGAATAAGCAATAAAGATAAGGAATGCACAAACATTTTATTATTACCTATCCTGAATAAATAATTATAATCCCGTCCTTTTAAATAAATAAAAATATACGGGGGTGACATTTTAAAATGGATTCCATAGTTTATGTTACATCGATGTACATGTACACGCTTCTGAAAAGTCGAATCGACTGCCTGTAGTATTTGGCGACATGCAAGCTATGCATTAATTCGACAGCCTTGACCTGTAGAAATAGGTGAAATAAATAGCTCTTTTGAGGTTACGAACTTGCACTCAGCATGTGATCTTTCAGTTCTAGTGTCGTAAGTCTCAAATAAATTAACAGAATGTTAACATTTTCGACTCTGGAGTCATCCTCTAAAATGACATTCATGCACAAATCCAATATCCAAAGAAAGCCTTTCTACATGCCATGAAAACAATTATTTCACTTATTAATGCGCAAATATGACCTTACTAGCACATATTTATGAAACGTTTGCAAATATTTAAGAAAGACGCTCGTAAACCACATTACTTTGTACAACAGTGTATTTAGACTAGAGTATCCGTTGTGGAGAGTGGCAACTCTGTACAACTGTGCTTGAGAATAATGTAGAGAGGGACGAACAGCTTTGTACACTTGTGTGAGAATGTCTGATGGTTGTATAATTGTGCCTGATAATGTCTGATGAAGAGAGGAACAGTTTTGTACACCTATGCCTAGGAATGTCTGATGTACAGGACAACTTTGCACAATTGTGTCTGAGAATGTCTAATGTAGAGAAGGACAACTTTGTAAAATTGTGCCTGAGTGTCCGAAGTGGAGAGGGACACTTCTGCAGGACTGCACGAGAGTGACCGCTGTGGGGAAGGACAGTTCTGTAAGATTGTGCACAAGAGTTCCACGTGGAGAGGGACAATTTTGCACAGCTGTACAAGAGAGTGTCTGGTGTGAAGATTGACAGAGATGTGCCGATAGTTATGGTTCCGCCTTAGGGATTACTTTTCGACTGAGCCATCCGCTTCCCTGTTAATTACGCATCTGTTTCAAGTTATTACTAGTGCTTGGTTTTAAAGGAACAGTCTACGACTGTTTTAACTACACGTACAAGAGGCACTGGAAGTTGGTTTACACCCTGAATGGAGTACACTATTAGACATACAGTAAACATAATGCCAAAATACTTAAACACCGGGGACATGCCATATCTAGTCCGTGATCTAGCAGGGATGGTGTAATATACCAGTAGTCAAGTGAAATATTAAGGACTGTGGCGCTATAATACGTTTGCCTCTGTTATGATTATTATTATGAATATCTTATCCTTTAATAATGCATAATCACTTACCAGAGGTTAAATCTGAAATTAAGATCTGTTTTCCCATATGAATTTCACATCCATACACCACTGTAAGTAAACGTACTATCGACACATAATTTATCTGTTTGCAGGTGGAACTTCTTACTTAAGGAATAATGTATTTCATCAACTTACTAATATTCATCCAATCACTGACTCGTCACGCCCCCATCCACCCACTGACTACTCCAGACATGTAACAATTAACATGCGTAAAAAGGGAATAACAAAAATAAAGATTTATTATAAAAATAAATATATCACAAATAAATACAACTAAGTTTTGAAAAAGTCACACACACACACACACACACACACACACACACACACACACACACACACACACACACACACAATTAAATAAATGTTCGATAGTGAGGATAATGAAATACACTACTAGGCATGCTATGGGCATTATAAACATGCTGACAGTCGTGAGAGATGGTGAGGATAATGAAGTACACTACTAGGCATGCTATGGGCATTATAAACATGCTGACAGTCGTGAGAGATGGTGAGGATAATGAAGTACACTACTAGGCATGCTATGGGCATTATAAACATGCTGACAGTCGTGAGAGATGGTGAGGATAATGAAGTACACTACTAGGCATGCTATGGGCATTATAAACATGCTGACAGTCGTGAGAGATGGTGAGGATAATGAAGTACACTACTAGGCATGCTATGGCATTATAAACATGCTGACAGTCGTGAGAGATGGTGAGGATAATGAAGTACACTAGAGGCCGAATCTCCCGTTTGTGACAGCAAAGTACTGCTGCTATACTAGTCACATGAGGTACTAGGGCTGTTGTAAACCTACGGAAGTCTAACAGTCAGGTAAAATACTATGTAAAACTGTCAATATATTTACAACACTAGTCAAGTAATGTGTGTGTATGTGTGTGCGCGTGTTTGTGTGTGCTGAGAGTTAGGTGAAATCCAGTGAAGTGTTGTAAATATTCGATTAAACTCTTCGACTCTAGAAACACTGTTGATGCTCTGAATATACTACTAGTCATGTGAAACGATTGATCTATCTGAAAATATTTCATTAGCCATAACACCAAGTAGGAATATGTTAAATACGTTACTAATCAGGGGAATTGTTTTGGATATTATCAGTACAAATACGTGAGTACTACTTTCATGTGAAATCTTACGGATATAGTCATAATAACTGATAGGGGCTCACACGAGCCTTTCATTAGTCTCATTTGACTAGAGTCCACTTCTGGAGTACTGCGTACTAGAGCCCACTTCTGGAGTACTACGTACTAGAGTCCACTTCTGGAGTACTACGTACTAGAGCCCACTTCTGGAGTACTGCGTACTAGAGTCCACTTCTGGAGTACTACGTACTAGAGCCCACTTCTGGAGTACTGCGCACTAGAGCCCACTTCTGGAGTACTGCGTACTAGAGCCCACTTCTGGAGTACTGCGCACTAGAGTCCACTTCTGGAGTACTACATACTAGAGCCCACTTCTGGAGTACTGCGTACTAGAGCCCACTTTTGGAGTACTACGTACTAGAGCCCACTTCTGGAGTACTACGTACTAGAGCCCACTTCTGGAGTACTACGTACTAGAGCCCACTTCTGGAGTACTAGAGCCCACTTCTGGAGTACTACGTACTAGAGCCCACTTCTGGAGTGCTGCGTACTAGAGCCCACTTCTGGAGTACTGCGTACTAGAGCCCACTTCTGGAGTACTACGTACTAGAGCCCACTTCTGGAGTACTACGTACTAGAGCCCACTTCTGGAGTACTACGTACTAGAGCCCACTTCTGGAGTACTAGAGCCCACTTCTGGAGTACTGCGTACTAGAGCCCACTTCTGGAGTTCTACTAGAGCCCACTTCTGGAGTACTACGTACTAGAGTCCACTTCTGGAGTTCTACGTACTAGAGCCCACTTCTGGAGTACTGCGTACTAGAGCCCACTTCTGGAGTTCTACTAGAGCCCACTTCTGGAGTACTGCGTACTAGAGCCCACTTCTGGAGTACTGCGTACTAGAGCCCACTTCTGGAGTACTGCGTACTAGAGCCCACTTCTGGAGTACTACGTACTGCGAATTCTCATTTAGTTGATTAATTTTTGATTACTTCCATTTTCAATGTTCGCTCATGTAATTGATAATATTTGATTTATAGTCTTTTCTTTTTCTCTATTTCTCTTTCCTTTTCTCTGTGTGTAATATAGCATAATGCCACAAATTCGAGTATGATGCGGTAAAAATCTCTCACTGTGGGTTTGTGTGCTATTAAATCCTTTAACTCTACCACTGATCGGTATATTTGATGCACAGACGATTTTCTCTTCTTGGTCTCCCCATGTTTCAACTTTCATTAATGTCTTTGACCGCAGACCCTTGCATTTAATACTATACTTGGTAGGTGACTATAAACTGCTCCAAATAACAGCAACTCAATCATGCAAGTTTTCTTTCATTCCGTTATAATTATACAACGTCACGCCTGTATTGTAAACTTATTTCTGATCAACGACTAAAATAATAGACCTAATAGTACTGTATAGGCCAGCTGCCTAGTTATCTTTCAGTAATGTTGTACTGTTAAAAAATAATACATAGCATTACATTACAAATGAAACAAAATACCAGTGTCGAATCTTTTTTTTTTTTTTTTTTTTTTTTTTTAAAGCAGTTTGTCAACGGTTTGGCACAGCAGCTGAACCGAATGAAATGACATGTTATTGCACACAGAATACAGCGCTGAGGTATAGTACAAAGTCGAGACCGAATTGTGTGCTGATGTTTAAGTGTAAATTTACTTATTACAGTACTCAACAAATATCAGTTAAAGAAATGTCATGGGGAGAATAAGTACAAATTTGTGCATATTTTATAGTAATGCGCGCGCACGCACGCACGCACGCACACACACACACACACACGCACACAAAGAGTTAAGACTGATGAAATTCTGAAAGAATTTATTTTTAAAGTAAACCTAAATTACTTCATCTTCAGAAAATCTTATACAACACCACAAGCATGTTCAGAGCAATATAAGTACAATCAAATCCCTATTTCTAATCCTAACAATAATAGTAACTGAAATTCCTTTAGTTAATTTATTCATTAATGCTGAACATTTATTTAGTTTAAATTGCACCCTCTCTAACAAACATTAAGCTTGCAACAATATGACTCAAACGGAAGAATGTCCTTTATAAAACTAATTCTGACAGATGCTCTGTATGAAAAATAGCTATGCAGCCGGAGAGTGTGAGACAACTTGGGACTGAACACTAAAGTAGTGGTTTTCCAGAACGAAATAAAATATATTTAATTTAAATAACAAATTATTGCTTATCCCATCGATGTGAAATCTTATTTAGATCGGCTGACAGCTAAGGAATAGGGGGGCGGGGCACAACATTCACCATGTTTACCATATTATGTGGTCGACTGGTTTGACAACGAATACGTGTCCAGCCAATCAAGGATGCCAGCTTTTATCTATTAACACTTATTTCATGCCTTTGGATCTGCAGCCGCTATGCCTAACTGTGTACAGCAATTTGTACATTACATGTACACGTGTGCGTAGGTGTATATCATCTGTGATAGAGCACCAAGGGCAATCACTCCAAAGTTCCTAGCAGATTGCTTGGATATGAACACAGAACAGTGATACGACTTTGTGATGACACAATGAATACTTTACCTAAAGTAAAGACATTGGAGCTTAGGAAACAGTTCATTGGGTAAGTTTATTTCTTAAATAGTTAGCAGAATAGTGGTATTTGGGACGTTTAGTGCATTTGATACTGTGAAGATTGTAAAAATTTCAACTCGTGTAACTAAACGCTTCTGAAAGGTGACACAGTACGCTGGGTACACTAAATGAGTAAAAATAAAATGCAGATTTACATCTTACATACATTTAGTTATATACTATACACAGCCGTATACTCCCCCCCCTCCTAATTTTTTTTTACAGTGAGATTTGTGCATATTTAATTATAACCTATAAAATGAAATTCAAATTGTGTCTGAAGGCATGATTATTCACTAACTCTTACTCCAAGAGGGTCAAGCAGTCGAAATGGGCAGTGCCAGATTTTAATTGACAATAAAGATATATTTTTAATGCTGTGCAAATTACTTTACCCCGAAGCAACACTTTAACTTTGCTTTCTATATGGCAACACATCTACTAAAATTATTCTTGCAGCCCAAGGCCAATAACTTATAAGGTTATATTTCTCCATCCCACCTTAATTTTATTTTTAATTCATAACTAAACTTACAAGTATATATTTTACATATAATTATTCTGGAGCCAAGTCATTTTATGTATCATACATAATGTACAAAATATCTTTGAAACTGTTTACTTTGCAAAACTGAAAGAAAAAATCAAGAACAAATGTTGAAAAAACAATGGAAAGAGTACAGTAACAGTTCTCATGAATTCTGATTTTGTTTATACATCGTGGGTTCAGTGACCAGTTAGCCTGTCATTATGATTTTGGTTTCTATGTTACAACTTTAAATTGTTAGAGATGATACAATTTATACATTTTCAAAATTTATTTTTACAATTTAGCTAATATGAATGTTTGAATCAGTGATAATGTTAGTAATGTTATTACAAAGTATTATAATTAATATTAAACTTGATTTATTTTGTAGCACACAGTTTATATTTTAAAAAAGTAATGGAAATTCTTTTTGCAGCAGTATAATTACATATATCAACAAATTTCTTGAAAACATTCTTTAGTTTCAGACTTAGGTGATTTGAAAAGCCTAAACATATTAAAATTTTTTAAAAAACATTTCTCATAAACATCTTGTTTAGTTTCTTCATTACAACAGGAAAATGATGACTTTTACATATTTCAAACTCATTTAGCATCAACATTTCTAAAGTTTTATATATTTAATGGTTTTATATGGGCATTAACTATGATTAAGCCCTATTGTAGAGTTTAACATGGGGAAATAATTAGATTTATTTCAATTTATTTTTTGCACCTAATGACACACAATGGTACACTCATCCAGAGAATGACCCATATATATAATATAGTCATATTAATGTATTTTTTCCATTCACATATATGTATTCAGACTCCTGTATGGTTTATATATAATTATAATATTACACAAAAGATAGTTGCTCAGAGTTGTAACTTGTATAAATATAGTTATATTATAGCTTCTTATTAGTTATAATAAACCAAAGTAAAAACAGTATTTTGTTTAAATTATTAAATTTGATCATACATAATTCTCCATATCCCACTTTTTTTGATTAGTTTTAATGCTGTGCAATTAAGATAATTTTGGTGAATCCAAATCTGGTTTCATCTAAGTTAATTTACATTTTCATCTGCCACAATCTTTTACTAGTTTTAGTAAGAGTTATGATATACATTCTTTCTCAAAATGTATTATGAGTATTAAGTAATATAACATTTCAAAACCTAGATATACAGTCATATACAGCAGTGGTCACCAACCTTTTCATCACCGCAGACCAGTCAACGTTTGATAATTTTACCATAGCCCAATGAGGTGGGGGACGTTGATTGTTTATATTTTAGATTGTTTTGATTTTAATAATTTTAATTTAATTATATTTAAACGTGCCTTCAAAATAAAATACAGTCACACCAAAAAATGAATATAAAGTGATTTAACATTTTAACTCACTAGAACGCTAAATCAATGAGAACCCTGAGTTTATTTCTTTGCAACGAGATGATTCCATCTGGGGGTAATAGGAGACAATGACACCCGAAGTGTGTTGCTTATGTTCAGTTTATTCCGTTGTTTTGTTTTGGTTGCTGTCACTGCAGAAAACCCCACTACACACAGATAGGATGTTGGAAATGGCAATAGGGATTTAAGTGCTGTGGTGGCAATCTCAGGGTATTCCACCATGACTTTAATCCAGAACACCGGCAGAGTTGTTGTCTCGAACGTAGTTTTAAAGCCGCTGTCATTTGCAATCTCCAGCAGTTGATCTTCTTGCACAGACATGCTAGATTCGCCTGGTTTGTTGACAAATGGGTCGCGGATCCATTCCTTACAAGTTCATGGGTCTTTTGTGGTTGGGAAGTAGCGCTCAAATTCTTTTAAAAGCAAAGACAGGTGATGGTGCACCAACTGGGAAAATGAATGCTCGGGCTCAGTCTTGTCCAAGGAAAGTGCACAAACCCAAGAGAAATACACCACAATAAATAAAATTGGACGGCCCGGTACCATTTGATCGGGAGTTGGGGACCACTGATATATAGCATCCAGTCTTATTATAAATGTAAGCAGTCTTGTAGGCAACTTATCTAATTTTTCCTTGAGAGTACTGATTACTATAACTTTGTCTTGTCTGTATTAATTTTTAATTTCAACTTCAAGCACTTACACAGTTACATTCTTCACTTAGCATCTCAAGCACTTGTTGTGGCTAAGTTGCAATTCTGTACATGCTGTACTATCATTAGTAGTTTTAGTACATATTTAGCACAATAAAAACAAAAAAGAGAGGAGAATATTCTTTTCATTAGTCTCCATATCCAATTTTTGTAGATAATGTAAATACTCCTACATAATGATGTTGATAGAAATCTTTTAGTCAATTTAAAAAACTTCAAAGAACACTGGTGACAAATTTTCATATAAGTTATACTTAAAGTATATGGAGAACCGGTATTCAACTTACATGCAAGACTTTGATTTTTGGTATATGTTGAATAAAAAAAAACATTCAAGATTTAACCTTTGGAGTTTATTATTTTGGCCAGAGATATTACTATCTGTGTAATCAAATACCTTCTTATAGTCTGCCAAACACATTTCAGAAAGGACAATGTAATGAATTGAATTTAGTATGAATAAGTGATCATTGATATATCAGTGATCATTTCTAAATCCAGCTGACTTGAATCCTATTAGAGTATGTATTAGTATTAGTATGTTGTAGGAAGGTTAGTAATGAATTAAAAAATATATTTATAAATTACCAAAATAGCTTAGAATTGTAATTGAATTATGTTTATTTGAGTCTAAAGCATTACTTTTTGGCTTGATTAACATTTTAATATCTCCAGCTCATTTGAGTCATATACCTATTTCCAGAATTAACTGAAACAATTTGGTAAAATTATATCCTGGTTCCTAAGAGTATTATTTGATTTTAATTTTTATAGAATCAAATTGTATCTGGTCTAGTCAACATACTTTAAACTCTTACAATAAACACACACACACACACACACACACACACACACACACACACACACACACACACACACACACACACACACACACACACACATACACACACACATACTGCACAACACAAATAGAAATATATATTTAATAATCAATTATGGCTGGTAGAAATTATATTATCTCCTTGAGCTTGAATTTTGACATGTTTAATGTAGACATATTTGCATTTCACTGTACATGATGTGCATACTTATTTCTTATTTCTCTTTATCATGTCACATTTGGGAGATAGTTGTATATTTTCTTTAATAAATGAGATGCTAAAGAAAAATCTAGAATCAAAACAAAACTAAACACTGCCAATTGTGAATACATAAAACCCTAAGAAACATTTTAAAAAATTAGTAATCTGAAAGCTTATCAGGAGATAATCAATGAAAACTGAAACCTAAACAGAAATAACCCAATATGTTTTAGGAGATCAGTGAATATTTCAAAAGTCTTTGATCAGATATTAACACTATAGTAAATAAATAATAATTGTTCTAATATCAATACTGATGATACTTCTATTTCAATAAACTGAAATGTGTGTGTGTGTGTGTGTGTGTGTGTGTGTGTGTGTGTGTGTGTGTGCGCGCGCGCGTATGTGTGTGTGTGTGTGTGTGTGTAAGCAAACCAAATAATTATTTTTCAAAATAATTCTTTTCCAATTGATGTTGTTTATAAATATTTTTAATGTTTTTTCTTTGTTAATGATAAATTGATATATGTACAGTATACATGAAGTGGCATTTTAAATTTAAAATGGTAAATTTGCATGCTCATATATGCATGCATGCACACACATAGAATTATATGTATTTTATTTTGTCTCTTAATAATGATTCATTTTTTTTCTTTTATGTGATTTTTTATTTTATAGTAAGAACAGTAATTAATGAATTTTGTGGTTTTTCCATGTTATGTCACTGATAAATGGTGTTGCAAAATAAATTCATGTTACATCTTTCTATTTTCCCCTAATTTAATGGTTATAGTTCTCATCATCTTTCTTTTCATTGTAATTTGCTTTATAAGAAGTCACAGTACAATTGTAGTTAGTATATAATAATTTTTTGCTGTAGTCTTCTTGAAGTAATTCTGTATATTATAAATATAATTAATAATGCAGTTATCATTACTATTACTATTTGTAACACTGCTGAGTACTAGTAGTATGTTATCATAATTTAAAATATTAATAAAACCCACCACACACACACCATTACACAATAAGTAATAAAAAAATAAAACCACAAACTTAAAGGAAGTTACAAATAGCTTCCTCACATTTAAAATGTTTTTTCTATACATATATTAACACAATTCATAGGAAAAACAATGCATACAATAACTGGCACACTAATAAAGCATGTAAGTAAACTGTAAACAATGACAGGCAAGTGGAAAACTAATTCCATAACTTCCATAAATCTTCCACATTTTTTTTATTTTAAAAACATTACTACCCTCCTAGAACAGAGTAAGGAAGAAGGCCCCACAGGAACTCTACAGAAACTGAGAACATCAAGAAGATGAAAAGTTTCCACGCAATTCCTGTGGGGAAAAGAAGTGATCGCTACAGCAACAACAACAACATAATTTAAAATATATATTGTAATAAAGTCATAATGTATGAACATGCATCAGTGCAGTGCTGTATGGCTATATCTCTGTATATGTGTCTATATTTATTTATCTGTCTATTGTTTAGTAACTATTTCACTATTCTCTCCCTTCCCTTTCTGTATATCTGTCTTCTCCATCTGTCTGTCTTTGATACATTTATGTATTTTATATTCATTGTTAGGTTATTGTAATACCAGATGCATACAATGTTGCACAGATATGTGCTTTAACATGTACACAGTAATAGCTGCCATTAAGCACCACATATTCATAATCATTTGTCTGTTGTCATAATAACTCTCACACTGTATGGTCTGTTGCCTCTCCACCACATTCATATGGTAATATTAATTATTATATTATATCATACATTTTATTGAATTAGAGAATTACTTTACACACACACACACACACACACACACACACACACACACACACACACACACACACACACACACACACACACACACACTAAGTGGCCCTTTCTTGTTATATATGGCTCAAAGGATCCATCCATCCAGAGCTATTTCTTCTTATATATGGCCCATAGGTTACATCTATCTATCCATCCATCTATCTTTCTATCTATCTGCCTGTCTGGCTGGCTGTGAACATTTTCCCAAGTTTTATACTATATTTTTATTTCCAAATATATGATTATAAATTTGTATTTATATATGCATGCAGTTGTATAAGAATGAAAATATTTAATATTAGATTGGTTTAGCTTGCCAATATTGTTGTCAGAATAATCTTTTATTCAAGTGTGGGTAAATATGATGAACAGCCAATATAAGAATTTACAAATGGTTGAAATAGATATTTAAACTTGTATAAAAGTTTAAAATTGACAAGCACTGAAGCAGTCTAAACCAGTTGATACAGTCCCTTAACTAATCTAGGTCAGCTTTTCAAAAAGCATTGGTTATATGCACATGTCTCTGTGCTTTGACTTTTCCTTTAGATATGTAATCAAACCAGGCTATCAGTCTTGAACAATGGCATAGTAGTCTTAATGCTCTGAAAAATGTTTCTTTCACAGCAAGAGGCACAGAGCTAGAGAATAATAATCAGTTATTCCTAATCAATAAATCAGTCACACTGACAGTAATAACTGTTCTGATCAGTCAGTAAAGATATTTCTACTAAGAATTACACTGTTTAGTTGAGGTGTTTATTTGAAAATTATTTATGATTGTGAAAATCAGATTTGAAAATTATTTATTTGTGATTGCTAAAATTGTGCATCAGACAACAGTAATGTGAACTTGTGGGAGAAAGATGCATAATTGTTGTTACTGCATTAGTTTGATATATATTACTCTTAATTTCAATTTATATTTGTAAATTGTGTTTATGTACATGATTTTGACTGACTTTTTATTCTGTGTGAATGGAACAGAGGGAGAAAGAAAATGAAAGCAAATTACAGAGAGAGAATTGAACCAAATATTTTTTTACTGCCTTATCAGTAACTTATGAATATGAGTAATGACCTTAATAAAAGTGGTGAGGACAACTGATTGTAAATATTAACAATGGACTTTAATAAAAAATGGCACACAAGTAATACTGATATAAATTAATAGTTTAAAAACATACATGTAATTGTAATACATATATTAACAGTAGATGTATGAAACATGATTGGTAATTGATAACATAAATAAATAAATGATACAAATAAATTACTTGAACACAAGAATACAGTTGAGAGAGACCAAATGCCCCATCTTAATGAAGACAGATTATTTATAAGATGAAACACACCAGCTACTTCAGAATCAAATGAGATTAGCAGTAGTTATTGGTGCAAATGAGATATGTCACTTTTTGTCAGTAGTCAATGATGCAAATGAGATATGTCAGTAGTCAATGATGCAAATGAGAGATGTCAGTCAATGATGCAAATGAGATATGTCGGTAGTCAATGATGCAAATGAGATAAGTTGGTATTCAGTGGTGTATATGAGATTGGGTAATAGTCCTGATTATGAGATTAGTCAATAGTAAATCCTGTAACTTAAATGTTGTTTACACATTTATAATTAGATCGCTACATTGAGAAAGATTTACTAGGTAATAGGATTTCAAACACAAGTTAATTACTGAATGCAACACAAATTGGATAAGTACAAATAAAAAGGACAAGATTTACAAAACTTAAGTTTATCATGCACTTACTGAGTTACTCTTAAACTGCCTGAAAACACTAAATGGGAAGCACTCAAATTATTAAATTAATAAAAAAGGCATCATAAAAACACTATGTTGTTATGTTTAATGTAATTTTCCTGTATAAGTTTTAATGTTAATTTAAAGGTGCTATAAATGATGTATGTCAGCCATGTGGCTGTTTATAACTCTTGATCATTCTTGTTGATGATGATTAGGTAACAGATTTTGCTTGAACATTTATGAAATTTCTTTTTCCCTTGCCAATACCTATTATAACCAGATATATGCCCAATTTGATAATCTTTTACATTTGTTTAGTGACTGTTCAGTCATCTAGTTTTAATACTTTTAGTCAATTTTTAACACAGCTGATACTAGTGATAGAGTTTTTGATGAATAGAGAAATTCCACCTAATTCGTGTGTGTTGGTTTGTTACGGATCATGTGTGTGCAAACCACTGTGTAACTATTGACAGTGATTATTGTTCTAGTGTAGGGGGTTAATGCGTGCCTTCCACTATGTAACCATTGACAATGATTATTGTTCTAGTGTAGGGGGTTAATGCGTGACTTCCACTGTGTAACCATTGACATTGATTATTGCTCTAGTGTAAGGGGTTAATGCGTGCCTTCCACTGTGTAACTATTGACATTGATTATTGCTCTAGTGTAGGGGGTTAATGCGTGCCTTCCACTGTAAACGTAAATGGGGTGGGGGGTAAATAATTGCCTTGTACTGTCAACGACCATTTGGGGTAAATGCAAGCTTTAAAGTGTTAACGATAATGCGGGGGAGGGGGAGGGAATAAATACGACCTTCTACTGTGAACGACAATGGGGGGAGGGGATAAATGCGTACTTCCTACTCTGAACGATAATTCGGGGGCGGGGGAATGTATTGCGCACGGAAGCTTGAATAAATGATTGATGTGTGGCAAGCTTACTTACTTACTTACTTAAGAATAAACCCACCACCATCACCACCAACACATTTCCTGCCTCCCTTCCTGTTTCCCATTCCTCTTTCCTTCCTCTTTCCTATTTTAGATGGAAGTCTCTGCTGCTATTGCGAATGGTTATGGAGATGGTGGTGATAAATGCGTGCTTCCTGTTGTGAACGACATTGGACTGGGGTGGGGGGTGGGGGAGAATAAATACATGCCTGCTAGTGTAAACAAAATTTATTGAATTCATAAATCATAATTAATTACCTCGAGATTTTCAGAAAATACGAAGAAATGCATTTCTTCACTATATATAAATACTGCCATTGCACTTTGGAAAAATGTACGTGTGTCAAATTCATCATGTCATTTACGAAACACCTTTAAAAGTAGATATATTTATTTCAAGAGCCAAATACCTGATAGAGCTTTTCGTTTTTCACCCCCACCCCCGAAGCATTCTAATCAAACCTATTCTGTAAAGATTGCGGAATTCTCCACCCTCTCTTTCTGTCTCAGAACTTGGAACAGACTCGTTTTCACAGCTCAAGTCTATTGTTTTAACGAAAAGCTATTGCAGTATTTGAACAGCTCAAGTCTATTGTTGTAACGAAAAGTTATTGCAGTATTTAACAGCTCAAGTCTATTGTTTTAACGAAAAGCTATTGCAGTATTTGAACAGCTCAAGTCTATTGTTTTAACGAAAAGCTATTGCAGTATTTGAACAGCTCAAGTCTATTGTTGTAACGAAAAGCTATTGCAGTATTTGAACAGCTCAAGTCTATTGTTGTAACGAAAAGCTATTGCAGTATTTGAACAGCTCAAGTCTATTGTTTTAACGAAAAGTTATTGCAGTATTTGAACAGCTCAAGTCTATTGTTGTAACGAAAAGCTATTGCAGTATTTGAACAGCTCAATTCTATTGTTGTAGCGAAAAGTTATTGCAGTATTTGAACAGCTCAAGTCTATTGTTTTAACGAAAAGCTATTGCAGTATTTGAACAGCTCAATTCTATTGTTGTAACGAAAAGTTATTGCAGTATTTGAACAGCTCAAGTCTATTGTTGTAACGAAAAGTTATTGCAGTATTTGAACAGCCCGGAAGGGTCGCTGTGTAATTCTGGGGACATGGAATGTTATACACGGCTTAAGTGAAAATATTGTAGAACGTGTTCTGTTTTACTTTATGTTCATTTACAAGAGATGTGTTAAAATTGTTTTTCACCTTTACCATTTCTCTCTCCCCTGTAGAAAAAATTGCAAGTCTTAATTGTCTTCTATCATCATTGGTATCTTTTCTCACAAGGTTTTAATTAGGCTAGGTTAGAAACAGCACTCTGCAAATAGACTTTAACTTTTCGCCTTTGGTAATTACGTTTTTCTTCCTCGATTTTTTATTCTCTCTTTTTATTGTCAACTTCTCTCTGTCTTTCTCTGTCTTATCTGTATTTTTTCTATCCTGTTTCCCTCCTTTTTTTTCTCTTTCTCTCTCATTCTTCTTGTCTCTCTCTCCGCCCGCCCCTCTTTTCCCGCCCTTCAATTTGTCTATGCTACTTCGCTCATTTTCCCCAACATTTCCCACTCTTTTTCCTTTTTCTCTTTCTTTTTGTTTGTTCATTTAGTTCTTCTCCCTTTTTCTCTCCACCCCTCTTCTCTCATTCTTTAGAAAATGCTAAAGATAATTATCTTTTTCCACCTCTCACTCTCTCTCTATTCTTTTCTTTTTCTCCCTTTCCTCTTTGTCTCTGTCTTTTCTTTCTGTCAGTATACTTTTTATTTGTCATTTCCCCTCCCTCTCCGTCCACACTCCGTACTTTTTTCTCTTTCCACTTATTTCCTTTTGTTCTTCGTTCTCCCTCTCTCACACACATGCACGGACAAAAGCTCTTAAAATCTTGTAAGTTTCCGGGGTTATAGCTAAGCACGTTTTAATTTTTAATGTATTTTTTATTCTCTTATATGGATGATTCAGTAAAAACTTATTTTATTGTAAGGTTTACAATATATTACATGTACATAACTTTGTGAAAAATAATATAATTTAAATATACTAAATTTTAAAATTGAATTGCATAATATTGTCAGAATACAGCGTCTTGTGTGCATGACTTTTGCGATCTAATAACCAGAAACTACATCTCAAAATGATGTTAAAACCCACCCCCACTTTACCTTATGTTTAGCGCTCGAAGTGTGTCAAGAGAGAAAATGTAAAAGCGTGCGTCGCGACTAACTCACAAGGGGGCGCCACGGGATATCCCTAACAGCACTGACTTAGGGCGCCGTGGGAAAAAATCCTAAAACACTAAGGCTAAGCCGACTAAGGGCTCCGTGAACCGAGAAATTTTGGGAACCACTGATATTAGCCTAAGTCGATTTCAACAATTGTCAATCTCACCACTGCTGGCGAGAAAACGCCACGTCTAGCATTGTTTTTTAATCTAGCCTTACCTCTCTTCACACAAATGGCAAATTGGCTCTTTGCCTTCTTGCAATTAGTTCTATGTTAAAACAGCGGGCTGCAAGCAATTACAGTACTGCATCTTATCCACCCCACCGTTCTCGCTTCTTCTCTCTCTATACCCCTTTCAATTTTCTAACTCACTGATTTTTGTTTTCGTTCTCCTGCTGACTACCTTGCGCACGTGTGCCAACCACCATATTCAGACGTAACTGTAAAGGCGCGCCTGCTCGCACAGACCGCTATTTATATAATTCCATTAAAGGGGAAAAAATGCTAAAAGACGTGAATAGAAACTCTTTGACAGAATAAAATGAAAACGCGACAAAGCTGATAACATTTTTCAGGAATCTGTTTGGCGGGTGTTGTGACACGGTAGTTGGGCCGAACGCTGATAATTGGGTTCGGTTCCTGAGTGACTTTGTCATTGGCACGCAGGCAGCGTCTTTGGAAGCTTCAGAATTATAGGAATAAATTAAATAGTTCCCACCAAAAGGAACGTCTAACAGACGCCTTGCCATCATGTATTTTGACAGGGTCGGGTAAGTTGGAAACCTACATAAGCCTTGCAAAGCGTAGTACGCGTTCCTTGTGTCTCAAATACATAAATATTCTAGGTAGTTTTTCCTGTCACACATTTATAGAATTAAATTATACTTTGATTTGCAGAGGTTTGCTTTACAGAGATTCGTGAGAGTTGGGTTGTTCTTTGGGTTGTTAATTTCGCGTGAATTAATTTATATTTCATAATTATATATATTTATTTATTTTTCAACAGCCAATCATGCACGCTGTTCTTCAAGTCAGATCCACTCAAGATTGTTCGAGCTGCCAAGCAGTACATGTATGATGAACATGACAACCAGTACTTAGACTGCATAAACAATGTTTGCCATGGTAAATTAGTTGGTTTTTTTTTTGCTTATTACATGTACTAGAATGTCACATATGTTGATGAACAACTTATATCCCTGCATCTATGAATTGCCTCCACTTCTCCACAAATCACAAGTGAATGAATAAATAACATACGATAAAAAAAAAGTATGAGTTTCTTGATATTATGCTAATAGCTATCACTTACATTTACTTGCAAATGCTAAAATGATAATTAATAGGTGACTTTAGACAAGACATTTGAACACTAAGTACCAATGTTCAGGTGTTGGTTGTTGATAGTAAGAACAAAATCTACTTAACATGCTTATTGTAATCACTGATCAATAGAATCAGCTGCTTTAAAAGACTCAGAAGACAAAAATATTACATACTGAAAGTTGTATCAGATAACAAAGGCTGCTTCTCATCAGAAGCAGACAGCAGACACACCTTCACTGGTTGAAAGTGTCTTTCTCATTTGTTGGTTTGGTTAGTAAACTGTTTTTGTTGGTTGGTACAGAAAGACATTTTTTTCACTCATTGAAATTGTCTTTCTGAAAGGACAAAAGAGCGTTTGCTTGATGCAAAGACTTACCTTCACTTGTGAACAAGGATTTTTCTTAAAGAACAAAAATTGTTTTGTACACAAACCCTACCATAAAGATGTGCATTCATTTGTTGAAAAGTGTCTTTCTCAAAGGACTGGTTGAAGCATTAAAAAATTACAACAAAATGCAAACTCAACCCATTTTACACCTTTTCTTTTAACAATGTTCTACAGTGAATCCTCTCAGTGACTTCCTTGCAGGGAAGCAGATTGGAAACTCCATCAGCATTAAAAGAGTCCATTTTCAGAGAATTGAATTAATTCTGTGGCATTAGTTAATAGAAAGAATCCAACAAGCATTTTATTTTAAAATGTTTAGTTTTAAAATAGTTCAATCTCAGATCTTCAGTGACAAATGAATAATAATGTCTTTTTATTCCTTTTCCCACTCCCCCTCTCTCCTCCCATTTTGACTGATTTGCTTTCCCTGAAATTTGTGAGAGATTAAAGAAAAGAAAAAATTGTACATCTGGGGTTTGTCTGACTCCAGTGGGTCACTGCCACCCCAAAGTGGTAGAGGCGGGTGCAAAACAGATGCATCTTCTCAACACCAACTCGCGGTTCCTTCATGACAACATAGTGCTGCTTGCACAGAAGCTGGCAGACACAATGCCTGAGAAACTCTCCGTGGTTTACTTCACTAACTCTGGGTAAGAAATCTCTTTTTGTAGGTATTTTGTGAAGATGACAACAAAAAGAATAAGAGAAACGTTAACTATCTTATAGAACTGATGATTCTAATATTATGATAATTTTTATAAAATGCTAGTTGTACATGCACAGTGCTTTCAGATTTACATTTGTATAGCTTACAACAAACTCTACACTATTATACATTACTTTTGTAAAAACATTTTCTTTAGTTTGGATATTTTTGTTTTATGTAAATGTTTTCTCTGTCCATCCATCCATCCATCCATCCATCCATCCTTCCATTCATCCATTGTTTCTTTCTCTCTCTTTCTAACCTAATAAACTATATATTTGATTATCTCATCATCGTTCTGTAATTATACTTGGTATTTCTATTTCTTTAATGATTGGATGCTTTTTGAAGTAGGCTTGAAGAGTGTGTGGGTGATTTTTATGAAACAATTATAAAATTCCAATTTATAGATCTGAGGCTAATGATCTGGCTTTGCGTCTGGCATTTCATCATACAAAACACACAGAGATTCTGACATTAGACAGGTAAAACTTATTTTTCACATTTGCAGTTTTCTTTCTTTCAATCCTTTTTCTACAATCCTTTCAGAATTTATTTCTTGATTTTTTTTAAAAATAACAAGATAAATAAAAATGTACATGAAATTATATTTTAAAATAATTTGTTTACAAAGTGAAGTCACTTCAGATATTTATTTTATACATGAACATTTTAAGTAAACAATGTGGGTTTGGTATTTTTGCTGTATATCATTGAAATGTTTAAAATGGTATTGTTTTAATACATGCTTTTACAAAGAAAAAGGTGACTGTTAAATGTTTACAATGCTACTGATAGCATTCTTTTGTCTATTTTCTTTTTCTCGTGTTGTTTCTTGTTGTTTTTATTATATATTTCAACAGTGATGTATTGATTCTGTTTTTAATTTAATTTTAATTATAATGTTTTTTCTACAGAGGACAGACAATCAAATGCATGAATCTTAAAAGGGTTTTTAATAAAATATATGAAGAAATCTAGCCTGATAGCTGAAAAATAATAAATTTCCAAAGCTTTCTCATTGTGTCTAAATTCTGAAAGTTATTATTAGTATTAATTCCATGATTTTAGTTTGTTATGGAGAGAAACATTGTGGACCCAAGTTTTGATACTAGAAATCCTACATGCCTCTGACTGTAAACTTGAAGAGTGGGCAAGGCTGCACTCTAATATTAAATCATTTTGATAATATTTATCACTAGCTGTAGTATTTGTAGGAATTCTCTGAGCACTTACCTAACAGTAGAAGCCTTTTAATAAAAAGTACCTTATAATATAGTGCTTGTAAAGCCCTCATTAATATTAATATTACAACACTTTTTATTACAAACTATATGACTTCTAAAGTCCTCATTAATATTACAACACTTTTTATTACAGACTATATGACTTCTAAAGCCCTCATTAATATTACAACACTTTTTATTACAGACTATATGACTTCTAAAGCCCTCATTAATATTACAACACTTTTTATTACAAACTATATGACTTCTAAAGCCCTCGTTAACATTACAACCCTCTATGACTTCACTCCTTTCACATACCAGATTACAACACATTTATAGGACTTGTAGGATGTAACATTTCAATCCCTTTTACATGGGATTAGCAGACTCCTCAGAGGGCCTAACATAATCTTTTTAGAATGATCTATAGGAATTTTAGGCCTCTTGGAGGATCTGACATTACAATTCTTTGAACACAATCTATAGTACTCATGGGCTTTTCAGCAGGATTTCACAAGACAGTTGTTTTTGCAAATTCTAGTATGATCTGTGGGATACTCAGAGGTCCCTACATTACAGTTTTTTTTTTAAAAACTTGATCTATAGGATTGCAGGGCCCCCAAAGCAATTAATGTTGCACCCCCTTTTACACATACTATAGGACTTGTAGGATTCCTTAGAGGACTTTACATTATCCATTTTTTATACATACTTCAGAGCACACAACTATGCATACTTTAGAACTCCAGAGCACACAACAATGCAACTCTTTTAATGCAAATTATTGTAACAATCATTATGCCAGACACACTATTTTTGCTGTTCTATAAAGTAAGTGAAAGGTATCGGTATATTTCTTCCTCACGGCATCATCACATTCATTTTAACTGTCACAGAATAAAAAGAAATGTTAAGCACAGACACACAGAAAAATCTGCCATTAAATCAAACAAAGTTCTTACAGCCTTTCAACCGTCTTACTTTGAATAATATAACTTAAAGTAAAAATCTTTTTTGTTAAAGTTTGATATAAAGAACATGATTTTAGTTTTCTTTGTAAAAAGCTGCAATATAAGGTTGATTATTTTGAAAGCATTTGTATGCAGTTAAAAATAAATAAATGAATAGTATGTGTGTGTATGTGTGTGTGTGTGTATAAAAGCATTCGGATACAAAATGAAATGAAAGCTGATTTTGTTAGGTATGTGTATTTTTGGAAGGATAATTACGTGTAAATGCCTAAACAGTAAAATTCGATCATACAGTCACACACACACACAGCAGCAACACCTTTCAGCATTGCAACTTAAAATTTAAAAAATCTTCACCTAACAGATGCATAGAATAAAATCACCCTAATGGGTTTCTTTAGCTCTGAACTAGATAGGAGAAAATGGGTCATAAAATAAAAATAAATATAGGCTTCTACATTATTGATTCTCAAGGAATCCTTTGAGCAATCGATTATTAAGACTGACAGCAGTCTGGATGTCATCTGAAACAAATTAGCTTCTTGCAAAAAACACTAACTGATTTTGTTTGGGGTTGATGATTAAAGGTATATAATATGGTAAAATGTACAGTACTTATATTAAAAAATTGAAAAATTAAGTTTTATTTTTACACTGGCTTGCAACCATTTACTCCAATGTTTATAGTGTATACTTTTATATTTTCTTTGTTTATTCCTTATGTCTGGTTTTTACTTTGCTTATTCCATATGTCTGTTGTTTACTTTGCTTATTCCATATGTATGTTGTTTACTTTGCTTATTCCATATGTATGTTGTTTACTTTGCTTATTCCATATGTATGTTGTTTACTTTGCTTATTCCATATGTATGTTGTTTACTTTGCTTATTCCATATGTCTGTTGTTTACTTTGCTTATTCCATATGTCTGTTGTTTACTTTGCTTATTCCATATGTCTGGTTTTTTACTTTCATTGCTTATTCCTTATGACTGTTTTGACATTGGAGTTAGTTTTCACTTATTTATAATTTTATTGTGTTTTGCTAGACTGTCTGTTGGACAGGTTAACCACAGGTTTATTTGTCCAGCAGGGATCTACTTGTCCAAAAAATCACTCTCTGTATAAGGAAAATTGCATGACATTAGGTACATCTCCCACTTGTGTAATCTCTGAGAGAAAGCATATTTTTTTTTTAATTGCAGAGCATATCATGGTCATTTGATATCACTAATAAACATCAGTCGTTACAAGCTGGATGGAATGGTTGACAATGTTCATAAACAACCAGACTATGTGCATGTGGTAAGTGTAGCTTAATGATTTATGTTTTCTGTGCAGTAGTGAATGGCACCATATTCTGTGTACTTGTAATGTATTTTTATCGAAGGTGTTTTTTTTATGTTCATGATTTCTTTCTGTCCCTCTTCTCTTCATCTCAGAGAATGATTGAAAACCATCATTCTGAGTTTTAACCTGTATGGAGGAAAAAGTTTCATTTCTGTCTTATCTATCTATCTCTGTCTTAACCTGCAATACAAAAATATTTTAGAGGACTAAGTTAGGTTGTGTAATACACCTGTATATAATACACCCATTGTATTTGTAGTAAAGTAAACTGCTTACAGACATTTCAGTATGTGAAACTCAGAATTTTACAGTGCTCAGTTCTAAACTGTTGAAGTTCTCATTTATCTCACTGATATAAAGGGCCCAAGATAAGGCTAACTTAACAGTAGTAGTAACAAGGAGTAACAATAGTAGTAGTAGTAGTAACAGTAGTAGTACGGCATCAATAGCATCAGCAAAAATGGTGGCTTATAAGAACAATTTCTCTGTATAAGCACTTTTGTAAATTTTAAACAGGGTACAATGGCACACAGTAATAAATAAATATAATACCATACTAGATGTATATTTATCCATGTAACAAAGATATGCAGACAAAATAAATATAAAAGCATACTAAAAGCATACCACTCAGTAGGTCTATTTAGAGATGTCAGAAAAATTCAGAGATAGATATGAAATGAAATAGAAAAAAAACTTGTTTGCCATTGTCAGTTAGCAGTCCTGTTCTTACTCTCTTCACAGTCATGTGATTTTTTTAACAAACTTTTCTTTTGTCTTATTTTCGTTAATTACACTGATTTCATTAGAAAAAAATAATTCTTCTTTGTTGGGCATTTTGGGTCAGTAATTTGAGATGAATTAAAATGTCTAAATCAGAAGGTGGTGGGTTTTAAAAAAAAATCATTAATTGTTTTAAATCATTAACTTAGAAGTTGAAGATTTAATTATTGTTTATATAAAAGACTTGCAATCTTTAAGGATGCAATACAAAAAAAATTAATATGCAATAAGATGAAGAGAGAAAGTCAACAAAATGACATGTTAAATATGCAGGTCCCATGTCCTGATACATACAATGGTAAATTTCATGATTGCGACTATCCTGGTGAAGACATGGGTGCAAAATATGCGGAGGAGGTGGATAAAATCATTGCTGATATACACAAGAAAAATAAGGGGGTCAGCTGCTTCATTTCTGAGTCCATGCAGAGCTGTGGTGGGCAGATCATATACCCAGAGGGCTACCTCAAACGAGTCTATGAGTAAGTAAGATTTAGGCTACTTCAAACGAGTCAATGAGTAAGAAAGATTTAGGCTACTTCAAACAAGTCTATGAGTAAGTAAGATTTAGGCTACTTCAAACGAGTCTATGAGTAAGTAAGATTTAGGCTGCTTCAAATGAGTCTATGAGTAAGATTTAGTGCTACTTCAAACGAATCTATGAATAAGATTCAGGGCTACCTCAAGCGTGCCTGTGAGTGAGTTTTTTGCCACCTTAAGAAAGTCTTAAAATAAAATTAACTATTTCCTCATGCGAGTATGTGAGTGAGAGTTGCCCCTTCCTCAAGCAAGTCTACGAGCATGGACTATTTACCCGTAACTTTTTGCCTGCCTGTATAATATTATTTCATTATTTTATCTTTTCCAAAAGTGCACATTAAGAGATTACACTTTAATTGTACTCTATAATTATACTTTTTTTTTTTAATCCATTCAAGCTGTTAATGAATGCTTCTCTTTAATTTCCTACAAAATATGTTAACAGCTTCATTTCTGTCGTTGATCATGTATGTATATGTGTGTTATATGTTTATTTTGTGTATAATATTATTATATGTGCTTCTGTATGTTTTTATATATACGCATATGTGTACACACACATAACACATATTTATGTAGGGGTTTTGTATGTGTGTGTTTATTTTATCATCATATCACCAGCTGAGCATACTGGAAGAATGCCATATAGTTTCAAGACAGACCGGAGCACATAAGGGATCTGTGCACCCCTGGGGGGACAAATTATTAGAACTCCTGGTAGTGTGTGATCTCCTTTTTCATTAGAGGATGTAGATGTTTACAGGCTAAGGCTGACTTGATAGCATCATGGTGTAGTGTATATTTGGAATGCAAGTGTCTGAATTAGTACAGTGAGTACTAATTGCAAGAATGGCAGGACATGCATTTTTGAATGAACACATGTTAAATGTCTGTTGAGGGAAAATAGCTCCTAGAAATTTAGCTACTTCTTATTTACTATAGTAAACATGGCTTAAAGTGGTTGCAGCTTTACAAAAGTCTTATAATGTGGATGTTACAGGTCAGTGCGAAAGGCTGGAGGAGTTTGCATTGCAGATGAAGTTCAAGTTGGATTTGGCCGTGTGGGAACACATATGTGGTCATTTCAGGTAGACGGTAAGTTATTAAATTTAATATTGTTTATCATTCATATCTCAAAGTAGGAATTGACTGTTTCTGGGGATTCTTTTTTGTATAAAATAAATAAACTCAATTTTATAAATATTTCTTAAATTTCCATTAGATTATATTGTCTTAAGGCAGTTAATGTTTAAATAGATTTTTATATTGATTTTATGATATATTATTTTATATTTATTTTATATATATACATATATGTTACATTTTATCTTTGTTTAAAAGAGCAAACTCTATGCAAAATATTTCATTTTATTATTACTTGTTGAACTCTTTACTAAGACCTTTAATTTTTAGTCTGTGTTGCCTTGGTAATCATCTCTTTCAAGCATTGTGACCTTCATGTTGAATGTAATATCCTGAAGTAAAGTTAATTCTTTGTGTTCATTCCTATTTATCCAGAAGTGGTGCCAGATATTGTCACAGTTGGCAAACCCATGGGTAATGGTCATCCTGTGGCAGCGGTTGTCACCACAGTAGAAATAGCGGCCAGTTTTCAAGCCTGTGGAGTTGAATACTTCAATACGGTATGGTGCATTGATGTGATTTTCTTTTTAAATCATGTCAGAGATCAAAGTACATTGCATTCATCAGATTAAATTACTTGAATTATTTCTAGAATAAATATATATTTTAAAAATTTTAAAGATATTTTTGCAAGATGGTCTAATTAATCTTGCTAAATTCAAAACAATTTTTTACATAGTTGTTAAATAAATTTGTTTTAGTTTTCAAAGTAGAATAATTTATCTCTTATGAGGGGCGCGACTGTCTAGTCCTCTTCCATTTCTCCTATATATTCACTGATTTGTTGATTATGCTGTTAGTTTAGGGAATACTTTCAGTTGTTTGAGGTAGGCTTGAGGCTGTCCAGTACAAATAAACATTCAACAGACTTGTTTTGTTGGTTTCCTGTCACTTCACTAGTTTCACTTATAGCACATTATTGCAGAGTTAAATATTCTACCAATACTTAAAGATTTAAATGAAACCAGTAGATAAGTGCATTTGCTTTTTGTGTTTGTGTGCTGATATAGCACATCTCCAAAGGCACACTAAATGGGGGGTGTCTGCCACCAGTGACTGCTAAATATAATATATTATTCTGTTTAAATTTTAAAATTATATATGTGGGGAGGCATGTGCCAAAAGGAGGATCCCCCTGGGTGTTATAAAATCTGCTTTGGATGTTTAAAAACATGCCCCAGGTGCCAAATACTTTAGGTAGGCTCCTGAACATGACCACCTCTTTGATATATATATCACCAAGAGTGATATATATATATATATATATATATATATATATGGGAGAAATATCACATAAATAGGCATCACTTTACAAGTTACTATCTCTCTTTTAAAGAAAGAAGATATTTAATAAATAGGACATCATGATTACAAGTATGGCCTAAGCAGTTTTTTTCTTAGCATACATGCTGAGATGGTTGTAATACTGTATATTGTGGACCATTAATTTTATGACATATAGTTCCAAAGTGACTTCATTTGTTTTTTTAATTTACAAATAAATACATTGCCATGCATTATTATACAGATGGAAATATTATTTTAATTTATTTGTCAGTACTTTGTGCATACACAATGTTACAGATGGGAAGATTTTTTAAATTCACACATGCAGGGACTGAATACATATGTGAGGTTGAACAGGTATGTGAGCTGGAATCTGTCTAGCAAAAAGTAGGACAGTTGGGAGACCTTATTCTTGATTCTGAAATCAACAGGCAGACTTTCATCTTTTTACTATTGATATTATTATTTTTTTATTTTACTCTTGTTTGATTCCTTTCACTTTGTTCTAAATTTATTGAATTCTCTCTTCTCTTTACAGTACGGTGGAAACCCTGTATCTTGTGCCATAGCACTTGCTGTGCTGGATGTGATCAAAGAGGAAAAACTGATGGAACATGCACTGGATGTGGGCAATTACCTGCTGCAACAGCTTCTCACACTGAAAGAAAAACATAATATAGTAGGCGATGTCAGGTAAGATATGAATCTTATGTAGGATTGATGATTTGCAGGATTAAAGCAGAATACCTGTATTCCTGTTTCTTTAAAAGCAATTTTTCTTAGTAATATTATATTTTGAAGTAGCTATAATGACTAATGTAAATATCAACACATAATAAACAGAAAAATATGTTAATATCAGTATTGGTTTATTGGCAAAATTTCTTATTTGTGGTTCCTCATGACAATGATTGGTTCTCATTATGATGATTTTATGGTGGAATTGCATGCACTATTTGTAAAGGTTTTTACATTAAATTTGCATAGATGCTATCAGTAGCACTTATTGCATCATTAAAATTATTGTCCCCAAATACAGACCATTTACCTAGGCAATTAATTAGCAAGGGTCTCCTGCCTAAGGACCAGCTTGCACAATATAATTTTGGATAGCATCCATAGCCCCCATTTTTGCATCCTTAATGGATGCATCTTTTCACTGACTTATAAAGGCATACCTCTATAGCAAATGCTATTCCTGCTTAATGACAAACACCTATGTCAAATACTAATCCTGTAACATGACACACACCTAAATCAAAAATGCTATTCCTGCATAATGACACATATCTATTGCAAATATTCGATCATGATGACACACCTATATTAAATGCTATTCCTGCATAATGACAGATATCAATAGCAAATGCTATCCCTTCATAATGACACACACCTATATTAAATGCTATTCCTGCATAATGACACATATCTATTGCAAATATTCCTACATTATGACACCCATCTACATTAAAAGTTATTCTTGCATAATGAGAGATATCAATAGCAAATGCGATCCCTTCATAATGACATGCACCTATATTAAATGCTATTACTGCATAATGACAAACACCTATAGCAAATGCTATTCCTGCAAAATAACACAGTCCTGTGTCAAATGCTATTCCTGTATGACACACCCATTAGCAAATGCTTTTCCTGCATAATGACATCCATTAGCAAATGCTATTACTACATAATGCCACATGCCTATATCAAATGCTATTCCTGCACAATGACCTTCCCCCCCCCCCCCCCCCCCCAATATCAAATGCTGTTTCTGCACAATGACATACACTTATAGCAGATGCTATTCCTGCTCAGTGACACACAGCTATATCAAATAAAATTACTGCATAATGACACACACCTATATTTTGGCTCATTAAAAAATAGAATTATTAATTATTTTTGAAACAATTATTGATATGTTAATTTCATTGCAGTTTTATGTCCCTGATGCTAGTTTTCAGGAATTAATACAATTTTTACTTGTGATTGTACTAAATGAAGCTAAAGTCAGAACCCTTGTCAACAGTTGATTTCTCCTTCTGAGGTGCCAATTTTTATGACTTAGACTTAATACAAATAAGATTGAAAGAGAAAAGCGAGTGAATTTGTTGAACAATGTTTAGTTGTCTTTTTTTTTTTTTTTGTCAGAGGTCGTGGGCTATTTGTTGGAATTGAACTGGTTAAGGACCGAATTTCTCGTGAACCTTATACAAAAGCTGCATCTTACACAGTAGCTCGGTAAGTTCTAACATTTGCTGGAGTTTTGTTTGTAGTGTGTGTTTTAATGAAAATCTTTTGGTCAATATGTTTACGGTATATTAATTTTGAATTTCTGTTTGATGGAAAATATAAATATCAGATAGTTATAAATATTTACAGAACTACATCCACGTCCCAAATAAATTTGTTTTGTTTTTATTAATGTTTGAAAGTCAGATATTTTAATGTACTTTAGATTAAATCTTTATTTCTTCTCAGGTTAAGTTACTCTAGAGTGTTTCTTTTCTTATTGGAAGTTCCTCTAGAAATAGATATGAATTTTTATGAATACTTAAAGGAGTGTTTGACACTGCCAGCTTTACACATCTAAATGCATGAGTGGTTAAAAAAGTTAACCCCCAAAATACCCCATCATTATTTTGCAGTAGAAACTACAACTTTTATTTTTAAAATAAAATTTTTGTCATTTTGTCCATTAATATAATCGATTAACTGCGTTTGATTATTCCAGACTTTAGTTCTCTTTATTTTATGAAGTTTATCTGCAAAATACACTCAGACCTCAATACTTCAGAAGAGTCCACAGAAACTCTACCCATCACTTTATTTTTAAAATAAGCACACACGAATTCCTGATATAACAATAACAAAGTTAAACTGTGAACATATTAAAATAAATCATTTGAAATGCAATGTTTTAGTATTACTGTAATGTACAATTACAGAATTTTTAGTAGTTTTTGCAGTTGAAATGCTTTAGCATATTTTAGTTAAAATATCTTGAGATTTTCTTTCTTACTTTCCTTGGAGTTAAACTCATCAGATTTATTGAGAATTTTTATATTGTTATGGAAACCATATAATATATAAAGGTTTTTATATTTTATCTGTTTTAATTTTTAAAAATCTGCTCAGTACATTTTACGAATGTTTAATTTGTATCACATTTTGCAGAATGAAGAAAGAGTATGTCTTGTTGAGTCAGGATGGCCCACACAACAATGTGATTAAGTTCAAGCCTCCAATGTGTTTCTCCCGTGAAAATGTTGCTCTTGTTGTCCATACATTAGACATCATTTTCAGTGAAGTAGAAAATGGAGCAACTGACCTAATTGGAATCAATAAAAATAATTCTGCTCCAGATCCAGTCGACTTAGAAGTAGTGGCACCAGACGCAGACCAACCTGTATTAAAACGCGTGCGACTAATGAGCGGTGGTGGCATTGACACAAGCTCATTGGCCACCAGAGAAGTTAATCATTTTTAACACAGCCAGCGATTCTAGCGCACAACCAAACTGAAGTGACATCTTCAGATGGACAGGATGTTGATCTGAATATGAGATAAACATCACTTAAAAAAAAAAGTTAAATTTGCAGTTAAGTACTTTCTTGTCTTTTTAATTTTGTTCTTTGAATATATTTTCTAGTAGTGTGGACAATAAGGTGATAGAATACATTTTTTAAAAAAATGATTGATTTTGTTATCCCAGGTCTTTCAAAGCTTAAAAGAATACACATAATTTTTCTTTTTTCCGTGATAAAAGTTTTTCAAATGATTCTTTTGAATAAGACAGGCTATACCTAAACTGTATAGGTTGCTACATTGCATTATTTAATTATTGGTAAACATGTCTTTTTTTTAAAAAAGTGCATTAAAAATTGTTTTGCATGCAATATAACACAATTTATTAAAGAATCTTTAATATATTTTTTATATTTAGGTTGGTCTTTGTTCAGGGAGGGAGATTATATTAAATTTAATATAGTATTTCATTGCTAATTTTTCATTTCACTTTCTTTCTCAACATTAATGTCGTTTTAAGAATGCTGATTTATAATAAATTTATTACTGTATTAATTTTTTATTTTCTTTAGTGTAAACAAACAGTATTGTGAAATCATACATTGTGATCTGATACTATTGGTTTAAGATTTATTGTGAAATCATACATTGTAATCTGATATTATTGGTTTAAGATTTATTGTGAAATCATACATTGATATTATTGGTTTAGGATGCTTTTATGATGATGGGTAATTGGTGTCATGTCACTATAATCAGAAAAATGTTTGTCTTTGATGAACACTAAATTGCTTTATTCACACCAAAATACAGTAACATATATTTTGAACTTCATGTTTCATTATTTTGGTTGTCTTGTTTCAAGAGACATTTTTTATTCTCTATCATATATTGTTAATCAAATGCATGAGTATCTTTAATCTTCTAGGTAAGATATGAATCTTACACAGTGATAGTATTAATTAACTTGACATAATTTTTTACATGCGTTACTTTTAATTGGATATAGAGCAAGTTATGATATACTGTGCACTTCCTATTTTTTAAAGTGTTACTATGAGATTTATTTTACTGCAGTTATTTTCTTTAAAATGTATCTACTGCTCCACATCTCAACTTTTATTGTTTTGTATCTCATCATTTATCTCCACTTCCATTCCTTGTTATTAGCTATATAGGATCTTGTTTTTGGCACAGTATTCCTCTGCAGAAAGTTCTGACTTTATTTCTACTGGCATTTTGACACAGTATTTCTTTCTCTGCAGAAAAGTGTTGTCTTCCATTATTTAAATAACTGAAGTGGTGCCCACTTTTAGTTAAGTGTATAAATTGTATTAAAAAATGTGCTAGCTACAGAAGATTAAAGTGAAAAATAAGATCATCGTCTCCAGTTATCTGTACAGTAAACTGCCCTGCTGGTCTCCCCATTTTTATCCCCAGAGTGCAAAACCATTTTATTTATTTATTATATTATGTTTATACTGCTTGTGGAAAAAGTTTACGTATAATTTTTATGCAAGTATAATGTGCACTTTGTAAGCATTCTTACATTAGATCTTTTTTTGTCAGCATTCACATAACATTGTGTGATGCCTGCAACACATTAGTTATCGGTTATGATTATTATTTAATCATCCATAACTAATTACAAGTTATGAGAATCTTAATTTATATTATTAATAATTCTCCAGAAGACTCCACTCATCTTTCTTACTTGGCAGATATGTGGGTGCTGTAAATGTTTTTTCTTCTTCCACAATATTAAAGACAAACATTTACCGTCCCACAATATTTTCATAGGTGGAAAACTTCTTACCAAAGGAGAAGACAATCCATCTTTTAATCTTTATTTAGTGAGCCCCCTCTACCTACTGTCTCCAACATTCCAACATATGGTTATCAATATGTATGAGAATGTCAATAAATTTATTAAATCAGCAATCAAATATACAACATATGAATATAATCAAAGAGCACTGACATTTACATCACTTGACAACAATGTTTGATTGACACTGGACAATCATTCAGTTTTCCTAGCATAGATATTAGCAGTCAACATAAATATATAACTAAGTTCATGGATATCATCACAGAAATGAGAGTAGAGTTTCAGAGAACTAATGAAAGTCACTGCACATAACCTTTTCAAAGATGGTGGCTGTCATCGGCACATGTTCACAGTCACGCAGTTTGCAACAAGTCACCGTCTTTCTTTTTCAGATGATGGCCTCACATGTCACCTTCTAGGCACATTACACAACTGTTCCAGAATCATCAATGAACTCACAAAGTACACCATAGAGAATTGTCCTGAATTTCACATGCATAATCAAGTACATCAGGAGGAATGTTCTTGAATTTTCAGGTGTAGTACTCAACACACCACGAGAAACATTCAAAATAATCTAATTTAATTCTTAAGACCAAACTCAGGCCATCATTTCTGCTGTATAGGCTCTTGAACGGATTTCACAGGAATCAACTTACAACACGTTTTACTGCTAAGCTGACGACAATGCCATATTCACACACCAATATAATCTAGTAGAGCACATAGCATGATGTGACAAAGTAAAACAAAAAAGGATCGCCTTTATGATTGGACTCGAGTTATGTTCAAATTAATAGTGATTAGAATAGGATACTTCTTCAACAAAGAAACTTCCCATCCATCCATCCATGAACAGTGTGAGACTATTAGTTAGAAAAACTACTCGTTCAGTTGGAACTGGTTTGGACTTTATCAGCACTTTCTAGCCTATCCACAAACTGAGTTGTTTACTTCCAACTTTGACATTAAAAAATATCAGCATAATCAGAGACCATGGTTGGGTTACTTTGACATTTAACAATTTATATAAAAATTAAGTTTAGAATTAGGGATTGGCAAATTTACTTGGCCACACATTGTTATGTTTATTTGTTTACATTTTGGCCTTTACGTTTTTGTTTTTAACTAAAATCTGATTTTTTGTGCTGAGTTTTATTACTCATTTAGGTCACATTTCTTATTTATTTTGTATCTTGGTCATCAGTGATTTAGTTGGATGCATAGTAATTCATTCACAGATGGGATTGTTTCTATTTAGGTGATTTATTTTTTTGTTGTTATTTGCTTCTCCAAGGCATCTAATTATGTCCTTGGTGGGTCACTAAGCCCCACCCAATTTTGGTAATTTTTTATTCTTGAAGTGATTATTTTAGATGATGTTTTAGGTGCTACTTTAGATGATGCTTTTATGAAGCTCTTTGAAACAAGCATTCATAATTTTGACTTGCATTTGTTTTAAGTATTGTTTAGATAGTGGATGTCATTGTCTGTAAAACATTGAATTTTTATTTTTTAGATCACAAGTTTTGCTTTTATAATAAATTTTACAATGGGGTGTGACAGTAACTGTTTTCATCAGCAGGTTTCAGATTTGAAAATATATAGATTAAATCCCTCACTTAGCTTTACACTAAATTAACCAATTAATTTTTGCATTGTACTTCAGGATTGAGTTATATTGAGTATTGGTTACTTAGTCAGGTCATAGGACATATCTTAAATTCTACAAACAGTTGTATTGCCTTATTTGTACAGATATATTGGTATATTGCTGTCTTTCTCATACATGCATTAAAAAAAAAAATGTGCTGAATGAACTGATGTCAGTGTATATAGTTTTAAATGATGCCTATGTCTGCATATTTTTATGGATGTATTGATTATAAATCTTACTCTACTAAAATGCAAAATTGTTTGCTCATCTTTTAAAAAAATATCATAATTATTTGTTTGGAACTAGATAAAATGAAATCTTAAAATGATTTTAGAACAGTACTTGAGTCACTGTTTGCCATCCAGATAGGGTACACTTGTCTTTAGATTTACATTAAGTATAGGATACCATCCTGTTACATAAAACATTGGAATCTATTAATAGAACATCCAGCTTAAGACATTTTAAAAATCTGGATTCATTTTCTTCAGAAACAAATTGTCAGATTTTCAGAATGAGATGGATGCACATGTCCAAAGTTATGATGGCCATTAGTTTTGGTAGAGTGAACCTACTTGCATGCATTGTTGCATCTATTTATTTTTATCTTAAATAACTTTATATGGTTTTCATGCAGTTCATAGATAAGAGAAAGAAGACAGTCTTTCTAGAAAAACAGACATTAGTTCTTACAGTCACATCTCCACTACTCTGCGAACCTCAATTCCTTGATCAACCAACTCCCACCCCTTTTTATTCTACACTGGGTGTAATCTTTACTTTAAATCATATTAAAAATCTGGCATTGTACTATTTATTTATGTTTTTACTCACTTTAATAGTGTTTATTTTATAGCCTAATTAGGTTTGTATTAGTTTTCTTCTGTATATTGTTGGACAAATTGTAGGCTTAAATGATTTCATTATTACTTCAGTGATAAAAATAGGAAAGCTATATACATAATTAGCATCATACAAAATTTTAATAAAACAAATAAGGATTGCTAAGAAAAATGAATGCGGATGGTAGTTAATTAAAGTGAGAAAGTTTCTTTTAACTGGGCGCTCATACATTTAGGTACATTTATACAAAAATAAAATACTGATATGAAATCAAAAAGAAAATAGACTGAGAAGATTGGATAGTTTTGATATTATTAAACTTATGTATTAATGAATCTGACATGATCACATCAGTCAGTATCACGACATCAGTTCATTAAGTGCAATTTTCCAATTTCATTTGGCATGTTTTAATACTAAGGCATTTATTTTATTATTATTGTGCACTTTATTTAATTTTAAAATACTTTTTTAAAAAATCAGATTTTAAAAATTCTTTCTTTTGGCTTTACCCCAACTGCAGAGTATCACTGTGTGAGTCCTTACTAAAGCCTTTCACTATTTGTTTATTATGTATCCTCCACTAGTTTATTTAGTTTAAAAGGGACACACTTTTTTGTTTTCATAAATTATTTTTTTCAATTTTAAAAAATATATTTAAGTTTTAATTTATATCATAGATATTATTATAATTTTGAATACACAATGCAAAATCTTTTTAGCTTTGATTGTTTATCAAAAGCATATCATCCTAATCTGGTAATATATAAAGAATTAAAATTGTCATATGTATTATATATTGTGTCTTTTTAAGAGGAACTTATTATAAATTTTACATACTGATGTGCATTACATCACAAAGAAACCATGAGCTTTGTTGTAATGAAACTATTTTTAGTATATTGCTGAAATGTTGTGTCTCATTTACTGTCAGATTAATTTAACTGCAAAAACTTGGAATGTTCTTTTGCTGTTTTGTTATTTATTGCATTTAATAGTCATATGCATACATCAACAACATAGAAACAAAATGAATCAGAAAGATCATCACAAAATTGACAACAATTCTCAGACATAAAACACATCACAGCCTAACTTTGCTTTTATTAAACATAGTTTTGAAATTGATACTTTAAAAATCTGTTATTATTAAATAAATATAATTCTGTTGCATTTCTTGCATTGAATTTTTTTTCCTGTAAGATTATAGAGTGAACTGAATGCTTTTGCTTGTTCTTGCCATTTGAAATTGCCATCTAGTATCTTTTAGATTCACTTTGGTGTTAAACACAAACTTAACTAGATTTGCCATCTTGTATCTTATATAGTACACTTTGTATTAAACATGAACTTAACTAGAATTGTCATCAAGTAGTTTATAGTGCTCACTTTGTGTTAAACACAATCAGAACAACATGCATAACTCATTAAAGATGCATCATCTTAAGTTGTACACCTCCAAGTAGTTTCAGTTTTTCTGTTGATGTTGTTTTTAATTGATAAAAAAATCAGTAATATAAGCAAGAAGTTCTTTTTTAACCCAAATAAAATATATATTTTTAGTAATAGGCAATAGTCTAAATTAAATGGCTCAGAACCCCCAGCTATCTATTAGTGAAATGAATTATTGAGTTAAGTTGCCAATGTACTTGCTATTTAGCTGTCATCAGTGGAGAGCAAGAGTTCACTGATCTCTCTGCCATGTGAACTAGTAAGGCTAGTAAAGTCAGTGACATGCAGCAGGGTTGGAGTTATTAAGTCAGGTTGGAGGTCAAACCTCATCCTTCAATGGCTTTGGTGCGGATGGACTGGAAGTAAATGTTGGTGGCTACACATGCACTTAGTAGCACTTGGCTACATGACTTCCATCCTTGGTGTTTGCTAAGTAGGTTGCCATCTGAGGACAAGGATCATTCTTCAAGTATTAGTTCACATTAGCCATATGAATGATACAGACCACCCAACAGCCTGGTTGTCCAAACAGGACGGATCACAGCTTCAACCACCCATCTTTCCATAGAGGATGGCTCACAACCTTGACCATACACCTACCTGGCAGTCCATAAATGTTGACTCATAATCCAGCTGTCCAGAGAGGTCAACTCACAAGCTTGCTATCCAAAGAGGATTGCTCACATCCTTGACCACCCACCTACCCAGCTGATCAAAGAGGACAGCTCTCAACCTTGATCACTCACCTATATATCCAACTATCCACCTTGACCACCCACCTAACCGGCTGTCATGATACCCATCTAAACTTTTTAAAATGGTACATAATTTATACACACACAATTAAGTATAAATATCATGTAACACAATCCTCGCACATCCAAACTTTGAAAAAAAATAATCATATAGGCCTACAATTGATTCCATGTACACAAAATGACTGCAAAGTGTTTTCTCAGTAAACAGTAAAACAACAGATCTGAAAGTTAACAATACAGTGCTTATCCCTTAACTCGGTAAAAAGCCTACTACCATGGGCATAATTACCGTGATCAGTAAATAAGTTTATAATATCTGACTCAAAACAGTCTCATTTTCCTCTAGTGTGTAAAGTTTACTCTTGTATTAACACAACACCCTTTTAGATTTCATTATCTCCAATGATAAACATAATTAAAGCAAGTGTGGTTAAGTAACCATAAAATTATTCTTACATAGAAATACTGACAAGAGCGCTGCGTCCGATGCAATTTTAAACAGCAATTTGCCACAAATCTTGTGTGAAAAATAGTTTTGTCTCTCTGTACGAAGTACGTGTATGTCTTAGGTCAGAGTGAACTCTGTTGAAACGGCATCGTAAGACATACAACTCAAGATGTTATCAGGCAAAAAACAAAACAAAAAGAAAGGACACCATTTTCTCTGAAGATAACGATTTCTACTGGCAACGGTTTACGTACAAATAGGTTACTTCAGTGATATCTTTGCTAAAACAGTTCTTGGGTTAAAATTAGTTGATACGTCAAAGCAGCCAATCAGGAACATGAACACCGCTGAACCAATCGTGCAGCTGGTTCTGGAACACAAGTGCCGACCTCGTCGACGTCTGTATCGAGCTGGCTTTTGCTCGTGATGAAAACAGCGGGTCTCTGGCTACCTGACGTATGCACGGCCCAGTCACTTAACGCCCTGATCTCGTTTCCGATAGCTCCAGAAATTGAGTGCTTTCTTAGCCACCCTCCCCTACTATAATGACCACGCTAACTAAACAAAGGACGCTCGAACTGAGAAAGCAGTTCTTTGGGTGAGTAATAATTAAATCAACAGTTCAGAAAGTGCCATAATATAATATCAATTGATGAGTAAATAGCAGTTCAGAAAGTGCCATAATATAATATAATATCAATTGATGAGTAAATAGCAGTTCAGAAAGTGCCATAATATAATATCGATGGACGAGTAAACAGTAGACCTAGTTAAGAAAGTGCCATAATATGATTTATTAATATCGATAGACGAGTAATCAATAGAGTATACAATAATATAATTTAATATCGATGGACGAGTATTCAGTACACCGTTTTTCTCTCACCTTCTTTCTCATTCACTTCGACTGTAACTGCAAAGCGTTTTAAAAACATTAGTGATACAAAAATGTCACTACATGTACGCACAGTTGCCAGATTATCTACGGCCTTTCAGTTTGAGCGCCCCATACCGGTCAAATTAACAGTCGGACTGGAAACGAGTCCACTAGCTCAATATGTACTGCTGTGACCCCATTTAGAGAATCATTATAGTCTCACCGAATCGAAGATGACTTTGGAATCACGGAGTTGATGGTGTAGGGTGGTGAGATAATAGAGATGTATGCGTTTGTGTGTGTGTGTGTGTGTGTGTGTGTGTGTGTGTGTGTGTGTGTGTGTGTGTGTGTGAGTGTGTGTGCGCGCGCTTGCATATGTATGAATTAAATGTGTATGCTTTGCGTGTGTTGGTCGAGAGAATTTCATTTAGTGACTGAAATTGATTATGGGCGTCTATGTGCAAAGTGCCCGCAGTTACTGAGAGCAGAAAAAAAGCGATAATTTTAATTAATTAAAATGACATACATATACCGGTATACGCACGCTTAAGCGCTCGCCCCCCCCCCCTAAATCCTAACAGTTGCCGTATATTAACTTTAAAAACAAAATAATAAACCCACCCACAACCATACATCCTAGAAAGTTCGGTCTTGGACAACAACAACAAAAAACAACAACAGCACACTAATGTCACTGTAGAGACGTACATGGTACGCGTGCGGTCACTGCTCACAGCTTTTCCTAGACCGGGTTATGTCAATACAATGTGTTAGCCCACGTCCATATCTCAGTCGCAGTGACAGAAATTGCACACACAGGGCTAGTTTTCTATTTAGGTCGACATGCTCAAAACAGCCAGACATCGCAGGGAAAGATAAGTATAGGCGTCAACTTTACATTTGACAAATATTTGGGGTGCTATTGTGCCTGGTGCAGAGCAAGCGGACTAGTACTAATTTAGTTTTCATACACACTCTCCGGCATAATTCATTTGAAATAGTATCTTAGCTCATCTTTGCATTCGCACATAAATATATGACCCCCAAGCGTAACGCAGTCGTAACTATGAACTTTAACTTCAGAGTTCCAACGATAAAGGTAACATTCAGCCATTCTCAGAAGCACGTTTTTACATAACCCTAAACGAAACACAAACCTAAATGGTTAAACTCTAGTCCCAGAGTTACTAATACAGAAATGGTAAACGGTCATGAAGTGGGTCTGAGACTGGTCGGATTTCGAACTGTTAATATTAATTAATAAATTATATCTTATAAGGACGGAAAGGAAGAGTTGGCAAAAGTGTGCAGGGGAACTGAGGGGTGGGGGTGAAGACAGGAGATTGATATCACACTATCAAAAGAAAAACTATCTGCTTTGTTGTTCTATAATCTATAAGGAACCTGTCGTAACGATGGCTGTGTTTTATAAAATTACACTATAGGTCTAATCATTTCCACATGACACACAGAACCTCTACCATCAGTAACAAGAAAATAATAAAAATAAATATAAAGGCTTGTTGTGCTCATTTCATATTTGAAACCCCTACAAATTATTATTATTAAGGTTTTGTTTTGTAATTGTACTTTCTAATACAAATTTAAAACTGGTTGAAAATATTTTCTTTTCTAAATTAATGATTATTCTTAGTTTTTCTTATTTCTTCTTCTTATACAATACTTGTACTGTAGTGCTTATTCTAAATCTCTCTACCTCATTCCTTCAATCTATCTATCTATGCCCGTCCATCCATCCATCCATCCACCCATCTATCTGTCTGAATGTCTTATACAGTGCCATTAAATTCAGTAAAGAAAGTAAATCTCTGCTTCTGCGTCATTGCTTTCATTTCCATTTCCCTACTGCAGGGTGGGTGGGTCTACACGCTCGTAATATACATAATGAAATAATGAGTATTCATAAAACCACAGCCGTTAACGAAAAGCGAATGTTTGAATGTAGCACTTGTAAAGTTTAAAAACTTGTGTTTTACCCTCCATGCCCGTTAATATTACTATGGTGATTGATGCAGTAAAGGTAGACAACTCTCATTGCAAGGTTTTGATATTTAAGTTTTTATATTCAATCTCATGAAAAGATAGTTTCCATATAAATCTCGATTACTGAATTTAGTGTTTGACCTGGACAATCTTAAGCGAATTATCTGTATCGTCGTCAATTTGGGGGGCGCTTCCGGCTAAGGCCGATTTCGCGCAACAGAATGTATCCACGAGAAAAATTGGTCAAGTAGCGTGCGCGCTGTCATATCTGTTATAAAATAGATTTTTGCGGTCAAATTCCGGCTTTCAGTGAGCACTGTACCTTTAAGTTCTCATTTCGAAAGATAAACTATAAATAACCCGTGAAACTTAATTGTCATTAAAATGAGCAAGCAAACAATTGAGTTCCTAAAATAAAATAAAACATGTTTTGGATTGCCTCTAAAACCTACAGCTGTTAGATTTCAAACATCACTCTGGTTAAATGGAGAAAAAAAAATGTGTGTGTGTGTATGATTATATGCCTTAAGTAAAGAACAGATAACACTTTTGTCATTTAAAGATTCCCAGCTTAAAATTGTTTAACTACATATATACCGATTATCTTTTGGCCAAAGAAAAAAGACATTACATAAACAATCATTTACTGTTTTAGTTCAAGTACCCTTGGTACAAAAATGTAATCTATAAAAGCAGAGCAGAATCATCTCATAAAACTAGAATACATTTGTAACTATTATTTTTATGCACAATAAAAAATATAACACCAATACAATTAATATGTACTAATAAAAGTGGAATTGTAAATAGTCCTACAATACATGGTGTGGCTGAGTAAATTTGCCTATCCCTATTTTAAAATTTAATTGTTAGGCCTATATAAATTGTTGAATTGTCAGAGTAACCCGACCTTGGGCACTCCTTATGACGGCATTTTTGAAAGTGTCTGAGTTGAAGTAAACACCAGAGTTGAGAATATGCTAGAAATTGCTGATGTAATGCAAACCATCCCAATTGGGTGAGTAGATTTTATTATCCAATGATTATGATTTATGAGAATAACACCAGCCAATGGGCACAGATCTAAAAGTTTACCTGCTGTAGAGAAATCTATTGTCTGATACTTGAATTTGAAGTGGCAAAGAAGTCCGGTCTTGAAAGTTGTCTGTTAACTTGATGGTTAATTGACTGGTTGAGAGAGAATGGACTTAGAAATATTTCATGCATTTACTATTTTTATGTTATACTTGTGTTTTAATAAGATGTATTTTGTGAGTATGCTATTATTTCTACAAACATTTGAACTAAGCTGCTCGTTTATAGTGTACTAGATACTTGACATTGTTTTGATATGCTGTATTTATTATGCTGTGTGCTTGTATTGGGCCAATAAATACTGTTGCAGAAAATTGTTAGTTGAGAATGGAATGTAAGAAAGAATGGAGATATAAAGCATTAAACTGGAAACTTAGCATTGCTCCTTGATTATATTTGTCAGGGGCAAGCAGCCTTTTCTATTTTCTACTTTCTGTGTATGATTTAAATCTCCGGTTTACTGATTGTAAACTGCTATTAACGATCAAGGTAGAGGTAGGGAATGGTGTGTAAGTGTAAGAATACACTATACTCCATTGATGTATGGCAGCAAGATATGCTGACTACAAGAGCAATTTCTAGTGCAGAGAAGTTGCTAGAACTTTCTACAATTATTGTTCTGCTTGAAGGAGTTGACACAGTGAAAAGAAGTGCCCGGGTTAGCTCAAGAGAATAAGTAGCAGAACAGTGTTTTCAACGGGCGAAGAGAATCACGTGGAACTGGTGTAATAACAGAGGACAATAAACTTGTGACATTGTTGCAAAAGCATGTGAAAGACTGTTGAGACAGTGGTTAATTCAGGTTAAAAAACTATTTTTACTTATCTCTAATAACTCGATCTCTATTTTCTGATAAAAACTATCCTGTGATTTATAATTGAATTGTATTTTAGGCATAAGACTGAATTATAGAAATTATTTGAATATGGTTTCATGGAATACTGATGTTAAGTAATCTTTTCCATTGTATTTGTCACATGTATATTTGATTGTTGATTTAATAAATATATTGACCTTCTTACGCATATTGACAACCTTATGTTGGAGAAGAAAGTGGGTGGATGGGGCTCACTAAATATAGATTTGTCTTCTCCTTTAGTAAGAAGTTTTCCACCTATGGAAAAATTGTGTGACCGTAAATGTTTATCTTTAATATTGTTGAAGAGAGAAAACGTTTACAGCACCCACATATCCTCCATGTGAGTGAGACGAATGGTGTCTGCTGGAGGATCATTAATAAAATAAATTGAGATTCTCGCCACTTGTAATTAGTTTTGGATAATTAATTATTAATAATAATATCCGTTAACTAAGTGGTTCGATCCCCATTTAGTTTTTAAAAAAACCCAGAACAGACAGCAACTATAACTGTGGTAGTTATAGTTTAGTCCCTTGGATGGAACAACAGAGGGGTTACGTGCTGCTAGAGACTGTACAATCTAAGATGATAATTTGGCAGTTGAAAATCGGAGGGAGTTGTTCGGCAGTTAACACTGCCCCGGACAACATATTATTTATTATACCCAGAAAATCCACACCCCACACCCTCTCAGCTGAGTCTCAAGCCTTCACTCTTCCCACCCAATGTATAGATCTCTCTATCAAAGCGTGTCACTAGTAATTAGTATGCAAAATCGGCAAAAGTTTGGAACCCCGAACACAAAGCGCCCCGCACTTAAGATGTATTTTAAGGGGAACACATCTTTATTTTAAATAGGCCTATATTTGACATTCTGCCTTATTTCGTCCTAGTTTTTGGTATGTTTTGCTTCTTTTCGTTGTGTCATTTCGATGTTTTATAAATCCATAATTAAATGTTTAAGTCTATGTCTTTTGGTTATACAGGGTAGGCCAAAATATACAGTACTGATACCGGAGTTTGTGTGTTACTGAGTAAAAACGCTGCAATGTTGATGGAGGTAATTTCGAGCACCTAAGAGTAAACTTGACCCGATCAGTACTGCCTACATACGTTTTAGCCCACTCTCTATATAATATCTGCTAAAACTTGTTTTAAAAAATTTTTTTAGTGTTGAGCACGTTTTTTTAATTTTTTTTTTTTTTAAAGTTCAGGGTCCATTTATTTCGTCTGTCTTGTGTAGAGAAAACTGCACCCTGTTTTATACGTTTGATCCAGTCAAGATCGTGCGGGCCTCCAGACAATACATGTACGATGAAAATGGCAACAAATATTTGGACTGCATCAACAATGTCTGCCATGGTAATCAACCCTTTATTCCATCTTTTTACCCCCTCCCCTCCATCAACAATTTATGCAGATTATGCTGTTATAATGATAATTAATAAGTTCCACAATGGCAGTTAAAACAGACTGGACAACTGTTTGCCGGATTAGATCTAGGAGTAAACTTGTTCAGCGTTCTCAGCTCCAAGCACAGCACCCGCGAAATCATCGATTTTGGGGAGTGGACATTTAACATTTTTTTTCAATAGTCAGTGTCTAGACTCTAGAGGGACAGTTAGAGCAAAATGGAAGAGATCTGCAAAATAAATTAATTATAAGTAATTACTTATAAAACAATACCCCCCCCCCACCCCAGCAGTTTAGTTGCACACAGCATGTTTTTATAGTAGTTCTTCACTTCCCTGTCCTCTTTCATTTCCTCCAGTCAGTCTTGCTGTTTATATTCTTTTTTAGTTAAAGCATTTCAATTTCAGTAGGGAAAAGCATTTTTGAAATGTAAAATATTTATCATTGAGTGTCTATGTGAGATTAAGTTTATTTTTGTGTGTGTTTATAATAAATCTGTGAATACATTTTAGGTTACCAGAATTTTGTGGAAATGTTTCCAGTTTCGCATTTTGTTGTCCAAATTCTTATCAGAGTCAAAGTAAAAGAGGAAACTCACTACACCATTGCCTTATCAGACTATCAGTAGTTCAAAGTACACTTGACTAAATTGACAACAAAAAAATATATTCCCATACAAAATGTGTACATCTTAATTTAAACAGAAACAAGTTTAGAATTCAAATTATTTCTTTAAATGTTGTTGGTTTGTCATTACTGTCTGTAATTTTAAATTCCCCCCCCCCCACACACACACCACCACAGAACCCAGCACAGTTCCATTTAAGAATTTAATATAGTTGTTTATTATTGCAATTTAATGTTTGACAGTTTTTTTATAGTTGCAGAAAAGGCTACTTCTCATATTACTAATGTGCAAATTTTAAATTTCCATAAAGAATACATCAAAGCTGAATAATTCTATTTCTAGCAGTCATTACTATTTTAAGATGTTATACATTCATTGACATTATTTTGATATTACAGCATTATTCTAAGATACGATATATCACTTGTAATAAAAAGACATTTTAATTGCAGATTTGGAGAAATACAATAAATATATTTTTTTAGATTCAAGTACATGTACTTTCAATAAGCATACGTGAATATGCAATCAGTACAGTTAGCTGTTTTAAATGTGAAATATATGTTGTTGTAATATAACATTATCATTATTTTATATTATTTGTGACTTGGTAAATGAATGCAAGTTTATATTTGTGATTTCTTAGTGTGTCAGCTTTGCTTTTTATAATTAGTCTTTTCTTCACAGAATCCATTTACCAATGTGAGTGTATAGATTGGATACCTAAACCCTTTGTTTTTAAGCCAAAACTATCAAACAGAAGCATATTTACTGGTTGCCTAATATGCATATGTATATGTTGCATCCAGTGGGCCACTGCCACCCTAAGGTGGTGAGGGCCGGAGCAGAACAAATGCAGATCCTGAACACCAACTCCCGGTTCCTACATGACAACATAGTTCTGCTGGCAGAGAAGTTAGTGAGCACAATGCCAGCCAGACTTTCAATGGTGTACTTCACCAATTCTGGGTAGGTGTACCTGTATACTTGAAAGATTTTGCATATACATTCACACAAAATGAGACTGATGTATTCATATAATCATAAAATGAAACTGCTGTTCACACACATGCACATAAAATGGGATTGATGCTGTTCATGTATATGAAAAGTGATACTGACATGAGGATAGCATTTAAAACAATGAAAATTATGTAAACTGAAGAATAAAGATACATAAACAATAGAGGTATTAAGAAGTAAAGGTTAAAAATACTTTTTTTCCCCTGTGTATACCTAAATGGTGTTAACTATTGCCTATCTGCTTGCTACTTTTCAATCTGATGCCTTAGTCATATGAATTTAGGTTTAGCAGAAAACAGTTGTACACTGTGAAATTTATCTGTATGATTGTGTGTTTGTATATATGATTGCTTCTGTTTAACTATCACTAAATCTGTCTGTCAACTTATCTATCTATACATCTGTCTCTCTCTAACTTTATCTCTATACCTAGTGATACTTATATTTTTTGACCTATATGAATGACTGTTATTAACCTACTTCTCTCTACCATATGTATGCACACAAGCACATTCAAACATATCCATGCATGCACACACACATTTGCACTTTACGTTTTGCTGTCATTGCTAATCATTATGAAAAAGGCTTAATAACTTCAGAATTCACATTTTTTTTTGTAGCTCTGAAGCAAATGATCTGGCCTTGCGACTGGCTTTCCACCACACAAAACACACAGAGATTTTGACACTGGACAGGTAGCTCATTCAAAAAGAAGTTTTTTGTTCATTTTAATTTGTAATTTAAACCTTTTTTGGTGTTTCATCCTGGTCTACTTATCTCTCCCCACCTCCCTCCCCGAGTCTCTTTCACAAACATGCCTGCAGGCACTATCTACCTACCTGTAGTCTATCTATTTATTTGTCACTCTCAACTCTCAAAAATCCTACTCACAAACTTGCAATTTTTGAATGTAAAAATGTCTTGTGAGCTCGGAAAAAACAAGTAGGCTATCACGAGGCCATATTTTTTTTCATAAAAAGTCATGATTTTCTATTTTAAAAAAATATTCTTATTACTAACAATCACTTTGACTAGCGTTTTCAGGTCAGACAAGAATTGTGATTGCCAAGAATATAGAATCAGAATAACAATAATAATGTGCTTCTATACCTTGAACGCATGTCATGCATGGGCAAGAGACATGCATATTCAGCACATAGATACCCACCTCTTTCAGTGTATTTCCACTGCACATCTGTACTGAAGTAAGATGGCAATATTCAGATCAGTTCGAATTCAAAAGAGTCAATTGTATCAGCAGTAAGCACACTATCCTTTTCAGACATCATGTGGTCGATATGGGTTGTGTGCTAGTTCCATGGGCTTTGTTTTAGGTTCATTCATTTTCATTTTGTGTTTGCTTAAATCACAGTGTCTTTTATTCTTCCAATTTACAAGGAGTCATGAGTTTGAATTATTATTTACATTCAGGGTTATTATTATTGCTAATTACAGTTGGGATTATTATTATTTTCATTTACAGTTAGGATTATTATTATTATTATTATTATTATTATTATTATTTATAGTTAGGGTTATTATTATTGTTATTAAAAGTGATATTTCTTATAGCTAATTTAAAAATCTAAATAATTAAAACCTTCAACATAATAAAAGACAATGAAGCAGTCAGATATATTTTCGTTTTTTAAATGATACTGAAACCAAATGCATGGAGCAAATTGGTAAATCTGCAGGAGCAGATGTGAATCTATTGTTACTAGAGGTGGAGGTTTGTTGTACAGAAATTAACTCTTCAAATGCAAATACAAAAGTAAAAATGTTAAGGTGACAGAGGCTGATTTATAGGTTAATTAAAATATTTCATTCAAAAATATAGTTATGTTAAATCTTGCATGTATGCCTTTTAATACCTGAACAATATATTGATATCAGTAGATTACATATTACTGTATGTCTTACATGAAAGTCTGTTAATACCTGACCAATATATTGATATTAGTAAGTTACATATTATTGTATGTCTTGTATATAGGCCTGTTATTACTTGAACAGTATATTGATATCAGAAGGTTATATATTTTGTGTCTTTTATGTATGCCTGTTAGTCTTGAAGAAAATATTGATTCTGTTAGGTTGTAAATTAATTTATACATGTACTGGGATAACTGTTTCCATAAAATCTAATCTTTGCCTGAAACATTATTTTGAAAACTAAAAAATATGTTAATGAAATTTATGTAGGTAATATATACAGGTTGGGCCAAAAGTAGGTCACAGTACTGATGGATCTACCCTGTATATATAATCCAAAATTACATTCACTGGAAAAAAATATTTGAGATTTGTTGCCATAAGATTACAATTTATTCTCTTTTACAAATTTTTTAGGGCTTATCATGGCCATACGATATCACTAATCAACATCAGTCGCTACATGCTAGATGAAATGGTGGACAATGTTCACAAGCAGCCAGACTATGTACATGTGGTAAGACTGACATGTTAAAATATTTAGTTATATTTTAATAAATTAACAAATTACAAATTGATAAAAGTAGATTAAACTGTTCTTTCAAATTAATTCCATGACATTTTGAAGAATTCCATTGTACTGTTTCATATATACAGCCTAAAGCATTTTTAGAACTGTAAAGACAAGATTTTAAAATACACCACAGAGTCCAGTATGACAAGCAGTTAGAACTAATAATTATTCTCCCCCACCCCACACCCAAGCATTTAATCATTCTCAGAATTCCACAGAGCTACAGTATATAATGCTTTACTTTTTATTCTGCATGTACATCTAAATGCATTGTACATACGTTTGTATTTCAGCATACAATACTTGGTATTCAGTTTGTATTGCAACGTGTGATATTCTACATATATATGCTATTATATAGGTAAAAAATAAAATATAACTGCATAACAATTTGAGCTGTATTAAATTTTCATTTTACACATAAACAATTTTTAAAGCATGTTTATATTCTGATATAAAGAAAACAGTATCAGTAGATATAATACTGTTACCATAGCTGCTGTTTTAAGGGGAACTTTCTTCAATATTTTATTATTTTAGTCAAATATGTCTGTGAAAAAGTGCATTTACTAATCATTTTTTCATACGCTCCCTCTCTCCATCTTCAAATTGATTGATTTAGAGTTCTACTTAAGATCATGCTGCATGCATTCTATCCTTATTCAGTACTCATGTAGTATGTTATAACAAATACTGCACTAAGTAAAATGTTATGCTGTGTATTATATATTTTACTGTGTGCAGGCACATACTATATCACACACAAAAGTCATACATATTTAAGTGTGTAGCGCATCTGCACAACAGGCACTGTTATTGAGGATCATGTAGTGTCTACTTAACAAATACTGTCATCTGAATTTGGTAGTGTCATCATAGCAAGCACAGGTGATGCAAAGTGAACAGTGTCTACACAATGATCAATGTCAGTGTCTACATAATAAGCACTGCCACTGTGAAGTGTGCCACATAATAAGCAGTGTTAGTGTGATGTGTGTAGCAATTACATAACTAGAACTGTCAGTGTAAAGCATTTAGTGTGTCTACAAAACACTGCCATTGTGAAGTGTATCTACAATAAGCATTGTGCCAATTTAAAATGTGTAAATGATTATATAATAAGAACTACCAGTGTGAAATATGTCTACATAATAAGCAGCATTGGTGTGAAGTGTATAATAATTACATAAGAACTGCCAGTGTGAAGTGTCTACATAACAAAAACTGTCAGTGTGAAGTGTGTCAAGATAATATTTTAAAACTATAATGCACATCTTTTTTCACAAAGAATATTTCTCCTTTCTGTCTTGTTTAATTTATACATTTGTAAATTAATTTTATTATGTTTCTCATTTTATAAATAGAGTAATTTTTATATATTATTGGTGTGCATGCAAAATCATTTTATTTTATTATCTTTAGTTTTCTAATTCATTTGTGTAGTTTTGTAATAAGACTTGTGTATTTTTGTACAATTATTATAAAGCACTAAGAAGTTTTATAAGATGAGCACTATGATTATTACTAATATTATTAATAGTATACATTATTTCACCATATATATAACTTGTTCTTACAAACTAGAAATAAAAGATAATAGGATATATAAACTATTTCAGAATATATAAATTTATATTAGTTTTACAGTCCTAATGTGAAATCACATATCTTGAATTTATTAATTAGATTTCATTACCCCCCAAAAAAAAAAAAAAAAAAAAAAATTAAAGATCCTCTTTCAACAAATTTAATTAGAATTTTTTTTTAAAATTCAGGTACCATGCCCTGATGTCTACAATGGAAAATATCGTGACTGTGACTATCCAGGGGAAGATTTGGGTGCAAAGTATGCAGAAGAAGTGGACAGAATCATTGCTGATATACACAAAAGGGGCAAGGGGGTCAGCTGCTTTATTTCTGAGTCCATGCAGAGCTGTGGTGGGCAGATCATATACCCAGAGGGCTACCTCAAACGGGTCTATGAGTAAGTAAGATTCATGGTTACCGCAAATGAGTCTATAATTAACTAAGATTCACAGCTTCTTTAAAATGAGTCTTTGAATAAAATTTTCCTGCTAACTCGAAGTGAATCTATGAATATGTGAGATTCACTGCTACCTCAAAAAAGTCTATGAGTGAGATTCACTTTTACCTCAAGCAAATCTGTGAGCAAGTGGATCTATTTATAAGCAACATTCACTGCTACTTCAAAAGAGTCTGGTAAGCAAGATTTACTGCTGCCTGAATCAAGCATATGAGTAATGAGATTCACTGTTCCTTGTTCCTTGTTACTTGAACTTCAGAACTGTGTTACAGGCTTATGTTTAAGATGGCATTAGTTATTGCCATTTTATTTAATTATATTTGTAACAATATGTACATTAATATGAATCGTAATATATAGAGAGTTTTCACTTGCTTATGTATTGCAAGTTCATTGTAAATGGGTGCTCGGGAAAAATTAAGAAAAGTTTGATTTTATAGACTGAAGGAAAAACAGAGCCTCAGAACATTCTATTATTTTGTTTATTATGCTTATTTGTTACATTTTTATATAGTTTTGTAATTGACAATTTGATATAAACATTTTGCTTACATTTACTCAATATTTCTAGTGACTAGCTTAATAACTTTTGTAATTTTTCACATTTGCTATAACTCTTATGATTTTACATTTAGATTTATTTTTTAATTATAAACATTTGTAACAACTCTTTCTGCATACAATTTCGCAATAAATGTACAGTGAAACCTTGCTATAATTGAGGTCCATAAAATTGGATCATGTTGATAGTGGGGTCGCGTTAATGCGGGGTTTATTAAATGGAATGCATTATGTGCAAATAAATATATGAAATTTTGGGAACCATGCCACAACCGCGTTATATCGGAATTCTCGTTATTGTGGGGTTCCACTGTATTTAGTTATATTTTTATTTAACTCTTACTAACATTTCACAATAATTTTTGTCAGTATCACCTTTGTAGAAAGTCACACTATTTTGATTTTTCTATGATGGTAAATGGTAACTATAACCATTATTTTTCTATATTTTGCAGAAATTTTTTCTGACATTATTTCTGTACATATTACAACAAACAAAACTGTTCTTACTTTATTTCAAAACTTAGTAATTTATTTTGGTAACATTGTTTAATTTTTTTTGTTTTACTATAATTTTCTTGTTTAATATTTTTTTGGCCATAATCTTTTTTTTTTTTACATTTTTCTATAATTTTCCTTTACATATTCAGTTATATATTTTTTAATATATTGTTTTCCCACAATCTTTTTTTAAACATTCAGTCATTTGGTCATATGTTGTTTAATATGCTGTATTGCCATAATTTTCTTTCCTTATTCTTTTACATATTCAGTCAGTTTTGTTTTGCCCAAAAATTTCTTTTCTTTTTCTTTTTTTTACCTAGTCAGTCACATGGTTTAATATTTTGCTTTGTAATTTTTAAATTTATTTTTAGTTTTACATTTTGAGACTGATTATCAATTTCTTGTTTCAGAAGCACTACTGACGCAAAATATGTAATACATGTCTTTTACACTACTATTTTGTCTGCAGATCTGTTCGCAAAGCTGGAGGAGTTTGCATTGCAGATGAGGTACAAGTTGGGTTTGGACGTGTGGGAACACACATGTGGTCTTTCCAAGTGGATGGTAAACATCTTAAGAGATTAAGCATGCTTTGTTTATTAGTATAGGTTGTTTAATATATTTACCAAGAGGGTGTGGGTGAATTAACAAGTAACAAGAACTTCCCACTATTTTTCTCTTACCTAATTGCATAATGTGGTTTACAAAAAAATATTTTGTTCATTTATTTACCCACCCCAACTGACCACATCTATATTAAATGGCAAAGACTTAGTCTGGGCCCCTGTGAACATGTGCTGAGGACTTAGTCTGGGCCCCTGTGAACATGTGCTGAGAACTTAGACTGGGCCTCTGTGAACATGTGCTGAGGACTTAGTCTGGGCCTGTATGAAATGTGCCAAAGACTTTAGACTGGTCTGCTATGATTTTGCACAGACGACATGGTCATTGTGAAGTGTGTTGTCTAGTAATTGGAGTAGGGGCCCCTATGATTTGCACAGAGGATTTAGTCTGGGGCCCTACTAATTGCACATAGGACTTGGTTTGGGTCTCTATGAATTGCACAGAAAACTGTGTGGACTCCTATGAATTGCAGAAAAGACATGGTGTGGACCCCGATAAATTGCACAGAGGACTTGGTCTGGATCCCTATAAACTGCACAGAGTAAGTCCTCTGGACCCCTATGAATTGTACAGAAGACTTGGCATGGACCCCTATGAATTGCATAGAAGACTTGGTGTGGACCCCTATGAATTACACAGAGGACTTAGTCTGGACCCCGTTGAATTGTACAGGAGACCCATATCCTCAGATAAAACTCCAATGTTTTGAATCAACAATATGTGTACATGTCAGCTTTTAAAAATTGCAACTTTAAGAGATTTAGTTAATTCAGCAATATATTTTTAGGAGTAATTTATCTTTACCATCACCACCATAATTCTGAATTAAAATGTTAACAAAGAATTAATTATCTGTGTTCATGGCATAATTAGGTGTGGTGCCAGATATTGTCACAGTTGGCAAGCCCATGGGTAATGGTCATCCTGTGGCAGCGGTCATCACAACCAAAGAGATAGCAACCAGCTTTGGTGCTTGTGGAGTGGAGTACTTCAACACAGTGAGTTAGCACCTAGCTTTGATGCTTGTGCAGTGTGGTTACATAATTTAAAACAGTGTGTTATCATTTGACTCTAGCACTTATGGAGGGAGTACTTGATGTTTGTGGAGTGGAATGCTTAATTATAGTGAACTAGCATCTAGCTTTGATGTTTGTGGAGTGCTTAATTATAGTGAACTAGCATCTAGCTTTGATGTTTGTGGAGTGGAGTGCTTAATTATAGTGAACTAACATCTAGCTTTGGTGTTTGTGGAGTGGAGTGCTTAATTATAGTGAACTAGCATCTAGCTTTGATGTTTGTGGAGTGGAGTGCTTAATTATAGTGAACTAACATCTAGCTTTGGTGTTTGTGGAGTGGAGTGCTTAATTATAGTGAACTAGCATCTAGCTTTGATGTTTGTGGAGTGGAGTGCTTAATTATAGTGAATTAACATCTAGCTTTGGTGTTTGTAGAGTGGAGTGCTTAATTATATTGAACTAACATCTAGCTTTGGTGTTTGTGGAGTGGAGTATTTTATTATAGTGAACTAACATCTAGCTTTGGTATGGTGGAGTGGAGTATTTTATTATAGTGACCTAGCATCTAGCTTTGGTGTTTGTGGAGTACTTCATTATAGTGATCTAGCTCTGGTGCTTATGGAGTGGCATACTTCATTATAGTGAGCTACCATTTAGGCTTGACGCTTGACTTTATGGAGTGGATCACTTCATTATAGTGAGCTAACATCTAGGCCTGTTATTTGACTTTGTAGAGGAATACTTCAGTGTATAAATTATCACACATTTTAATGTTTGTTATATGGAGTATAATACAGCAAATTATCACATTTTTTTTTTAATACAGCAAATTATCACATATATTTTTATGGAGTAATTTAATATAGTGAATTAGCATTAGTTTTAATATTTGTTATATGGAGTATTTTAATATATTGAATTAGCATTAGTTTTGTTAAATGTAGAATGGAGTGCTTTAATATAGCAAATTAGTATTAGTTTTGATGTTTGTTGTATGGAGTTCTTTAGTACAGCAAATTATCACACATTTTGATGTTTGTTTTATGGAGTTCTTTAGTACAGCAAATTATCACACATTTTGATGTTTGTTTTATGGAGTTCTTTAGTACAGCAAATTATCACACATTTTGATGTTTGTTTTATGGAGTTCTTTAGTACACAACAAATCATCACACATTTTGATGTTTGTTGTATGGAGTTCTTTAGTACACAACAAATCATCACACATTTTGATGTTTGTTGTATGGAGTTCTTTAGTACAGCAAATTATCACACATTTTGATGTTTGCAGAGCTTTAACTACACACTAAATGTATATCTCTGGAATGGAGTAATTTAAATACACTAACTTGACTCATAACTGTGAAATGAATGAAGTGCTGTTATTGTCTTAACTCAGTGACTTAGCAGCTAGCTAGCTTTGGTACTTTTAAAAAGGGATAATATAGCTCAGTAAATCAAAAACCAGCATTTGGTACTTTCAGAATGGAATACTTTAAGCATAGTGAGTTAAAACAACTTTGAAGCTTATTGACAGCAGCAGTTTATAACACAGCGATTTAATGCTAGATTATACACTTTGTGTATGGTTGTTTACTGTAATACTTTGAACCAGCATGAAATTTAAGTTCTGTAGAGCCTTATAATTCTAACTTCTGAAATTTCAGCAGTTAGGACTAATCTCTGTTCTTAGCAAAATATATTGTGCTGCATAACAGAAAAATGTTTTCATTTTCAGTATGGTGGAAACCCTGTATCTTGTGCCATAGCACTTGCTGTGCTGGATGTGATCAAAGATGAAAAACTGATGGAACATGCACGGGATGTGGGCAATTACCTGCTGCAACAACTTCTCAAACTGAAAGAGAAGCACCCTATTGCAGGTGATGTCAGGTGAGAAATGCACTTTTGAATGAGAGATGTGTGTATAGTTAGTGAGTAGAATACAGTTTCACATAGAATAATGGGGAAGACACTAAGCATAATTTTTGCACATTATATAATTTCAATTGGTGATACCATGTACAGGGAGTCGAGCTCTGTTATTTAATGAATTTTGAGTATGGTCAGTGTGCAAATGCAAGAAAGGGAAAGCATCAGTCATTTCTTTTTTCAGAGAATTATTTTCCTTTGTCATATATACTATGGTAGACCATTCCTCCCTGCCCCCCACCCCCACCCCCACGCAGGCAAACAGTGTTAATAATACATTTCATAAAATTTTCCTGTTCTTTGAGAATGCCAGTTGCTTGAGTACCAGTCATGTGAGATTTTATTGAACAAAATATTGAGTTTACATGTTTGATGCATTTCATGTTTATTTATGGGTGTTTTTTGTTTCAGAGGTCGTGGACTATTTGCTGGGATTGACCTAGTTAAGGATCGCAAGACTAGGGAACCGAACAAAGCTGCAGCAACATATACTGTAGCTAGGTTTGTTTTTTTAAACACTTTTTAATAGTAGCTCTACTGTAAGCTGTTCTCCAGTTTCTTGAAATCATTGCTGTTAAAGTTACATCTCAAGTTTTCAAATTTCTGGAAGGCAGTCAAACTTAAATTACTCTGTCAACAAAATCTGATTATTTTTTTGTTTGTTTTTTCTTGGTAGGTGGGGATTGTTTTTTTTTTTAATTGAGTTTAGCTACCCACCTACTTTGTTCAAGATACTGTGTCTTTAAAAATGTGCAGTAACATATATATTCAGTTTTACTTGGTTCTTGAATCTTATTTGTTTGGCAGTTTTGATGGCAAAACACCATTGTGTCAAAAAGCCTATTGGCTTTATTATGGACTTTTCTCATAATAGTATGTGTTACATTACAGACCTGCCTGAGGGGGATACTTTGTTCTTATACTTTGGCATTATGTAAAACTGTGCTGATCTTTACTGGAACTGTCTTGTTTTTGAGATATATACATAAAACAAGAAAAACATCTCATTAGTTTGTAACCCCAAATTGATATTACTCTTGGTTTTGTAGATATTTATTTCAGCATTTATTTATATTATTATTATTTAGGATATCATTTGATAAGGAAAATATAATCTGAATTTCTTTTGTACATTATAGGATGAGGCAAGAACACATCTTGCTGAGCCAAGATGGACCACACCAGAATGTGATTAAGTTCAAGCCACCCATGTATTTTTCACGTGAAGATGTCGATCATGTAATCAGGAATCTTCACACAGTGTTCACAGAAGTGGAAAGTGGAAAAAACGATTTAAGTGGGTTAAAGATAAATGATAGTTTGGTTTCCAAGCTGTAATTTTGAAGAGTTCCCCCCCCCCCCCTCATAAAAAGAAAATCCAAAATGGTGGTAAAACATTAAAATCATTTCCAAGTGGAATAAATGACACAGCACTATGTGCACAATTACATATTAATTCTGATTCCTGTTACTTTTGACACAAATACAATACTGGCAAAATGCCAGATATTAAGTAATTAAGTAGGAAAGTTGAAGTTGTGAAAGTGAGTCATAATCTTGTGTGTGGGTGTATGTGTGTAACCATACTACTGATTCCATTAATTTATGAAGATAATATGATGCACCAGTGGTTGGGGCCCATATTATAACATGTTTATCAGTAAAACAATTCTGAAATAATTTTAAGATAAAGAATTATTTGTTTATATATATATGTATAAAGTCAAAAGTTATTACTGTAATTAATATTTGTAGAGGGAGGGGGTAGGTGAGCAAATAGCTTTCTTGGTTTATTTATCTGTAAAAAAACATTAAGGTATTATGCTGTGACATATTAAAAGAATGACCTGCACTGATCTGTTCCCTGTAACCTGTAATCACTGTTACCTACATAACTTTGTATGTGATGAAAAGATTATATCATTTTTTTGTTGTTGATTACCCACTCCATATAAACCAAACATCAAGGCGACCTTGTTTTCTGATTATTATTTATATTTTTATTTTTCATCCATCATCAGTATTGTGTGAAAAGAAGATATTCAAAAGATGCATTTCTATTTTGAAGTTGCGATACTTTTGTAGTAAAGTTTTATGCATATAATTAAAATTTTATATAAATATATTACATGTATTTATAAATAATTATGATCACCTCTTGGATGATAACATGATTTTAATCAAGGAAATAACTAATTCAAGTTCTAAATTAAAATTAAACAGATCTAAAGAAACAGTTGATAATGTTTTTTATCTCTGAAAGTTTGTCGAGGTATATATAATAACTGCCTGATTTTATGAAAATAAAACAAATAGTGTGAGACAAAATATACGAAAGAATTATATAATTGGTTTCACTCAAGACTTGTTATATTATGCCTCAAAAATTCAGCTGCATCTTTATGGTGGCCAGAGTTGTAGGATAACATGTAGATTGGAATCAGCTGTTAATCATCTATAAGAAATATCCTCTCTGTGCTCCTAAATCCACTGGTACAAACTAAACAATTTGAAAAAGATATTATCGGCCTTCAAAACTTGTATATTTATGTTGTAAACTATGGTGAAGAATGTGCATATCCCAAAGATGATATTCATTCAGCGACCAAGAATTCAATCTAGATTTTCTGACAATCAAACTATAATGGGTTTCAGGTTTCAGTTTAATAACTGAAATAAGGCTGAAATCAACTAACAGTTTTGAGTGATTTAAAAATAAAAGTGATACCAACACAAAGAATGATTCAAGATAGCCTGTTATATTCACAGAGACATGAAGGTGAAGAGTAATCAGTTTAAAAAACAATTGACACTGAAAATGAAAAAAAAATTACTAAAATAGTACAAAATCCCTTTTTGGCTCTCAGCATCAAAGGTGTGCCAAATCATGCCACTTATATAAAGACAGTTTTTTCAGAGGCAAATAAAATTTTGTCCATCAGACATCTTATAATGTTTTGGTCTTCTTTCTCCCTCTTTTTGGTAATTTAGTCTAATCTAGTCACCCACCCTTTATTGATTCTACTATGTGAAAAGTTAGGTTCAAACCATTTGCATGTTTTTGGAGCTGGTATGTACATATTAGCTACTGTATTGAAATATAGTCTTCAGAAGTGGTCTACCTGCAGTCCAAATATCTAGGATAAATACACGTTTTTGTAGAGGAAAGGAACACGAACCACAAGAGATCATGCCAGAAGGTGGACGTCTTATAAAACATGTTCTGTACCTCTCATAAGAATGTCATGTACCTGCAATTAAAAGAAATCTCAGAAAAGTCATATTAGAAGACTTGTAGGAATTATATAAGATATTTATTTCTCTAGCTCTTTTATTTTGTCTCTCTCATTCTTTCTGTTGTTCTCACTCTTTCTATATATCTCATTCGTTCTGCTTCTCTCATTCTTTCTATATCTCTCACTCTTTTTGTTTCTCTCACTTTTTCTGTCTCTGTTTTGTTCCTTCTTTTTTTTTGTCTCATTCTTTCTTTCTCTCACACTTTTTCTTTTGCTTCTCTCTCACTCTTTTTATTTCTGTTTCACTCTCTCTTCAGATCCATAAAGAATTAAATAATATTTTTGACTAAAAATTATCTCACAAATATCTCTGTTTTTTTCACTTAAAACAACTTTAAGTATATTTAAGAAACTCTTTTGCAACAAACTAATCAAGTAATTTTGAGACATCAATCAGTGAATTTGTGCTAAAAGGGCAGACAACAATTGAGCCACAGGGACAAATATCTACAACATTCAAAGCAATTTCTTACACTACAAAAATTTCTTGGAATAAAATCATAAATGTTTTGTCCATATGGACAGAGCATCTCCAGTTACACTGATATAACACGAGATTTTTTTTTAATTGATTATTGCCGGACACAATAACATTTGGCACGTGCAAGGCCTTGACCAGCCAGAACACACCAGTGCGAGATAAATATGGACATTAATAAAGGAATAAACGATTCAATCAGTCAGTGACTCAATAAGTCCAAGCAAAACGTATCGTGAATAGGAATATATTATACGCCAGTATTATGTCGAGGACAAAGCTGAATGAAAAGTTACACACCAGTATTATATTGGGGATAAAACTAAATGAAAAGTTACACACCAGTATTATATTGGGGATAAAACTAAATGACAAGCTATACTGTAATGGAACAGCCATATCTTCCATGTTTGAAGGGGCATTCACAGGACTGTCCGGCTACCGTCCCATGGTTGTTGATTTTAGCACCGGGTCTTGCACACTACAGTGGCTTGCCTGCAGTGAGACGAATGGGAAGAATTTATAAACGCGAACATTAAAATCTTTTACATGACACAAACCCATGGAATCGAAGAACAAGGAGGTACCTGACGCTTTATTTACAGAACCATCAACTTGTAAAGTTGTACACCATGTAACTAAGTCTTTGTATAAGCATTGATATAACAGACTCGTAATAGCAAATATCATCAGCCCGTTAAAATCGAATGTAACTATAGAAAATAGAGCTCAGTTTATTTTTTATTCGTTTTTTTCTTTTCATTTGAATGTTTGAAATTCTTGACTTACTCGGCCACTGTCATTTGAACAATGAAACACGAACAAACTGTTAACCAGTGTGGTACACATGTCTTACGAGATACAACAGAGAAAACAAAGGTCACACTTCTTAACAGAACTTCCAACAGGACACAGGTAACAAGACCGTCATTAAGTGACTACCCAGCAGACTTTAATCCTTCAGCAGGGTCGCCATCATGCCGAAACACAATCATCACGCTTTTCAGACAGGCATCTTGCATCTCGAGATTCGAAGTGTGTGTGTGTGTGTGTGGATGGGTGGGGGGTAGCTTTGGAGGTGACACTTAACGGGATTAGAACTATTGCGGAACGTCTGTCAAATGTGAAAGAAAAAAAATAACAGGATTAGAATAAAACGGTAGAAGATACCTGGAGGAGATCGGCAAGATTGAACTCACCGCCCTGTTGTGTATAGAACAGTTTGCTGTTCACCGGACGGTATCGGTTAGGAAACCAACGATATGCTGCTGGGCTCACATTCTGAAATACACATCGTCCGCGAAATCAGCGAACGCTGGAAGCAGACGTTAAGGAAAAATAAATATTTCGATCATTACAAGACATGAATCAAAGAAAGACCACTGCATAGGTAAAGAAAATATTTTTCTTATCTGTTATGCCTAGGAATATATAGAAATGTAACATATCATTACATGCATAATTATATTTTGATTATCTGTTATGCCTAGGAATATATAAAAATGTAACATATCATTACTTGCATAATTATATTTTGATTAATGTTTAGAAAGAAAAGTTGTAATTATATGGTTCATATTTAGTGCCCTACAACGAAGATGTAATATTTTCATTTATATACTGATTATCTCTATCCCCGCTCCTCCCCCACCCACCCCTATCATTTATAGATCCCTGATGTCTCTTCAAGCAATCTGCTCTTAACTGCCCTATTTAAAAAAAAATAAAGACGACGTCAAATCAACAGCAATCCTATTTTAAAAAAAATAAAGACGTCAAATCAACAACAATCCTATTTTAAAAAATAAAGACGTCAAATCAACAGCAATCCTATTTTAAAAAAATAAAGACGTCAAATCAACAGCAATCCTATTAAAAAAAAATAAAGACGTCAAATCAACAGCAATCCTATTTTTAAAAAATAAAGACGTCAAATCAACAACAATCCTATTTTAAAAAAATAAAGACGTCAAATAAACAGCAATACCCTATTAAAAAAAAAATGAATGTTATAGTAATTAGCAAGTAGGCAAAACGAGTGTTTCATTGCAACATGTTTTTATTTACTTAGGAGGAAATTTAAATCATAAGCGAATAAATCCATGTTTAAAATGCGAAATTTAAATGAATTTCCTTCATCATTTCGCCTATTTTTGTTATGTTTACCATTGTGTGTAAACACCCTTTGAGACGACTAGGAGCCTATAACGGTTAATGTGAAAAAAACCCAGCAATATTTAAGCACGGGTCCAAGCTGACCGCGATGTAGCCTACACCTGATCACCTACATGATTTAAATAAATCAGGCGAATCGTGTTGGACTAGCGGAAAACCACTAACGGCCCCTCAGATTAGCTCTTTCAGTCTTTGCAGTAAATTGTTGCTTATGGGTGTGTACCCGTGAACAAAAGGTAGCGGTTTCTGTGTAGGGTAGCATTCTCTGACAGCGGTTCTGGACGAAACCGTTACACAGGGAAGACAAAGCGGCGGATTATACGAATATCAATGAAACTCCGCTAACGGGAGTGACTTTTGTCAAGGTTTGATTTTGATATACATATAATTTTTAAAAACATGAAAGTTAACGGTTCGTTGTTTGGAGGCTTGCAGCGGTGGGCAATAATACCAACCTTGCACTCAGCCAAGAAGTCAGTGGTTCCATCCCAAGTCGTGTGAAAAAAAAATCCACATGATGTAGGGGAACCTGGGGTAAAATGAGATAGTGAGGTAAAACGAGACACGCGAATTATTGAAACACAGAGAGAGAAAGCTCTTCAGCAAGGAGTCTAATAAAGAGATCACGTGGTACTGCCTTGCCGGCAATGTCCGATTTGTTTGTTTGAGCTGCGTGCATCGGCTAAAGGTAAATATTTCAATTTTATCTTTTTTTTATCTATTTTTATGGTTATGCTGCAATCGTGTTCATTAGGAAAAAAGGTACAGATTTGTCAGACAAGAATTAACATTCTGAGAGATATTTATATGGGCAACAGTAATATATTTATCAGTTTGACCTACTTAAGCATGGCAGTGTGTGGTTTGGAGGCTTTGTGAAAAAGCACAAGTGGGGTAAAACGGGACAAAACAATGGGGCAAAATGAGACGCTGTCTCGTTTTTACCCCAAATGGTCACAAGGTCATTAAATTAGTATAGATACTTCTGTAACTACTACTACTACTACTGTGTGTGTGTGTGTGTGTGTGTGTGTGTGTGTGTGTGTGTGTGTGTGTGTGTGTGTGTGTGTGTGTAAAAGAGATAGGCAAGGGAAAGCGAGGGGAGTAAGCCTATAGAAATTTTTGTTGCACGCTAAAGCCTACGTCTGTGTATAAGGGAGACAGGAAAGAGATGAGCATATAAATAATGTAGAACTGTTCAAGTGAGCATGCATGCGCCCATGTGTGTTTGTGTATGCTACATGTGTATGTTTGTAGGATAAATATATGCTATGTGTATGATTGCATGGTTTTTAAATGAAAAAAAAATATCAGAATTATTTCTTATAAAATATTCTCTTTTTTTCAGCCCTTGGATCAATTGCAACTGTCTTTACAAAAGAGGAAGAAGAGGAGCTTGTCAGCTATGTCCAGCAGATGGAGAAAATGCTCTTTGGTCTTTCTTCATACGAACTTCGTAAACTTGCCTATGAGCTTGCAGAAAGAAACGGAAAGGCCAACAAGTTCAATGATGAAAAAGGAGTCGCTGGCTACGACTGGTACAGAGGGTTTATGGCCCGGCATTCAGACAAGCTGTCACTTCGAAAACCTGAAGCAACTTCAGCAGCTCGAGCCATGGGCTTCAATAGAGTTGCAGTCACATCTTTTTTTGACTACTTGAGGATGTGGTGGATAAATACAAGCTGAGGGAGACAGGATCTGGAATTTCTTCATCCCAGAGCCAGTGCCAGGAACAGGATGCACAGTGCCTGTACTGTGATGAACTGTACTCCGAGAGTGCAGAAAGCTGGGTAGCCTGTCAGGGTGACTGCAACAGGTGGGCACACTACAACTGTGCAGGTCTTGACGAAAGAAACAAGGCCCCAGTTTTCATCTGTGAACTCTGCGATGACTAACTTTTGTTTTATGCTACCTCCAGTGTATGTCTCGTTTTACCCCAGCTTATGTCTCGTTTTACCCCAGGCATGGGGCAAAATGGGACAATATGATTACCTCAATAAATCGTTAGTTTTTCTTTTGCAACAAATAAATTTCATCTTTCTTTTGTTGTGTCATTGTTGTCCATCCCTTGATTGTTTAGTACACAGAATTTCATTTACATGTAAATGTTATCTTTGATACAACAGGTCTTTTTTCCTTAAGTATCTCGTTTTACCCCAGGTTCCCCTACACGTGACCTTTAGTCATCCTTCAGTTGAAGTAGTCAGCACTGTCGTGTTGCGGAAGGACGAGAAAATAGTAGAGTATTATTAAGCAGAGAAAATCAGAGAATCTGATATCTTCAGTAGCACATAATAATATAATTATCTAGATATAAAAAACCTGGTATTGGTATTTGTGTGGTTTTAATAATACTGTACTATTTTCTCTGCTTTATTTTATGTTTTAAACAAGACAGTAATTGTTGGTTTACTTATTTTAAAAAATACTTTTCTTATTTAATACCCACGAATGGTTAACTGTATAATAAAATGTTCTTAAAAAAATCTTCCAACATACATTAAATGTTTAGTTCGATGTGACTGCTTGAAATATGATTTCATTGATGACTGTTGTAAAAGTTTCATTTTATGTCGACTTTCTTTTCACTTCTGAAAATTATTTCCCGATCAGGATTAAAAACTTGAAAATAGCGTTCTTTTGTACTAGTCGGCGAATTTAAAGTTTAAATATAGTATTGATTGATCAAAACAGTCGGCATATCTGTAAGTTCTAATAAACAATAAATTTGAACGGTGGCATGCAGTATTAATAAAACTCGTCTACTATTCAACTATCTACAAATGTTTATTTTGCATTGGATGCTATAACCATATGATTGCGTCTTATTGTATATTTAGTTTCGTGTAGTTCCCAAAATTATTGCATGTATTAAAATAAGCATGTAGACTAATTTGAGTTTATTATGTGATTTTTCCTGTGATATAAAAAGAACGCAACATTATTTTTTTTAAAATGTGCTACTTTTAGATTTATTTAAGTGATACTCATACTTGCATACATGTGTAAATGATTTTCAGATTTTTTTCAAGTGGCGCTTCTCTGAATTCTTTCGGTAGCAAATAAAGCTCTGTTGTTGTTAATGTGGGGAACGCTTCCGGCTTCCGCCGCTTTCGCGTTTGGAGAGGGGGGGAGAGGGAGGGGGTGCCTTTCTGCTGCTGCGTGTGCCCGTTGAAAAAACATGTCTGGCCGGCAAAGGCGGACTCCAGACCCGGTGGTCCGTGGGTTGAAGTCGATGTTATTGTTGTTCCTGGCGGTGGCGTTGATGTTGTTGCCGTTTCTGGTGTTATGGTGAGGGGGTGTGTGTCTTACAGAGCCCAGGCTAGTAACACACCAGATCTATATCCAGTGTGTACATGTGCCCGGGTTGTTCGACTTCCCGATCTCTTCACTGGTGGCGTCGTTGTTGTTGTCGTGGCTGTCCCCGGTGTCCGTTGGGATGCTTGCATGTGGGCGCTGGCGGCGTCGTTGTTGTTGTTGTTGTCGTGGCTGTCCCCGGTGTCCGTTGGGATGCCTGAAGGTGGGCGCTGGCGGCCAGTACAGATGGTCGAGTAGCAGTTGGATTAAATTAGCCATTGGATGGTTAAAATAACCCCAAGAGGGGTAATGTTGTTCCTGGTACTGCCCCTGTTGTTGTTGTTGTCCGCGATGTTGTTGAGGTTGTTGTCGAGGGCACTGTTGTTGTCTCCGAATATGTGGTGGCGGGCGCCGTCTTTTTTTCCTTTCGCCCTGTTTTGTTGTTGTTGGTGTTGGTGGAGTGGGCTGGCATTCTGATGTTGATGCTGTTGTAGTTGTCGCCGTTGTTGGTGGTCGAGGCGGCGTCGCTGGTATGGGTGAGAGGGGCACGGCCTCGAGTTCCCTTGAAACCTGGTCCAGTATGTTATCAAATTCGTTGGATTGTTGAGGTTCGTTCATGTGGACGTTTGTCGTTTGGATTTTTTTTTCCTTCGTCTCGATGTTGGTAGTCTGTGTATTAGCGGCTTTATGAGGTTTTTCCTTTTTCTTCTTTGTCTCTGTTTGAGTTTTCTTTTCTTCACTTGTAGTCCTTTGTGTTTGGGTTTTCTCGCTGGAGTTGGTGTCTGGGAAAATGCCACTTTGGTGTTAATTTTTCCAGTCGAAGTCTGTGTGGCGTTGACTTTTGTGGTTGGTGGAATTTTCCACACGATGTGCGTGTTACTTTCTTGGTCAGTCGTGTTGATGGACGTTTGTGTTTCGTTGTCAGCACATGTTGTAGATTTCTTATCCTCTATTTTGATGAGGTGCCAATTCTTGAAAATTCTATTGGCTTCACGCACGCCTACCTCACTTGCTTGGTCGAATGTTTCGTGCAGTAAATAACTGTATGCTGTATTGATTTTTTCGTTGCCTGTATCGATTTGGAGGCAGTAAGGTGCAAGGTATATGCGGCGGTGGGCACGCACCTCCTCATCATATAGGCTACTTCTACTAATCTGCACCGGGCGTGTCTTTTGACTTTGTCTTCCTCCTCCCGGTCTGTAAAAGGCAGGGTAGAAGTGTTGATGGTAGAGCGGGTGGTACGTTTATCCATAGTAATTTCCTGCGTGCTTCTCCGTCGGTGGTCCGATGCGAAGTGTGGAAAAAAACTGGAAATGGTTGGTTGTGAAAAAAAAAAATAAAGCTCTCTCCAATATTGCTACCTTTATGCCCTAGTCGGCAACACGTTTGAACCTGACTTAAGCTCTATCACATAGGTGTTAGATTTCAAAGATTCTGCCTCTGATCTCTCCTACACAACTCTCGTCGTAAACACGATTTTTAAAATAACTACATTTAAAAATAATTTTGATTCAAAGCAAGGCGCGTTGCATTGTTGTACTAGTTTAGTGATAACACGTCAGACGACTATGTAAATAAACAATACATACGTACACAGTGTTTTCTGTGACTTTTCTTCCTGTCTTTTTTTCCTAGCAAAATTGTGATTTCCTCGCCCCCATCCCCCCCCCCCCCGTTTACCGCGTGCTTCATATCTTTGTTATGTTAAATTAATATCACCATGTCACTTTAATATTAAACCAAGTGCCACTGCATACCTCGCGTTTAGCGCCCCCCATCCCCCCCGTAAGAAAAAAAAAGAGATATGAAAAATTAAACAAATAAAAGTAAACTGTCAAAAATTGTTTGTGTAACAGTAAGTTGGTCTTTTGACTGACTGATTTCTGATTAAAGTCTATTTCTAACACCCGTTGATTTAGTTGTAAGCGGCGTTTGGCCTGATTGCTATATAGTATCCGGATTAATACAACCAAACAATGCAAATTTGACCAGTGGGAAACCCGTTAGAGAGCGGCGTGATAGGTTGTGTGACGTAAAAAAAATAAGATTAAACAAATTAGTCCGAACTTGTGGAATGGGGATCTGTCTCTTGGACAGCGAACTCTTTAGAAGGGTGGCGGTTTTGGTGGGTAGCTTTATCCGACAAAGAACTAATCAAACTAGATCAGAGGGTAACGGGGCACAAGGAAGGACTGTCAAATTAACTTTCAATTGGATATTGCGAAAACTGTTAGTACCTAGAGTGGCCAGGTGTTTTTTTTTTCGTATTTCACCTAACTTGAGTTTGACTTTGTATACATTTGTGTACCTTACTGATCATCGCACACATACACACATCATGTACACGCACGAACGCTGATGTAAATCCCAACGAAACAAATAGTAACAAATGCAAGTAACAGGTAAAAATAACTTAAACACTGCAAACAGGGGAAATAAAAGACCACTTCGATTAAATAAAAGAAAACAAACCACTGTGGCATAAATTAAAACAACACAAGAATTATACGTTTTTATGCTGAAACGAAACGTCTGGTAGATAATGCTGGCCTAACTATCTTATCTGAGCCCACCACGGCCACCACCGACTACAATCGTGACAACCGTCACTATCATCACTGATTGTAACTCCTTTCTAAATTTTAACCCCCCCCCCCACTTTTAAAAAAAAAATTCTGTTTGGAAATTCAATGCCTAACGTGATGGGACGTGAAGTGAAAAGACAGGGCGATGAGCGTACCGAAATAGTACTGACTTACTTTATCTGTGTGAAAGGGGCTTTACCCACCAGCTTACGTTGCATAATACTAGTTTCTGTCTGTTGTGTCACATGGTCAAACCGTTTACACTTGACAGGTGACAGAAAGTGACAAGGGCGGATGCGTCCCCCCCCCCCCAGCAGTCGAGTATCCAATATTAGGTCAATCAAATTTCGTATGAAGAGGGTAAGAGAACTATATACCTTTTGACCTCGTCGGGAAGGCGTCATTTGAATTTTTAGACTTGCAGCGGATTGCTACAGATTTATCATTGCGTGTTTTTTTATTTTCACCACCTGCCCCAGTGGAACGATTTCAATTTCATTTGTGAGTTTATTTCTTATGTTGTATATAATGATACGCATTTTATGCTTTCTGTAATATTAATGTATTTTTGGATAATATTGTGCCTGTAATATATTTCTTAATTTCTTATGTCGTATATGAATGATATGCATTTCATGCTTTCTGTAAGATTAATGTATTTTTGGATTATATTATGCCTGTAATATATTTCTTAATTATTCTATGTTTTAATGTGATTATAGAGGACTATTTTTTTAAATTGTAATATATCCGACTTAGGCATTTTCGCCCTCTCTTTTTTTCTGTAGCTCTCTTCGTACATTATTTCGATATAGCCTCTGCTTTCTCTTTTGATATTTTATTAGCCATGCTATATTGTGATTTGACTTCTGAATTGACTTCAAAATTTCCTCCTTGGTGACGGTTTTTTTTAACCTTAGTTTTCTTTAAAATAAAAATCGCTGTTTGCTCTTTAAATATAGATTATTTTTTCCTGCTTTGTTTTAAGGCTTTGCATATTTCATATATCTTCCATGTTGTTTTCCGTTTTGTCCTGCTTTGTTTTTAACTTTGCATATTTCATATATCTTCCATGTTGTTTTCCTTTTTTCCCTGCTTTGTTTTTAAGCTTTGCATATTTCATATATCTTTCATGTTGTTTTCCGTTTTTTCCTGCTTTGTTTTTAAGCTTTCCATATTTCATATATCTTCCATGTTGTTTTCCTTTTTTTCCTGCTTTGTTTTTAAGCTTTGCATATTTCATATATCTTCCATGTTGTTTTCCTTTTTTTCCTGCTTTGTTTTTAAGCTTTCCATATTTCATATATCTTCCATGTTGTTTTCCTGCTTTGTTTTTAAGCTTTGCATATTTCATATATCTTCCATGTCGTTTTCCTTTTTTTTCCTGCTATAGTATTTTCCCTGTATCTTCTATGCTCCTCTTTTCTTTTTTATTTATTATTGTTTAGCGTATTGTTATTTTTTAAATCCACCTTTTCCTATGTTCTGTTTTGTTCTTTCCGTTTATCTTCCTTTTCTCTCAGTTTTTTCCTCACTCTCTCCTTAATTTTAATTTTCTTTCTCATTATTTGTTTCGTTTTATTTGTATTCAGCCCCCCTTCCCATTTTTGCATCTCTTTTTATGATAACTAACATTTCATTTTCTTGCCTATAACATACCTTGCCTATGCTATTTTTGACACTGATTCCTTTGTTTGTAAATCACCATTTGATATAGATTCTGCAATTTGTTTATCATTGTTTGATATCGATTTTGTCGTTTGTTTATCTACTTTTGATATAATTTCTGTAGTTTATCACATATCGATTCAGCCGTTTGTTTTATTAACTTTTGATATAGATTCTGCAGTTTGTTTATCACCTGATGAAATTGACTTGTTTATCAACTTTTGATATAGAGTCTGTCGTTTACCAACTTTTGATATCGACTTAGTCGTTTGTTTATCAACTTTTGATATCGATTTTATAGTTTACTCATCTCTGACATAGATTTTGCCGCTTTTCATTTCTTTTTTAAATTTAAGATTTACTTCGAGTCGATTATGATCTTCAACAATTTTGCTGGAAATTTATAATTACAGGACTTGGGCCTATATTATATGCTGTAGATTTTGAAAAAAACCCAAGCATTTGCACCAATAATAGAGTCTTATAACCAAAAAAATTGACACGAGGCGGTAAACCCAAATGGATATATGAGTGATAGTGATTTAGTTCAAATGGAACTGCACACGTACACACACATGCACACGTACACACACTCTCTCCCTCACACGTTCGCATGCACACGCACATACTACATACACAAGCCACGTAAGCCAATCCAAGCGAGTTATATAACTGTAAACAAATGCAGGTGGAAAATGCTATCTGATTTAGCATTCTTGCTTGACCACCTGCACTCCATCACTCTTAGGAAACACTTTGAATTCAATAAACAAATAAATAAATTATACATAGTATCGGCAAAACTATTACAAAAGGGGTTTGGGTTTGTAGAAGTATTTTTATTTCGTGTATACGTTATTAAGTATTATCAACCAGGGTGGTTCCAATGCTTGATGTATGTTTGATTATTTGTTTTATTCCAATGTTTGATGTTTGTTTGTTTGTTTGTTTGATTGTTTTGTTCCAATATTTGATGTTTGTTTGGTTCCAATGCTTGATGTTTGTTTGGTTGTTTGATTGTTTGGTTCTAATGCTTGATGTTTGTTTGATTGTTTGGGGTTTGGTTCCAATGCTTGATGTTTGTTTGATTGATTGTTTGTTTGGTTCCAATGCTTGATGTTTGTTTGAAGTTTTGCATATTTGTGAGATGTGTTTATTTTCAGTTTTCACTCGATTATTTAATTAATATGAGTATCGCTACCTCTAATGAACTTTACTAAAATAAGAGACTACGATAAATCTGAAGGCAATAGTTAAGAAAGTGTAGACAAGCTAAAAAAATATTTAAAACATAGCATACCAAAAACAATTCCGTGGCTGGCAATAAACCAAGGTATCTAGACACGTCAGCCCTCTCAACATTCGGGTAGAAAACAAGTCAGGGTGGTCGACCTTTCATCATTCGGGTAGAAAATAATTCTTATGGGAAGAATAACTATTTGACTTTAACGACATACTGTTGATTTTAAAGAAATGAGTCAAAATGTCAGTAGTTTAAAGAAATTAGTAAAATGTTAATCATTTTAAAAAAATGATAAAAATGTCAGTAGTTTAGAGGAAACTGTAGAATTCCAGATAAAATAAATTAGAGCATGTTAGTTATTAAAGAAGTTAGTAAAATGTCATTCATTTTAAAGAAATTAGGTATTGGGTCAGGATGTTGACATTTTTACTGGGCCAAGATGTTTACATTTTATACTGTCAAGATGCGACATTTTGTACTGTGTCAAGATGGTTATGCTTTGTACTGGGGCAAGATGTTTACAGTTGGTCTTGGAGTAAGATATGTATAGTTGGTACTGTGTCAAGATGGTTATGCTTTGTACTGGGGCAAGATGGTTATGTTTTGTACTGGGGCAAGATGGTTACAGTTGGTCTTGGAGTAAGATATGTATAGTTGGTACTGGGGCAAGATGGTTATGTTTTGTACTGGGGCAAGATGGTTACAGTTGGTCTTGGAGTAAGATATGTATAGTTGGTACTGGGGCAAGATACTCCAAATTGAGTAAATAAAATAAAATTAAATTGTTGTTGAAAGCGAAATTTTACAAATGGGACTGAAAGTGAACACAATTAAAACTGATATTGAAAATAAATTAAAAGTTTACGACTGGTATTGAATACGAATAAAATAAAAGCTGATATTGCTAGTGAACAAAATTGTCAAAATTAAAACTGTCAAAATTGAACAAAATTAAAACTGGTATTGCAAGTGGACACAATTAAAACTGTAATTTCACGTGAACTCAATTAAAACTGGTATTGAAAGTGAACAAAATTAAAACTGGTTTGAAAGTGAGTCGAATTAAAATAAAATTTGAAACTGGTACAAAAAGTTAACACATGTAAAATTGGTATTGTAAGTGAACAAAATACATGTAAGTGAATAAAAACCGCTTCAAACTCCTACCACACACTGAGTTACAACATTATTTCCACTAATTTCCCATTAGTCACTTTTCCTGTCCAGTAATAGACAGAAATAGAAAATACTATAATAGACTTAAAAAAGCGTCTGTAACAATTACTGCTTGCTTGTTGTACAACCAAACTGAAATATTTTAACCTTACTAAAATTTATTTAAGCGCAAAGCGTTCGCTTAAACAACTTCACATCATCACCCCTTTCCCCCATGATTAACGCAGTTCTAAGTTTCAAAAGCTGTCTTGTGTTTTTCTGATTGTTATTATCTCCCCTGGTCATTACAATATGCGTGTCAATCACACCTGCTCATTTGTCGTCAGAGAAAATCACGAGAGGAAAAGAAACAAAAGGCTCCTACTGATAGTTACAGTACAACTTTTTCACTGCTGACGAATATCGTCCATTGTCCTATCAGTTGCCTTTCATTGGGGTTGTAGTCAACATAACTTCTGATTAGGTTCTCACTCTCCCAGTACTTATTGGTTAATGCCCCGAGGGTTGTGTCAAGGTGTCAAGAGTGGTTTTCAGTCAAGCACGTCAGAAGTGAAATGAAGTTCATCCATGTGCGGATGGTTTGCTCATAAAGCTTAAAAAAAATCTTTAAAATTAAGGACATTTTGGTCATTGTTTATTTACTTTACAAGCAGAGAACATTTGGTTAAATATTTATTTATTTTTTATGTTGTAGAGAAGCATGGGAATCTTCATGAATAATTAATCTATCTATCTATCTATCTATCTATCTGATTGTCTATCTACTATCTATCTGATTATCTATCTATCTATCTATCTGTCTATCTGATTGTCTATCTATCTGTCTATCTGATTGTCTATCTATCTATCTATCTATCTATCTATCTATCTATCTGATTGTCTATCTATCTATCTATCTATCTGATTGTCTATCTATCTGTCTATCTATCTATCTATCTGATTGTCTATCTATCTATCTATCTATCTATCTATCTGATTGTCTATCTATCTATCTATCTGATTGTCTATCTATCTGATTATCTATCTATCTATCTATCTATCTATCTATCTATCTATCTATCTATCTATCTATCTATCTATCTATCTATCTATCTATCTATCTATCTATCTATCTATCTGTCTGTCTGTCTGTTTAAATGCCTGCATTACTTATGAATCACATTCCTCTCTTGATTGACAGACATTTTCCTCCCTCGATGCGTGTGTCATGTACGGACGCCAATCTGCAGCGCCACCCGGTCGGCAGGTCTCCCATCGTGGCCTCGACACAGCGGAGTTCCAGACAGCCGCACGCCAGTTTTCAACAGAATCCAACGACAGCGGCATCGACATCTTAAACAGGAGCGTGTCCAGAGAGCACTCTTATGAAGGGGTCGACACCGACGCCTCGGCCCAGTACTGGTCAGTCTTTTCGGACGAAGCGGAGACAGACCCCGCGAGCAGTCGCGCGCACGATCCGCCAGAATCTGACAGCGACATGGAGTTCCCTCAACACCTGGACACCAGAACTCCACTGGACGTGGCCAGCATCGTGAGAACCCATCGGCTAGGCTCTGGCAGTTTTGGATCCGTGTACGGCGGGTGGATGGCCGGCCGGAAGGTCGCGGTGAAGGTATTCCACGCCACCAAGAATGCGGAAGCGGACGCAGAGTCGTTCGAGAGGGAACTGATGGTGTTGCACATGGGGCTCAAGCACAAGAACATCGTGCGCCTGCTGGGCAGCACGTCACCGCATGGTTACCAAGGCAACGCCTGGCTGGTCATGGGCTTCGTGGAAGGGCGTAGTCTGCAGGAGCTGATCGGATATCTAGAGTATGACCTTGACCTGGACGAGCGAGCCCAGTAAGATTGTGTGTGTGTGTGTGTGTGTGTGTGTGTGTGTGTGTGTGAATTTTGTATATTCGTTTCCTTACAACAACTAAGTGGAGCTTAGTCTCAACAGTTATTATTACAATAGTTTAGTCAACACCGAATATTAATGTACCGATTAAAATGGTATGTGTGAAATTATAGCTTTTTAAAAATAAAATCTGAATAGTTGTTTGTCTGATGGAAATACCCGTTTTCCTTCCTCCCATCCCCCGAAAACTAAGACTCACACGCATGCACGCACACACAAACACACATAGCTCTAGAAATATATATAGGCACGTTTAGAACAAAGAAAAGTGTTTCTAAGATTAATGACTGACCAGTAGAAGAGGCTTATGATAAATAAATAAATACTCTGTAAGTAGACAAGTCTTTACATCTTATTGTTAAAGAAATAGGCTTAATTTATTTTTTTAAACAAATGAAACTGAAAATAAACAAAAGACAAAAAATGGTTATAATGTAATACTATTAATAGAACAAACAGTAAATAAATAAACACAAACACACCAACCGCCCCCCCCCCCCAAACATAAACATGCTTGTTTTGTATTTGCGCGTTAAGATTTTACAATATTGTCAGCTGTTATTGATTGCGTCTTTCACATTTCTTACATTAATGCACATGATAGAATAGCGACAAGAGAAAACAAAATGCAGACCAGCAACAAACTCTTTTTTATTTTTTCAGCAACGAAACCTTATTTAATTTTTTCCTTGTTGCTTGGCAGCTTGGGATTGCAGATGACCAGCGGATTGGAATACCTCCACAACTCCGGCATTCTTCACCTTGACCTTAAGCCTGCAAACGTTCTCTTGGACGACAATTTCCACGTCAGACTGTCAGACTTCGGCACCTGTCACAGACTTGGGATGCCGTGGACGTCCGTTCTTATGGGTACTGCGGCTTACAGTGCACCCGAGATGTTCGATTCTGAAGACCCCACCCCTGCATCAGACGTGTACTCCTTGGGGATGATTTTCTGGGGAATGGTAAGAGTACAAAGATTCTTTGGGAATGGCAGTGGTCGAAAGATTCTGTGGGGAATGGTAAGAGTACAAAGATTCTCTGGGCAATGGTAAGACTACAAAGATTCTCTGGGGAATGGCAGTGGCAGACAGATTCTCTGGGGAATGGTAAGAATAAAAAGATTCTCTGGGGAATGGTAAAAGTACAAAGATTCTCTGGGGAATGGCAGTGGTAGAAAGATTCTCTGGGGAATGTTAAAAGTACAAAGATTTTCTGGAGAATGGTAAGAGATGGTGAAAATGAATTTAAAAAATTGCGTTATTTTCATATATTCGTTTGTTATTTTTACAATAACTTGATGACAACCCATTTGTAAAGCAAATGTCATATTTCAATGTATTTTAATTGTCTGTTTGCACCTGATACTTTTAGTTTCTTGATGTTTTTTTCTCAGTTTTTGTTTATTCCCTTCCTTTCTTTTTTCAAACTAACTTCCAAACTTCCATTTGTTTTCGTCAGTGCCAGCAAAATGTTTTAATAACCTTGACCTGTCTTTCACAGGAAAGTCGCAAGGAGCCCTACAGCGAGAAGTCCTCGTTCGCCATTATCTACCAGGTCAGGGAGAAGGGACTTCGGCCACCGGTGCCGTGTGACGAAGCTACAGACGCCCTTGTTCTGGCATACAGGCATCTGTACTCACAGTGCTGGACAGCTGAGGTCAGTCACCGACCCAACTTACATGGTATTCAGCAGGTACTGACAGACATTTTGACCTCTAGGTCCGACAGTGACGTAAACAGGACACTTTGCATAGACGAAGATACTGGTGTTAGATTTAGGTCAGTGACTAATGACAGGAAAAAAACCAACAATCGAAACACTTAGGTCAGTCAAATTGGAAGTCAAATTGCTGAGGTAGAGAAACTCTAGAGTCTAGACTATGGGATACTAGACACAATCAGACCGACGGAGGTAGACATCTTGTTGTGGGGTGGAGGGGAAGGGTTAGCTGCTTTAATCAAGGTCATACCTGCCTTCTGCAAACGAGGTGAGCATAAAGATTAATGCCGACATAATTATAAATGAAATAGCATCATGTGCTGGGCAAGGGTAGTGGCTGACCGTGACAGAGACCGATACTTAAGCGTTGATGAATTAATCGTGTTTGAGTTAGTGTTGCAGGTTAGGTCGCTAGACCAGGAGGAATTCCTGCAATTCTGGGACGGACACGCCTTCATTGCAGCAGATGAGGTGAGAGTTTACCAACTTGACGAAGATCTATCAATGTAACTGAGGTGAGAGATTACTAGGGTGACGTGACCCCAGTCTACCAATGTAAATGAGGTGAGAGGTTAATAGGCCTAATAAGGCCATGTTTTATCTATTTAAATGAAGCAAAACATTACAAAACCTAGGCCATGGTTTATCTAAGCGAGGTGAAAGGTTACAATACTATTTTAGGGAGATGATAAATTACGAGGCCTACTGGGCCATGGTTTATCTATTTCACTTGACCACAATCTGCCAGGGAACTGAGGTGAGAGGTTCAGAGGCTTTATAGACCACAGTCTACCAGGTAAATGCCGTGACAGATTACCGGACAAGCTCGATATCGACAAGTTGTGCTTGGCAAGACAGGATACGATTCCAATCCTGAAGAAATATTTTCAACTCTGCTAAAAGTCAGGGAACAGCTCATTGGACAGTTATGTTCGTGCCTACCCTGTTAGCAAACTGCTACCCTGGCGTGAAGTAGCACAAACTAGGAATATCAGCATAAATCTGTACCATAAGATATACTAATGATCTCTAATACTTGAAGCATGTCTCTAATCAAAACACATTTCTGATCTAAAGCACTCATGCGTGTGTGTGGTGTTTCTCCAATTCTAAGACACATCTCTAATCAAAAAGAAGCTTATATAATCTAAGACCTGTGTAATCTACAATACATATCTAATTTAGGACACACTACTTTCCAGTGTAAGACACTTAGGTCTAATCTGAGACACGTATTTCTCTAATCAAAGAGAAACTTGTGATCTAAGAATTGTCTAATCTACAATACATATCTAATTTAAGACACTACTTTCTAGTGTAAGACACTTAGGTCTAATCTCTAATCAAAGAGAAGCTTGTGATCTAAGCCCTATCTAATCTACAATACATATCTAATTTAAGACACTACTTTTTAATGTAAGACACTTAGGTCTAATCTGAGATACATATCTCTCTAATCAAAGAGAAGCTTTGATCTAAGACCCAAAATATTCCGATTAAAAATTTTTCTAAACCATAGGTATCTCTCGTCTTCTAAGACAACTCGCTGATCCAATTAGGGTTGATGAATAAAATAAAATAAAAAAAATAAAAAAATAAAATAAAATATCATACTCTAGGTCAGTATTTAATACAATAGTTACTAAAGAAAGTAATATCTTTCCAATCTGAAAAAAAAATTGTACGTAAAATAAGCGAAAGAAAAATATCTCACAAATACAACATTCGGTCCCAAATCTAGAAATAACTAAATATATTGATAGAAGCCTTGGTGAGAAAAACTATTTTGCAACAAAATATTCCGTTTGAATTTACTTGTACATGACATAAGTTCGGTTATTTAAATTAATTTTTCTCCTAGAAACCAAATCGATTTTTGGATTGAGATTCAGGTGTGTGAGTTCGCTTTAGACTCCTGTCCTGGAAAACAAAATCATTAATCGCTTTGGTCGGGCCCAATGTGTAAAAAAAAAACAATGAACAGCAATAAATTTAGTTTATTATAAACTAATTTCAATGGAGATGCATTCAGCACGGTACGTTTTTTTTTCTGTGTTTAGATTTGAATGACGAGGTTGATTTACTTTCTATTGCTAAGCCCGTTAAAATCACCTTAAAGGTAAATTTCTCACCCGCTCGGCAGTGTAGGGTACCGAGTCACATTGGGCCCGCCTCCTGCTGAAGTCGGCAGTACTGAGCCTCACCGTGGCGCAGGAGTGAACACCTTTATTGCGGAGTCTTGCACTTGACCAGTCCATTGGCTACAGTCGAACGGTTTCAGCAGGTAAATTGTACAGTTGTGCAAACTCCGATTTATTGGTGGCCAATACAGTACTACGCAGACGAGTGGCAGAGTGACAATTACGCCACCCACCGTCTTTTAACAACAACAACAAAAAATTCGCCAATCGGAAAGGACCGTTAAAATTTACATTAGACAAAGATTAATACTGGGTCCGCTTTTTTCTTTTTTAACCAATCAAAAGTGCAGCAGACTTAGAACCACTAAGTTAACTCAAACAAACATGGCGCCTTCGCAATGCTTCATTTCAATTTATTGTAAGAATAGACATAATAAAACTAACCTAACCCACTGAGCTGTCGAACACAAGCTTACCGCTTATATTTTAGTGGTTGTTGTTGTTAGGCTCACTTTCACATCAGAAGGGGGGGGGGGGCGGTCGTTAGGTTTTTTATCTTTCGATATTTTCGGTCTTGGTATTCTTCTGGTGGACTTATCTCCTTACTGATTCCAGGAGAAGGGGGAGGGGGGGGGTTGGTTTTGCGTTTGGTGAGATACTCTTGTATGCTTTAGCTGGTAGTCTGAAGGCGATGAAGATGTGCTGGGTACTTTTCGGTGGTGGTTGTCTGTGGTGGCTTATTTTGTTTGTAAGCTTGCCTCGTAATACTATCCCCACCCCTCCCCACCCAACCTAACAACTACACCAGCGACCACAACCCTACACTACTCTTAATAGAAATAAAAATCACTCCTAACAACTACACCAGCGACCATAACCCTACACTACTCTTAATAGAAATAAAAATCACTCCTAACAACTACACCAGCGACCATAACCCTACACTACTCTTAATAGAAATAAAAATCACTCCTAACAACACACCCTCCTACCCACCAACCTGGCACCTAGCAAAAGGAAACTGAACTATCCTACAAAACGAATTTTAAAAAATAGACACGCAAAAAATATCGAACAAAGATACCACAATTTGGGCCAATAATCTCACAGATACAATCACAAAAGCGGCAAACACAGCCTTTCTATTAACCATTACAAAAACTAATCGCACAAATATAACTTGGTGGAATTAAAGAGTAGAAGCATTAAAACTGAAACGCAAACTAGCCCTAAGAACTCTCAGAAACAATCCAACAGAGCCCTCAAAATAAAATATAAAACAATCCAACAAACAGAGCCTCGAAATAAAATATAAAACAATCCATGCAGAATACATTAAAACTATACAGGAAGCTAAAATGCAATCATGGATCAAAACATGCAATAAGCTAACACATTATTATGTCTAATATCCATGCATGTTCTACCAAACACCAAACTGACCGACCTATACCAACAAACAGGACAACTCACAATAATGGAGAGACGCAAAAAATACTAAAACTATAGGCAAACGGAGCAGTCCATGGAGACATGCTCCCAACAAACACTAACAAAATGGGATTAAAAAAAAAGGATTCACCCCCCAAAAAACCCCCACAACGATAACAAATACATTAAACAATGGAATGAAAACACACAACCTCCCTACCAACTAACCAAAAGGTTAATCAAAACACATAAACTAGACCAAATACAAATCAACACCCCTCCCCCATCACATGAACCCTCCACCTCTAACCCCGTGATCTATATATCCACCTAACATTTTAGTGGTAGACGAAATTGCTTTATGTAGAACAGGAGCGTAGTTTTAACCGTGTCATGGGACATAACTCGTGTTAGGCATATACCATACTAGGATGATTTCCCATGTTTCAGTGATCATACTCGTTTCTAGTTGCGTGTTTTCAACACCGACCGCTTTCGTACGGTGTGTATATAAAGTTCCTCTTTCATTCGAGTTACGCCTCTTTCGTTCGTTCTTGTAGTGTGCATTTACCTCTTCATTCGTGCTTTGCAGTGCGTATACAATTTGCCCTTTTCATTTATGTTGAAGTATGTTGTATACAACATCTCGTTCATTCGTGCTTTGCAGTGCGTATACAATTTGCCCTTTTCATTTATACTTGAAGTATGTTGTATACAGCATCTCGTTCATTCGCGCGTGCAGTGCGTATACAAGTTGCCCTTTTCATTTATACTTGAAGTATGTTGTATACAACATCTCGTTCATTCGTGCTTTGCAGTGCGTATGCAATTTGCCCTTTTCATTTATACTTGAAGTATGTTGTATACAACATCTCGTTCATTCGTGCTTTGCAGTGCGTATGCAATTTGCCCTTTTCATTTATGTTGTATTGTTTCATTTATGTTGAAGTATGTTGTATACAACATCTCGTTCATTCGCGCGCGTGCAGTGTGCATGCAAGGAGTCGTCCACATGTTTATTTGCAATTTTTGCACCCCTCCCCTTCGTCAAAAAATCCCACATTCCCCTTATGTGACGTCACAAATCTCTTACTCCCCCATTTCTTTCCACACATTTTTGTAATATAGAAATGTAAATGTAAAGTTAGTCAGTTAACTATTTAAAAAAAAGTAAAATAGTGTTTAATTCACCAGGCTTTTACAAGGATTGTTTGTCTAGTAGAAAGTTGTAAAATTAGGTTTAAAACTTTAATTAATTTTAATCAATGTAAAACAACAACAAAAAAAAACCAATATGAAATATAAATTAAACATATCAGCCTTCTTACTAACAGTAAAGTTTCTACAAATCCAGAAAAAATGCTACGGTTTAAAATCTGAAATATTTGTAAATGAAGTACTTCTCTTCACAGTTATTATCTCAAGGCAAAGTAAGACGCTTCATTGAACGAACGCCATTTGTTTCTGGATTAACATCGTCTATTGGAAGGAATATTCCCTGCAAATCAAGTTTCCTCCTCGCCAATCTAACCCCCACTTTCTCCACATTTACTAGTATGACGTCATTTGGCGTTACCTTCTACCAGAGATTCGCATTGGAACTGCTATTTGTTTGTGAAGGACTGAATGGATCTCATTGATCTGATGCACTTTAATGGAAATGTTATTTGTTTGTGTAGGATGAGTGACTGCTTTGCATGGCCGGAAAGTTGAAGTACGCATGTCTTGCAAATTCTCTCACTAAGTAATGATTGATGTGACCGGCATTAAAGTCACAGGGAACTTTTGTTTTGTGTGACAACCATTTTACACTATAATTAACTTTAGTGGAATAGTGCTTACATGGCGTTTTACTTCGAACGACCAACTACGCTTCGACTCATTGCCAATCGAAGAAAGATAATTTCCCCACATTAAATATGTCCTCACTGGATTGAAAATGAATATCTTAACATCTTATATGCAGGCAGACATACAGACAGAAATAAACAAACAATTACAAATAATAAAAAGTAAGACAAATAATAAAGAGTAAGACAAATAATAAAGAGTAAGACAAATAATAAAGAGTAAGACAAGAGTAAGACAAATAATAAAGAGTAAGACAAATAATAAAGAGTAAGACAAATAATAAAAAGTAAGACAAATAATTGATGGTCAAAAGTTACCAGGCTTATTTACCAACAAACTGGACAAACCTGAGAAGAAACGACATAAACAGAATTAAAAAAAATAAAAATAAAAGAAAACCATATTGAAAAAAATATAACTTCAGGAAAAACTTAATATACTCCCTACTCTTTTCAACACCATTCTTAGAAAAAGGAGCTCAAGTGAAACAAAAAATCAACTGAACGAAAACAAGATAATAAACCCCTGCTTGCGTGCTCTCGTTATTTCTGGCAGACTGCGTTAACGTTTCCAGCGCTTCAATAGCGCACACACACGCACGCACATGGTCACAACAAAAATCACGAGCGCACAAACTTACAACAACATACAACACACACAAAACATCAAAACTCACAATTCCACATCAATATTTAAAAATAACAAGAACAAAATAGCCACACACAAAACCTTAAAAAATCGAGAGAGAGAGAGAGAGAGAGAGAGAGAGAGAGAGAGAGAGAGAAAAATAAAAAAAAACAAAATAGTAAAAAAAAAAAAAAAGCTTAAAAATAATCTTTTAAGAGATGGGGGTGGGGTGGGGTGGCGAACGGAATGGAAACTCTTTCAAACAGCTTACATCGAGATGGCCAACAGCTCAACACCATTACCCGACACGCACCACGCCTTTCAGTTCACCTGTCTTTCAAGCCCACGCTGCGATCGCACAAAAGCGAAAAGAACAACAAAACTTCACAATAACAAACTGGTTTTAATACATTAATTAGATGAATGCAGCCAGTCAGAAACATCGAAAGTTTTCTTGTTCAGTTTACGTCCTCCTCTTCTCAATTCATTCTAATTTAGGCCACAATGCGTTTTGAAAAACAAAGTTATTTTCCGGGTAATTTTTCAAATGTTAGCAGAAATATTAAATGGAAAAAGAAAAAAGAAAAAAAATGCTAATTAAATGTTAATCTGATAATTAAAAAAACTTTCGAATATAAAAAATATCACCACCACTGTTGTGGGAAAGCTGTAATATACTGCAAAAGAATATAAAACAATATATCTTATAGCAATCCCTCCCCAAGATTTCTGAAATCCTGTGCAAAAGAATATAAAACAATATATCTTATAGCAATCCCTCCCCAAGATTTCTGAAATCTTGTGCAAAAGAACTGGCACCGAGGTATAGTGTCTTGTCTTGAACTTTTTGAAACTGTTTGTTGAAGTTCATTGCAGTTTTTGTTGTCTCGTATACCATTCACTATGTGAGGGTATTAGCATATATATATATATCTATCTAGAAACGTATCAGTGTAAATATCTAGAAACGTAATAGTTAAAATATATTATTAATACTTTATTCCATGTGCCTCCTTGAATGTGTACGACTGCGGACGAAAGCCAGCCTGTGACCGCGTTAATGAAGTAATTAAGGAATGTCCTGAATCCAGCAATTAACATTAATAAGCAATTAGTACACGCTCTAACGATTAGACTACAACTAGGCACCAATAAGTGAAAAGTTAAACAGAAAAGAGGTCAGAACACTTCTACACGTTGACGTCACACCTGTGATTAAAGTAGCCAATCAAACGCAGAGATAACTGTTTCGTCTACTTATGGGAAAGGAAAAAGAAATGACTCAATACACGGCCGTTTTGAATACTTGGTTAGCAATTGGATGCGTTTCGTTTTTACTCCCCATCCATCATTAATCTAAAATTCTCTTATATGTATGCTTTTATTAAATAATCGCAAACAATTAAAAATATATCTTTGAAAATTAACTAAAAAAAATTTTCAAATTGGTTATTATCAGCTAACTGAAAAAGTAATCACTTTTATAATTATGTTACTATGGTAGTATTATAATGGAGTACACGACAAAACAACATCTTAATTGTTAGACTTTGTATATTTATTGACACTAGATGCTCAGTATTGATGCAGTTTATAAATATATACGTGTAAAAATCGCTGAAGAGTATTTAACAAATAATTTAGGACGTTAGACAGTACCGTCATCATGCTGATTAACCCGCGATAGCTCTAGGGTTTCTCAAAGAAATACTATTAAAATCATTCAGAATATATTTATAATTGAAAGGCCTTTATGTCTTCCATATTTTTAGAATCCAAGCAATATACTGCGTACATGTAGTTCAAGCTTATCCTGGTTGTGAACGATAATTCTTTTTGATCAAATGATCATTCCTGGCTATTGGCAATTGAAGGTCTAAATATGTCTGATTTATTTTAAAACCTCACTAACCGATCGAATGATGACGCATAAATAATTTTTATACACTGTAGCAATAAACGTACAAAATATCAGGTCACAATATCAAACAATATTGATCAATAAACGTACAAAATATCAGGTCACAACATCAAACAATATTGATCAGAAGTCAGGGCAAAAGTAATTAAAAATTTAAACTATGCAATTAATAAAATAATTCAATATTTTCTTTTGGCAATTGACTTTTGGTAGGAGTCGTAAAGTCAGTGAAGTTTTTTTTAACCACTATAGTAATTAGACATAATAGTAATTCGACATATAGTAATTAGACATAAGAGTAATTACACATGTAGACATGTAGTAATTTGACATAATAGTAATTTGACATGTAGTAATTCAACACATAGTAATTAGACATGCAGTAATTCACATGTAGTAATTAGACATAATAGTAATTCGACATGTAGTAATTATACATGTAGTAATTCAACACATAGTAATTCGACATGTAGTAATTCAACACAGTAATTAGACATAATAGTAATTCGACATGTAGTACTTCGATATGTAGTAATTAGACAAAATAGTAATTCGATATGTAGTAATTAGATATGTAGTATTTAGACATAATAGTAATTCGATATGTAGTAATTAGATATGTAGTATTTAGACATGTAGTAAATAGACATGTCCAGTACGTGCTGTGCAGACAAACGTCCTGAACTGAGAAGTCACTTCCATGTAAATATGTATATTGCCTATGTATACACACAACACACAACAGCCAACATGCATGGTTTGTCTTTTTATAGTTAGTTCTTCGAGTTTTTTCTTTTCGGATTTTTCTAAAGTCACAGAAATTTATCTTCTCTCAGTCGTCGTCTTCCATCGTGTCTGTTTACGAGTTAACGACAACTAGGCTATGGCCTTCTTTCTCCTAGGAGCCAGTATGTCTTCATCAAACCTTTTCCCTGCACAGTCCCCACAAAAACGTTCGATGAATTTGGAACAGCAAATCTTTCTACCCCTGTACCTTTCTCTCTCTTGTCGTTTGTCTGTTGACCGTTCCATCTATCACTCTGTCCATCCGTCCGTTCATCCATTTCTCCGTCTGACCTTTCATATTTCACCCACTCATCAACTTGTTTGCTTGTCTGTCCATCCATCCATCCAATGCAGACAGCAAAAGTAATAAAACCGTAAAAGATGAACATTATTATTGAAAATAGTTCTAATACTGGGGAAAATTCAATTAAAAAAAGAATTTTTTTCCTGCCGCTTACCTTTTTCACACACGAAAAAATGCTTACAAACGTTTGCTAAAAAATCATTTAACCTTAATCTCCACCATTCCTCGAGGTGTGATGTCAAAAGTTCCAAAGGCTCTTAAAATGGCTGCCGTTGCCTCGCTCAAATGGATCTTCATACCTGAAAATAACAACGCATTTCAGAAAAAGTAGAGGTCAATGCAAAACTCCTTGCGGGAAAAAAACTATTTATTGCAGATCTAAAAATAGTTTCTGTAAGATGTGCATTCAAATAGAATACGATAGAATCATGGAAATTCCTGATATGGAGGGATTAAAAAAAATGACATGTTTCGATCCACAATCTTCCGATTCAAGAATGTCTCTATCCCTGAAACATGCTGCCGTTATCTAGGGTTCGTTGTTAAGTAGTTATCTCCCCTTAGTCCTAAGCGCATGCGCAATAATTTCAATAACGTTAACTCTGTAACACAGGATCTAGGAGAAAGACTTGCGTGATGGAATGTTTAATATATTATATATTATATCGGTAAATTCGAGACAAGAAACAGAAATGCTTATATCAGATTAAGTAATACTTCCAATTACTGATCCTCATATCTTGAACGCTTGAGTGCGTTGATGGAATCTAATCAGTCCTAATGCGCATTGTTAGTTTGCAAATTTTCTCCACCACAGTACAGATATGTAAAGAGAGCTATTTGTACGTTAGTGTTGAAAAACTACTTCCAGTGTGATAAATGGTGCTCACATTAATTAAAAAAGATGACCTTGTATATATATAATATCTTAAGAAATATTTCCTAGTATCATCTTTTAAGTTCTGGTTATAATTTTAGGAGGGAGGGAGAAAGAAGAGAGCGAGTGTGAGAGCAAGAAAGCCCGAGCGAGAGGAAATGGGAGAAAGAAAATGAAGAGAGTGAGAGGAGAGAAAGTGTGAGAGAAAGAGAGAGTGAAGGAGAGAAAGAAAGGGAAGGAGAAAGACAAAAATACAAGAGAGGGAAGAGAAAAAGAGAGAGGGAAGGAGAAAGAGAGAGAAAGGGGAAGGAGAATAAAGAGGGAGAGAGAGGAGGAGAAAAAAGGGAGAAAGGAGAGAAGGAGAAAAAGAGAGAGAGAAGGAGAAAAAGACAGAAAGAGAGGAGAGGAGAAAAAAGAGGGAGAGGGAGGAGAGGAAGAAAAAGAGAAAGAGAAAAAAGAGGGAGAGGGAAGGAGAAAAAGAGAACGAAATGCTGTAATAACGTACGTATGACACCATGATTGCATAAATAAAAAAATCAAATGATAGAATTTTCAAGAAAATATAATTTTTGATCAAAGTAAGAAATAGGCATCTGAAAACCAGAAATCGGAATATCGTCAAAGTCGCACTTTTCTCATTCCTGGCAAAACACCATAGTAAGGAGGCCATCCTTAAACAGAATAGTGAGGAGGCCTTCATTAAACACGATAGTAATGAGGACATCATTAATCACTAAAGTGAGGAGGCCTTCATTAAACACTATAGTGAGGAAGCCTTCATTAAACACTATAGTGAGGAAGCCTTCATTAAACACTATAGTGAGGAGGCCATCATTAAACACTATAGTAATGAGGCCATCATTAAACACTATAGTAATGAGGCCATCATTAATAGTTTCAAAATATATATTAGATTAATGACTCTAAATCTTGAACGTTAGAGAAATTTTCGATATAAAAATATTATATTTACTAATTTACAACACCCGAGTCTTAATAAAAATTAACGATGTGTACTCTTCAGTATCTTGGATAACGATTTTGAAAGTTTAACTAATGTTTGACCCTAATCTCCCTGAATCCACCAATAATTTTACCTTCAACGATTTTGAATGTTTAACTAATGTTTGACCCTAATCTCCCTGAATCCACCAATAATTTTACCTTCAACGATTTTGAATGTTTAACTAATGTTTGTCCCTAATCTCCCTGTATCCACCAATAATTTTACCTTCAACGATTTTGAATGTTTAACTAATGTTTGTCCCTAAGCTCCCTGTATCCACCAATAATTTTACCTTCACCATGCGATTCCATCCTAGACGCGGTGTTGACGGTGTCGCCGAAAAGACAGTACCGCGGCATTTTCAACCCCACCACACCGGCACACACGGGTCCTGAAACGACACAAAGCAAGTCATGAAACGCCTCACTCAGGACCTGAACATACACAAAACAAGTCAAAAAGACACACACAGGGCCTGAATACACACAAAGCAAGTCATACAGACATCTCACAAAGGGCCTGAACACACAAAGCAAGTCAAACAGACATCTCACAAACGTTTTCTCTCTTCCACAAGACAAACATTTACTGTGACACAGTATTTCTGTAGGTGGAAAACTACTTACCAAAGGAGAAGACAATCCGTCTTTTAATCTATATATTTTAATCTATATTAGCGGGGCTCCCTCCACCCACTGTCTTTCCAACATATGGTTATCAGTATGTGTAAGTAGGGCAATAAATTCATTAAATCAAATCACAATCAAATATACAACATATGAATATAATCAATGAGTGTTGACATTTAGAGTGAAACCTCACTATTAACACAATAATTGGGGTCCATGAAATCAGATTGCATTAATAGCATGTCATGTCATGTTAATTGGAGGTTTTGCAATAGGATGCACTATATATTTCAGGAGCCATGCCACGACCACATTATATCCGAAATCGTGTTATCGTGGGGTTCCACTGTACATCACTTTACAACAATGTTTGGTTAATGCTGGACAATCATTCATTTTATCCTAGCATAGTCATTAGCAGTTAAGTAACCTAAATATATAATCAAGTTCATCATGGAAATGAGAGTAGAGTTTCAGAAAAATAAGTCAAATGTCATAACTTTTTCAAAGATGGCGCGATTGTTGCTGGCACATGTTCACAATCATGTGGTTTGCAAAAAGCCACTGTCTCTCTTATTCGGGCAATGGCCTCATGTGTCCCTTCTAGGCACATTACACAATCTTCAATGAGCTCATAAAGCACATCGTAGAGAATTGTCCTGAATTTCATGTGCACTATCAAGCACATCAGGAGGAATGTCTCGAATTTACATGTTTAGTACTCAACACATCATGAAAAATATTCAAAATAATCTTTGTGAATTCTCAAAACCAAACGCAAGCCAAGGCTTCCGCTGTATTGGCTCTCAACAGAATTCACACGAATCAACTTACAGTAACACATTTTACTGATAAGTTGATGACAATGCTGTATTCACACGCCAACATGACCATGCAAGTACAGTACTCACTGTTGCTTGAAAAGTAAAGAAAAACAAGGTGTGCTTTCTCCGCAAAAGTCACAAATTAATGCAGCACTAAATTTCAAGCATCTTTAAACTCCTTTCTTACAAACATTCTGAACATACAAAATCTTGCAACAATTTCGTTAGCCCGATACACACACAGCATAAGAAATATAGCATCTATCAAAAATTCACAAGTATAATGTACAAAGTAATCAAATTAATGAACATAGAAATAATGGTTCAAATACATAAGCATTCTCTAATTCAAATCATAGATCAATAGCAAACATATACGAAATATTTCAAAGTTCATTTTTTTCTTTATTAGTCAGTTAACTTACCATAAGTTAACGATCGCCTTTATGACTGGACTTGAGTTATGTTCAGATTCAAAGTGATTATAATAGAGTACTTCTTCAACAATGAAACTTTCAGTCCATCCCCATTGGATGAGTTTGTTATGAACAAATGTGAGATTATTTGTCAGAAAAACTAGATTCATCTATTTGGAACTGATTTGGATTGCATCAGCAATTTCTATCATATTCTCAACCCAAAGTTGTTTACTCCAACTCTGACACTTACAAAAAATACCATCATAAGGAGTTCCCAAGATCGGGTCACTTTGACAATTTAACAGTTTATTTAACAATTAAGTTAAGAAATAGGGATAGGCAAATTTACTCCACCACAGTGAGCATAAGTAAATGATTATATACCTGTCACTTATAACTGGTTTGGATAATAGCAGTGAGCTTAAGGGGTTAGGATAATAGCAGTGGGTTTAATAGTCATTATCAAGAGTAATGGAGTACTGCAATTGGTGCTGTTGTATGTTATATAAAGTGAATGGATGAGGAATTATGTAATCCTGGATTAGAAAGTCAAGCTTAATTATATATTATTTGATTATATAAAATTGATAATTATTTTCAGTGACTCCACTCTTGCTCAAACGTCACAGAGACACAGAGTTAAAATACAAAATAGCACAATCATAAGAAAGAACAGAGACAGAGTTAAAATACAAAATAGCACAATCATAAGAAAGAACAGAGACACAGAGTTAAAATACAAAATAGCACAACCATAAGAAAGAACAGGGAAACAATTATTAAAGAACAAAGTTTGAAAGTAAGGTAAGATTAGTTGGACCTCATCAGGTCTTTCCATGTATAGATAAATATTCCAGAATAATAACGCTTATGCAATTATAGATCCAAAGTAGGGTGAGGAACCGTTACGTAGTTCTTATGTATTTCAAGGTCAAGCTGGCTGATTTGGGAGATGAGGCGTGGCACTCTGTCCAAAATGTCTGTCTCCATAGGGTCACCAATCAAATTATAATAATGAGCGGCCAGTAGATGGACATAGTTGATGTTTAAATTCAAAACACAGACTCCTGGACAGTGTTAAAGCAATGCAAACATTATATGAATGAGGGTGAAGGTTAATAGTGGTCAACTAATGAGCAGTTCAAGCATTCTTTAAATCTTAATGAGTAATTAAAGGATTAAAGTAATGAAATTGTTGCAGGTGAATGCTATACTACAGACACACAATCAGAGGACAGATGTAGATTACACTGACAGCTCTTGTGAGCAGAAGAAAGAGTAGAGCTATGGTCTGAGGACAGACACAAACCAGCTGAGTCTGACTCCCATGAATTAAGTTCACAATTCTCTTTCCTTCCAAGAAAATAAAACTGGTATGCTGAAAATGTTGAGTCTGGAAACACTGCACAGTAAATATTTTCCTGACCATCCACGGCAGTTCTAATTGTGTAAAGATAATTTAGTACTGCGTTCATTACACGATAGTGTAACTTTCGTGTGCACCGAGTGTAAGTATAGAACTGCATGTCTCAGTTTATGACGATTATTGTTTTACTTCTTTTTTTTGTGTACATTTGTAAAATATGTCGACTTCTGGTCACTGATACATTTGTTCTTCAAGCAAGAGTTTCACTTTCGAAAAAGAAAAGTTTCGAACAGAAATACAAAGAAGGGTTTGGATTTATTTGGCTAATAAGAAGTGTGCATCTTACCTGGTGTCGCAAATAGCCCTCGATGTAGGCTCGCGTAATTGAGACATTTTCTATAGGGCTCTCTAAGCCTGCGCATTACTGGCTCCAGATTCTGACAAACATAAAACATCTTTCACTCCTGTTTGTTTTTTTGTAGCTCCCCCCCCCCATGTTTTCTTAAAATTAAAAAAAAATGTTCAGTTTTGTTTTGGAAATCAGTCCGGCAAAAAAATAAATTCTTCACTCATGAATAAGTCTTGGACGCGCCAGAAGCCTTCTATATCTGCAATGTAAGTTTATTTATAATCTATAATCATGTGCCTCACCCATTGCCATTTTTATCATCATCTTCACGAATTTCATTGCATCCAGCCACCTACTGTTTCAACAGAATCGTTTATTTGATTAAAATAATAAGAATATTAGTCAAACAAATGACTCATTTGTTTTCATATTACAGTTTGTTAACACATATTTCTTAGTCCAACACATAAATGCATTTTTATTGATTAAAGACTGTCTTTTTGTTAATTTTCCCTCCACTACCACCACCATCAAGTAAGAAAAACTTGAGAACAACTTAAACAATGCTGCACAGCTTAGATAAAAATAGTGACAGGAAATGAAATTAATTGACATCGTACCGTGCTTTAGCATGAGATTATCAAAGCTCTTTGACACTGCTTGAAATAAATAATGCCATTTCCACTCTCGTTACTTAAGCTCAGCTCATTTCTTACCGAACCATGTACGTTAACTTTTATTACAGACCTAATATTTATATCCTTTCTATGACAAGAATACAATTGATTAATTAAAATGTGTTTTGCTAACTCAACCTGCAAGATTAAAGTTATACAATGAGAGAAATGCCATGACTCTCTCCAAATATCTGAGAGTGTTTGAAAACTTAGATACTAAACATTTTGTAAATTTGTGAATTCTTCATGAATCTGAGACTGATTTTCATTGGTTCAGACTCTGGGATTAGTTTCTTCATTTATCTAGTTAATTGTTTTATGCTGTAAAAGTATTTTGAATTCAATATTACCTTTTAACTAGTTAACTGTTTTATGCTGTAAAAGTATTTTGAATTCATATTACCGTTTAACTAGTTAATTGTTTCATGCTGTAAAAGTATTTTGAATTCAATACTACCGTTTAACTAGTTAATTGTTTTATGCTGTAAAAAGTATTTTGAATTCAATATTACCGTTTGATTTTCAAATTGCTTATGTGGTGGAGTAAATTTGCTTGTCACTATTTTAAAACTTAATCATTATATAGTTTGTTAAATGTTATCCGGACACGATCTTCAGATGCTATGCATGACGATATTTTTGTAAGTGCAAGAGTTAAATAACAATTCGGGTTAAGAATATGCTAGAATTTCTAGATGTAATCCATACCAATCCAGAGTGGATGAGTAGTTTTTGCTATCCAAAAATTTAAAGTTTCCAAATAATGAACTAGCCAGTGGGTAGAGACCAAAAATTACCTGTTGAAGAAAGTTCTATATTCTAATCACTTAGATTTTAATGTAACTCAAGTCCGGTCATGAAAGGCAATCATTAGCTTATGGTGAGTTAACTGATCGATTGAGATAGAATGGACTTTGAAATATTTTGTGCACTTTGCTATTGATATATTACATTTGTAATTTGATGTAAAGATGTATTATGTGAGAAGACTATTATTATTTATACAGTTGCTGAATTATGATACTTGTAATATGTTAAACATATGATATTGTTTTTAGCAGAAACACATTCATAATTGGTTATGTTGTATTTATTATGTTACACAGATGTATCGGGCTAATAAATACTGTTGCAGGAATTGTAGGTTGAGACCACCCCTCGCACACTGTCATATATATCACTGTGTCATTAACATCGACACCCGTACCTTCACTATCAAAGAGACCACCCCTCGAACACTGTCATCTATGTATAACTTGTCATTTCAAGGACACAATCTCTATCACCATCACTACTACCACTACCATCCTACCTTCCAAGACCACCCCATCCTCCTACACTATAATCTCAATCACTGCTATTACCACCACAGAACCACCTTAAACCACGATAAATCTTCCACGAAATAAAACCACTACTATCACAACTATTATCACCACAGCCACAAAAGAGACAAGAGAGAAAAATGCATTCTTGCTAACTGAAATACAGCCTTGTTAGAAGTACCTGAATGAATGCCGATTCTTAGTTGGAGCCGCTCCTCAGGTCGGTGGCGGATTTTAAAGACGGAAATGACCTCCAGAAGAGCCAGTGACATGCGCGCAATGTGCTGTGCATGGAGAGTTCCGTTGCAATGAGGCAAGCCTGACACAACCATGTAAGCATCACCGATAGTCTCCACCTGTGGATAAGTTTAAATAATCAAGAATAGAAAAATAAATGCCTGGTGTGAAAGTCGGGCTGATACGAGATTATCAGGGTGTAATTGAGTTATCAGCCAAACTTACATACCTTGCTTGTAATTTATATTTGGAGGATAGAGTTCTCTTGAAATATTAACTAGGGCTGTTCTGAGGACGTCGTATGTAATCAAACATTATCCAATTTCTTTCTTGATGATAATTAGCTTGGAGACCATATTTTTCACAGCAATAATAAGCACAAGCCTAAATATGCAGCAATATCTCATAAAACTATACAACATATTAATAACATTAGGCAAAGTATTAGTAACATTTCATAAAGAATTAGTAATATTTCAAAGTATTAGTAAAATTGTACAAAATATTAATAACATTATGCAAAGTATTTGAAACATAGTACAAAATAATAATAACATTTAACAAAATATAAGTAATATGTTGCAAAGTATAAATAACATTATACTAAATATTGTTAACATTATACAAAATATTAGTAACATTATATAAAGTATTAGTAACATTGTACAAAATATTAGTAACATTTCACAATATATTAATAACATTTCACAATATATTAGTAACATTATATAAAATATTGTTAACATTATACAAAATATTAGTAACATTAACATTATACAAAATATTAGTAACATTATATAAAATATTGTTAACATTATACAAAATATTAGTAACATTAACATTATACAAAATATTAGTAACATTATATAAAATATTGTTAACATTACACAAAATACGAGTAACATTTTTACAAGGTATTATTATACAATAAAGTAAATCCTTTGTATTATTCTCTACGAGTTGTGTCAAAAACATTCTCTTTAGTAGAGTACTTGAGCAACACTTTTTAATGTCTCACACCACAAAATGAACGACTAATTAATTTTAAATGAATTTATATTTTTATAAACAAAATATTCAAAATATTATTTTAAGTTTTGTGAAGCTTGTGGCTGATTATTTCCATTTACAAATTAAACAAGCCACCCTTGACACTGGTCGTAATTACAATATCCAATAGGACAATTCATTTTCCTTTCAAAGCAAGCATAAGATATAAAGCTTAGATAAATATCATGTTCAAGTGAGGAAGACGTTTTCATTTAGCCATATTAGTACACTTTCTGTCATGTTGAATAAGTATGTTATATAAGTATGCGCGCTCTCTCCATGTTTTCTTATTTATCCTTAGTTATAAGTATATTATATAGGTACGCATTAAAGTATATCCTCACTCCATGTTTGATTACATGCTAAATCATGTTGTGTAGTGTGTAGACAATTTTTCTTTGTCGCTAATAAATTTTGTTCCTTTAGTTAACATCCATGATCTCTGCATATTGTATGGAGTTAAAGTACTAGTGGTAGTGGTGGTGGGTTGAATACAATAAATAACAAGTCAGACGTGAAGGATTTGAATGGGGGTGTCCACATTAGTTATTTGGATATATGTCAGGTCAGTGTGCTAACCTGCAGTGTTTTACTTATAATACCAGGAAGGAGAGCAGATGTATGTGGAGGCTACTCTCCCAATCCATGGCCGCAATTGAAAGGTGTAATTTATTATAGATGGAAAGAGAATATATTCTCAAAATTTAAGAGACGCCTCATGCTATTAAAAATACTTGTTGCAAATAAATTATTGCACAAGGGCATAAACATTATAATGAATTATTTATTGTACAAGTGCATAAACATTATAATGAATTATTTATTGTACAAGTGCATAAACATTATAATGAATTATTTATTGTACAAGTGCATAAACATTATAATGAATTATTTATTGTACAAGTGCATAAACATTATAATGAATTATTTATTGTACAAGTGCATAAACATTATAATGAATTATTTATTGTACAAGTGCATAAACATTATAATAAATTATTGCACAAGTGCATAAACATTATCAATATACAGGGTGGGGCAAAATGACCCACTGTCGAATACTGTCGAAGGCGTTCGCGAAAGTTGTCCATAACTCGACGGGTCATTTCACGTGGAATGGCATCGATTTCTTGACGAATGGCATCGATTTCTTGACGAATTGCATCTTTTATTTGTTAAATAGATCGAGGGCGACGAGTGTATACTTTTGATTTCAAATATCCCCACAGAAAAATAAATCGCACGGCTTCAAATCAGGTGATCGGGCAGGTCAACCGATATCACCGCACAATGAGATCAAATGACCTCGGAACAACTCCCTCAAAATCTCTCTCGACCGTCTAGAAGTGTGGACTGTTCCTCCATCTTGTTGAGACCAACATTGTTTCTATCGTCAAGTTCATTCAATCTGGGTCTCAAAATGCCTCTAGCAACACACAATATCGATCAGGGTTAACAGTCACTATAACATTGTCTTCTTCGAAAAAGTACGGCCCCCAAATGTCAAATTCTGCTACTGCACACCATACGGTTACACGAGGACTTTGTAAGGGGCGTTTGTGTAACTCACGAGTGTTGTTCTTGGACCAATATAAGAAATTTTGCTTATTCACGCTTCCACACAGGTGAAAATGGGCCTCGTCCACTGAATGACACGTTGAGTTATGGACAACTTTCGCGAAAGCCTTCGACAGTATGTGGACAATAATGGCTCCCATCTGACTGATGTAATTTTTACAACGAAATGAAACAAAATAGCATTATATTGTACATTTGGAAAATAAAACACTTTTTTCATTCTTTATTCTATTTCGCTTTTATTAAACCTACAAATGTGTCAGATCATTTTGCCCCACCCTTGTATTATTGTACATGTGCATACACATTATCAATAAATTATTATACAAATATATCAATCTTATCAATAAATTATTGTAAAGTGCATACATTTTCAATGCAAGAAAAACGCATACAAATTATCAAAATATAAAAACAGACATAGAGCGTTAATGTCACCGCTGAGTTCGGAGTGAGAAAGTAAAAATCTCCTTTCAACCATTATTTTCAGCATTAAATTGTTTTTCTATACTTACAATTATTATTTTTGAAGTTCTCCTGCGGTATTAATCGTTTTGCACTTAGGCTTTTCTCTTTGATCGTTACGTTAGTAGGTAGAGGTTTGAGCCAAAGTTAATGAAATCAGGTCATCATTATCCTTAAATTGGGAATTTTCATTGTACGTCATTATGCATGTATGTAAATGAGAAAAACGTGTATGCAACTACGTTCTTGTATGAGAGACCCGTATGTAAATAGGTGGACAGGTATGTTTCTTATATAGTACGTATACTAAAATGCTGTGTATTTAGTAGTGTGCTAATAAGGGGCGGTAAAATATCTTTGTCTACAGCGTTATGGTAAATGTTTGTGTACTTGTGTCTATCTCTGTCTTTTGAGTGTTCTTTTTGTTAGTGGTGGATGAGTTGGTGGGTTGTCATTGGGTTTTCTCTTGTTGGTGCTTGTTTTAGATTGTTAAATTTATTTGTTCTTAATGAAAATAAAAAGCATACTTTCGTATAACCCAACAAAAACATCACCCTGTCGAAAAAAGTTTATTGTTTAAAGGAAATAAAAATTAATGTCAAACAGATTAAATACAGATGTATTTGCCGAAATCGATGCAGCAATAAAACTTGCGATATAAAAAAAAATCCATTTGAGTGAGTCGTAAATACCCGTCTTGGCTTTTAATGGACGTGATAAAATGTTTAATTAAAAGTCGACCTTTCTGGTGCACCAGTTGTCGCGCTTCGTTCTTTCTTCCTTCTTTTATTCATGCATTAATTCTTTCGCTTGTTCATTCCTTAATTTTTAATCTTCTCTCTCTTCCTCTCTCTCTCTCTCTCTTTTGGGAGGGGATATTATTTTAAAACTGATGAATTCTGTGGCTCATTTCATCTTCTCGCTGCACTAAGCAAGAACTCACCAGTGAGGAAAACGATATTTTAATATGTTATGTTGAATGATGTCCACATGATTGGCTGGCTGGATCCTTTCCTTCTAAGAGAAATCTTTAACACTTCCTTAGAAGCGCTTTTGTAGTGAGATCCAGCATGTACAATCGTGTATAATCACGCTCTACAAAACTCAGATGTACACAAGTGTATAATCACGCTGTATATCAACACTCACATGTACACAAGTGAATAATAATGTACAATGTCATCATTCACATGTTAACAATTGCATAATTGCATACAATTTCATCACTAACATTTGCATAAGTACTTAATTACCATGCATTACTCACATGCATAAAGTTCATAATTACACACAATTTCAGCATCTGATGTACAAAAGTACATGTTACATATAATGTCACCACTCCCATGCATGAAGTACATAATTACATACAATTTCAGCATAATAGGCTGATTAATTACATAACATTTCCTCACTAACTCTTCAAATTTAGACAACTCACAAAATTCCATGCAGTTTTCTCCCTTTACTTATGGCTACATAAAATTTCCTTATTCACACTAAATTCTACATAAATAAATACAATTTATCAATACACATATTTTTCCAATCTTTATCTATTTATTAATAATTTTTCATTTCTTGTTTAATTTCCGATTTATACACACCAATAATACAAATTATGGTTATACATGTATCAATACAATATGCAATGAATGATATTAAGTTAAAAGGTTAATTAACAAAATTTCAAAAGAGAAAAAAGGATAGACAAAGCAAGAAAAGTTCTAGATAGTATTATAAAAATAACGAGAGAGATAAAACTGCCATATAAATGTCTATTTCACTAGACAGCTATACCTTGTCTAGCTCTGTTTTTAGCCTAAATTATCAACAACTGTTTTCCACATTTATTAATTTCAACAGTGTGACAATTAGTTTAACAAATATACACTCATCACAGACAAAGCCTCCACTTTATGTGACACCTCTGTGCACCCTACACTCATTATGATTATTATTTATTAATTAATAACACATAACTAATTACAAGTGATCATGAGCCTTAATTTATAGTTATTAGTAATTGTCCCACAAGACCAACATGTCTCTCACTTGGCAGATTATAAAATCAACTCTTTACACAATAATGAGATAGACGTTTTACTGTCGCTTAATGTTGTGCGGGTGGAAACTTCTTACTAAAGGAATAATAAAAATCCATCTTTTATTTGTATTTAACGACACCCCCCCCCGCCACTCTCCAGTATTCCAACATTAGGCTTTATGTGCAAGAAGGTTAATAAATTTAACAATACATTTAAGCACATCATGAGGAATGTTTTCGATCTTTGTGTGCACTACCCAAGCATGCTATGAAGAAAATTTCAAAGACTTCATGAATTCTGAATAAATGAATAAACTGAAGTCCCAATTTCCATCATATTGGCTCTCAAATAGATTTCTTAGGAATCAACTTACAACAACATGTTTACTGATAAGTTTGATGACAATGCTGGATACACACCAATGTGATCCAGTAGAGTACAGTAGTCACTGCAGTCTGAAGAGTTTACAAGGTTACACAACATTGGTAGAGTACAGTGGTCACTGCAGTCTGAAGTGGATACAAGATTACAAAATACCAAAAGCTTCAAAAGGCACGCTCCCCTCTGAAAAAATGAAATCAAGGGCAGCACTAAGTTTCAGGTATATTTCATCTCTAAACTCTTTTCTCTCTTACACACATTCTCAACTTACAAAATCCTGCAACAATATTCATTAGCCTGATACATATACAGCATAAGAAATATAGCATCGATCAAAATATTCAACATGTACAACATAATCAAATTAGTGAACAGAGAAATAATGGTCCAGCTAACTAAAGAATTCTCCAATTCAAATCATAGATCAATAGCAAAAATGTATGAAATATTTTGAAGTCTATTCTTTCTTTATCAGTCAGTTAATTTACAATAAGCAAACAATCGCCTTTATGTCCGGTCAACTCGACTCGAGTTATGTCAAAAACAAAGTATATGAGTCGAATTGAAACTCTTTACACCTGGCTTTATTCTCGACTGTTAAATCGCGTGCCTTGTGTGGCTGGGTCGTACCTTGTACACATCGAAGCTTTCGATGGTCGAGTCAAAGGTTGAGTAGAGGTCATTCAGCAAGTTCACCACCTGATAACAAAAAAATAAAATGAAAAGAAAAAATAAGCGTAAATAAAAGAACTGAGTATTAGAAAACTGCAAGCATACTCAAACCCGAACCAGCAGCAACAAGGTTAGATAGCCTGTGACGTAATCGTCCACCACGTCACGGTTTGATTATAACGATAATAACTACTTTTAATCAGTGGTTTCTTACCATTGGATTCTTATTATTCTTTTAAACAATTAAATATTTGTCTTTATGTTTATCACTATATTAATTTTAACTTGTTTAATAATAATTCCACTTAAGTCTAATTGATTTATAAACCAAAGTAAAGAAGAATCTATGTCAACAGTGCAATTGAACTCAATCAATAGATTAAGTGTTCTGATAATGTACATGCAATGTCAAAGTCATAGTCCCACTGGGTATTACAATATACGTGACCTAAACAACCCGTCTCTTCGAGATCATAAATGTTACACAGACGAGGTTAATGACCTCACAGAGGACTACCACTCTTTCTAAACTGAAGGTAAGACACTTGACAAAGAGAAAACGAGGTCTGCACGAAATTATCGTGCTATTCTTAACCTTAACTGCATGCGAAACAAAGAAATAACTCTGACTGAACTGATGCCCAGAGCACTTAGCCACTTTGTGTCTTCATATGGCGATCTTGTGTATAAACACGAGAAATTTGGTTCTATTCCACTTTTAACCTTAAAATGATAACATTTATAAAAGTTGTAGGCTATTTACTTAGCCAGGACATTATATATATTTGAAGCGGGTTCCTGTTCACTTGGTCTTTACAACAAAAACTTTTTTTGGTGAGTAGTCAGGGGTATAGGCACTTCGTCATCTTTTTCCATTCCTGTTTGACATGGCAGGCGATTTCCCCGACCCTAGTTGCAAATGTCAGCGTTCTCTGATTCTTTCGATGAGTGCATTGCAAGCATATATATACTCATTAATGTTTCTGAAAGACACTGGCCTTGCACTCTGAGTTTGGCCGTGTAGGCCTGAATCACTTCCCATTGTCAGTTGGCTTTGCTCAGAGATTAATTTGCTGCTCGTCTGGACAAGAGAGAGAAACCAGATAGCCTAACCAATCATTGTAACGGCTAGCAAAAACACTGCGTAAATAAAATAGCCAGTTCACTGGTTTTCTAGCAGACAGCCACAGCCATCTTTGTTTGGTATCTCTTGCAAACACCTGCAATGTTGCGAGTCTTTTTAGACCAAACTAACGTGTGCTCGGCTTCTCAAGCTGTACTGGATTTTATAATCCGGATCTGTTGGGGTGGGGATGGGGAGATTTTGTGTTTCTCTTTAATTTCTAACTTTTGAAAATATTCATTCTTTTCCGACAGTAAATATTCATATATACGTATATATCTATGTATAAAATGTTTAAGAGTATCAAATATATGTAAACCACCATATCATCTACCTAATTTTTCTCATTCTTAGACATTTGTCTGAATGAATGATGCCTTTCTTGATTAAGGTCTTGGTAGTAGTCCTTTCCTTATATGGGCTGGATACGACTTCCAAATCCGGCAAAGACTACAGGACATGAGAGCCAGATGGGACCCAATCCTTCACTTACTGACCTGGTCTGTTTCCTCAAGCCCCACAACTAGAGCACTCTTTAACGTCTAAGCGATTCCCAGGTTGGTGACGTGTCTACCTTGTTTTCAGATTTCTGCTACTGCGGGTCTGATTTTCCTCTCAGGCTTTGGAACTGGCTGACCCCACTTATTTTGTTCATCTGTCTGTCAGTCTTCCTTCCTTCAGCAGCCAGGACTTGGGCGCAAAGTCTATCTCTTGCAATGGATGAGATGTTTTAAGCTCACCTGAGGAACGTTGATTTTAAAACGTGCATAAAAAGAAATCAGATGGTGACTTATTGAACTTAACGTTTAATATATACACTTACTAGTAAATGCAGATAATCTATAATTCATCCTGTAACTGAATACCATGACATTCGCTTTTGGCCCAATGTTTTATTGGCACAAGTATTGTAGATTATCATATTTTTCTTTAGTTAATGACAAACGAATTTTTGCGTCCTTGACCTTCGAACAAGTGGGAGTTTTTTCACATGGCCAGTTTTATTTACCAATGGCCAAGGTAATTTGCGATGTTCAAAATTTCACTCGCAATGTGATATGAGCTTATTGGAGTGACACTAAAGTATCTTTGACCTTTGAGCACGTGGGAGTTTTTTCACTTGGCCAGCTTTATGATTTGCTAAATGATGCTTAAATTTTCACTCGCAGTATGACTTAAAATCAAGCCTTCCAATAAAAAAATTCATTTTTCTTCTGATCAATGCATTCAGTTTAATTTTCCACCCATCATATGATGGGTATATGATATGATATGCCCATCTGTGAACCTCTGGGCATTTTTCACTCATTATGATTATTATTTATTAATTAATTACACATAACTAATTACAAGTGATTGAGAATCTTAATTTATAGTAATTAATAATTCTCCCACACAAGACCAACATGTCTTTCACTTGGCGGATTATAAGGGTGTCATACTCTATTCTTACACATTAATAAGACTGTCTTTTTACTGTCAAATAATGTTTCTGCAGGTGGAAACTTCTTACTAAAGGAGTAATAATAAAAGCCATCATTTATTTATATTTAACATGCCACCATCCACCCACTATTACTCCAACATAAGGTTTTAATATAGGTGCAAGAAGGTTAATAAATTTAACAATAGATTTACTGAATCAACAATCAAATATACAATATATGAATATAATGATAAGAGCTTGACATGTGCATCATTTCACATCAATGTTTGAATAAATGTCAGACACTCATTCAGTTTCTCCTAACATAAAGAAAAAAATAAGCACGCTACTTTCTGTAAAAGTCAAATTAAGGCAGCGCTAAATGTCAGGCATATTTCATCTCTAAACTCCTTACTCCCTTGCACAAATTCTCCTTACAAATCCTGCAAAAATATTCATTAGCCTGATACACACACATGATAGGAAATATAGCACCAATCAAAATTCACAAGTATAATGTACAACTTAATCAAACTAGTGAACATAGAAGTAATGGTTCAATTACATAAAGCTTTCTTCAATTCAAATCATAGATCAATAGCAAACACGTAAGAAATATTTCTAAGTCTATTCTTTCTTTATCAGTCAGTTAACTTACCATAAGCTAATATCAACTTTATGATCGGACTTGAGTTAGGTCAAAATCAAAGTGATTAGATTATATAAAACTTTCTTCAACAAATGTTAGCCAAGACTCAGGACGCGCTGCACGTGTCCTGAGTCTTGGCTAACATTTCCGTAAATAGCGCTGCGCGTGTCCTGAATCTTGGCTAACATTTCCGTAAATAGCGCTGCGCGTTGTCCTGAGTCTTGGCTAACATTCACTGTAAAATGCAGTGTTAATGTGCTTGTGTTTATAGACAAATGCTGTCTGTTAGATGGTTCAATTCCTGCAACTATTATAATTATAAATCTATATCCTAGTCAGAAAAGGATTAGATTTTGTTTCGAATTTATATCTGTAATTTACTGTTATTGTAAAAGCATTACTATATGATTTATGCATGAGAGAATACTTTTCTATAGCGCGCCAGTATAATTTTCCATTAAAATTTCTGCTGATTCTTTAAATTCGAATTTAGGGAGGATGTTTAATGCTTAACTCAGTCGTCACCCTTGTTCCAGTCCTGTCAACCCGTTACATTTATCTAATCTTCATAAACAAATTAGGGTTACCAAGCAACAGAAAACAACGAACAAAAAGAATATCTTCACAAAGCACATACTTAGGCTAAAGAAGCCAACATTTCAATTTCTTTAATAGCATCAAGAAACTTAAATATGCTATTTGTGTGTATGTGTGTGTGTGTGTGTGTGTGTGTGTGTGTGTGTGTGTGTGTGTGTGTGTGTGTGTGTGTGAGTGAGTCTAACATGAAATGGTTTTTAACTTCCCGGTCCCGTTGATAAATATGTGTTTAAAGGAGGTCACGTGGGTTTTATATTATCAACTGTATACTGTACTATATGCAAGCGGTGCAATGTCGTGATAGACTGGCATAGTAAGCATAATAATTATGATTTCTCAAAAGATCCATGACATTGTGGTTCACTGTTGTCCATAAGTTCAAGCTAAAAGAAAAATTGTTTCCCTAAAAGAGTGAGAGACTGAAACAAAAAAAAAATTCTCTTAAAATACCCCCAAACAACATCCAACTTCTAGAAATGGTGGATGAGGAGGGTGAAGGTTTAGAAAGCAGGACGCCAGGTACCTGCATGGGGGTGAAAATACTGGCTAGCGTGGTGAAGCCGACAATGTCACTGAAGTATATGGTCACGCTCTCGTAGTGCTCTGGCTCCACATGCACACCCATCTTTAGCCGCTCAGCGATGTCCCTGGAAGTGGACAGATAAAGGTCCGTTATGATAAAAGACAGAACAGTATCCATCACACAGCTCTCACGCCTCTCTTCACTTAAAGAGACTCCGACAAAAACACGCTCATATTGGCAAAGCACTGAATAGAGGCCTCAATGCAACGCATTATACACCCCCTACCACCAACAATGTAACGTATTATACACTCCTACCACCAACAGTGTAACACATTATACACTCCTACCACCAACAATGTAACGTATTATACACCCTGCCACCAGCAATGTAGCGCATCATACACCCCCTACCACCACCAATGTAACGCATTATACACCCATACCACCAACAGTGTAACGCATTATACACCCTTACCACCACCAATGTAACGCATTATATACCACTGCCACCAACAATGTAACGCATTATACACCCCTACCACCAACAATGTAACGCATTATACACCCTTACCACCAACAATGTAACGCATTATACACCACTGTCATCATCAATGTAACACATTATACACCCCCACCTAGCAAAGCCTGGAATAGAAACATTTCTGACTACGTTTAGTATCATAGCACTCACTTTGGGAGGATTTGGTACAGAAGTGTCTCCGATTTCAATTTTTCTTCGCCGAGTTCAGCAGTTTTTTCTTCTACGAGCTTTTCAAGGTCACCAGCATAACGCTCCATGCGGCGAAGAAGATTGTCCAGAAAGTTGCCAGACTCACCAAACTTCCTAAATTTTTGTTTTTAAAAAACCGAAAATTAATTAAATAAATACACTCAAGAATATTTTATCTAATACATTGTTTGATTAATACTCGTAGAGGGGCTAATAATAAACAAATAGTAATGATACACAGTTTCAGTTAAGACGGTATATCTTATATCTTATACACACCCCGTACCCAGCGTCATAAGCCGCCATTATGTTTCTTACCAGATGCATGCTGGTGATAGTGAAATGTGCAAAGCAAGTGAAATGTGCACAGCAAGTGAAATAGCTTCCAAAGTCATGCTTGTTTGCTTCTGAAAAGGTTTTCAGATGTTTCATTCTGCCAGAGCTACTGGATATCGATGACACTTTCATTTAATACAGTCTGTCACTTAGAAATTTGTGTGTGTACTTTTTGACATCTCTATCTGAGAACTAAACTGATAGACATAAACACACGTTTTCAGATGGAGAGTTGTGTGTTTTTATTGTCACTTAGAAATTTGTGTGTGTACTTTTTGACATCTCTATCTGAGAACTAAACTGATAGACATAAACACACGTTTTCAGATGGAGAGTTGTGTGTTTTTATTGTCACTTAGAAATTTGTGTGTGTACTTTTTGACATCTCTATCTGAGAACTAAACTGATAGACATAAACACACGTTTTCAGATGGAGAGTTGTGTGTTTTTATTGTCACTTAGAAATTTGTGTGTGTACTTTTTGACATCTCTATCTGAGAACTAAACTGATAGACATAAACACACGTTTTCAGATGGAGAGTTGTGTGTTTTTATTGTCACTTAGAAATTTGTGTGTGTACTTTTTGACATCTCTATCTGAGAACTAAACTGATAGACATAAACACATGATTTCAGATGGAGAGTTGTGTGTTTTTATTCCGTGAAGCAATTGCTCGACTTTACTGACATATATGTCTTTGTGGAAAATACAATTTGCAAAAAGATTTGAATCGTCAGGATATCATAAGTGAACCATTTATATAACTGTCTAAACATAACCGATCTAATGGGAGTTTGTGGTGTGTGCTTGATTGAACAAAAATAGAGATAAGGAACGCATTGAGTTTAAAACAACATACGTATGGACTGCATTTGCAACAATCCTTAATAGCCTTCATCTACTGAACACATAATATTTAATATTGACGTATTATTATTATTATTATTATTCAGCCTCTTTCCACGACTTCTGTTTAACTGTCGGTTGAGATCCAAGGTCTCGGAATATTACCAAGATTCTGGGAGATCCAAGGTTTTACGGATTATTATTATTATTATTATTATTTTACACAAGAGATAGAAAGAGTTATCAAACTTGGCAAGGGCCTTAAGTTGCTTCTTGACGGACGTGATGGTTGGGCGTTGACAAGGGTCCTCTCTCCAGGCCGAGGAGATTAGTTCCCGAAATTCATTCAGATTGGCTGGGATTCCAACCGATGGTCGGAATTCTGGGTCAGCTCCGCGTCTCAACCGGTCAAGGATTTCTGGTGGGGGACGAACAAGTTTATTTCAAATGAGAACAATCAGAACACCCCTCTTCCTTTTGCACTCGAACACTCACACACCCATCATAGCTTATGTAGCCCACACCCTCTCCTCTAAAAATAGACTACACATAGAAAGGCTAACTCTTATTCTCAGACTGGAAACATACCTGAATGTTCCAGACAACTCACTAAATTAACCAATCAAAGCACAGCTCAGCCATATGAATAAATGTACCAGAAACACATGTAAATTGCCAGTCAAATGCAAGCTGACCACTGAGGCAACACATATATTTTGGATCCTGGTGTTAGCAAAGTATAGTCCTAGTACTAGACGTATTGGTGGTTATCAACACTGCTGCAAACCGTCCCCTGTTAATATTAGTGCTGAAGGAATGTGGTTTTGCTTGCATAACTCATATTATATTCATGTTTATCTTTTGACTTTATATTTTATTTCAATTATGATATTTAAATATATGATGACCATGTAAGTAAGAGTGTTCTGTGGTCTCACATATGAGGTCAATTTCTTAGCCCATGTGTATTTTACTGTCAGATCGGCACTTTATCAGAGACTTCATCTGAGATCTCATCTGAGACATTGATGAATGAACATTGAGCTGTGAAACAATGCCAGAACAGAACCACTCTATCTTGGATGTTGACTTTGATGGGTATTGCTCCACAAAGCAACACGGAAACTGAATGACCCATGTGACAAGGGCCGGTTTAAAGGACCACATGTGAGTCTGCTAACATCATTCTTTGGAACCCAGATGACACGTCAGGCAGACCTAAAGTTAAGTAATTATAAAGTGAACAACTGCACAGCTAATTCACTCGAACTTTAATTCAAAGTACATTTAGAGTTCGCTCAGAAACATTCAGTGTTCTAAACTGAATAAACTGTTTTAGCTTGGAATGTTAGCATGATTAAAATTTTACATGTCATATGTTGTAGTCTGTCACCTGTATGTACTTACTATCCTGACTGTATCACAATTCTATTCTACATTATCTATCATTCATGTTTCTAACACATGTGGCAGGCCAGAAGGTGTTTTGGGTTACGGGTGGCCCGGGGTGTTGGAGAATTTACATCTTGCCCGTCTCCCAGCAAAACATCACATTGTCTTTACGCCAATATTTAATTTCTTGATTAGAAATCAAAAGAAAGTTTCTCACTTACATTTCTGGTTGGTTATATAAAAACACAAAATTGTTGGTCATATCACAAGCCCTTGTGTAAATCGGAACTGTTTCTTAGTGTAGGCGTCTAGTAATTTATTTTTAATTACATAATTCTTATTTCATTTTGGTAACTTTCAACATGGAGATCCAAATGTGTCATTTTCGGTAAGAGATCAAAGGGGGATAATTTCCAGCTATTCTGCGAGAGACTGAGAGTATGAGTTTGTTACTGCGTAAAATCTTAACATAAAGAAATGTATTAATAAAGTAATCAAATAACCCTTGACCTCTGCAGCAGTCTGTCATGCTTCTCATCACCACGCATCCTTCTTTTGAATCCAAAATATGCAAATCTCTCTTCCTCTCTCCCTTATCTCTCCCCTCTCTCATATTATATTGTGTATATGTATATATACATATACTTCTTTACATACATACCCACATATGTACACACAATACACACGTATACACACAAAAACCGCAAACATATACAGAGTAAAAATACAACATTAAAAAGTGAAATTTAAAGCGCCCATTCAATTTGGGATTTCCCAAGTCATGGGTGACGTAACTTGCCATCTAGGGACATGAACTCTGTCTCGTGCTCGTACGGCTCTGACCTGGTGACAATTTCCAGGAGAACGATACCGAAGCTGTAGATGTCTCCTTCTCTGGTTCCTCGTGATGGAGCGTCCCCTCGCAGAATCTCTGGTGCCCGCCAAAGACACTCTGCCATTCAAAGAAATAATAGGAATTGATGACTGGAAGGTGATACACATCTAACAAAATTAAGGGAAACCAAAATCCAACTGACCAAACATCCAAATGAACAACTGACTAACCAGATAACCAAATGACCAACTGACGAACCAGCCAACCAACCAATAATAATAATAACCAAAGTAACTAATTAATCAACCAACCGGTTGACTGTTAAATAAAAAATGAAGTATAAAATTTTTTTAACAAGATTGCAATCAATCAACATTCAACTAACTAACCAAACTGATAACTGGTCTGCTGGGATAAAAGTCTTTATTGACAAAGAAATGCAACAACGTAATCAGTTTTACAAGGAGAATAAAAATAAAATGTTTGGGTTTTAGTTTTAGTAAATTTTTATCAGCAGATACAAAAGATCTTTTAGCCCAAAGTTAATGAAGGAAACAGACTCACACCACCGTCGCAAGACTAGGTGGGTCTTGTTATGTCACGTCCTGCATGGCCTACACTCTCCATTACCTGCATGGCCTACACTCTCCATTACCTGCATGGCCTACACTCTCCATTACCTGCATGGCCTACACTCTCCATTACCTGCATGGCCTACACTCTCTATTACCTGCCTGGCCTACACTCTCCATTACCTGCATGGCCTACACTCTCTATTACCTGCATGGCCTACACTCTCCATTACCTGCATGGCTGGTAGCGGGTGTGTCATATGCTGTACACAACACTTATATGCACGAACCACTAGGGACTGTTGTCTGTTCGATCCTATGTCCTCCTCTTCATCATAACCCCTAGTCATGACACCCTGTCCTCTAAGAAACTCAGCCTTGTTACCTGAATTCTGTGAGACACACGACTCTTTGAGCACGTTTCAAGTGAATCACCTGAAACGTGTACAGTTTTGGGTCGAGTAGCATCCTGTGTCCTCCTGACAGTAGCTTTCTCCCCAGCCACTGGCACCATGACTTGATCATTAACCACGGGCTCAACCCTAGTACCTGGTAATGCCTCATCATCACTACCATCTTTACCAGTCTCACTCACTGCCTCAGATGCAGACTGTCCCCCTCCCATCAGTGGTGTTCATTGCTGCATTGGGCACTACAGCCGACATCATTGGTGTCTGGCTCTGACATCTCTCTTGCATCATTTTACAGCTTCACAGACATGTCATCTACTGGTTTTGGCTCAACCAAAACGTATTGGTGACCCATAATTGCATCTACCACGAACATGGGTAGACACATGGCTGGTATACGTCCCGTGAGGAACTTGGATTCAATCGATATCGTCACTACAGATATTTCCTTTCTAGTATGGTCTACCATAGCAACGGTTTGAATCTCACCAGTGTTGTCTGATTTCTTCACTAACCATGGACTCACCACGAGTCCTACGTTAACCCTGTGTCGTGTAAAACTGGCACCCATTTTCCATTGATTCACGCCATAAAACACAACGCCCCTTCAGGCTCTATCTTGCCTATAAAAACCGGACAATACCTAAGAGTATGCCCCTGTTTTCCACACTGAAAACATTTCACACCTTTCCTGGTTCCTCCTACGCTATCTACTGGACTTCTCTCTACCTTCCCTGGTGTAACTGCTTGTATTGTGCTCTGTGGCTGATCTGTTTTTGCATGGTTCCCTGATGTCGCTGCTTGTATTTTGCTCTGTGGCTGATCTGTTTTTGCATGATTTGCTGATGTCGCTGCCTACAATTCGCTCTGTGACTGATCTGTTTTTGCCTGATTTGCTGATGGCACAGATTCTGCATGTGTGTGTGCAGGCTTGCTTGCAGGTTTCTCTCTAGGGGTTTGAACTCCATGTACACTTTCGTAAATATCTGCAGCTTTTACCCATTAATTTACCATTAAATTCACGGCATCTCTCCTCACCTTTGTGAATGCTGTCAATGACGGTGAACACATCCCTAACAAATGATCTTTGATAAAATGTTTTTAATCTCTTCTGGTTTGTCTGCAACTGTTTTTTTCGAACTCTAGAATTCAATCTGTTGGCAGCTTGGGTGAGCGTTTCGCACGACTCACGTGAAAACTCTCTAAACCATTTCCTCCATGTTTCTGGAAACGTAGAAAAACTCAGCATTTCTCTTCTGTATTTTTCGTAATTTAAGTTATTTCTGGTAATTTCTGGTAATTTTTCCAGAACCACCCTATCCTGTCCTTGCATAAGAGATCTTATATGTAAAAACCACTGCTTCTTTGGAATATTTGGGCTGATATGATTTTTTTTCAAATTTTCGAAAATAATCTTCAAATGTTTCAGTTTTATTATCAAAAGGTCTAAAATGAAATTTTGTGCTGCTTTTGTGGTTTGGTGCTTCGGCTAATGGAACAAGAACATACATTTGCAAATGCGTGTCTTGTTGCCTAATAGCATGCATTTGTAAATGCGTGTCTTTTTGCCTAATAGCATACATTTGTAAATGCGTGTCTTGTTGCCTAATAACATACATTTGTAAATGCGTGTCTTGTTGCCTAATAGCATACATTTGTAAATGCGTGTCTTGTTGCCTAATAGTCATTTCTCTTTCAACTTCAAGCAGTTTTTCCTCAATGTTAATTCACGCATTTCTTTCTCCAACAGTGAATACACCAAGGACCGTGAAGTTATAATCTAAAATTATTACTAGATTTACAATTCTCAATACTGTTTAGAACAGACAATATGCATGACTAAATTAGACTACGACAAAAATAAAATACAGAAATTTCTATGTTCAAAACACGCTTTCGATTATGTTAGGTTTTTAAGTGTATGAATACATCGAAACATTTCAGAGCAAAACAAAGAACACTAACTATTTTCTGTCAATTAAACTCCACTTTTGTTTTGAATTATGTGCAGTTTTAAGTAATAAGTGACACCAAATATCAATTATTTCATTACTGATAAAAGTACAGATATTGAGTTTCTTCAGTGTCAAATATTTGATTTGAAATTAGTACAATCTAAAAATATCGACGACTTTATGGAAAAGGAAAACAAAATGCTCTTTCCAGTCATCTAATGACATTTTCAAAGAGCCGAAACTTGACATAAAAGCAAATATTCAGTTCCTTTGAAGGTTATAAGCGAGACTATTTATTAAAATGAGAAACGTGCTTGTTAAAGTGTCAGTAGGTCTAATAGCATGCTTGTTATGACGTCAATGTCATCCGACTAATGTAACGTAAGACGCGCGCTTGTTAGGACATGAGTTATTTTTAAATTGACAAGAAACGTACTCATTAGAGTGTCAGTGGGTTTCAAAGAAAAATAAACCGAAAAACAAAACATTCTGAAAAAGAACTTCCACAGATAGACGACAACAGAACACGTGCTAGCAGTCAGGATGCGATAATTGTAAATTAATTTTGGCAAGTACTGTTCCCATTTCGTAATCTTGTAATTAGAAAAGAGAATATCTATTTGTATGAAAATATTTGTAATGACGAAATTCTTTTCATTAATTTACACCTCCCCCCCCCCCACATCCCTGTCCTGATCTCCTTAGTGTCTACTTTTTCCACCCATCAACCTATATTTAATAAGGCGTGGCAATGAATTGGTACTTAATAATAAGCAATGCATTAGTACTTAATAATAAGCAATGCATTTTAATCTACTCAACCTTCTCATTTGTTTGACCATACTTGTGATTTAGGTTTAGAAAATTGTTTTAAGTTGCACGCCACGCTTACTTGCATGTGACGGTCTGAATGAAGTGTGTTCATATGACAAGTAGCAGTCACCATCTATCTTAGAATGAATACAACACCCACACCTACCTCACAACTCCCACACTCTCTTTCACACCCCACCCCAACTCTCTCTTTCACACCCCCTACTCTCTCTCACACCCCCACTCCCTCTCTCTCTCTCTCTCACACACACACACACAAAAACCACACGCATGCACAAAAACGCGCAATAAGAATGGGGACTAACAGAAGCAATTGCCCACACACTCGCTCATTTCTAACGTTGGCTTATCTCACACACGTGTCCCATGAACAAACTTTAATTTTAACAGTCACAAAGCAACTTACTACTTAATTAAATAACAAATTAAATCACAACTCCATTGCACTATAATAGAGATGGTCTCTTGAAAGATTGCCCATTTAAAGTTCCTAACATATTGTCTGTTAGAGTCCTTGGAATGGTTGTCCATTAAAACTTCTAATACAGTGTCTGTAGAAACTCTAGACAGATTGCTTGGTAATAGCTCTAGGTATATTTTGCATAATGAATCATTTTTTTTAAAAACCTTGGCTGCTAACAATCTCTGACAGGTAAGTTACAGCTTTTAATAAGTATTGCCCCTGAAAATCCTTTTACAATTACAAATACATTGCCTGGTATTAATTATTGATATATCCCCTGTAAACACTCATATATATTCTTGCCCCCAATCATTACAATGCCTAAGTGTAAACGTTTCCTTTTACTTTCAGAGAAAAACTAACTCGGTAACCAAGACCTCTCTCCATTTTTATGGCCAGTAATCTAGAACCCTCCACAGACATGCTTCGTGTTTTAACTACACCACGCAAAGTTTATCTATGCCGCAAACCCCGAAATGTGTGGTGATGGTCTTGCTTTGACCTATCGGTTAATGATGTATATAGTCTCAGATGAGTGACCATTGGCCACTGCAGACACTCCTTTCTGTGCAAAAAAAAATATACACATACATATTTCGATTTATCTCCGTAAAATTTAAGGTTACATTGATGACAAGAAACAAACAAACAAAAAATATCTGTATTATTAAGCTGGTCTTACCTCGCTTGTATTCTTGAGAAGCCGTATCGATTGCTTCCTGTCGCAGCAAAGACGGCAACCCGAAGTCTGTCAGTTTCACCGTGAAGCGACTGTCAATCAGGCAAGTAGAACTGCTAAGTCGGCCATGCTGCTTGATAAGATTTTCGTGGATGTATACCAGTCCCTGCCATGATTGGAAACTTTTACTTTCTTTCTTAACTGCTAGAGGAGTACCAAATGCCTGTGTATTTCACGCCACCAGTAAATTACAAGTTAAGGATTTCTTACGTCTTGAGAACGCAAGAGAGATTGAGAGAATAGCGCGAAAGCGGCGGAAGCCGAAAGCGCCCCCTACTTTAACAACAACGATTGAGAGAAACTCAATCCGATAGCTGTAATTTGAGAGAACCTCAATCTGATAGCTGTAATTTGAGAGAACCTCAATCTGATGGCTATAATTTCCAACTAAATGACATCATAAGCTAATAAAACTGTTTTTTATCTCTCCCTCAGTGTTTACACACGCACATACACACGCAGAGAGATAGAGAGAGAGAGAGAGAGAGAGAGAGAGAGAGAGCGAGCAAATTTATTTACGTTATCTTGCATTACTAAGCGTTTTCGCCAATATGCGTATGAACAAAATATAATCATTAAATATATAGTTTTATGGTACACTAACATACCTTTAAATTGGCTGCTGACTTTCTATATATAGACTGAATAGAAAACAACTATCGTTTCCAAAACGAAGTAATCAATCGACACTGATAATGTTGTATTGTGAATTTGTTTCAGTATCCCAAAGAAGTTATCATTCGTTGTGCTTTAGAGTAAAATTATTATCGCCCCTTTTTATGCAGCAGATATTGGGTTTGCTCACACTCGAAAGATCTTGTCAGTGAAATCTTGAACTGCATATTTGGAGTGTGATTGTCGCTCCTTATTTTGCAGTAAACAGAGGACCTTCTTACCTCTGCAACATGTTTAGCCTATGAAATCTTGAACTACGTGTTTGGAGTGTGATTATCGCCCCTTACTCTGCAGTAACCAGAGGGCCTACTTATCTCCTCAACATCGTTAGCAATGAAATCTTGAACTGCGTGTTTGGAGTGTGATTATCGCCCCTTACTGTGCAGTAACCAGCGGGCCTACTTACCTCCGCAACATCGTTAGCCAATGAAATCTTGAACTGCGTGTTTGGAGTGTGATTATCGCCCCTTACTGTACAGTAACCAGCGGGCCTACTTACCTCCGCAACATCGTTAGCCAATGAAATCTTGAACTGCGCGTCGAGAGAGAAGTTGGAGCTGCCAAGTAAGTCCTGAAAAAAAGGCAGTCTTGCATACGCATCTGTGTTTATTTTTCTCTTGTGGGTTTTTGTCTGTGTGTCTGTATATATATGTGTTTATATGCCATTGAATTAATACATTATCAGAATAGGCAAATTTTATATTAAATTTCTATACATTGCCGCGTTGACTTGAAATTTGTTTCATTGATCTGCTGTTTACCTTTCAAGTCTTCAACCAACTTCTCCCAAAACACACATACAAACATATACATTATCATATACGCAGCCCTCACATGACATACTAAAAAGTGCATTAATACAGTGGCATAAGGAAAAGACACACTGTTATTAATGAATAAAATTATTAATTAATATTCTAAGATGACAGTCCATACATCTCACCACACATTCAATTTTAAACAGGTGTTCTACAGTAATTAATAATCAACTAGTAATTTGGCTTCAGAACCCCCAATCTTTTTCGAAGATTGGGCTCCGACTCTTAGACTGCGCATATATAGCGACACCATAGTTAAGAACATAGGACGCGTATCCTTTAATCTGAATTTATATCAGTCTTCGTTGAATGGATACATGAACCACAAAGAAAGTACTTCTTTCACCGCCACAGACATAAAGGCATCTACGAATACAAATGCATACATTCACTCACATTCTCTTGCAGTCACGTTGCTTAATTTAATTTAATTTAATTTAAACAGACTTTATTTCACGAATCAGTTAAAAGTTTTGATACCTGCAGAGTTTCTTAAAGCGATCTACGATCTGCAGAGTTTTATTTTTTAAAAAAAAGAATCAATACTGTGACGGTACGAGGAGGTAGCCTCCCGACCATTAATATATCTTTTAGCTCTCAGGGCACAGAACATTGTTAAATTCACCAGAGAAGGTTCCAGCCGTAGATCCTGCGTTTCGCAAGCACTTGGGCTTGGGAGCTCGCTTCAATGGGTAGAGATTCTAGCGACCCCTGGCGGTCTTATGTAATCTAGCCAACCATTTAGGTCAGGTTTAATAATTCACAAGATATTTAACCCGACTGACCAGCCAGACGTGTCTATGTATAGGCAAAAAAAAAAAAAAAACAGCCTGAAAGAAAAAGTCAATCCTGCCGCTGTCAGAATAGGACCGTCCCAGATCCAAACTGGTTAAAAAGGATTGGCTGAGAAAGGTCATTCAGGTTTGATCTTATTATTATCGAAACCTGTACTGATATTTATAATTATATTTGTATTCTCTTCTATTCTGAGTTTTGCTCAACTATTATACCTCTCCTTCTATTTCACGCATGAATGGTGAGTGCGTCAATTATTATTTAAGTTTCCACTGAAACTAACAAGAAGTGTTATCTTTTTGTCTAGATCGTCACCCTGAGAACCAAGCACCACGCCACGTCCACCACTGTTTGTTCGTTTGTGCAAAGACGAAACCCAATGCCAGCTGCTGAGTTCGACCCTTTGCTGGAACTGCCACCCCGGCAGGTTAAAGGGAAATACGACCCAAAACTCTTTATTTATTTAGCAGTGTGGATACTAAGAAAAATTGAACAATACATACACACATAATGCTTCTGATTATTTACTTTGTTTTCAATAAATTTAATCTATCCCTAAAAATAAAAATATTTGCGTTCTGTTTTAGCAGTTGATCTTGTTTTGTTACGTCAGGTTGGGATTGGGGGGTGGGAGTTATTGGCCATTTTCTAAATTAATCCTCTATAATATTAAATATTCACAAACTCTGTAACACTTGACAAATGTTGAAGTGGGATGAAACGTGAGGTTATTGGCCATTTTCTAATTAACAATCCTCTATAATATTAAATATTCACAAACTCTGTGACACCTGACAAATGTTGAAGTGGGATGGGGCGTGAGGTCGGCTAAGTTAGAGTTTTAATGTTCTTTCATTTATTGTCCATGCATTTCTAACCCCTCACGTCACACGTACAATCTTTGGTACTAACTTGTATTCCTTAAAGCATCAATAAAATATCTGGTACTAATATCTGTAAAGCTCCTTAAAATTTGGCACTAACCTACAGAGTTATTAAGGCATCAATAAAATATCTGCCGTTAAAATATGTAGAGCTCTTTAAAGCATCAATAAAACGTCTGGCACTAACCTGCAGAGTTCCTTTAGAGCAGTGCTCGGTCACCAGAAAATATGGCGCCTCGTCTAAGCATGCGCCGAACACGCGCACAAGATTAAGACAACCTATTTCACGCATCTACAGAAATAATGATTGACAAAACTCATCCAATAATGTCCTGCCACTTTATTAAAATAAATTTGAAACATACATATTAAACCTACGGATAGATACATACAAATTCTTTTCAAAAATTAAACTAACAAGTATCTCAACACACTCACTCACTCACTCACTCACTCACTCACTCACTCACTCACTCACTCACTCACTCACTCACTCACTCACTCACTCACTCACTCACTCACTCACTCACTCACTCACTCACTCACTCACTCACTCACTCACTCACTCACTCACTCACTCACTCACTCACTCACTCACTCACTCACTCACTCACTCACTGTAAACACACTTTGCACCTCCCACCCCTCCATAAACAGATATAACCATACACACTCACACGCATTTAAGCATTCCTACATCGAAATACACACACATTTGCACAGAAACACATTATATCTTTTTACAAGAACAATGCAAAATAGCTAATAAGTAAACATACATCATATTATAGCGACGAGGCAATTTAAAATAACTTAAATGAAAAAATGAATACATTCATGTTGTTATATTAAACGATAGCAATAATTTTAATGAGATTAACATGATAAAAATGTGCAGAAATTATTGCATGCACGAAACAGAAAGAGAGACAGAAGGAGATATAAACTGACCTACAACATACAAATGGAGAGCACGAAAATGACCCCGGTCGGAAATGTTCTCCAAAAGAAAAGAAGATATATATGGAGAGAGAGAGAGAGAGAGAGAGAGAGAGAGAGAGAGAGAGAGAGAGAGAGAGAGAGAGAGAGAGAGAGAGAAAGAGAGAGACAGACATACGAGAGAGATAGTGAGGACAGAGACGTGAGTCAAAGAAACAGCGTGCGAGAGAGAGAGAGAGAGAGAGAGAGAGAGAGAGAGTTAAAGAAAACATTATTAAAATTGAAACGTGTACCATTTCAAATTCCAGAAGAATTTCATTGGTGACTGTCAGCTTCTTTATCATTAATGGTCGAGTGCGGACTGGCTGACCCTAATAGGTAACAGCATAAGATGTGGATCATTATCATCATCATCAACAATAACAACATCAACATCGTTGTCATTGCCCTTGTCGTCATCATCACAATAATAATAATAATAACTGCAGTTTTTTCACTGTAACAAACAAGTATAAAGATTCAGACTTCTGTGCAAGTATTTCATACGTTGACATGTTGCTTTAAGCAGATTATGTAATACACTCCAACAATAGCAGAGAGGGGGATTGTTGTTGTTCAAGCCCAATGCTTGACCAACAGAGTTTCCGCCATTAATTCATAAATGTGCATAAATAGCATGAATTTGGGAACTTTGCCTACACTTACAAAGGCTACACTTAATCCATGAATTGAAGATACACCCGCTAAATATTCACACAAGGTAACACATCGATTTCTTAATATTTGTTAATTATACTTTATTAAGAATGTTGTAGCATGATTTTGTATATTCTATTGTAATTGATATGAATTGTTGCTATTTTCTCCTGACGTGTGGCCAGAGAATAGAGTGACCAAGTTAACACGTGCCCCGTAATTCTAATGATTTATTGAAATGTATAATGAGATTGTGGAATGTTATTTTATCTCCACTAAAGAAATGATTAATTTGACAAATGTAAAACGCTGTGCACGTTCGAAATATTTTGCTAATGTAATAATTATAACCCACTTGCATGCAACATATTTTCATTCTAATTGTAACATGCGTATGTATGGTTTAACCATTTTTTAAAATCTTCCTTGTAAAAATACGAATTGAGGTCATTTGTAATAGGACACCTAATTGTCTGTTGCCACTATGTACGGATCAGCGAACTACAGGTTATCACTCATGGAAATGATTGCTAGTGTTTCAGAGTGTTTTTTTTATATTCTGGATTTTGGTTCCATATTGGTTGGAATTTAGTTTGGGAATTCCAGGTTGGCATTCAGTTGATGCTGAATTCTAAGGCTACTGAGCTGAGGACCGGAAGCTGAGGTACCTATTCAAGTGTGACGAGTTATGCGGACCAGTTAGCTAGAACAATCAATGATGAACCATTGATGTGTGAATTGCCAGAGAAGGACTTCTCCAATAACTACTGATGAAAGATAAGTGGGCATCCGATATACTCTGAGATCAGAAATTCATGTTAAGATCAGTATAAACATTTAAAGACAGAATAGGTAGTCTTAATGACCATATTGAATGTATTGATGTATGGATTCACTGTTTTGTTAAATTGTTAAATATTAAATTTTTATATTTTTGTTATCATAATAATGAAATTGACTAATTTTTTTATTAGTGAGAGGAAGACAAAGGAATTGGGCTGGGGGCCAGAGTCAAAATGTGAGTGTTTGAATGCATAATTAGTCGTTATTAGGACAACGTGCCCAATTCATACAATATTACACAGATTCATCTGTCCCTGTAATTAATATCTAAACTGAGAGAATTAATTAAGGAGAAGGAAGGGTGAGCTGGCAACCAGTCTGTCGTCAGCATAGGTGTAACGTTAAAAATGAACACTCTTTAAATCCTGAGACAGGGTCTCTAAACAAACACTGGAATGTAACAGTCACACAATAGGAAATAGGGATTATGTACAAGATGACATAAAATAAATTATGCTGACAATGACACAATAAGGAATAAGAATTATAAGATGGCACAATAGAAAAAAGGAATTGTGTACGAGGTGACATAATAATAATATTAAAATGAAAAAATTATGTTCAAAGAGACACAATAGGAAGAAGGAATTATGTACACAATGACATAATAATAATATTTTTAAAAAAAGACATTATATAGATGGTGAATTAATGCAATAATAGAATTAAATAGTAAACAAGAAAATAGGAAAAAATACGGAGATACAATAGAAAGTATGAATTATATCCATGATGACACATCAGAGAAAACAAATTATATGTAGAGTGAAACAATGGGGGGGGGGGAAGTAATGTACACAGCGACAGAAAAAGAAATTATACATGTGACTAGCAGATATATCCGTCCTTGCCCGAGTAAAAAAAAACATAATTGAACTTTAATAGCTTTTGTCAGTTGAAAACGAAACAAGACTGGTTTAATTAGTCCTCTTATAAATATGCATAGATCCATTGATAAATATGACATTAAGGCTAATCCATTGATATATAATATATTTGTGTTAACTGCAGCCCACAATACTCCCCATTTTGTCGCCTTATACGTAGAGGATGCGGTGAGTAAATATATTTATTATTATGTTTATTTGATTCTATTTTAATTACTGTCTGAAGTCATCTTTGGGATGTAGTGTTGAATTAAGATTTCATTTTTACAGTCTAAAGTGAACAGGCAAACAGTAAATCTTATTGGTCTCCGTAAATACATGCCGTAATAAAAATAAATAGCAGACAATTTTCAATTCTATGGGACGATGTTTTCCGACTGAGGCAGTTTTATTTGTTGACTTTTGGAGCAGTAACAATGAAATGTTCATGCAGACAACCACATGAGTAATCACTTAATACTCGCTCGATGAACAATAGGTCGTTTGTGCGATGCTTATGGAAGACACTGGGCAGGAGGGTGTGGGTGTCGATAGGCAGGGACGGGTGACAAATACTGGAGTATATTACTTGTACACATTTAAACCGATTACCTTATAAAATGCAGTTTCCTGCGAACGAGAGGAGCTTTCCCTGATATTTGCTTTAGAAGCGCCCTGGTCTGTCTGCAAAAAGAATAAAGTTTACATAAACTGTAGTGTAGTTTTATCTTTCTCCCTCTATGTCCGTCAGTTCTATCTATCTATCTATCTATCTATCTATCTATCTATCTATCTATCTATCTATCTATCTATCTATCTATCTATCTATCTATCTATCTATCTATCTATCTATCTATCTATCTATCTATCTATCTATCTATCTATCTATCTATCTATCTATCTATCTATCTGTCTAAACATCCACACTTTGGGTGCAATTTCGCATTAAAATCAAATTAAGGCAAAGCAAAACAAACCTCCGCCAATATAATGTATTTATGTAGTGCGATGAATAGCTTGGTAATTACTTGCTTTATAACATCTGCCGAAGTGCGCGATTTTACCTTAAAAATACTCCATTAAATAACCGTTTCATTTAATTCAACTAGTGTCTACATTCAGATATTTCATTCAAACTTTCCGTTTAATATTCTTCTTTATTCATTTGTTTGACAATAGGACAAATGTCACACGTACGCAGTGATGGGGAAACTCTCGAGCTGTATTAATTGTGTTTCTAAGAATGAACTGATAGGTGTGACCGGATCCAATTTTGTACCAAGCTCTTTGATCGCCTTATTTTACACATCGGCACTGTCTGCTAGCAGTATAGAGCATCAGCGACCTGGCGCTACCAGCCTAGCATTCCATCATTGTACTTGGACATCTGTCATTTGGCGTACATGGACCATCAAGCTACAGTTCAATGCCTGCCACTCTCACCAGAGTTATTTGACTAAGATCCAAATATTTAAAAATTATAATTATTCCCAATTATTGTAAATAAATACATCTATGGATTTTACCGCTAGCCAAAGTAATCGACAACCTTTTCATTCTTTTATTGTCTTTATCAGTGAGTTAGTGTGCAACTTCTCGTCTCTCACTAATGACTGTCTTTATCAGTGAGCTAGTAAGCAACTCGTCTCATTAATTTCAGTCTTTACTGCACGGATGTCCATCCAGAAGTTTCAAGCCTGTCTTTCGGACTCTGAAAAATCCTGGGCGGTAATTTTAAAATAATCGCTGACTCCAACCTCTTCCGGCAAGACGTCACAGTAATGGTGTGTAACGTAGTGTAAAGTCGATGATGTCAAAGAATGTTGTGCAATACGAGCTGTGCATTAGTCGTGACGTTAACTCTAATAATGTTGCAGAATAAACTGTGTAGTAGTCGACGACGTCACAGTAATAGTGTTGCAGCACAAGCTAATACAGTAGTCGGTGACGTCACAATAATAGTTGCAAAACGAACTCGTGTAATAGTCGGTGACAAGAAACAGCGAACTAGGCTATACAAATGCATGTCAAAGGTTATTTCGACCTCATTACAATACCCTCATCTCAGAGGTCATTAAAATTATAGAAATTTTGCCACACACACACACACCCTCGTGAGGTGTAAAACAACATGGCGTCCGCATGATTGTTATGACCTTGAACTGTGTTGGTTTCGTTTAGACGAGGTTTGAGTCATGCAAGATACAAGAGACCGATTAACTGATTTCTATTTAATATCATTTACACGAAGTCTGTAGTTAATAGATGATAACAATATCCATCTTAATGCTACTTCAATGAACTGTCACTCACCCGTGTCTGGATAGAGATGATTGAATCGCCTAAGATCATGTTGGACTTTGTCACCTCGTTACGGGGGATTCGCCACCACCACAGGTTTTTCGTCTTCAAGGTCTTCCATCGCCTGCACACTCCAAAATCATCACTTTAAACCACTCTCTATTTTTGTAGCCAATGCAGACAACTGGAAACGGATTTCAGAAAAAAATAATCCCAACCATAGACACGCACAACCCCCACTCTCTTTCTCTTTGTATATCACATACACCACACAAATACCCACGCACACAAACACACTCTTGTGCACATTCAAGAATGAGGGGGCTAAATACATTTACAAGAACGACCTACATTAAATAGTAATTCTTTCTTTCTTTCTTTCTTTCTTTCTTTCTTTCTTTCTTTCTTTCTTTCTTTCTTTCTTTCTTTCTTTCTTTCTTTCTTTCTTTCTTTCATGCATCCTGTCGATTTTAACAAGTTAAGTATAATAATAATAATAAGCATAACTTATAAACATATGCCACACCAATGCAGACATGACATAGGTGACAGAAATCTGCATATACCACACTGACTTAAACCTTGTATTTTCTCACACATCGTTAGGTCATCGGTGATAAATAAATTTGCATGAAATCTCTGTCTTCCATCCAGAATGTAATATTACTAGTTTTCCTAAGTCATCAGGACCCTTCCATGGAGGCTCGCAGCGACGTGCTCTAGTTATGTGACCACGGCCTATTGGCAACCATCTTACATAAATCATTAATCTGGCAACAGAGGCCACTTAACCAAAATTTCTACCCTTATAATTTTATTGCTACATAGATCTGTATGGCGAGGCGAAGGGGATAAATGGGCCGTCGTGTGGTCCCTAGGGGTCACACAGAAAGAATCCTAATTATTTTAGCGACTCTTAACTCTTAGCAAGTCACTCCAAAAAGACCAGTATCTACAACCTCACACAGTTCAAAAGAGCAAAGTTGAGTGCTATTTAAAGGAACACAGTAAAGCTAAATTCACAACACACAGACACAGAGAGGATGATTAATTAGGTAATTAAAAAAGTGATAATTTTAAGGGGGATTTATGTTCTCTTTTTCTCCTTCTTTCTCTCGGTGTTTGTGTGTGTGTTTCTGTGAATGCCTGAATACACAAGTAATGGTAATGGATGTTCCAGTGTGTAATGTGAATTTACGCGAGGCTCTATACATGTACCTGTATATAAAAGGAATTAAAACGAGGCTCTATACATGTACCTGTATATAAAAGGAAGCAGAACGAGGCTCTATACATGTACCTGTATATAAAAGGAAGCAGAACGAGGCTCATCAGGAAGAGAATAACGAACACCGAACCCAAGCTAATGCTGAGGTATTTCTCAGAAGCATCTGTAACAGTCAGAATCAGTGTCAGTGCAACACAACACAAGGTCAGACAGTGCAACCCAACAAAGTGCCTAACAGTGCAGCCCAACACAAGGCTAGACAGTGCAACCCAACACAGTGCTAGACAGTGCAACCCAACACAAGGCTAGACAGTGCAACCCAACACAGTGCTAGACAGTGCAACCCAACACAGTGCCTAACAGTGCAACCCAACACAGTGCCTAACACTGCAACCCTACAGAGTGCCTAACAGTGTAACTCAACACAGTGCTAGACAGTGCAACCCAACACAGTGCCAGACAGTAGGGTGAGAATACACCACTTGACTTCTTATTTAATTATTTTTATCATATGAGTTTTAACATTTGGCAATTTGTAGTTATTTCTTTCTTACAATAAAGTATTTTCATAGCTAACTTACGTGTGAAATAGCAAACTGCGCTATGCACATTAAGAACAGTACCAACGTATATTTTTGATTAATCCTGAAAGTGAGTGAGATATGACTCACAAGAATGGCTGTCTCTACTAAAAGAATTAATTATGTCACTCAGAGCCTCAATAGACTGACGCCTTTCAAGGCACAGGCGTGCTCCTCGTCCCAGGGCAGGTTAGCTAAGGATTAGACAAGCTCGACTATGTCATATGATGGGGAATCTGCCCACATACTTTTAAATATCTAATCTAATATTTTAAGATGGTGAGTTATTTGTAATTTTTATAGGTCAGAATGTCATGATGAAATTTATTTCTGAAGTTAAAAGTCCAGGATGGACATGAAGTGGAGGGGGAAATAAGCCTGTTTTGACTGAGTGAGTGCGCGTTCAGTAGTAGTAGGATTACTGTTATTGTTTTGTAAGAACGCTACCTCCCTGGCATCTGCGCAATGCAGTAAAGCGATGACGTCTAAACGACTTAGATCTATGTCCCGTTTAGATCCAGACCTCGTTATGGGGTTATTCAACTTTTAGGCTGATGCAACTGTGATGTTGTTTATAGGTAGGTGACATGTGTTGACAGAATGTGGGTGAAGAAAATGTGAGAAAATCATAAATATATTTAGTTCTAGGTCTATTCGTAAATTCGATTGATTTAAAAGAGAGGTGAGCATGGTTTCAAGTCTGAAAAAAAAAACTAGGGTGCAGAATTCAAAGACTTTACTCTTGCAAACGCTTTGGATGAGAAATTACGAGTCCCTCCTGTTATGTATAGGTTGTAAAAGGAACCAAAAGACTAAGAGAAAGATTTTAATGTCTGTCTTCAATTGAATGCTTACCTCGACTTTATTCATGCGATATACCATGTTGAGAATAGAGTCTGCCAGCTTTGCAAGAGCTGAAGTTAAGTCTTTCATGGGACGTGACAGAAGTGTGCAATGCTATAAGTGATGGAACGCGTAATGCTATAAGTGATGGAACTCGTAATGCTATAAGTGATGGAACTCGTAATGCTATAAGTGATGGAACTCGTAATGCTATAAGTGATGGAACTCGTAATGCTATAAGTGATGGAACTCGTAATGCTATAAGTGATGGAACTCGTAATGTTATAAGTGATGGAACTCGTAATGCTATAAGTGATGGAACTCGTAATGCTATAAGTGATGGAACTCGTAATGCTATAAGTGATGGAACTCGTAGAGACAATATCTTTACTTTGAAATGCCAGTGATGAGAAAATAGGATAAAAAACGTATTAAGCTTCGTTCTTTAAAATATTGTTATACGTTTTCTTAATTAAATTTCTCTTAATTGTTTCAGTCTTGCGTATCTGTTAGTGTGGCATAACTTTTTTTCATTTGTTTATATATTGTAATCTAATTATAACATCTTGTTCCCCGTTCGTCAATATCTATTTTTCAGTCAGTTACTGAGAAGGGGCCATGAGTCAAATTGACCTGAGTGTATCATCAATATCAGCTCAAACAGTTGCTGATATATGTATATTTATAAACAATAGAATACCTTGCATCAGCACTTATAGATGCATTATATTCTTAGCTAGTAAATATTTGGTATAATGCATTATTACAAAGTCACGCCAGGGTACCGCGTGACATACTGATTGACAGTAAGACTCAGTGACAGTAAAGTACGACTGAAGTATACATCATGACTGACCAATGGCAAAGTATCTGATAACTGAAACTGACCAATCAAAAATACTGATGTTTAAGGGGCAAAAGTTATTTCAAAAATCGTTCTGCAATATATACAATTTGTAAATAAGTGCATATATTTGTATGTTACACGTTGTGACCATAAAAGGGCATTTTCATGGTATGATGTAATTCAGTAGGAAGCACTAAGTGAATTTTTACAAATATATATGAAATTAATTTCAGTTATGCAGTGAAATCTATGTAATCCATTGTGGTCTTGAGGTCAATAAAACTGTGAAGTTGACTTTAGATGCCTATGTTATTTATTGAAAGTTTTGATGACCCTTAGACATATATGAAATTTAGGCAAAAATGTTTGCCAAGTATACAGCAGTTATGAATGAAGTAATAACTATACTGGCCAAGTTTATTTAAATTGCAAACAAGAAGCAAGTTATGTTGCTTAGGTAATAATGAACATATAAATTATTACTTTGCAAGTTTACACTGGTTGTGTGTTTGTGTGTGTTTGTTTTGAGAGACAGAGAGAGCCTTTTATGCATTAAAACCTACACTAATTCATTGTTATAGCGAGTCTATTCATAACAAACATTGAGAATTGTTGTTACTTGCGTTTAACTTTGAGAAAGGAGAGAGAGAGAGAGAAGGAGAGAGAGAGAATTCCATGTTGCAGTATCGAAATAGTCAGAGTTACTTACCCTGGGCTCTGCACTTTTCCTTTGCATAGCCACAGACAGGAATATCAGGTGGGGGACCTTGATTATTGGGCCAGGAAATTCCACGAGAAAGTCGCTTTTCTAGTTTTCTGGTGTCGCTATGATAAATGTATACAATCTGAAAAAAATAATGAGCATAAGAAAGAGGTACAATACAGAATTAAAAAATAATTTAAATCAGAATACTAAACCGATTTACCCACCTCTGACCTACGTGTTCAAGCGTGTGAACGTCTACGAGCAGGACAAGTATGGGCATGGTAAACATACATCTGTATGCAGAACTACGTGTAGAGGTAGTAACATCTCTATACACAAATACGAGAAAGGATCTGTAACATATATACAGAAGACTTTGACCGGCCATGCATGAGGTAAACAGTAAATACAACTTTGCGGAGAGCTGACCATTTGGTTATGATAGATAACAGAAATAAATTTATTATTGGTTTTTTATTTGCCCGTCTTATGCATACTATATAAAGTATGTCTGTGGTAATAGTGGGTGGATTGGGGCTCATATGTCTCTGTAGAGTATTCTTAGTCATTGACTTATCGTTATGTTCCTCTGCATTGACTTATCATTATGCCCCTCTGCATTGACTTATTATGTCCGTCTGCATTGACCTATCATTATGCCCCTCTGCCTTGACTTATCATTATGCCCTTCTGTATTGACCTATCATTATGTGCATCTGTCAATGATTTATCATTTTGTACCTCTGCATTGACTTATCATTAAATGCCTCTGTAGAGTACTCTTAGTGATTGGATTATCATTATGTGCTTTTCTGTAATTGACTTATCGTTATTTGCCTCTGTAGAGTACTTTATTCATTGACATCATTATTTACCTCTGTACATTTAATCATTGACATATAATTGTAATTGTTGTCTTGGATGCTGATGAAATGTTTCACAAGGCTGGTAGCGTAAGGGAATTAGTACTAAATGTAATGTACTTTTCTTTTTTTTTTACCGTCCCTGGGTCCTTTTGCTCATTATAACTGTGTTGTAGTGTGGATGTCCTGTAATGTAGTGTTCACTGTTTTGTCTGTACTTGTCAGTGCTTATTTTCATCTGCAGGCTCAAAACATGCCATTTACAGCAAGAGGCCAAGGGTGGATAGTCACCAATAATTGTGCACAAGAGTGTTGTCTGATATAGCACCTGCCTGTGGTTTTAATGTGAAGTATTTATTGATTAGTTAATTATACAGCCCCTTAAGCAACCTAGACGCATTGTCGCCACACTTACATAACTAGACACAAGGTCACTACATTTACATAACTAGACACAAGGTCACCACACTTACATAACTAGACACAAGGTCACCACACTTACATAACTAGACACAAGGTCACCACCTTTGCATAACTATATACAAGGTCACCACACTTACATAACTAGACAGGACTACGAGTACACGTGTGCTAAACATGCAACGAAATAGATCTAAGTAACCGATCTAATTTGACAGGACAACAGCGAGTCAAACATACACCATTTAAACACGTGTCTCGTGTACATTCCAGGTGTATCTGACAGAAATGAGAGAAGTGAGTCTGCGTTAATCACTTGAGAATCAACAACCTACAAGCGAAACAGTTTTGTAGAAACAACTGAACTGTTCAAACGGATTTGAATTCTTGAGGTGAGCAACAGCAGAAGCATGACCGTGCTGTTTGTAGCACAAAATGATAGATAACTACACTTCCCCTCTGACATGTGATAGAAACTAAAGATGTAAGCATAAAATCAAGATTTTTACGCAGAGATGTCAATAAAGGGTTCACCGACAAATGCGCGCCCCGACAAATGCGCGCCGACAAAATCGCGATGGACAAAAGCGCGACGACGCGTTCTGTCCCTAACTCTAACCCTAACCCTAACCCTAACTCTAACCCTAATCCTAACTCTAACCCTAACCCCTAATCATAACCCTAACCCTAACCCTAACCCTATCGCGCATTTGTCGGGGCGCGCATTTGTCGTTTGCGCATTTGACGGATCACCTAATAAAGGACCCAGCAATGAGATTTACACACAGAAGACGTTGATAAAGGACCCAGCAGTGAGATTTACACACAGGAGACGTCGATAAAGGATATAACAATAGCAATGAGATTTAAACAGGAGACATAGGCACGAGATGCCACAATAAAAGAAATTCAAAGGCTATGTAAGTTTTTGCCTATTGTTTTGTCTAAAAAGTTTTAAGTAACTTCCATACAATTTCAACAAGAATGAAACGACCGTGAAGTAAATTTAAATTTTAATTATCTCTGGACAGCGTCAACAAAGAGACAAAATTCTGACGTACGCACGATGCACAGCGTGCATTTAGATGAAATCGCATTGCGTCGCGGTTAATTTGCAACAAAAAAGAGCAAAAGAACAACACGAAATTCGCTAATGATAACATAATGAAAAGATCTCTCCTCCCCTCTTACAAAAATGAATTGTGTTCCAGCGGCAGCACAATGGCTGAAATAATGATGAAGATGACCGTCAACGGTATTAAAAATAATCTTGAACGCCGACAAAACCTCCATCGCAAATATTAATGACAAGACTTCCAATATGACAAGCAACAGCAAATATTAATTACAAGACTTCCAATATGACAAGCAACAGCAAATATTAATGCAAGACTTCCAATATGACAAGCAACAGCAAATATTAATTACAAGACTTCCAATATGACAAGCAACAACAAATATCAAAGAAGAAAAAAAGAAGAAACCAAAAAGAAGCAGATTAATAACAATAAAAATATCAGCAATAACAAAAACAAAACAAAACAAAACCCCGAAAATAAAAAAGAAGCAAGAGATAAAAACATTTCAATCAAAGTAAGAAAACAATGTCAACAACAATAACCTAAACTAATCCTCTATTACATTGAATGGTCTCAGTGCACCTTTGTTTTTACTTATTAATCACCATTTTGTTCAAACCGGACCTTTTCTTATTTCTATCCGCTTTCTTTAACTGGCTAGGTATATCTGAATCTGATTGGTAGGGGATAGCAAGCAATCCACCTGTTTAATTGGTGCACGACCAGTGACATCACTCGCAGTTTGGCTCGTGATTAAAGTTGTGGGTGTAAGTCTGTTTAGAGGAGTGAGTGTGGTACACGATACCAACTTTCATAGGCGCATCCACTCACTAGTACAGCACAAATGACAACAGTATATGCGTGATCTGAATATTATTTCAAGAGTTCGTCCAGGGTAAAATGTTAAGAAAGGCTGCCTAGACTAATCAATATATATCCATTACGGCGTCAATTCTAAAATCATATTACTGTCATAAGCTCTACTGAGTTGAGACTTTAAAGAAAATTGTCAGTCGGCTACGTCATTTCTAAAAATCATATTACTGCCATAAGCTCTACTGAGTTGAGACTTTAAAGAACATTTTTGTTAGTCGGCTGACGTCATTTTAAAATTCACACATTAAATAATTCTTGAAGTAGTACGGTTTCATTTATGCTTAGCTGATAGATCCGTACAGCAGCAAAGTCAACTGTAGCTGAGGTCATTATGACTGTGAATCCTTGAATATATATCACTATATCTACGATGCTTTTATCTGCTATCGCTCATAGCGATTTTTCACGGATCCCTGATTGGTAAACCCTGGTCTAGAATCTATTAAGAAACAAAAGAAACAAAACAAGAACGGCACTGGAAGCTTTCAACATGTCACATTGACTTTAGAACCATGACCTTACCTCTAGTAAACCAGACGTAGGATCCATGTCCACGATTGCTATATCAGCGGATCTGTCACCTTTCTCATCGAGGACAACAGGCCCCGTCATGCCTAGACAGAATTTACGTCATGGGTCAAAATTAAAAAAGTTAGAGAGGTCTGAAAGGAGCATAAGGATCAATACAATATACTATAAGAAACAACCAACCAACCAAAGAAACACACACACACATGCACACAAAACAAATATAGTGGGAAAAACAAGTATAGCAAGCAAGCAAACAAACACATACGCGCAATAACAATCGAAATTATTTGGTGCAAGACCATATTTTACGTGTACTCCAATTGACAACAATTCAAAAGGTTTACTTTCAAATCCCAGAGAAAAGAGAAAAAATAAACACATGAAAAAGAAAGAAAAGGAAAGGAAAAGGGGAGGTGGAAAATAAGTGGATTTGGACAAACGAAGGTAAATACATAAAGACAAATGAAAGATAGAAAATAGAAAAAAAAAAGAAAGAAATGAAAAAGACAGAAAAACAAAGCAATTAAAGAAAGAAAAAGGGAAGTACAGATAGGCACAACAAAGAGAAGTTAATCATGAGAAACAAACCATAAAACGTTCTATTCCACATTTTGCGGGTCAAGGCCAGACCATCCATGGGGTCTTCCCCAGCTGCCAAGGTCTCATTCAGTACTTGGGCATAGATCATGACAGACTCGTAATAACGAGCAATTGTCCGGTCTGGCTGCTCATAGACAAACACAAAACACACAGCATACATATGAATGTGCATGCACACAACTCACACACGATCACATACATAACACCCATATGTCATCAGTTTCAATACACCAATTGCCTAAACACAGCCTAATAAACACAAATTTATAAATACAGTGTAGAATAAAATATAATGTTAAGTTTATATACTACAGCCTAATGACATAAGAGAGCTGGTCACTAAGTGACCCAAGACAATTTAGGATAATTTATTCATTTGTCAGCAAATTTCTTAGATATAATATGATTATTCTTAGAGCTCTGGAATCTGACCAAATTGCACCACTCATCCATCCACTCTTCTCTGACCACCAACCCAAGTCCAAAGGATCTGTTTGTCATTCTGTCCTGAGACTATTGTATTAAAATTTTTACCCACTCACATTTCAATAAATATTAAAATAGTAAAATATATTGCTTCAAGCAGTTTAAGGTATACATGTGTAAAAGTAAAAGGAGCACATACATGTTTAGGCTAATCACTTAAGTCACATGGATAAACTACCACACGTTTTTTTTTTTCAAGTAAAATCCTGAGTAGGGCAAATGAAAGCTAATGAAAATATATTGTTCAACTTGTAAATCCTATCTTGACTTAATAGTGAGCAGCCCCCCAGTCTATATCAATAGAGAAGTGGAATGTCTTAAGATCTGGGGGATTAGCAGTAATTTGTTTCCAACCATGAATGGTAGAAAAACTTTTCATTGACAAGAATAAGTGCTCAAATAAGTCATCATCCACCACCACCACCACCATCGTCGTCGTCGTCATCATCATCATCGTCGTCGTCATCGTCATCATCATCATCATCGTGGTCATCATCACCACCACCATCACAATCATCATCATCATCATCACCACCACCACCACAACCGTTGTCAGCATCATCATCACCATCATGAAACTATTAAAACCACCATTTCAACATTAACGCTATTTTCACCATTGTTACCATTTCTAATGCCACCATCAACCTAATCACCGCCACTAACACCATAATCTCATATGAACACCATAACCACAAAACTTTCACCAGCAACGGCATAACACCATCAATACCATGGACATTACCGCCATTAAAGTCGTCAGAAAATAAATCAGTACCAATACTATATCCCACCTGTAAATAATATATTTTTTTAAAAAGTAGCTGATCCAGAAAAGACATCATTTCTTAAGACCTCCCCAAAGAAATATAGAATAAAATTGCGTTATTTATTTTTTATAGAGAAAATTAATTCAATGTGAGATAACTTACCTCTGTATTGCCATAAACGTATCCATATTGCACTAACGAGGCGTTGATCATCAGTTTCTTGAACTTCTGAAAATCGGGAAAATCCCAAGGGCTGAGGTACAGTAGAATGACGCTGTCAAAGGCTTTAAGAGCAGCCTGCGACACAGATGACTAACAATGACAAAGGTTCGTGGACTGACTTTTGCAGGAAACTGTAAGTTGAGACTAGAATGTAAGAGGAAATGTTAAAGATGAATAAACTGGAAACTTAGCATTTGTTCCCCTGATTATATTTTACAGGTAACAAGCAGCCTTTTCACCTGAATCTCACAGTTTACTGATTCATAAACTGCTATGACCATGGTAGACTCGAGAAATTGCTACCGACAGGGTAAGTGTAAGGATACACTGCACTCTATTGATGTATGATGACAAAGTATGCTGACTACATCATGGAGTTTCTGGTACATGGAAGTTACTGGAAATTGCTACAATTGTTGTTCTGCTTGAGGGAGCTAATAAGACAGACGCCCATATTAGCCTATAGAGAATAGCCGGCATCACTGTTTCACAATGTGCAGAGAAACACGTGGAACTGACAGTAATAATGTGAACATTAAACTTGTGACTTTGTTACAAAAAAAGTGCATGAAAGACTATTGAAGTAGCACCTAAACTAGGTTATGTACAGATGATTATCACGTATCTCTAATAACTCCATTTCTATTCTCTGATAACAACTATCCTGTGATTTGTATTGATGCTAATCTAATTATGGTGTTAGTATAAAAGACTGTACAGTTATTGAAATTATTCAAACGTGGTTTCATGGAAATATTGATGGCAAGTAACGTTTTTATTGTATTTGTTATATGTATATTTGATTTTTGATTAAAAAAAATTATTGTTACATTTATTGTTCTTCTTACGCATATTGATAACCTTATGCTGGAGAAGAAAGTGGGTGGATGGGGGTTTACTAAATATAGATTAAAAGACGGATTTATTCTCTCCTTTGGAAGGAAGCGTTCCATCTTGGGAAAGATTGTGTGACGGTAAATATTTTGTCTTTAACGTTGTGGAAGAGAGAAAACATTTACAGCACCTAAGTGATAGAGACGAGTGGTGTCTTCTGGAGAATTATTAATAACATAAATTAAGATTGTCATCACATGAAATTAGTTAGGATGATTAATTAATAATAATAATCATAACCATTAACCAGGTGGCCTTAGCGTCACACCCCTCTTGTACGTACGATGCCTCCATTACTCGGCACACTGCTAGTTGGATTAGCATTAGCTTCTCACACAACATGCAAGGTGTGAAAGAGGTGACATGGCTGGCTGCACAGTTAACCAAAATACTACTTCACACTAACAGTTAGCATTGAATTACTTATTATCATAATAATAATAATTATTACTGAAGAGAAAAAATGAAAGATAATATAAAATTTCAGAAAGCGTTGTTGTTAATGTGGGGAACGCTTCCGGCTTCCGCCGCTTTCGCGTTAAATTCAGAAAGCGTAGGCAGTAATTAGACTTTTATATTTTACTTTCAAGAAAACATTGTAAAACAAAAAAAAATATTGTACAAGTAAGAAAACACTGTAAAACCAAGAAATTTATTGTACAAGCAAGAAAACACTGTAAAACCAAGAAATGTATTGTTCAATCAAGAAAATATATTGTACAAAGCAAGAAAACATATTATAAACAAAGGACAATGTGGTGATACCTCAGTCCATCTTCACTGTCAACATTTTATATTTCACAGCCGTATCCCTTCCCTGTAGGCCGCCACACTCAATGGAGACCCCTCCCCAACTGTCCGAGTTTGTATATGTATGTTTGCAGTTACACATACCAAAACAATGTATTTTAATATATAATACATTTAATTTATATCTGATATATTTAGTTGTACATGCTTCCACAGACAAAATCCTTACAGCAAATAACACGCATGTCAGTAAGTTCTGCAGCAAACACACAGCGAACACACAGCAAATACACAGCAAACACAGCTAACACATACAAGTACAAACACGCGTACATGCATTAACGCACCTCGTCTTCTGTGTCATTTTTCCTCCACGGGAACGGTATGACGTCACTGACACTTGCTACGGAGATGAAGACGTAGTCCCCGGATGTATAGCCAAGGTCATGCGCAACAAGCATCAGTTCCCGTAATCTGTCTTCCATCATGACACAAATTATCACTGTCGGAATAAATGTATAATTAAGTTTAGGGAAATCTCTCTCTCTCTCTCTCTCTCTCTCTCTCTCTCTCTCTCTCTCTCTCTCTCTCTCTCTCTCTCCACACACACACACATCTCTCTCATTTCTTCGTACTTCATATACTTTATTCACCATATTAGTCTGTTGTTTTGTTTATTTATTTTACTAGTCACAGTACCCGGCCTCTGCTGGATATGAAATAACTGACAGTTTACAAACAAATAATATTTTGCACAGCAATATGCGAACGAAAAGAAAGGAAAAGAAATCAAACACAACGCAAATTAATTTCAACAAATACTAAGATGATCGAATGATGAATACGAAACCAAAATCATTTCATGAAAGAAATCGAATTTACAAATGAAATGACAAGAAAATAATTCACAAATAAATTAAAAATTAAATTGAGAAAGAACAAGAAGCAAAACTAAAGAAAAACCCTGAACTAAAATAAATAAAATTGTCAAAGAATGAAAACATTTTCAAGGGTGAAAAAGAAATAAAGAATTTTATGAAACTAAAACATAATAAACAAATTCTAAAATTAGAACTCTTCCTTCTAAAACGTCGACAAATAATGGACAAATAAAGAAATTAAACTAGGAGGAGACACAATACCTCTGTTTCTCCCGCACTCTCTCTTTGTCTCAGTTTCTCTCATTTTATATCTATTTCTCTTGCTCCTTTTGTGCCTATGCATTTCTCGCTCTTTTTATCTGCTTTCTCCCTATGATTGTCTCAGTCTCTCTCCTTTTATATCTATTTCTCTTGCTCTTTATGTGTCTCTGCCTCTCATGCTCTATCTGCTTTTTTGTCTCTCTCTCTCTCTCTCTCTCTCTCTCTCTCTCTCTGTATCGCTTTCTTTTTATGGTTTCTGTCTGTCTGTCTCGTAATTACTGGCTATGATACATGCTCAAGGTACATTTGCCATTGCAGATATTATTACCTGTAAACACTGTTGAAAAATGTACATGACTTTTATTATCAATTTTCAGCAAGTAATGATTTTTCGTTAACTTTTGCCAACATTTGATATCCCTTGAAATATGGGGAATTAGTCTGTTTCCTGCGTTTATTAACGTATATGAAGCATTGGCTAAAAGTGTTGAAATGGTATGATCTGAAACATTGGCTAAAAAGTGCTGAAATGGTATGATCTGAAACATAAGCAAAAAAAAGTTTGAAATGGTATGATCTGAAACATTGGCTAAAAAGGTTTGAAATGGTATGATCTGAAACATTGGCTAAAAAGGTTTGAAATGGTATGATCTGAAACATTGGCTAAAAAGGTTTGAAATGGTATGATCTGAAACATTGGCTAAAAAGGTTTGAAATGGTATGATCTGAATTTCTCTAAACGTGTGTGCAAGATAGTAATTCGATTATACAGCATTGGTAAATCAGATTGGACTTCTCGATTTAAGGAAATGCTTATTGTTGCGACTGGTTACACCAAGGAGAAAACATTTTATTCTTATAATTGATAAAAGTAAAGTCTCTTGGATAATTATTAGCAGGAATGGTCAGACACTCTACATGGAAGTAACAGACAGCTCATTTATAGATCTTTTAAAGTAATTTTAAAGTAACTACTTGGATCATGTCAAATTACAATACTTCGTGATATACTGATTAGGCTGAGACCCGATACACTTCCCAATCTCTGTGATGTCTTCTGATTAGGCTGAGACCCGATACATTTCCAATCTCAGTGACGCTTCTGAATAGGCTGAGACCCGATACATTTCCAATCTCTGTGACGTCTTCAGGCATTCACGTGCAAGAAAAATCTTGATGATTCTTATAGTGCAAAAGTCTTGTCCCCTCCCCCCACAAATGAATGTCAGTTTATTTATAACTATCCGATGTACGCTAAATAATTTAAGTTAAGGGTCTGACTAATATAAGGCACTTGAGTCTTACTCTATAGTACATTAAGAGACTGTGTCCTAAAAAATGGCACATATCACCTGCCTGTCCGTGTCAGTCAGTTTGATAGCACGATTATGGGAATTAATTTTGCTCTGAAAAGTCCTAGAGTGTTATAACTGAATGATTTTGCTTTGATTTACAACATAGTGTTAGTCAAAATTCACGTGACTCTAATAAGCTTCTACATTAAGAGATTTATGATGTCATTAGCCGTTTGTGAATTCTACCAACAATTTATACCAGGAAGACGTGACATCAGATCAGAGAGAGAGAGAAGAGAGAGAGAGAGAGAGAGAGAGAGAGAGAGAGAGAGGAGAGAGAGAGAAAGAGAAGAGAAACTGTTTTTTCAGTCTCTGGAGCAGTAGCTATAGGTCACGCAGTATTACTAGGGTCATCATAACCTCTAGAAACATACTTACTAAAAGACAAATATGGAATTCTTTTCTGGACAAAGCAAATTTTCTTTCTGTCTAGAAAGCAGCTCAAGCCGTTGTACAACCGGAATATACGACAGAGGAAAAGTACATACCTCAGTCCCTGTTGTAGGTGTATTGGGGTAGAAACTTAGTGCCACAGTGACAGAGCTGTTACATTTTCCTTTACCAACAGCACTTTTTCGTGACTTCACTACAAATCACTACTTTGACTTTGCTACATTCAGTGCGTAACTTGCTACATGAGTTCTTCACCTTACCACATCATTGCTGTATCAATTCGTTACTTCAGTCCCACATGACTTAATTATACAAAGGCTACAAAGTGCTACTTTGAAAGCAATATCGCATTTTGCTTTAGTGTACAGCCAGCTGTGACAAAAAGTGCATTTTCTTTTTACAATGGTTGCGTGTGTGTCACAATGCCAGCGCTTGTGCACTGCGACACTCATTTGCGTCAGTGACACTTTTTCTTTTGATCACCTGTTTGTCTTCAGATACCGTAAAGGAACATCATACTCATTCTCATGACAGAGAACAAACAGCGAAATGGGCTCAGGCCGGAAGCTACCATCATCCCAATATAATAAGAAGGTACGGAGCAAATCTACTCATTAGTCAGTCATCCATCGCAGGTATGAAACAAATCTACTCTTTAGTAATCCATCGCTCAGGACATGACAGAGGTACGGAACAAATCTACTCATTAGTCAGTCATCCATCGCTCATGACATGACAGAGGTATGAAACAAATCTACTCTTTAGTCATCCATCGATCATGACATGACAGAGGTACGGAACAAATCTACTCATTAGTCAGTCATCCATCGCTCATGGCATGACAGGTATGAAGCAAATCTACTCATTAGTTAACCATCAGTCATAGGTAGATTGAGGCAAGGTAATTTAGATACATTAATTTAAAGTTTGATATTTATTTCAAGAAATATTTATTTAATATATTAATTTATTTGGTGCCTAGTTAACTGTTAATTTAGTGCTTATTCTTTGCTGTATTGTCTGAGATTATTGTAATCTTTTTAGGGAGATGGTATATCTATATTTACATATTATTATTATTATTATTGTTAGAACTGCTTGTAGATGGTGTGTAATTTCCCTGGGGTGAAAGTATTCGGTTAATATTGTCTGCAGAAGTTTCTGTCCGCAGAACTCCTTGATTTCCACAGTGTAAGTGAAATTGTCAGTTATAACTGGGCAATCTTATTAATTGTTAGTTTACGGGCAGCCTTGTTACTGCTAGTTTTGTGAATAAATATCTTGTTACTATTAAGTCAGATGTCCTCTTCTGTGCTTTGTCTATTGCGAATGGGCTTCACTCACTCATTCACACGCACGCACGCACGCAAACACACACCTCTCATTTTGTCAAAGGTACCCCCAAACATGCAGTCATTCTGAGTTTGCTACGATAACTTCAAGTAGTCAAAAATTAAAAGTATAACTTTTTTGCGATTCACTCAGTTTATAAAGCAATAAAACTAAAATATGTAAGACAATAAAGTTAAGGGATCACAGAATAAAGCAAGACAACTAAAGGACTCAGTGTATAAAGCAATACAACTAAATGACTCAATGTATAAAGCAATACAACTAAAGGACTCAATGTATAAAGCAATACAACTAAGGGACTCAATGCATAAAACAATTAAAGGACTCGGTTTACACAGCATAAAAACGAAAGGAATTGGTGTATAAACAATAAAGTAATGTGTTTAAGGGAGTGTATAAAACAATATAACAAAGGAACTCACTGTAGAAAGTGAAAAGCTAAGAGTGCATAAAGCATAAAACTAAAGGACTAAGTGTATAAATCTATGAAAGTAAAGGATTCAGTGCAAAAAGTTATAAAACTAAAGGACTCAGTGTATAAATCTATAAAACAAAAGGACTCAGTGTATAAATCTATAAAACTAAAGGACAGTGTATAAATCAGTGTATAAATCTATAAAACTAAAGGACAGTGTATAAATCAGTGTATAAATCTATAAAACTAAAGGACTCAGTACATAAATCAGTGTATAAATCTATAAAACTCAAGGACTTAGTGCATAAAGAAGTGCAGAAATCTATAAAACTAAAGGACTCAGTGCATAAATCTATAAAACTAAAGGACTCAGTGCATAAATCGATAAAACTAAAGGACTCAGTGCATAACTCCATAAAACTAAAGGACTCAGTGCATAACTCTATAAAACTAAAGGACTCAGTGCATAAATCTTTAAAACCAAGGGACTCGTTGCATAAAGCAATACTTTCCGCTTTTCTCTGTTTCTCTCTGACCGTCTCGCTGTGGTTTATATAGACATACACTGAATACTTATCATACAAACAACAGAAGCACAATTTCAAGGAATGCAAACAACAGGAAATAGTAAACGCACTTTCAAGGAATGCAAAGAATGGGAAGTAGTAGCGCAATTTCAAGGATTTCAAATAACAGGAAGTAGTAAGCACAAATTCAAGAATTTGATGTTCTAACGATTTTTAAAAAAGAAACGTCTCGGAAACCGTGATTCTAAGATTTGCTTGTGAAAGAAATGTGTTCTAGTTTCCCGCAGGCACCTCTTACCTCGGGAAAAGAGACTGGCTTCCTCCAGATAGGGGTGATAACTTTCCCGCGTCATGGTGGCACCACGTATCACACTCCGCTTCCACAAGATGCTTTTCTGAGCCTGTTCCACAAAGTGTGCACTCAAAAATATCAAAGCTACTCTTCGCGCAATTAACAAGTGTAGCGGTTTAAAAAAAAAAAAAAAAAAAATTCCATCTCATTCACTTTGTGTCGACTAGTGACTGTAATGGTTGGTGCCGCTGCGAACTTTCTCTCAAAAGTTTAAAACAATATAAACACACACACACACACACACACACACACACACACACACACACACACACACACAGATATGTACACCTTGAGAAATGCACACAGACACACGCACAGATATATACATACAGATATACATACAAACCAAAAACAAATATAGACACATTGCACGCACCAATACAGACATACACACCGACGCAGACTTTTTACACTGAAACAAACGTACATAGAGACACATACATACAGACATACCCACAAACACACACATACACACATAGACTCAGAACCAGCCACAAAGGCGGAAATCTCTCTCTCTCTCGCTCTCTCTCTCTCTCACGCACCCCCCACCATATATACCGACAAAAGACACGCACCGACACAATCGTACAGACAAATACATATTTATAAATATACAGACACCTATATGCACACTAACACATTAACAGACATACTCACAACCACATGCACAGACATACACGCAAACACGCACAGTCATAGACTCAATATATAAGCACAAAAAATTTATATATTATCCCCCCCCCCCCGACTCCCAGCATCGAACAAGCGGTATCAAGTAATGATGATGAAAGTATGATTTCAACACAAAGGGAGACCACTCACCTTTAAAACCTCGTCGAAAGACAAAGCAACAAGGCTGGAAAAGAGCTCATCTTGGTCGTTGAAGATGTACATGTGCTTCCAGTTGAAGTAGTTCATCAAGTAGATGATCATCTCCACAAACTGATTTTGCATGAAGGTGGACGCTCGTGTCAGGCGCGGGAAGCGTGTCTTGTCGCCAATTGTCGCTGCATTGCCAACGGGGGTGATGATAGGCACATTCCAACCATTAGCCATGTGGGCTAAAGGCTCCACAGCCAAACTGCATCCTATGAAGGACATGACAGTATACAGCAATCTAAGTATGACATGACAGTATACAGCAATCTAATTATGACATGACAGTATGCTGCAACCTCAGTATGACAGAGTGAGGGAAAGACGTAATGGTGAATGAAAAAATGCAGAGTGAAGGAAAGATGTAATGGTGAGAGTGAAACGTATAGTGAGGGAAAGACGCAATGTTGAGTGAAAAAATGTATATTGAGTGAAAGATGTAATGATGAATGAAAGACGTAATGATGGGAAGAGCGTATAGTGAAGGAAAAACGTAATGGTGAGAGAAAAATGTATAGTGAAGGAAAAACGTAATGGTGAGTGAAAGACGTAATGGTAAGAGAAAGCGCTGATGAATGAGTGAAAGACGTAATTATGTGAAAAATGTATAGTGCAGGAAAGGCGTAATGGTGAGTGAAAAATGTATAATGAAGAAAAGATGTAAAAGGTGAGTAAAAGAGGTAACGATGAGCGACAGATGTAATAGTGAGTGAAAGCGCTGGTGACTGAGTAAAAAAGGAAGCGGTTAATGATTACGATGTAAAATATATTAGACAAACTAGGAAAGTTATACTATCGATGTTATCACGACATCAAGGAAAAGTAGTTCACCTCTCTCCCTCCTTCTGACCCCCTCCCTCATTGCTAACGCTCTAAGAAAGGGGATAATCGGCAGGAATTATCAACACACTTATCAAAACAATTTCATAATACCATGTGCAACGACATTTATGAGGGTGTAGGCAATTTAAGGAAAATTTAACAAGAAGTTAAAATTTATCAAATTTGATACTTTATTATTTATCTATCCCAAATGAGGATTTTCAAACGGAACGAAACATTACTCTATATTAATAAGTTAAGAAAGTTAAAAATGTCTTTCATTTTCTTTAGTGTTTTCGTCAATTCCTGTCGTCCCTAGATTGTCGTAAACAGTCGACAAAATAAAACAAAATGAAACACCCTTGACAGCAATTTGGAATAAAAGTGAAGACCGCAATGAAAGAAATTTAAGCAGAGAGAAAGAGGCCAAGTCAAATCAAATTACACCAAAGCAAATCAAAAGAAACCGAGTTAAATCAAAAATATCTAATTATAACCCACTCGAACACTAAGAAGTAACTCTGTGTGTGTGTGTGTGTGTGTGTGTGTGTGTGTGTGTATAGATCATTATGGAAACTTTATTACTGGAACAGTTTTATTGTTATTGATTGCATTTAGTTTTGTTAGGAGTATGATTGTTTGGATATTATTAAGATATAATTATTGATTTCTTTTATTGTTAATGAAGTTAATAGTATGAACGTTGTTCTGAGGAAAAGATGTGAATGGTATCGGTTTGTATGCATGCTTGTTCTTAACATAAAATATAAATAGTGTTCGTAAACATTCGTTTAATTTATTTGTTTTTTGTGTGAAGACATTCCTACCACACTCTATCCTACTTACTCCTTTCAGTGTAGTGTCCAACTGTCCACACTGTCCACACTGTCCAGTGGGAAGGTATTTGTACTAGAAAGTCAAAAATCAAAATGAGAGCAATGGAAGCCTGGTCCAAACTAGCACTTGAAGTCAAATGAGAGAAATGGAAGCCTGGCCAAAACTAGCACTTGAAGTCAAATGAGAGAAATGGAAGCCTGGCCAAAACTAGCACTTGAAATCAAATGAGAGCTATGGAAGCCTGGCCCAAACTAGCACTTGAAGTCAAATGAGAGCAATGGAAGCCTGGCCCAAACTAGCGAAGTCAAATGAGAGCAATGGAAGCCAGGCCCAAACTAGCACTTGAAGTCAAATGAGAGCAATGGAAGCCAGGCCCAAACTAGCACTTGAAGTCAAATGAGAGCAATGGAAGCCTGGCCCAAACTAGCACTTGAAGTCAAATGAGAGCAATGGAAGCCTGGCCCAAACTAGCACTTGAAGTCAAATGAGAGCATTGGAAGCCTGGCCCAAACTAGCACTTGAAGTCAAATGAGAGCAATGGAAGCCTGGCCCAAACTAGCACTTGAAATCAAATGAGAGCAATGGAAGCCAGGCCCAAACCAGCACTTGAAATCAAATGACATCCAAGTAGATGAAAGAAGCCAAGCCCAACCGCATCAGGTGGAATCAAATTAGTAACACTAGAACTGATTTATTTTTACTTTTCCTTTTTTATTGTATCAGAGACCTATCTAATAATATTTTTTAAAATATTACTATTAATTTGCTTTAAGTCCAGAGCTCACAAGTGTCAGTGCATACAACATTCGGCTGATTTCACGGCAGAATGTCGACTAACGAACACTTCACTTTAAGTTGCATTTCTGCTTCGATTCAACTTTCTTGAAACGCAGACCACCGCAAAGGGACCCCCTCCCTGAAAATGTAACTCTTTCCTTCATACGGTCTTTACCTTCGCACAAAGCAAGAGAAACACGGCTCTCGTCTGACACAGTGACACGCACTGTGTCTTAAAAACAATACGTGTCATGTTTTATCGCCTTCTGAGGACGGAAGCTTATTCTCATAGCATCCGTAACAGATTGGGTGTAACCAAACACCACAAGTTGAGAAAATCCTGCACTCTGTTGACAATTTCGCGGAACTCTTTTTTTTTCCCCTTCTGCAAATGCTTGATTAAAGGAAACTATCAGACATATTAAAATTAAATCAGTGTAAGCTGATAGCGGCTGTTTGCACTTTAGCAGACAATAATTGGAAACTATTTATAGATTAGTGTAGATACGATTCAACGATGCATTAAACAAATGCATTGTATATTCGCTTGTCTCTCTCTCTTTCTCTCTCGTCTTTTCTGCCTATCCATCCATCCATCCATCCATCCATCCATCCATCCATCCATCCATCCATCCATCCATCCATCTATCTATCTATCTATCTATCTATCTATCTATCTATCTATCTATCTATCTATCTATCTATCTATCTATCTATCTATCTATCTATCTATCTATCTATCTATCTATCTATCTATCCACTGCCTGTCAGTTTCATCATTACAAATATAAAATAAATCTTAACACAAAACAAAATAATAAAAAGAAAACTCTTGAAAGAAATTAAAGAGACGAAAATAAATAAATTAAATGAGTGGATAGTAAAAAATATAAAACAAGCAAAATCCGGAAAATAAGAAGCAACAAATAATAAAGAAAACAATGAAAAAAATCAAAAGCAGTCAAACAAGAAGTGAAACTAATGCAAACAGAATTTAAGCAAATCACAGCAACAAAACACAAATCAATTTGAAATAGGCTTAGTCTGCAGGTGAAGTACAAGCTCAGGTTGTCATCAATCAATCAATCGCACACACACACACACACACACACACACACACACACACACACACACACACACACACACACACACACACTCACACACACACACACACACTCACACACACTTTCTCTCTCTCTCTCACACACACACACACACACACACACACACACACACTCACACACACACACACACACACACTCACACACACACACACACACACTCACACACACACACACACTCACACACTTTCTCTCTCTCTCTCACACACACATACACACACATACTCATTCGCCCATGTTCACGGTTTCTAAGTTGAGATGTTAACTCCATTTTAAATTCTAAAATTTTATAAGGAAGATCTACACATTTCCTATATCTCCGCAGAAACAAAATTACCAATTACAAGTGTTTTTTTCTGGAGTCGGGTTCCGTGCACCTAATTTTAGTAATGATTATTTATGATTAAGGATATACGCGTCCACGACATTTAGCTCTGTGCAACTAGATAAATGATCCACAAAGAATAAAGGATAGTCTCATTATGAAAATTATAAATCAGAATACTGAAACACAGTGTTATTTCTAACTGTCGTCTGTTTCTTTTTATAACCTCCGTATATTAGCCGCGCATGCGCATATTTCTTTTAATAGACTGTGCAATTTGCCTTTTCTTTGTGGTTAATTTTAACCTAAATAACTGATTTGAGTTATGACAGCAGCCTGTTGACGTCAAGAGCCATACGTCCTGCCACAGAACGATTGCATAAATGCGACTATAGATGTAGTTTCGTGTGCTACACTCACTCTCAAACAGGTGGCTAAATGAGAATGGGTGACTGCCAGCTTGATCTAAGATGAGGTAGAGTGGTAGCCGATAGTAATAGCGCCGACCTGGACCTTTGCCAATAATAAAAACTCCGACCTGCACCTTTGTCAATAATAAAAACACCAAACTGGACCTTTGTCAATAATAAAAACAACAATCTGGACGCTTGCCGATAATAATAATACCAATCTGGACATTGGCCAATGATCGATAGTAGTACAAACCTTAAGTTAGCCAATAATAATAACACAAACCTGTAGTTAGCCAATAATAATAACACAAACCTGTAGTTAGCCAATAATAATAACACAAACCTGAAGTTAGCCAATAATACTAACAGAAACCTGAAATTAGCCATTAATAATAGCATCAATCTGGACACTGGCCAATGGTAGTAGCACAAACCTGAAGTTATACAATAACAATAGCACAAGTTTGGAGTCTATCCAATAATAATGGCACAAATCTCGAGGTTATCCAATAATAATAGCACAAATTTGCAGTCGGTAAATAGTATCACAGATCTGGACATGGACCAGTAATAAAAAACCCACAAATCTGGACGAGGGCCTAATAAAAACACAGATCTAGACGTGGGGCCATAATAAAAACCCACAGTTCTGTACATAGGCCAGTAATAAAACCCCAGAGATCTGTACATAGGCCAGTAATAAAAACCCAGAGATCTGTACATGGGCCAGTAATAAAAAGACAGATTTGGATGGTAGCATTGGGCCAAGCAGGAATCAAATCTGAACACACTCTTGTGGCAAGTGTGGTTTTGTGAACCATACTTGATCCATTCACACCCACGCAGGTTTAGCACAAATAGTCATAGAATGGTGTTACTGGTCTGTGAGCCAGGTAGATTGATAGCTCTCATGCCAACTTATTCACGCATAGACAAGTCTAGACAGTTAATACAATGAACAGAAAAATCTTATAGATATACAGGTGACTTGTAATATTCATGCCTAGACAGGTATAGACAGTTAATACAATGAACAGAAAAATATGATGGATATACTGGTGACTTGTAATATTCATGCCTAGACAAGTCTAGACAGTTAATACAATGAACAGAAAAATCTGATAGATATACTGGTAACTTGTAGTACGTAAGGAAAAGGTAGGTTAGATATGATTCATGGATATGATACAACAAAAGAAAAAACAACATCTACAGTTGTCTCAATAGACACACAAGTGTATAATACTAAATGTGTTACAGTTAAAAGTCTTATATCAGCACACAATGGGAAACAATTTGCAAAAACCTGCACTTTCCTAAGGACGATTGTAATGTAGGTATAATTTTGCAGAAAACGTCTTAATAGCACATACCGGGAAGCCAGAACTGGATCCAGCAGGATTCAATACTTCTGAATACACTAGTGTAGGAAATGTTACAATAGAAGAATACTTCTACACAAAAAACACTGTTAGACATTTACAGTCCCATTGTAAGAGACACGTGTGCATTCCTAGTCATTTGCTACGTCGGTTCAGTGTGCAGAGAATTGCAATGACGTCACTTGACACACTAGCCTTGAATATTCTCATATTCAAACATTACAATATTATTGTGAGAGTGACGTAATAAAATTATATAGCACAAGCTAATGGTACTTTCAAGTAGTCCCACTTAGGGTAAATATCGTATGCTTTCTTAATGAGGAAAAACATTCACAGACAGTATCAACTGATACAACCAAAGAGACTCAAGTAACTGCATTGCTGTACTACATAGGTAGAAAATAAGAAGATTTGTGGGCTAAATGTAGACAGATTGAATAATTTTATAATTAATGTTTAAACACACGGCAGCTATGACTGATTAAAATAGTATTAGAAAAGTAGATTTTTCAAGTAGGAAAAATACACCAATATAATGTGAGAAGGCACACGTTAAAAAAAAATGGTTTACAATAATGTAAACAGAAAAGAGATGTTCTTTCTCGTAACTTTCGGAAACAGGTGGACAAGATAATATGCGTATGGTGCTTCAGTTGTCGCTTTTTTTGTAGAAATTTTTAGAAATTTAGGAAAACAGTGGTCTATGTTTCAGACCGGCATTCTATTGGCACGTCAAGTATTTTCTTCCGCCCTACTGAACAATCTTCAGAATTATGTCACGGCCGACTGAATCTCTTTATCGACGTAAAACCCAAAAACATGAGCTATATCACTCTGCTGACAAGCCCATGCAAGAAGCGCCGACTCGCCAGTCAACTTAGCAGCCAGCCTGTGCAAATTTAAAGCAATATAGAGGCACAGACTCTAATCAGTTATACAGTGGACATTAAGCAAATATCAAATTGTTTTAAAGCAATATAGAGGCACAGACTCTAATCAGTTATACAGTGGACATTAAGCAAATATCAAATTGTAGAAATACGCTCGTGTCATGTTGATTTTCTAACAGTCTTTCAGCCACCATTACCTCATTTATATATATAAAAAATCATGTATCCCTAAGTTTACAAGTATTTACATTTTCCTTTTAAATGTTGTCATCATCTTTATGTCAAGTTGGGATTAGGGGTCTCGAAGTCGTTTTTCTTAATGATTGTTTTAAATAAATGTAATAACCTTTTATCTTGTAGCTCCTGACACTACGGAAGTGTGGGCGGATGTGTGGTTGGCCACCTTAGGGTTTAAATGTAATTAAGTCTTTTCAAACATCTTTCTTACCCCCATCCCCAACACCACAGTAGTAACTGATATATATTCTCAATCAAAGCTCTGTCTCTGACCGTTTCAGACTCCGTCACAGTAGCCAGAAAAATATCCCCAAGTCGCAGAGAAGTATTTGCTTGTAGATCTTCAGGGAGCGTTGACGACCATTCTGACCAGATGGTCCTTGTCATCTGGTAGATGACTCACCATTAAATTTAAGGCGATGTTTACTAACACTAGTCACCCCAGACGTAAAATTGTTTACTTATAAATGTTCTGTTCTGCTTTGTTTTTGCAAAAGTGTTTTTAAGTGCTTGGTCTCAGAAAGGATCAAAATATTTAAATTTATTTCCTGTAACTTTTAATTTAAAATTACTTTTAAAAATTGCATTGGTCACGTGAAGAATGCCTCACCCCAAGTTTTGTCAACAGTTACAGACTGGTGAGATTAACATCTAAATCACAATACCAGTTCCTTCGCAAGCGCGGTCCACCAGTCAGCAGCAACCATACGTCACTTATGATCCAATCAAACGCTACTCACCAGGACCAATGAAAATGTCGATGCCAGATTTATAATATAACTCAGCTGCCACCACCGTCACTCTTTCTGGGCCGCAGGAACCGGGCCTGAATTCCCACTGCAGGTCGAGGGTGTTGTTGTACAGAGTCCGTGCGTGGTCCAGCGCCAGCCTGATGGCCGGGCCGGACTTCCGGATTTCGAAGGGAAAAGAACTGTAGTTGGCGTCTATCTCGATGGTCACGATTTTGGCTTTGTAGGGCTGACCACTGGCCGACAGCATTAGCATGAAGAGAAGTAGACACGTCTGCATTGCTGTGTCTGAAAGATAAGAAAAATATTACAAAAAAAAAACAAAAACAGCAGCAGCTACAACAACAAAAGCAATAATGATAAATTAGGAACAAGATGGCGACAAGGGAGGTAGACATAGAGATCGTGCGTGTGAATGAAGTGAAATGTAATTTGGTATGCTGGATGAATTCACATAAAGGAGTGTTAAAACTGTGAACAATAGTGTTTGAATTATATTTCGTTTTTTATACAGTGGAACCTGTCCTGTGCAAAGACAAGACATCAGTCAACAAATGCAAAGTGAAATTGTGATTTGTCAAGGGTAACAACTTCAAAGTGTGTGGGTTTTTGAAGACAACACATGTTTTTGTTAAATTTTACATCAAGACAAATTCAAACGACAAGGACATTACTCAAATTACAAAGGTGACTGGATAAGAGTATATACACAAATTGTATGTTGGAGAAAAATAACCACCACACACAAAAGATGGTAGAACAGATTAAAGATGACGATCCACATGATAATACTAATCCACCTTTGTGACGTCAACCATACCTTGACGTAAAACGAATATTTACATCACATTGCTACTTTTAATGTCTTGTCATCAATGCATTTATGATACTTCCCTGTTCATCTTTTATTCAACAATGACACTGATTACTTTGCGCAAATTTATGGATAACTAGCGGATCAGGCACATTTCAATTTTGTTACACAATTTTTGTACTTACTTGTTGCTTAGAAGCAATAGTTTATGCCATTTGGTAACTGTTATTTTTGAAAAAATAATCAATGAGGATTTCACAATTATTTTCAGAATTTTTGTGGAGAGGAAGACTGTGCACAGACGTAGAAGATGATGTACAAGGGAAGAGGGCCGAGCCCAGAAGTAAAAGATGATGTGCAAAGGAAGAGGGCCGAGCCAGAGAAGTAAAAGATGATGTGCAAAGGAAGAGGGCCGAGCCAGAGAAGTAAAAGATGATGTGCAAAGGAAGAGGGCCGAGCCAGAGAAGTAAAAGATGATGTGCAAAGGAAGAGGGCTGAACCACAGAAGTGAAAGATGATTTGCAAAGAAAGAGGAATGTGCACAAAAGTAGAAGCGGTGTACCAAGGGAGACAACTATGCACAAAAGTAGAGGACAGTGTATAACGAGAGAAAACTGTGCATAAAAGTAGAATATGATGCACAAAGGGAGAGGACTGTATACAAAACCACCATCACCACCACAACCACCTCACTTTATGTATAATGTAAAAAATATTTTAATAATAACAGATGCTATATTAGGAAACTATTGAATAATTTCAACAAAAAAATCAAAAATAAACAGTCAACACTTATGAGGCGTACGACAGATGGGAAATTTGCGATACATTCTGTCGGTTCATTACGAATGGTTGTTGTTAAATTAAAATTTGGAAAAATCTAAACTAAACCTGTATATAAAGACGAGAAATATTTATCAATGTATCGTAAATGGACAGGAATCTTTCAAAGTATCCACGTCTTAAGTAGCAGTGGACATAACACTCCATGCACGTAAGCGTTCAATAATCAAGTTGACATTATATTTCGCATACCTTTAGGCTCAGTAACAAATTAACAGGAGTGTATTTCGCGTATCTAGTTGGACAGGAATGAGTTATGTACCTACCTAAGTAACTAACCAGTTTGACATGAATGTTTTATTTATCTACCTAAGTAACTGACCAGTTTGGCATGAATGTTTTATTTACCTACCTAAGTAACTGATCAGTTTGACAGGAATGAGTTATGCACCTATCTTGTAACTAACCAGTTTGACAGGACTGTGTTACATGCCTAATCATTATCTACCAGTTTGACTTGCATGAATATTTTATTTGTTAATAATCATTTAATCAAGAATATTTCATATATATATATATGAAAGAAATTAACCAGCCTGAATTAAATATTACAAAAATAAATCTGTTATTTTGGACATGAACTGAAGAATTTCACGTACGTTATTCATATATTATAATAAATAATTCACTTCCATTGACTCTTCCATCAAAAGGTAAACTTCCGGTTTCCGTTATAATATTCATTCGACAATTTCTACACAGCAGAGAATAAAGCTACCAAGGTTCCATAAAGAGGAAACAGTTCGTTCACACTATGCCTGCAGCGTTTTGAAAATATTGATCTGTCTCGCTTTCCATTAGTAGACAATGTTAGAATCACTTTGATAGCAAATCACTGCTTTAAAATAATTCTTTTGTGAAAGCTCAGCTCCATCGTGGTTAAGTTGTGACACTTTTGTATGTGTAGAAAAGCTAAGAGTTAAATATATGTATCTAATTCAGTAATGACACAGGAATGTTTTGTTGCTAATCATTTACCCACTTTGTTCCTATCTAAACATAACCATTTTTTCTTTATCTATGCTCCTTCGTTTTGTTCTGTACATAGCATAGTCTTTTTTGTTGTGTTTTGTATATATGCTACCCATTTGCTCTTTGCCTAAGTTCATTCATTGGGAATAGCTTTGGGAAAGCTAAGTCAGTAGTAGTTAAATACTTGTATCTAATTCAGTCATGACAGTAATTTTTTGTTGCTAATGTTTTTGGAAAACTTAGCCAGCGGTTACATATACCTAATCCAGTCATTATACAGGATTTTTTTTATTGTAGCTAATTTTAATATCAATATACGTACTTATGTTTTTGAGATTGTTATTATGTATTGGAAATGACGTCATTCGTACACATAAATATACGTAATTATCTATCTATCTATCTATCTATCTATCTATCTATCTATCTATCTATCTATCTATCTATCTATCTATCTATCTATCTATCTATCTATCTATCTATCTATCTATCTATCTATCTATCTATCTATCTATCCAATGAATTAAACAATACATAACATTGAATAACTAAAAATCAAATGGATTAAACTATACAGAACATATAATGACTAAAAAAAACAAATGGATGAGAGTAGGTAAATAAGAAAATGAATTAAAGTATATATAGGCAAAATGATTACAAAACAAAAAATGATTAAACTTTGCAGAACAAAATGAATGAACTTAGGCAAAGAGCAAATGGGTAGCATATATACAAAACACAACAAAAAAGACTATGCTATGTACAGAACAAAACGAAGGAGCATAGATAAAGAAAAAATGGTTATGTTTAGATAGGAACAAAGTGGGTAAAATATTTAATAAATAGAATGAAGGAATCTAGCTAAAATCAAAAAGTGTGTATCCCTGTATACAGATCAAAACGGATTCACAACGAAACAGTTCAGTCTGAACAGAAATGAAAATGGGTAAACTCAGATGAAGAACAAAATCATGAATTCACGTGACTTTTACCTGAAAATTTACCTGAGGGGAACAAAACGAATCCTTCTCCTCACTTTCCTAAATGAGTCAATGAGAGATGAAGATGAATTGTATTTTTAAAAAAGGAAAAGAAAAAAGCACGAGAACTAATAAGAAATCATATTGTGACAAAGCAAAACTATTTTATTGGATAAATATGATGCAGCGTCAAGACAACGAAGGTGCCAATTAACAAAGCTCAAATATTTTACCTGAAAAACGTGATGCAACGTCAAGACAACGACGGCGCCAAGATTAAGTCAGAATAAACTTCTTTCATCACGTGCTCACCACGGGTAGCGTTTCCACCCGCAGATACTGCGTGTACCTCAGGCTAAGCCATCTGCACACGGTCTGTCACGTACAACGGAAACCTGTCTGTCGCTCGCAGAGCTGCATCTTCAGCCAGTGACAGGCAGATGGTTCCAGACGGGTGAAATGCGCGAGTCGGGATGATTTAGAGATCTAAGAAAAAGCTTTGTCTCTCTCACGGCTGACAGATCAAGCGAAATTAAATGAATAAGGTACTTCTTATAACGTGCATTTGTTAGTCCTTGGGATTTCAACCGTTGTGGTTTTAATAATTCACAAAAATTACTTATTTGAGTAATTCAATGCACACAGATTCATTTAGATTATGTTCTTAAAAAATATTTGCTATAAAGCATAAATAGGCCTTAAAACAGCAAGAGACGTTGTTTAATGAAAATAAAATCCCGACGCCATCTTTAGCTGATCGAAACTTTTAGGAGTCTAAGAAAACAATATCGAAGCAGATTTGGACCCCACCCTTTCCACAACCCTCAGGATACAGTGATTGGTTCTTTAAAGGCAGAGTCAATGCTGTATGTCTTTTAAGGGCTCAGGTAACCATTTGTGTTCTTTAGAAGCAGTCATTTGTTTATGTTCATTTAGGACATCAGCAGTTTGTCTTTTATTATTTTATTTCAATGGGTGATTGAAAGGAAATCTATGCTCTTATTTACAACTTATGTTTATACGAACACCGTTAACAATTTTTATGTTCTTTTTGGTAAAATCAATACTTTTTTTATGTTCTTTGAGGGAACACATTGTCTTTTTTAAACGGTTATTACCAAAGGTTCATTAAAAGCCTTTCCTTGCCAGAACACAGACACTGGAAATTAAAGAAGTAATTGAACCAATAATGTAACTATGAATGCTAGGTCAACATGCAATAAAAATCTAAAATGCCCCTACCTCTATTTTCTGCACACGCACGCACGCACGCACGCACGCACGCACGCACGCACGCACGCACGCACGCACACTACTCTCTCTCTGCTCCACAATGATTCAGCTTGCCATGGGCCCTGCAAACATTTCAAGTTGTGATATTTTTCACATTTTAAGTATAATTGTTTGAAGGAACAACTATTGGGCAACTTCTGTTGAAAGGTCCCCATGTACTGTGGGAGCTGAAGGTGAGGTAGTTACGCCACTGGTTATTGAGAGGATTTCTTATGTCATTTCGACATGTTACTAATGGCCGTAAGTCTCCTGTATGTAGATCGCAGCATGAACGTGGATTCCCGGACCCCACCCCGAATTCCTCGGTCAGATTCTCAATGCATATGCCGATTCAGCAGCTTGGGATATGTGCCAGCGCCACCCAGTGACAGTAGTATGCATTGACAGACAGTAGTAGGAGCTGAATGGGACGCTGTTTACATACATACAAATAACGACACCACCACCACCTCCACCACCACCACCACCACCACCACCACCACCCATCACCACCACAATCACCACCACCACCACCCCACCACAACCACCACCACCACAATCACTACCCACCACCACCACCACCACCACCATTCTAATTCTCTCTGTAGTTTAATAATATGTTCAAATGAATCTACCTGGAAGCGTAATGAAAAGGTAAATTTACGTCTTTACGTGTATAAAAATACGACTGGAGCCCTGGAAGAGGCACAATAGGAAGTCATTCATAAATTATTCGGTTTAATAGATTAAAGTTTGTAATAAGAAGAGTGTATAGTACAACAACAGCTACATGTATTTGTTGAATAATTGTTTGCGTTAGAAATATCTAGTCATTCAAATCAAGCTGCGAGGCCACAAAAGAAAATCTATTTTGACGGAAAATTTAATTAAGTTCTTTTTTCTTCAGTTTTTAAAAATTATTTACTTTTTTTATGTTGCTAATCATAAGTATTCGGTTATAGGGCATTAATCAAATAGGAATCGTGATGAATATTCTACACATTAGCTTAAAACACTTATTTTGTAAACATTTAGCTTAAAGGAACTTATATGTAAAACAGAAATTGTGATACATATTCAATACATTAATTTAAAGGAACTTATGTATACAACAAGAGTGGTGGTTTATATTCAATATATTAACGTACTTACACAACAAAATAGGTTAAGTGACATATATATTCGATTGATTAACTTAAAGACACTATCATTAAATAACAAACATATGAATGTTATGAGAAAAACGTACAGTTGTGATCAGGATTACGCACTTATTTTTTAAAAAAATGTTTATTATCCATATGCAAAACTGTCGTCATCGACAAATTAAAATTGTTTGCCTTCCACACAAAAGTAGAAAGTGAACCGTTCGGAGAATTAGCGCGCCTCCTACTTCCGTCTTGACTGACAATGTTACTATAGTGATTGATTCGGATCAGGGTATGTAACTCTCCATCTTGCTATCAATGCAAGGATTGATTGATTCGGATCAGGGTATGTAACTCTCCATCATGCTATCAATGCAAGGATTTATTGATTCGGATCAGGGTATGTAACTCTCCATCATGCTATCAATGCAAGAGTTTAATATTTGAATTTTCACCTTCAGTCTAAAGAAACATTGTTTTCTCCTTGAATTTGGATTGTTTAATAGGTACTCTATGCGAATGTGACCTGTACCAACGAGCATTGCAATTTGAAGGAAGAAACGCCAGTGGAGATCTATTGGCTATCTGTAGCCCTCTAATGCTAGACACTGGTTCGACGCATGATGCTTTCATGAGTTAGAGGTTATTTTATTTTTTGTAAATTTTTGATGTTTACTTGTGACACAGATAACTCTTTATTATTAAAAGGTTTGTTGTTTTTTCTTCTTTAATAAACACATGTTCTTAATGAACACAAACACGTTGTTAATGAACATAAACGCGTTCTTAATGAACACACGTTCTTAATGAACATTAACGCATTCTTAATGAACATAAACACGTTCTTAATGAACACACATATTAATGAAGATAAACGCGTTCTTAATGAACACACATATTAATGAAGATAAACGCGTTCTTAATGAACACACATATTAATGAAGATAAACGCGTTCTTAATGAACACACGTTCTTAATGAACATAAACGCGTTCTTAATGAACACAAACACGTTGTTAATGAACATAAACGCGTTCTTAATGAACACAAACACGTTGTTAATGAACATAAACGCGTTCTTAATGAACACAAACACGTTGTTAATGAACATAAACGCGTTCTTAATGAACACAAACACGTTGTTAATGAACACACATACGTTCTTAATAATTAATCTTGAGTGGTAGCACATAGAATGTAAGGGTGGGTGGTGGGTGGCTTGGCTTATGAATGGTATATTAAATCGAGCTGATCTTTTAATGTATAACCTGTGATTTCAGGGATGAATGTGAGTGGCCGATATGTGATTGATCTGTCGTTCTGCTCTGGTTGTTGCTTCGTGATTCAACACTTGTCAAGGTCAACATCCAAGATAAGGTGGTTCCGTTCTGGCATTGCTATGCTGCTCGGTGCTCGTTGAATCAACATCTCAAATCAAGTCTCAAATAAAGTGCTGATCTGCCAGTAAAATACACATGGCCTAACAATTTGTCCTCATATATTCTCTTACTGAACACTCTTACCTGGTCATCATTCATTTTAATATCATAAGCAAAATATAACTAAATTAAATTCAAGAGATAACATGAATATAATATTACTTAGGCAAACAAAACCATATACCTTCAGCAGTAATATATACGGAGGATGGTTTCCTGCTGTGTTGATAACGGGCAATAAGGGTTAGTAATACGATTCTAACTTATTAAGGACGGGACCCAAAATACGTGTTGCCTCAATGGTCAGCTGCATTCGACTGACAATTTACAGGAGTTCTAGTATATTTGTTTCGCGCGGTTGAGCTGCGCTTTGATTGGTTAGTTTAGAGTGAGTGTCTGGAACATTAGAAGGTAATCTATTTTTAGAGGTGTGGTTGTGGGCTACATAAGCCATTATGTGTCTATGCACATGATAATGGAAGAGACAGTTTGAAAGCAGGCCATTTCGACTGTTAAAAACTTTTAGCACAATGAAAGCACATACTTTTAACACAGTGATATGCCATACTTTCGTACAGTAAAAACACACACTTTTAGTACAGTGAAAACACAATTTTAGCACAGTGAAAGGACATACTTTCGCACAGTGAAAACACACACTTCTAGCACATTGAAAACACACTTTTAGCACAGTGAAAACACACACAACTAGCACAGTTAAAGTACATACTTTAGAACAATGATAGCACACACTTTTAGCACAGTGAAAACACACTTTTAGCACAGTGAAAACACACACTTCTAGCACATTGAAAACACACACACATCTAGCACAGTTAAAGTACATACTTTAGAACAATGATAGCACACACTTTTAGCACAGTGAAAACACACTTTTAGCACAGTGAAAACACACACTTTTAGCACAGTGAAAACACACACTTCTAGCACATTGAAAACACACACATCTAGCACATTGAAAACACACACTTCTAGCACATTGAAAACACACTTTTAGCACAGTGAAACTACACACTTTACCACAGTGACGACAAGCTTTCACACAGTGAAAATACATATTTTTGCACAGTGACAACTCACTTATATACTTTTGAATAGTGAAAACGCAAACTTTAGCACTTTGAAAGTAGATACTTTAGCATAGTGAAAACACTTTAGCACAGTGAAAACACTTTGAAAATAGATAACTGTGCACAGTGAAAGCACACAATTTAGCACAGTGAAAGCACACATTTTAGCACAGTGAAAACACACACTTTAGCATAGTGAAAACACACTTTAACAGAGTGAAAACATACAGTTTGTCACAGTGAAAGCACACACATTTGCACAGTGAAGGCACACACTTTAGCACAGAGAAAGCACATACTTTAACACAGTGAAAGGTTCTAGGTTTTACGTTGTACTACTACATACGTTCTCTGGAAAATTTGCAAAGACTGTAACAGCTATGAGTCAGCGGTCAACGACTTTACCAGCACGTACCATCAGGTACTGTCAGTCTTGTAAAATTCGCGCACCTTTGCGACTGAATATCTAGACCGTAGGTTACGGCCAAGCCATATTGACTAATGCTTACTGATTTTTTGTTTACCACGGATTTTATTTTTATTTCAGTCAAACTTGGAATCGAATCTACAAGGAAAGTCTTCTGGAATATGTTGCAGCACGCTCAAGCACTTAAAGACACCATGAATTTCACAGACAAAATTATAAATAAAAACTTATTTAATTATGCCTTTTACCGTTGTCATGGCAACAGTTTTCATAAATGTGAACATATATATTTTGCGTTGTATGTAATTACACGGCCTGTCAGTCAGTTTTCTCCTGGGAAATTGGTGGCCAGAGGCAGACATCAATTTTCCTCTTATTTGTTAAAATTGCGCTCAAAACCAGATATACATTTTCTTCTTACCTGCGAAAATGGCGGTTAGAGCCAGACATTTTTCCTATTTGTAAAAATGGAGGTTGTGGCGTATTATCCCACCCTATCATGATTTTATTAAAATATAATGACAATTCAAATTAATAATATTTAAACTTTAATAATAAAAATTTAACGAATAATAATATATTAAACTTTAAATCATTATAAAAGACTGCTATATTTCGAACTTCTAACATTTTAACCTTTAACACTTTAACTCAACCTAGATTTTTCCAACTCACATATTTATTTAATTTCTGGTCTAATTTTGATAGCTTTGGGCGCTACAAGAAAACGTGACATATTTATTTAATCTCAGGTCTAATTTTGATGGTTTCGGGCGCTACAGGAAAACGTGACAGCCATCCATAAAACCGAACGGCTATGATAGTTAGTACGGGATATGAAATCGAACACCCGTGATTGAGGGGATATATAGATAACAGATGATCTGCTAGGAGGCTTGAATAGTGAAAGTTAGGGAAAGTATACTGGTACTGTTTTGGACACCCACTCTAGATGTCTCCAACAAGTGGCAAACTGCCTGTAGTACAATCTCCAGACCCATGCAAAATTGTGGCTTGTAGATAGATATAGCGGGAATCTGGATTTTTTAATTCAGACCGTGCCAGACAAAAGGTCAGTCTTGTGGTTTTCTCTAGCTTTATTAGAAACTAATCTTTGCTTTTTTTAAATAATATTTTGCAACGTTTGTTTATCTGTATCTTTTATGTATACTCATGCTTTACATGTACAATGTTTAGTTATTCTGTGAAAGAGAGCGAGTGAGAAAGCTTTGTTTAACTTTTCCTCTCGTCTGCAAATTCGCCTGTGATTGGGTGAACGTGACGTCACTTATACGTATGATAAAAAGAAACTTTACTACTTCCTACGTCATGGCACTTTATTTATTAATATTAAATTCTGCTGTTAAATTTGATTACTGCATTTTACCTTGTCGCGTCTATATTTATACACGTCACAGGGACTTGAAAGGGGAATTTTGGGGGCTTAGGAGACCGACTTAATTATGTTTAAGCATAATGCTGGGTGTACGTGATGTCACTCCACTGTGCGTCTGTACCCGTGTTTACGGAAAGTGGTTTCATGTGTCTGAAAGATCGGGTAAAGTTTTTCAGCTTGGCGAACGGATTAATTAAAGTAAGATTGTACTTTTCTCCCGTCTTTCTCTCCCCTTACAATTCACGTCCCACAGCGATCGGAGTCAAACGTGTTTTCTTCTCACTTGTGAAAATGACAAGAGCCAGATATAAGCTTTCCTCTTTCACCTGGTGAAAATGGCGAACCCAAATATGAACCTGGTTATATTTTGCTGACCACAGATATTGTCTTCCATTAGCCTTATTGTTACACCTTCCACCGCCATTTAATTAGGACATACTGACAGTTAGCGCAGAATGTCATTTTATTTGTACAATACTATATCCATTCTCCACATTAGGAGACGCCAAGATACTGCAACGTATAATTTTTATTCCCACAGCACGAACATGCTCAACATCACAAAGTGCACGAGGTGAAACTATACCTTAAGTCGTTCCCGAACACTGATGTTAAGTTCTTGTTCACAACTGGTTAGTGGCAGAGAGGACTCAAGTTACTACCATATGGTGCTCTACACCCTCGTGACCCTACTCTTGGACCTGAGGTTGTAGATCTAAAAACACTCAACTCTGCGTCATCAGATGTGACATACTTTAGAAAGATTCTTCTTTCATTTCATACTCACATAAAACATGTATAGCAAATTTTTAAAATGACCTCTCATATGAAATTTTCCTTTCGATTATCGGAAAATAATTGCTTTTAGAAAAATAAAAAATAAAATAAAACCATTATTATAACATCCCTGAAATATTTCCCCTATTAAATCATGACATACAAGCATGCACACATTAGTTTTTAACTGTTTAAGGCCGTTACAATTAATTAATTGCTTTCCGAAAGTGAAGCCTGCCTCCAAAATAAATAAAATAAAATATGCGTAAACGAACCAAAATAAGTTGGGATACAAGTGTACAAGAGTTCGTGGGTGGTAGGCAAGGTGAAGCTGTGATAGATTGGGTAGTGTACTTTGAAAGCATTATCAACGGTCGCTAACTCCACTTACTTCGATAAATTAACGACTGAAGTGTTATGCGATGCTCCATCAAGGCCAGTTACAAAGTGATGTTAAACTAGTTCCGTGCAAATTTAATAAAACCCAACATCAGGGTCATTTATTGTTTGTTAAATTTTGTTGAATTTGAATGGAATGCACCGCACTGAAATTTTGTTGAATTTGAATGGAATGCACCGCACTGAAATTTCGTTGAATTTGACTGGAATACACTGCACTGGTTACTACAGGTAATGAAGTTATTCGGTTTAAGTTCACCTACAAGCGTTATAAATGCCGGTTACTAAATACTGATGAATTAATTCGGTGGAAATTTAATAAAATGCGTTATCAATGCCTGTAACTGCACGAGAAATTAATTCGGTTCAAAATTAATTAAACAAACGCCAAGCAGAACATTGGTCTTTACTTCACAATGATCACACCTACAGTTATGGAATACATTTAAAAAAAATATTCGAGTAAAATAAATTAACCAGAATTTCGCCCTCCAACCTTTTACTGACAGAAAAACGCAATTAAGTTTGGATTCATGTAGAACGACAGACTGATATTACATACATATTTAGATATCTTCTTTCAGACATTTTTGCAGATTGCTTGACAATTAAACTTTGCAATATTTTTGAATTGTACATTTTTATAACACTTTTAGTTGTATTTCTTTTTTTCTGTCCCCCCCCCCCCCAATTAAAAAAAAAAATCGTAGCTGAAGAACTCTGAATTACGCAGTGTCGAAGTGATCAAGTTTCGGTTATATTGTATTTCTTCTGACCCCTCTCCATTAGCACCCGATTACACCGTCAATTGTAGTGAAAGCACTGAAGATTTGTTCCGAAAGAAAATTAAAAATAAATATGGCAATTCTCATTAACTGTTGTGTGAATATGCATGTGAATTTTGTTATTCGCACTGACAGTGAAATTATGTATTCACAAAGATCACACCTATGGGAGTTGAACTGTCTTTGATTCCATGCCCGTTCTTCACGTGTTTAAGTGTCCAAGAGGCCATTTACGGGCCACCGTGCTTAAAACACTGAAGCTTATCTATTGCAATCATTGTTTACACGTGAACATTTATATAGATTGGCTGCAATTGATCTAGTACTTCAAGGTTATCAATTTGGAAGAATGACAATAATTGTGCAGATGCAATTTTAAACACTTTATTTTGCTCTTGTAGCTTTTCAGACATGCAAGACACCACAAGTACAAGACAAAACACTGAACTGAAAAGAATTGTCAGGAAAAGCTAGACAAGAACTGAACTGCAAAGAATTGTCCAAAAAAGGGAGACAAGAACTGAATTGCAAAGAAATGTCTGGAAAAGATAGATAAATATTTATGCTAACTTACCTGTTTATGACTTTTCATCCTTTTGCAATTTGATTTCTTGTTAGTACACGGATTCCCTTTATCGAATGTTCTACTCGTATATATGCTGTATACTGAGTGATAATGTCTTGTTCAGTGCATGAGTTCCTTTATCAAATGAACATAAATTTGTACTGCATGCTGAAATATAATTTTTTTTCAGTGCATGGGTTTGTTGCATCAAATGAACATGTATTTGTACTGCATGCTGAATAATATATGCTTTGAACCGTTAGGTCTTTGCATAATATGACTGGTGGTTAAAATCCAAGAGATCATTCAGAGAAAATTATAAAGGTGAAATTAGATAATCAAGCAGATCACTCAGTGAATGTATATAAAGACAGGTGAATAAAACCAGGTGAACATTCACACAGACCCTTCAGTGAAAGTAAATAAGGACAGGTGAACTTTCACACAGATCACTCAGTGAAAGTAATTACAACTAGACATTCGTATAAAACTATTTCCACAACTGGGCAAGACTAAAACATTCATTAAAAATGAGAGTTTGCATGGCTTGTCTGCACCATGAACAAATGCTGGTCAAGAAAGTAAAAAAGAAGCACAATAAAAAAACAACCCAGTATTAGAAATATTCTAATTTTATTCCTTATTTACAAAAAACAGAAGAAATATGATCTCTGACCTCACACACATACCAACTCATTTGTCTACTTAAGCATGCACTCAAAAGCACACACTCACACATTTTCATGCACACTAATAGTAATAATAATATCTGCAAACCATGAGGGGACACAAAATTAAACAGACAAATGCAGACATCTCTTTATAATTTTCCCAGTAATAAACAGTCTTGGCGAAATTGCTTCCTTTAAGAGGACTTTTTAACTTTTAAAAAGCCAGAAGTTGTTGAAAAATATTTTTGATTGGCTTCCTGTGCTTTCTTTTCTGCAGCTTGAGGGTTGACAATTTCCAGACCCTGGGAAATAAAAAGAAACTATTCAAGAAATGCTCAAACACTTTTACAGGTAACAAACCACTGTTCTAATAAGAATATTTTTTATTTTCTAAAAACAACAAACCAACCCCACCAGACAAACACAAATATAGATTGTTTTGAAAAACCACAAATAAATTCAAGATACATAAATGTTTTCATTTTCTTTGTTAATGAAGTTGCTAATTTAGGAAAGGAAGCATACAACTTTAAATTGAGACAACGTGCAATTAAGTCTCATCAGAAGAAAATTCTGAATGTGTTTAAAGTTTCTAATGCATATCTACTTGGAAGGAAAAGTTTGACCACCACCACATTTATACAAAATGCACGAAGACTGTATTTCAAAGATTATAACATTTTTACAACATTCTGGAAGTGAATAATTTCAGGATACTTCAGAATGTCCTTAGGGATACATGTGCTACAGGAAGTAAGCATCAGGTTCATGATGTACGATAAGCAGCACCTCACTGGACCCAGGTCCTTTAATCAGCACTAAGCAAATCTTTACTCTTATTTCTCCATCCTCCCAAACATAAAAAATAAAATGAAATGAAAATAACTTCGAAACTGTCACTGACCATGCACAAGAATGTGATGCAATAAATGCAACTGACACATGCAAGTGCATGACAGTGTTTCACTTAATTTCAAGGTCATCAGGAACATTTTGACTTGACACACATATTTTGTTAACTGAATGGTGAATGAAGTCACCTGTAATGGTGTAAAGGCCACACTGGATGCAGTTCCAGACACATGCTTTTTCACTGTTGTACTTCCACCCCATGTCTGGTTCTGTTTGCTGAGTTTTTGCTTCACACAAAAAGAAAATTATAATAAAAATAAATAAATTGTTATAAAAAGTAATGAACTTGCCAGAATAACAGGAAAAAAATGTTACCTAAAATGGTTTATTTTCTTCTTCTACAAAGAGAGGGTAGCAAATTTAATCTTCAAGCAACTAATAATAGAAAATTTTTAAAGATATTTCCAAACTTTCCTCCAGATGAAATTAAATACACTAAACAATAAGTTCTCTTCATGCTTTTGTTGCTTTATTAAGTGAGTGAAAACAGGGCTATATGACCAAACCTAGGTAGACATAAAACAGGCTTTCAGGATAGTAATATATTAACATTTCATACACTCAAATTCAAAGCAAGAGATGAAAGAAACAAATTATATTGAGTCAGAGTCAGGAAATTTAACTAATTAAATATGTTATACACTGTTTAGATGTTAACATGGTGTTGCACATTTATTAATTAACTGTTTATGCTGTAAACCAGCCATTTTTAGTCTTTTTACCCTGGAGGAGCCATTGAAATAATTTTCAGGTCTCAGGGAAACTCTGCATAAATAATACAATAACTATGATGCTTAATTTTTCAATCATGATCTCTTAGGGAACCTCAAGCGACCTCTAGCAGAACACTAGGGTTCCGTGAAATTTAATTTGAGAAACACTGCTGTAAACTGATACAGATAATTTCTTAGATTAATAAAAGGCTATAATCCACTGCAAGATTTATAATAATGATTTTTATATCATAATATGTGCTGTAGAAAACAATACCAGACATTTAACAAATTAAAGTTTCAATCAATTTTGAATTAGTGAATTTGGCAGATAATCTGAGCTCTGAAAGATATGTTCCCAGGTCTCTGTGTTGGCAAGGGACTTAATTCATACAGTTTCACATATTAAAGGTGCAAAGGCTCTCCCATGAAGCATAGAGTTTTAAGGAAAAAAAAAGAATTAATTGATAAAACAGCATTGAAAAATTACTTCTATCTGCCTTCTGATATAATAACTGCTTGTAATTTATCAATGTGATTTATAGCAAAAGACTAGAACATAATATCTGTGACTGACAGTAGAATTTTATCAATGCCAGCCTGGACTTTTCTGTAAAGACTGGGGCAAAGTTTACTTCCACCATACACAGCTTGTGATAAGATTACTTCCACCATACACAGCTTGTAATAAGTTTACTTCCACCATAGACAGCTTGTGATAAGTTTACATTTTTTCAAAGAAGTATATCACAGAAAGATATTGGTATTGTTCTGTATTTGTCTTTTCTTTTAAAATATATTTTATCAACATATAAAACTGAGTTGTAAAATTGCCCCCGCCCTAACACATTCATGATAGATAGTATATTCACTAAACAATTTAGTGTTCATTTTATTCTTTTGTCTGTGTGTTTTGCTCATAACCAGTGTCAAACACTGTGTGTGTGTGTAGTGCATCCTTCATAATACATACACAATCTGGTGTATAAATTTTTGAGCAGCTGAACCATGAGTCATATTTAATTCTGATTTGTCATTAAGATGAATATATATTTCTACTGAAAATATAAATTGGATTGTTATATATATTAAAGTGGCATTTACATTTTCACTATGTTGTTTTTAATTATAATTTAGTATTTATTTATAAATCTCTGACTTCAAATTTCTTCTTGCTCATTAGCAATCAGTTGACAGAATTGACAGTACTATAAATAGCTTCAGCCTCTTTTTGAGTTTGTGATGTCATAGTGATGAAAAATAATGTTCTTCTGTGCATATTATTTACAGTAACAACTATGTGAGTTAGTTTCACATCTTGAATAGTGGTAATTATTTTTAATGATAAAAAGTGATCATTAATAATCATTATCAATTTAGGAATAAGTAATAACAAAGCATAAATGAATGGGGAAGAGAGAGAGAGAGAGAGAGAGAGAGAGAGAGAGAGAGAGAGAGAGAGAGAGAGAGAGAGAGAGAGAGAGAGAGAGAGAGAGAGAGAGATGGAGCCTTTAAATAAGATTTATATATATATATATCAGTTGAAAATGAAAGGCAAGGAAGTCATTGCCATACATTAGTTCAATCTCATTTTTTTATATCAGGAATTGAATTTCTTTTCTTGAAATGCTGGCAATGCTAATCATGAGTAATATGATTACACAATAATAGTTAAACAATAAAACAAAGTGCATTTATTAGAAATTGCTCATAGAATTCAAATAAGCATTTTACAGAAATCACATTGTTGACACGCAGAACTTTTATATCCATTAAAAAAATAGCAACAAATTAATGGAAAGAAGTTTTTGGAATTCAAACCTGTAGTGTCTTGGAGATGCGAGCCTTGGTCTTTGAGTCCACTGGAGGTCCACGGACTTTCCCTGAGCTGGCTTTTCCCATTGTGCCCAGTGAAAATCCCAAGTCTTCTTGATAGGCATCGTCTTCAATCTACAGATGATAATAATACCATGGAAAGCATATGAATCATATAATAGATGACAAAGAACACCATGAAAATCACATGAACCATAAAATAATATTGCAGTAAGCATATATATAACACAATAATTTAGTTAACATAATTATGTCACATTAAGTATACGAATTCTACAATAATAGCATAGTATATATATATAAAATAGTATCAATGTAAAGAATCTTCAATCAGCACCTTATAATAGCATGTTACTATCCTATAATGTATGAGGACATGTTACTATCCTATAATATTTGAGGACGTTAGTATACTATAATGGTTGAGGACACATTGATATCCTATAATGTTGGAGGACATATTACTATCCTGTAATGTCTGAAGACATATTACTATCCTGTAATGTTTCAGGAGATGGTACTATCTTATCCTATAATGTTGGAGGACATGTTAATATCCTGTAATGGTTGAGGACATATTACTATCCTGTAATGTTTGAGAACATGTTACTATCCTAATAATGTTTGGGAACATGATGTCATCCTATAATGTTTGAGGACATATTGCCATCATATGTTTGTAGACAATTTACCAATGAATTGGAAATTAATTAATAAGTAATATATTAGATTTAAAGTGAATGTGAACAAATACTTGAAAATCACAAAACTTAAAACTATTGTTGTACTTTATAGCAACACTTATAATATTATTATTTTTTTACCAGAATCTAATGAAAGAAATTTAAAATATGAGCATACAAAGCAAGAGACCATTAATTAAAATTAACTCTAAAAATTCATGAGGTAATTTTAGGATTTAATGTTGCATTTTCCTTAGTCTTGTGTTGAGATACATAGACTCTGATAATATGATCACATACTGATGAATGATTTTTACATAAAATGGTGAAATATGGAAATTGTATGACTCACGTCTCCAAAGTTCATTCTGTTTGCTTGCTTTCTGAGTTCAGTGAGCCCCAGACGCTCTTTCATTTTTCGTGCTCTTAAGAAAGAAAAAAATTTAATTTACTGCAACAATAGCCAATGTAATATTCTGATAGACCAAAGAAAAAAATAGAGTGAGGACAAATACATCAATAGGGATATATACTAACCACCCTAATAAGTGAGGGTTATTACATCAATAGGGATATATACTAACCACCCCAATAAGTGAGGGTTATTACATCAATAGGGATATATACTAACCACCCCAATAAGTGAGGGTTATTACATCAATAGGGATATATACTAACCACCCCAATAAGTGAGGGTTATTACATCAATAGGGATATATACTAACCACCCCAATAAGTGAGGGTTATTACATCAATAGAGAGAAACGCTGACCATCTTGACCTCAAGGTTATTCTTGACAACACCATAAGTTACCCCTGCTATATGGTATTTATGCTGGAATATTAGAGTTTTTCTTGCAATATATCTGGGAGACCAAACAGAAAATTGTTTTAAAATGAAATGTAAATCTCGTCAATTCAAGAGCTAGTATGTGCAATATAAATAGAGAAGAATAAATAAAAATGTGAAACTCTACTTTGTTCTTTCATTGCAACTGTCATGAAATGCTAAAATACATATGGTTTATTATTGTGAAAAACTTAGAAGAGAAAAGATGATTTCAAACTGTAATTTACAGATACAAAAAGAAAGCTTCTTTCAATAACTAACCGACGACCACCTCTCTTTTTGCGTGCTTGATCGATTGGTGCTGGCAGGGGCTTAACTTGTTTGACAGGAGGTGGCTCTTGCCATTTGTCAAACTTGCTCTCTACCTCTGCACGTAGATTCATGCCGACCTTTCCATCTAGGCTCTCGTGAAAACTATCAACACGGGCTGCTAGGGCACACTTAGATGCTACTTGTCGAGCTGCCTTACGCCTCAAGTCCTGAATAACAACAAGAATAATGGTTTCTTCACCATTTTCTCTAACAAGTGGTTTTCAAACTATTGCAAAGAAAAATCATTATAAAGTGAATCAAAAGGATAAATTAAAACAAAAACTATAGAAGAATGATGCAATTATGTGTTTTGCAGGTTAGACAAAAATTAGATTACTGCTGTTAGTTCAGAGAGCTGTCAAAGCAATTTTCTTTTCGACTGGAAAACCTGTGCTATCACTCCTTTGCCAGTAGTTGTTTGAAAGTTTATTATAGATCTATATGAAAAAAGCGATCTTCCATTCTGTTCACATTTATGTCATTTTGGTAAACTCATCTAGAGCTTCATGTTTCAGTCTTTCATGTAAATGAAATGGTTTTATGGTATTTTAAAATCATTCTTGTGAACCCTGAGCTTTTCGTTTTTATGAAGATTTCTGTCATTTCTTTAAGTGTAAATAAATTTAAGGACTTAGAGTTTTTCTATGAGTAATTGTTCTATTAAGATGTCTTTATTATTATTAAAACACAAAGTTCATGAAGAAAAAGTACAAGTACTAGTGGTTCCCATTCAAATAAAATCTTGACCCACAGCTAGTAAAGCTAACGATCACAAAAACTCTGTCTTGTTTCATGCTGCAAGATTTCTCTTGAAATAAAGAGGTGTCCCTGCTAAATCAGTTATGCATCCTTCACATTCAAGGTGTGATTTTTATGATGTAACCTAGGCCACAGAGCATTATGACTTAGCATTATTGTTGTATGAAACATGGATTAGCTTTAGCTTCAATGCTAGTAATATTATTTATCAAATATTTCAGTTTATGCACCAGCTTTGTAACTGACTATCAGCATATTTCATTTAAATTTAATTGCCAGACTCTTAACTGGAAAGTACCACTCCATTAAAAGTTTTGAGTGATGAAGTAATTTTTTTGCCTATTGCTTATGATACTAAATAGTGAACCAGAAAGAACATCTTTCTCCTAAAATGTGAGTTGCACATTAATGTAGAAAAAAATTAAGTTTTTTTTGTGTAGCTTGCTCTATTTACTTTTGATCAAAAACTCATTGTGCTATAACACTAACAAGGGTGTTAACAACAACATTCACAGTAAATTCTTCTTTTTCCTCACATGTGTGACCATAGTCTGGAAAAACTTCAAAGCAGATCTGGAAAAGAGTTAAGAACCCTGATTTAAAATCTGAATAAATCAGTTGAAGAAAATGAAGCAACCACTGCAACCACTGCAGGCTTAAACCAAAACATGTCCATTTTAGTATAGAAAGTCTAGAGCCATATAGACTTAAATGGCAAGGAGTGGAACAAACAGACATTTGGAACAACAAACTACGAAAATGAAGATGAATGAAATTGAGTTCTCATCAACTCATCTAGAAACTGTATCTGATATGGATCAATAACACTGATAAGGAATATTATTTCTTTCACTTATTATAGAGGCTAAGCAGCCACATCCTAGTCACAGGGCTTGGTCTAATCCATCATAGGCAGATCAAATGAGAAGATCTCTGCTTTGTTGACTTCAATTATAATACAGTTCTGCATGGTTACTTTCTTCAAAGGTAGCAAACAGATAAACAGAAATCAAACAGAACAGCCATCCTTAAAATCTAAAAGAATGCCTATAGATGAAACCAATAAATCTAACTGAAGTTTAAAGGAATAAGGTTTAAAGTTAGATAGAGAAAAAAAGCTTAAAAGCTATTCATCGTATCAATAACTAAATAATTAATAATGGATAATTTATAGGGTGGTTTTATTTTTTTCAAACTATGAATACACCTGTCATAATGGATATAGTGAAAAATATGGACAAGCCACATCTGTCACTATGAGTAAGGCAGGCCTGTTGGTGTGGAATAGTCACCTGTCCTAGTCAGGTAATACGTGCCAGTGTGGTCAAATCATCAGTCATAAAGAACAAATTGCATTTGCTACTACAGGTAAGTCACATCTGTCACTCTGAACAAATCATATCTGTCATTATCAACACATCATATCTGTCAGTCACTTACTTGTGGCATTTTCTGCACAAATTCACTGTAGTAAATGAAACCAGTGTGAGGCAAAATAGCTGTAGTGGAAAAACCAGACAGTGTACGTTTCTGTGCCCCAAGCAGTAAAATATTGCATGCTGGCATCTTGGACAAATTTGTTGGACCTCCTGCAACTCCTAATAAGGTACAGAAAATTTCAATTCTCAAATAATATCTAGTTATGAGATGCCAGTAAGGCTGTCTTAAGTCATTTATTTAAAATTTTTAGTGGCTAAAACTTCAGAATGTATCTTTGTTCTGGACTAATATATGTCTGTGAACATTATCCACTGTATTTATTTATAATCTGTAATTTAATGTCATTATTAAAAGTGAAAAAACAATTCTTATATGTCAAATGAACAAATTGTTGTGCCATAACTTTTCATCCCATTAACCTCTAATTACTAATTAAAATTGGTTTCTAATTTTGTACAAGTTTATTTTTAAATTAAAAAAATCTCACCCAGATAAGTGCATTGTTAATGTATGTAAATGTATAATCAATTTTTACTATAATTCTTTGTTTTACTTGACAGAGAATGAGAATGAATATTATTATACATTAATTTTGACTTGAACAGTTTAGTCACTGTATCAAATGAACAATTTTAAAACAGAAAAATCCATCCATCCATGTCTTGCCGACTGTTGGGATACCACTGATGACCTGGCAACCAGCTTCCTCCATTCCATTCTGTCCAATTATATGCAACACAAATGGGACCATTTATTGGACCGAAACATGAGGAATACATATAGATAGCCGTTACAGCCAGAACCAAGTCTTATTAGGGCCAATGAAATCTTTAGTGTTTTACAGGAAGGAGGCCTTGAAGGATATTGTGGTGGCAATAAAATGAAAAATTTCAATGCGCATTGTTCTGGAGAATGAAACTCTCATATACAAGGAGGGTCCAATGTATTTGTTCAATCATGTGACAAGGGGCTAAAGTGCTATTCCATGAACACATATACTTGCTATCCTCATTCAGGTTTAGCCCAGATGAAACTATGTTCAAATAGAGGTGCTATGCTGCCTTAAACTCCATAGCAGGGAATGGTTAAACAATGCTAAAACTTAATAAACCCACCTCCCTCTCAAAAAAATTGAATAAAGAAACAATGCCATAATTAAAGTGTAGATAAATTCAATAAAACAAAGTAAACTCACCCATAAGCTTTGCAGCTACAGAGGCTCCAACAAGATAAGAAAGATTTGGAGCAATAAATGTCATTCTGGATTCCACATATGAAAAAATATTCTTCTTACACTCGGTCAGTTTTATTGCCTAAAATGTCAGTAAAGTGATGGGAAGATTAATGAAAATATTAGATATATATAACTGTATTTACAAAGAAAACAGAAAATATTATGACACTCAGGGGGAAACAAAAAATAAAATACTTGAAACCTCTTGATAAAATATTTCAATTTCTATTATCTTAACTATAGGTAAATGAAATATAGTTTAAATTCTATATGAAATAAACAATTTACACCTCAAAGAATAAACTATCCAACACCTTTATAATAATAATAATATATTATTAACACCAATAATAATAATAATAAAACAGCAATTTTATGCTAATAAAAAAATAACATTAATCTGCATACCATTTCACAAGCTTCTGTAACAGTCTGTAGATCTTCATCTGTTAGCTCTGTCCTTTAATTTCATGAGAAACAATGTTTAAATATATTTTTGCACCCAAAGAAAAGCCAACAGTACAAACGTATCACAAAGACTATTAAAAATTAATAAAATGCTACAGGTTCTGAACAAATAAACCAGCATTTAAAGTTAAAACCATTTATAAATGTAATTCTTTTGGAATCAAACTACAGATTTAATGAAAAATCATAACAACAGAGATAGTTAATTCCAAGTGAAGATTTTAGGAAAAATTAAACACAATTAACAAATGATCAACTGATGGTCACTGTGATGCTGCCACAGTAATTTGTATTTGTATGATAAAAATTGTTAGATTTTATTCCCACCCTTGTGTAGTAGAGGCTGTGACACTGACAACCATGATGGTGGCTGGAGTTAAAATATCTTGCAATATCTCATTATTTTTAGATTTTTCTAAAATGGAATTTCCAAGCTCCTGCAATTAAAAAGAAAAGATTAATTTTTAATAAGAAGGCACATTCATTTTCTTTTACCACACACCTCACACTTATAATTTTATTGTACATAATGTTAATTATATTTTACTGTTCTTAAAAGGTTGCATTTTTCCAGACAATATCATAAAAGAGCACCATGTTAAAAAATATAAATGTTATTAAATTGTATAAGTCATATTATCTTTGATCAAGAATGGTGCCAATCAAAGATAAAAGGCCTTAAAATATTCTTTATAATAATCATAACAAAGTGTATGTTGTTTGTAAAGTTCAGTAATTTAAGAACAATGAACTTGAAAACATATCAGTATAGACTGGCTTTCTTCTCTGAAAAGTGCTTGACAGCATATATGTCAACATTTAAAACAAATAAATAAAAAGAATTCAATGATGAAATTAATCAACAATTAAATATTAACAGTGATTCTAACTGCCACATTTTATTTTCTCTAAATTAGTATTTCTTGTAAAAACACTTTTATAATCTGATTGTTTTGTAATCGATAATCTGAGTTTTATAAAATGATTATTTTGTGCAAATACAACATAAAAAAAGACAAAGGAAATGAAAGGGAAGGTCAAAAAGGAATTCTCCCTAATTCCTGAGAATGTGGCCAGAGGCAACATTTTCTAGATTCATAAAGGAATAAAGGTCAAATTCCATTAATGGAAAGTAATTTACCTTGACTGTACAAATATACTCCATAGCAGTAGGAACAAGGGACTCCAATTCTGGGAATCGCTTTGAATAAATATCCTTCACAAACTGGTGAATCACATCTGGAGCAGACAAAATATAAAACAAAATCAGAAAAAGAATAGTCCTGAATATATTCATACCCAAAACAAGAACATTTCATAAAAGTGAATGAATGTTAATTTGAAAGATAATATATTAATATAAAAATATTAAAATTGCATCAGTTTTGAAGAATAATCAACCCAGTTCAAAAAATAAATTCAGTTTTAAAAATAAATTCTCACATGCAAGAATATAAAATGAAAATAACAATGTGAAAACTATTAAAAATAGACCAATATAATATCTTTCTCAAAAGATGATTTATTATTTTTATTTTTAAAGGGGTTTACGCAAAGGAGTTTGACTGTTGGATGTATTATTTCTTTATTCCCAGTATTAGAGTAATTATACAGGGGAGTCTATCTAATGAGTGTGTAACAGCCCCAAACTGTTTTTTATCTTTAAATGAGTTTGGTTTTGTGCCACTGGCTAGCTCAGCATTTCCTTGCTTTTGTTCTAAGAAGAGTTTAAATTATGTTTTATTAAAGCTATAATAATTTTTTAAAATCTTAATCAAAAGAAACAATAAAAATAACCATGCTAAGCATAAGTACATAAACTCAATTCTTTAACGGTATATTCTTTACTTAATTCATTTTTTCATACACTTTAAACTTTAATATTTTCCTTAGTTCACTGTGTGTAAACTGCAAACCTTAAGAGAATTTCTCTTACTTCAATAAGTGTATATAAACTTAAAATGTTAACAGTAATTTCCATATTAATTTCTTTGACTTTAGGCATAAACTTAAAACTTTAACAGCTAGTTATTTTTCTTGAATACATTACTGTGTATAAACTAAAAGGTATAAGAGTCATTTTCTTACTCATGTCTATCCATGGGTATTAACTTTAAAAACACTATTTGTATTTATTTCATTGTCCGTAAACGTTCAACACTATTTTCTTTACTTAATTTTTTTATCAGTATGTTTTAAACACTATTTTCATTACTTATTTCATTGAATATAAACTTTAAATACTATTTTAATTTCTTATTTCATTGTATATAAACTTTAAATACTAATTTCATTACTTATTTCATTGTTTATAAACTTTAAACACTATTTTCCTTACTCATTTCTTTGTCAGTAAACTTGAACATTATTTTCCTTACTTATTTCATTGTCTATTTCCACTGTCATGTTGTTCGAGTCCACAATCAGCCTATATTCTGGGTCAGCTTCTACAGGTCCAGCCACTGTGACAGACATTGAGAAAATATGAAAATCTCTAATGAGCAAAAATGACAGCATATATATACAATGTTCACTAGCCATACCCATACGGCAATCTAAACTATTAAAATAAAATGACTCCAAACAAAACAACCATGCTTCCTCTACCGAAAAACATCAATTTAATCAAGAACATCAAGATGAAGTGAAGAGAAAACAGATAAAGATTAAGATTTGATAAAAATTAAAAGTTGTTTACAATTCTATATCTCCCTAGGAGTTAAAATAATTAGATAAGTTAATAAACAAACAAAAAATATAATTTTGTCTCTAATTAACAGTTTAAAGCAGACCCCTCATTCTACCCTCCCAACACAAACACACACATGTATGCACAGGTGTGTGTACAAAGATTTGGCTGCCTCCAAATGCGGTTATTTAGAAATTAACCATCATTGTGAGGTCTACTATTAACTGAATACCTTTAATAATTTTTTTGCATATTCTCCTTACTAATGAAGAGCTTATAACAATTAGAAATCAATATCTCAATAAATATTCCAGAGTTTCATTTTATGTAGGTTATGAGGTATATTCATCAATGAATATTCATGAGTTTGACCATTCAGTATCTCACAATAACTATCATCATGCACACACAGCACCAACTGTTTAAGTGTAATGTGAGGTATCATTCATTGAGAATAATATAGACCCCTTTTCTGATCGTTCTGTGAGAATGCATCACATTAAAAATAATCTACTAGTCTTTCAAAATGTTACCGTGTAAATGTTAGTTAAATATAAATGTCAGTACCTTGAAATGCACTGACAAAATAAAATCACTGACAGCGCCCTATCACTAGTGCTGAGACTGGTGAAGTTCTATCTTGAAGCTGTATATTATAAAAAAAAACAACTATACTATTTAAAACCCACTTGCATGATTTCAAACCTCATTCAACTATCTTTTAAAATATTTTAAAAGTGCTTCTCATTTCATTATATATTTTGTAAAATTTAAAGATAGTAATGTTTTAAGCTCTGCTGTGTGCATACTATTTTGAATTATGTATGAATCATTCACTATGAATATGATTGAATTTGATTCTGCATTCCCTTTTAATTTAAAAAAAAATATTCTCAAACTATGCCATTGTCACAAAAGCCTCTCAAAATATCTTGTTAAGAATTAATTACATTTTTAATTTATACTGGCTAAAAAAAATTAAAAGAGAAAAATGGAAGCTAATAATTATAACTTAATGTACTCATAAGTTATAGGTAAATGGTAATACAATCCTCCTGTAGTTGTTAAATTTTTAAAGTTTTGGTATGTAGTATTTGTGAGAATAACAATACTGTGCTATGCATTAACTGTGGGGCACTTAAATATGATGGAAATACAAAATCTTATGTTTATAAACCACTTCAGTTACTGAGATACTATGGATAATATATGGTTAGTACAGTAACTTATGCATATAAATCATTTTAAAAAGATATAAAAAAAAATAACCCCATAAAATAATGTGGACAGCTGTAAGGAATCATTATTTTAATACAGATAAAATGTAAAAGTTTGTGTATTCCTCAACATGTGTAAAAGAACAATAGAGCTCCTTAGTCTAATTATTTTCAGATTAATATGCCACTGTAGTGTAAAAATGAATTTATGAGGCATTTTAACAGAGATGAAATACTATCACACAACACTTGTGAGTGGCTTAAATGTAACCAGAACACACATTTTTTGTATGATTAACTAGAAATTTTAGGTATTTCAACATATGGAAAGTAAATATTTTAAATGATAAGAGCACTAGTAAATAAAGTAATACATGTAATGCATACTAATTAAAATAATTTGTTGTGTATTTTTCAGTATTGGTAATTGTGAAGTAGTGTGTGTGTGTACACATGAATGCACTTGTAAGGTACTGCGTGTAGCTTTGAAGTAGCTTAATTTAGTTAGAGCACTTATTTCTGAATGTGAGTATTATGCACAACAGTAGTTGTGAGGTATTTCAACATAAAATAAGAATTTTGATTGTAAGATAATAATAATGCATTGATATAAAGCAATCATGATACAAAATGATCCATTTTATTTATAAATATTAACATAATTTAAGAACTAAGCATTAAAAGTACCTTGTAATTCTACTGTATCTTTTTCAAAAAGTTTATATAACCCAGTAAATATTGCCAAATATGCAAATGAATCAGTAACACAAATACTAATAATGTAAGAATGTTGTTTTGTCTAATTCAGTCAATTGCAATGTAGGGCTGTATAGAAAAATGGTTTTAATAATGAAAAGATTATTCCAAGTAAAGAAACAGAATGTACAGATTGTGAATTGTCTGAAGTAGATAAAATAAGATGAAATGAATCTGACAGAAAACAGTAAGCAGTGGTACTGCTAAAGTCTCAATTAAAATTTTGTTGCCAATATGAATCTAGCACACAATAAAAAGAAAAAAAGATGTGTACCTGAATCTTTTCGTGACTGTGATGAGTATTGATCGATGCTTGCTAATATATAGGCTAACTGTAAGAAAAGTGAGATAAAATAAAAACAAACAATTTAGCAAAAGGTATTATTATTAACTTGCAAATATAAAAATAAATTAAAAAAATGAAATAAATAATAACAAACTCTTTAGCCTATATTAATTTGCCAAAATATAGGCAAACTGTGAAAAAAAATAAGTGAGATAAATAATGAGATGAATAATAAACAATTTCCAATAATCAAAAGAACTTTACAAATGGCCATTTCTGACAAGGATGATTTATTATTTGCAATATCTTTAAAGGGGTTTTTATACAACAGAGTTTGCCTATAGAAGTTGAAAAAGTATCATGTGACTTCCAAGATGTATTGATAGACAAACCAGGACACACAGAACTAGAAGAGTATGGATTCGAACCCATACAGTAAACTCTATACCTTACTGCCAGTCACAGCTGTTGAAACCAAAGTGCAAAGAAATGTTACACAATGGCATAATCAAACCGTCCAACTCATTGTATGCAGTGCCAATCGTACTAGTTCGAAAAAAGATGGAAAACACAGGCTCTGTGTAGAGTGAACATGATCACACAGTCTCAAACTGAAACATTGCCTAAACCCGATTATATCTATTCTTATTTACCTCAGGCACAATATTTCACCCATATTGATTTAGCAGAAGGTTAATATCAAATTGGGGTCATTGAAGGTGACTGAGAGAAATTAGCTTCACCACATCTGTAGTTTTAGATCAGTGTCTTTTGAAAAAAAATGGGCTAAAATTCCTTAGTATTTTATTGTTTTAAAAACAGAAAAAAATGTTTTAAGCCACTTATTTGAATATTATGATATCTTGAATATGCACTTCATAATTCATTACAAGTGCATTTACATAATGAAGAACTATGTTTACACAGTTGGTAAAATGTAATACATTCTCTGAAAAGATCTTCATTTTTATCATTAGAATATACCCTCTATTGTAATTTTAACTTTCCATTTCATAATGAAGAATTTTACTTTTTACCATGTATCAAAAATGAGCATATATTCATCTCGTAAATTGATGCCGACTAACTTGCATATTCAAATGATGATATTTCATAAACTGCTTGAGTTTTCATCTTAGAATTTTGCAAGCAACATTGTATCACCTAGTAGTGTACTAGTATGTAAACATATTTGTTTTACTCAGAATCAAATTTGAAAAATTGGTTGGGACTACCTACAAATACCTAACCAACCACTAATACAGGGTTAGAAAAATACAAATATTAATAAATTATTACATATATAATTAGAAAAGGTATTAATTATGAAATTAAAAGGTAGAATTTTGCCTAATTATTCTATATAATCTGTATATCATATGTGATAAGTAGATAAGACAGTTTTTCACAAAGCATTTCATTTGTGTGAAGAGAAAGAATGAATATTATCATATGTAATATATAATGTAGGTGTACGACAATTATACTCTATAGGTTGAACAAAGCAACAGTTAAATTCTACAATTATAATTATATACTCTGATAGATTTTTTAGGCTTTTCTTTTCGTACACCCATTTATTTGTACTTTCTGATCTTCTTATGTTTAAATATTAATTTACACTGATCGTCTGATGAAGCCAGTATATTCACATAAATCTGGGAATCATTTTATAAGAACTATAGCCACATATACAAAGATTAAAGTACAGTTGCTTTATGTTGTAATACTGCCATTAGTGTTTCTAAAATTTTCATCATTTTAAACTGTTAAGGAAATGGGGTATGAATCTTTCATATAAAAATGCACAATATTTACCTCTTTACTGTCTAAGAGTTTGGCAACATTTCTGACAGTGTGTGATGGTTTAGAGGTAGTTAAAGCAATGTCATCAATATCTGCAACTTCAGCTTCATCATCGTCGTCAATTTGCTCAACATCCTCTCCCCCTTCTTCAAGGTCTGCTAAAAGTTCATCTGCTAGAGACATTTCTCAGAGCTTGGTCTTGTTCTACCTGACAACCAAGAATAAGTAAATATGACCTTTTATTATTAAATTCCATGATTTTTATTTCATGCCATTGTTTTCTGAACATGAACCATGTTCATTATTTCATTGCATGACAAATCCCAGTCAATAAGAAATATCACTATACTATATATCTCAAAAGAAAACTTTGAAGTCCACTCAGAATCTTAGTTTAATATTAATACTAGTAAAAGAAACAATAAATGTTTATAGCATCATAGACTACACTTTATCATAGCTAATATGATAAAGAAATGTTTAATTCCTATATTACTTTATTAGCATAATTTTTTAAAAATCAGATTGCAATTATAGCCAATAGGCCTATATTTAATTTAGTTAAAGTAGGCTTACAATACTATAGCAGAACTTTATAAATTGGTAACAAACTAACAGTAACACTCAACTCGCTGACTCAATTTAAGTGAAGGAACGACACAGTGCAGAAGATAAAAAAATAAAAAATAAATAAACAATAAAGCAAAAATTATTATACTTATTAGCTTTCTTTCTAGCCATTCTTCAGATTACTTAACTTGCTACTGTATTTGTGCCATCAGATGTACACTTCTAAAGTTCTAAGTTCTATAGTCAATTCTAGGCACCTATACCAAATTGGTAAACACGGCCATAATTCTACCACCAATAATTATTACAATTACTCTGTGTTTATTAATCTTATCGCTGTATTCGTAGTACTGATAAACCGATTTAATAAAAAAATATGAGACAGACCAGAAATCTATGTTAAATTCAACAATGATGAATGAGTTGAAAAGGTCCTCTTATTGTCTTAAAACTAAATCAAATCCAAATTAACTAAAGCTATCACTATCAGGGAGCAACTGAATTTACAAACATGAAAATACTGTATTAAGCAATACAAACAGGTAAAATGACAATATTAGTAGGAATTATTACTGCATATATCATTAAAGTCTATAACTCATATAGTTTATGTCCCTACCTTACCTGTTTATGAATTTCTCGTCAACTTTCGATGTCGCTTGGTTCACGCTTATTACCGGATATATGTATGTATGTCAGACACCGAAGGAAGTAGATTAAAGGGACATAAGCAAGCAGAACCAAGAATCTCGGAGTTCTCTATAGCTGGCGCTAGATAGGATATCTTTATAATTAAATGTATAAATCCCTTCTAATACTTAGTAAGCTCATTATTTAATTAATGTACTTTTGTTGATAAATATGTTATAGAGACAAAAAAATAAAGACTATACAAGTAAATTTCAGGGCTACTGTTTCTATTTGCAAATTACATCATTAAAGAAACAAGAATATCTGGTATAAATTTTCTGTATAAGATCAAATGTACATGAAATCTGAAAATATGCTAAATAACAATATCTTTAGTAATTTAAATCATATGAATTAAATTAAGCTTAAATTAGCATATGATCCATCAAAGCAAAATATAATTTTATGATGCCTCTGAGTGTCAGATCTTTTATTAGTAAGGCATTATCGTGAAAACAAATTATTTAATTACATAACTTAAGCTTCATGCATTTCAGATAAACTAACTAAATTACTAAATTAATGTAAATAAACAAATTGTTTCAGATCTATAGTAATTAGTGTATAAACAAATTATTGGGGAAAAAAATGCTTACAATGTGACCCATGGTTATTTTGATGCCATGGATGAAGCTTCCTTAGGCCTTCATTAATAGGGTCAAAGATCAGGATTAGTAAACACGCATTAAAAAGAGTCCTGGTACTCATAAAACCCTTACATCACACATTAAAAGTAGTCCTGGTACATATAAAGCTCTTACATCACACATTAAAAGTAGTCCTAGTACACATAAAGCTCTTACATCACACATTAAAAGTAGTCCTAGTACACATAAAGCTCTTACATTAAAAGTAGTCCTGATACACATAAAGTTCTTACATCACACATTAAAAGTAGTTCTGGTACACAAAAAGCTCTTACATCACACATTAAAAGTAGTCCTGGTACACATAAAGCTCTTACATCACACATTAAAAGTAGTCTTGATACAACTATAAGTATTACTATAGATACTAAGCACATCTGACTCTCCCTAGTGTTTCTGAACCCATGAATTTTGATTGCCTTGTTCTGAGTAGGCAATATATTTATTGAAATTCACTCACTGCAGTCAGAGCAACTTCTTAATAAAGCTAAGACTTGTACTGTTCAGATATAGCTTTTTAAGCGGTATCCAATCTATGTATCTAGAGCTAAAACACCCGTATGTATCATGATGCATTCCTTAGTTTTCTCTTCCCAGGGTTGAATGTTGAGGCCAAAATTATTTTTTTAAAAACTCTACATAATATAAAATAAAAATTAACAATTTTAATAACTTCAACAAAAGTGAAAATAAGAGCAAACAACATAATAAATAAAACAAGAAACATAACTCACTTCAGAAAACGATAATTAATAAATGAACAGTGTAACGCAGCAAGAAAATCAGTACGATTAATCAGCAGCTGAAGTTATAGAATCGTTATGAAAAATGACGGATGTTTTTGATCGACTCGGCAATAATTGTTATTACTTTAAAAAAAATAGTTTGAGAGATTTTAATTCATCAATAAACATGTTGAAGTAAGCATCAGTTTATCTTTGCGAATCGCTGGAAATACTGGTGCGAAAATGCATATTGCATTTTATTACTGCACCAAAATTAACTCACAAACTGAAATACTGGTGCGAAAATGCATATTGCATTTTATTACTGCACCAAAATTAACTCACAAACTGCACTACTTACTGATTCTCTAGTCGGTAGTTAGTAAATTCACACTTTAGATATAACATGCACACAAACTCATGTACATCACATCACACTTAAATCCCACTCTCTCTATCACTCACCCACACATACATAATGCACATTTTTTTTTAAAAAGCACATATATTTATCCAGAAGAGAAGTACAATCCTAAAATATGTATATAGTTCACTTTCCTACAATTAAATGGAAGATTACCATATAAATTTGTTTTCAGCCGCTAGACCTCTCTTGGTATGGGAAGTAATTGGTTAAATAAATATAGACTTGGATTATCTCCCTGAAAGTGATCTCGGGTTGGGCGTGCTGGAAAAGTCAGTGACCTAGAGAGCACCGGGGGTCCAAGGATAAGCTTCATCTACCCTCCTTGAATACCAGGGAAAGGAGGAAAGCCCCACAGGAACGCTACAAAAAAACTGAGAACATCGAGTTGATGAATAGTGTTCACGCAAATCCTGTGGGGGCAAAGAAGTTAACGGAAAAAAGAGAAGATGGGCTTCAAGGGGTCATTGAAAGTCAAATATTCACTATACAGTATTTTTATATTCTGCTTAAGAGGTTTTCAAAGGGATCCATGACTCAAAAAGGTTAAGAACCACTGCTTTACCGTATCACTGATTAGTTTTATGGGTTATATTTGTACAAGCACAAACTTGGCCACCGTTCTCTAAATGCTTGAATGTAGGGAATGAACGTAGACAGAAATACGTCATTGTTCACCTTTATGACACTGACGAGAGTGCGACTGACAGAATCCTTTCCGGAGGAGTGAAACCGCTACGGCGAGCATTAATTCCGAGCTGAGGTGAGGTATTTTAAAACGCAACTAGAACTATATCTACCGAGTTTGTCAATGTTCCATAACTACCAGTTTGACTCTTTAGCTCTGGATTTAATACGTAATCATTGAAAAGTACATTACCTTAGATGAGCGGAACCTTTAATGAAGAATATTTATTCTTTGAGTTGCATTTCTATATCCGTATACAAATTTTGCCTATTTCGCGGACAAGCGCAATTGCAGGGGGGAAATAGTTCGGTTATGGAAGGAGAGATTTAGTGCCAATGGTACTGACAATGAAAATCTGAGTGGACATTTTTGAATCTGCTGGGTAGCGGTCAACGGATTACTTTTTTTTTCCCCAACTGGACAAGGATCTTCAGCATATGCCTCTGTCAAGTATTCGTCCTCGTGCGTCACAGTCATCTAAGCTGTTGCTGGGTGTCACAAGTCTGATAAAAATGTCCGACCTGATGACCCACATTGCCTTGTTTACTTCAAATTCGAATATTTGAAACCCTTGGCCCTTTGTTCAAAGCTTCCTTTTTCTAGGTGCTTCTAGAACAGGTCAAGATGTTATGTAACTTTAGGACCATTGTCCAGTTCTCGAACCAACCACATGCCTTGCGAACAGTCACGTGATACGCAATATACCTTTCTATATATGTACCTACACGCTTCCGCTCCCTCACTTCGAGCACATTTTAGCTAATTCCATCAGCTTACTCGGGTCGTGAGAGGCAGCCGGCGCCATAGAGAATCAAGGTACCCTTCGACTTCTCTCAAAGGTATCATTTTATTTAATAGTATTTGCCTATGTATTGTTTAAGTATGTATTTGTGCTATGTATTATATGATTTCCATATACACTTGAGCATGGTTCAGAGAAATAGCTGAAAACCTATATGTTACGGAATATAAATTTATTGTAACCATTTTTCCATTTCTGTACTTTAATTTATATTGTTTAATTCACTAAGAGCCAGAATGCTGCGCTCGATATGAATTCTTCATGTAATTCAATTATTGCGTGTAATTTTAATTGTAAATTGTGAAGCGCTCTGTCGGTTTGAATTACCTCTTTGTATGAACATTAATTTAACGTTGTATCTATTTTATTGCTTCATACGTCATGACTGTTAAATGGAACACATGTGAGACGATTATATTTTTCTAAAATCTAATTGTAAGCGACGCGAGGTCGAAACTCTTTGTTCAGCGCATTTAATTGAGCCATGCCTAAGTAGGGCCTGTTAGGTTGAGAATTATATCCAAACACGTTGCATCCACAGGTCGGCTCATGGTTCATGTTTCACCATGCCTCACCTGCATTAGCTTATTGGTATAAGCGTGTCGAAATCCACTCTGAGGGCCATGCTGCAAAAATTCCAGTTCCTAGCCACTAACAAAGGGACATCATTCCTTATGCACCACGTGTGTCGTAAAAGGGGGACTGAGGGAACGAACCGGCATGACTGAGTGTTGAGACCAAGGATACAAGAATAGAGCTAAGTGCAAAATCAAGTGTACAGATCTCAAAGGAACACTTTTCTGGCAATTTAGATTGACAAAAATCAGGCATAGGCGCGTAAAGACAGAGTGAAGACTATTCGCGTTGCATTCGATTTATTGTTAATTTGTTAAACTTTATTAAATCTTATTTTCTTTGTTAATACCTCTTAGTAGTTGATTTCTATGCACAATAGACCAATTAGATTAATTCTTAGATTTGAATGGGGGCGGATGAGCAGAAAGATTGATGACGAGTGCATATTAATTTAGAGGGATTTAACTGTTTTCAAATCTAGCTAAAAGTTCGCAGTTTATTAGTCTGTAAATTTGTCGTCTGAACTACAAGACGCACTTTTAATTAGTCAGATAATAAATTGAGCAACCAGTCTGCGTAGAATATGAGAGGAAGAATTAATTATATTTAAAGTCTTTTAATTATTCTAAGCAGGGTCTTTAAATAAATACTGGAAACGTAACAAGTGTGGGTCGTCGCGGGATTGATATGTATTAAATTGTAAATTGTAACATTTTTATACATAGGGCGCATCATAACCTAGAAACGAACGAACGAACAGAATTGCCAATTGTTCTTTTGATTTTTGTATCACTGATTTTCTTTGCTTTTGTTGTGACATGTGCATGTATTCTTTTGCAGAGTAGCGTGCATGTTAGTTAATGTTGATATATTTAAGCGTAGTTAAATATGTCATGTTAGCTATTGAATGATTTATTTAGTATTGTGTTACTGAGTACTTCATTGTGAGGAGTCGAAGGTTATACCGCCAGCTAGGAGAGTTATCGGTAGTAACAGACTTCGGACTATTATATTTAGGGTGCTAGATATAATGTGTAATGTTGTATGGTAGGAGCCGTGACATTACGAAAGTCTTGGAACAGCGGACACTGTGACAAGCAGGTGAAACGTGTAAAGAGTTAACGCGTAATTTATTTCGGAAGGTGTTCTGAGTAAATTAAATAATTTTTGTAAGGTTGTAGCCTAAAAGTTATTTTCGGGATAAGCGGAGTTATCGCCGACGGTTAAAACACACAATTCACGAGATACATTCTTATTGTAGCCAGCGCGCTAAGACAGTAAAATGGATCGCAAACAGGTTATCGAAGACCTGAAAGAAACCGGTATCATGATAGGATATCAGGGTGACGAACTGACGAACTACGTCAAAACTGAGCTAGAGAAAGCGGAAAAGGAGAAAGAAAGAGAAAAGGAGAGAGTAGAAAAAGCGGACAAAGAAAGGCAAGAGATAGAAAGGGAAGAACGGTTAGCTGCCCGCGAAGCAAAAAAATTAGAGGCTGAAAGACTAGCCGACATCGAAACAAAACGTATCGCAGCGGACACAGAAGCCAAACGCATCGCCGCAGACGCGGAAATAAAACGGTTAGAATGGGAAGTAAAGAAACTAGAAGTTACCAATCCAAACCGTGATCGCAGAAGCAGTGGTGATTCGCGTTCTAGCGATGGAAATAATCACAGTAGAATTGAAAACATCATTCCAAAGATAAATATGGTCCCATTTGATGAGAACAAAGATCAAATAGACGCGTATTTAAAAACGTTTGAAAAGTTAGCCAGAGCAACGAACATTCCAGCGGAACATTGGGCGATAAATTTATCGGGATTATTGCAGGGCAGTGCGAAAAACGAGTTCAATAAGCTTAGCGATTCTGAGTCAGATAATTACGACACAGTCAAGGCCGCATTATTGAAACGTTACAAACTCACAGCAGATACATACCGACGTAAGTTTAAACAGGCCACTAAAGCCAGTTCAGAGACGCACGCACAGTACATACGACGCGTAGCTGACTTGTTCCAAAGATGGATAGATCTAGCCGAAACTCCACAGACGTACGCAGGTCTTAGGGATGAAATGGTAAAAGACCATATTCTCGGGTCATACAAATCAGATCTACTGATTCACTTAGCAATAAGGGAAAAATCTACGCTAGAGGAGATAGGCAACGCCGCCGATCGCTTTGATGACGCACATTCTCAATTCTCGAACGCACACGCGAACAACAAGTCTCGACCGAACGAACCGCAGACTCGAAAGGATAAGAAAAATGACGGGAAGGCACATAGTGAGCGTGATGATAAAACATCTAAACCCGACACTAAAAACAAGTCCGACAAACAGAAAGATAAAAAGAATCTTGCATGTTACACTTGTGGTGATAGTGGCCATTTTTCACGAACATGTCCTGAAAAGAAAACAGCTAAAGTTTACGCAGTAGAAAGTCATACACCTAAAACAGAAAAGTCGAATCGAACACCAGTACAGGCAAACGGTCACGATACAATCGCTTTGCTTGATACAGGGTGTGAGCTAGACGCTATTGTAAATGCATCATTAGTTAACCGTACCGACTACACAGGGGAGACAATCTCTGTCACCTTTGCAAACGGCGAACAAGACATTTTACCAGTAGCTGAAGTCTCGATTGTTTCAGACTTTGTAGAAGGAACAGTCAAAGCGGCAGTTATGGAAAACTCACCGCATGACGTGATCCTTGGTTGCAAGTATGTTTTGCCGTGCAAAAAACAAACTTCAACCGAACCACCACTGGTTAACGCTGTAACCAGAGCAGCGAGTAGTAAAGACAAATCTGTAACTGCACCGATGTCTGCCGCACCAGCCGTAGATAAAGCAACAGTTAGCGAGATTAAAATATTACAAGCTGAGGACGAAACACTAGACAAGTTACGCAGACAAGCTGTACTTGTTAGTGACGTCAACACTGACGATTCGAATAAGAAAGCGTGCATTATTCTGAAAAAGGGTTTATTGTACCGCTATTCGAAAGTGGGAGACGAATTTCGGAAACAATTAGTCGTTCCACAAACCAAACGAAATGACGTATTACGATTAGGTCATGAGAGTCTTTTTGGTGCACACATGGGTGTACAAAAAACAACTAGTCGTATTACAAGTGAGTTTTATTGGCCGGACATCACTGCCGATATCCGTAGATTCGTGTTAAGTTGCGACACATGCCAGAGAACACAGTCTAAAAATTCAATCAGACCCGCACCGTTAGGAGAGCCTGAACTGATCAGTGAACCCTACAAGCGCGTAGCATTGGATTTGATTGGGCCTATAATACCCACATCAACGAGAGGTAATCGATACGTGCTGACCACTATTGATTACGCAACAAGATTCGCCGACGCAGTACCATTGAAAAATATTGATACTGAAACTGTCGCCGAAGCCCTTTTCGGTCTTTGGAGTCGTGTTGGAATTCCTACTGAAATTTTGACAGATCAGGGGAGTCAATTCATAGGCAACGTAATGAAGGAAGTAAATCGTTTACTTTCCATCAAACATCTTACTTGCACACCATACCACCCCCAGGCAAATGGTCTGATTGAAAAATACAATGGGACATTAAAAACAGCACTTAAAAAGCTCGCCACAGATAAACCGAAAGACTGGGACAGATACATCCCTGCCCTACTATTTGCATATAGGGAGGTGCCACAATCTTCCACCGGGTTTTCACCATTTGAGCTACTTTACGGACGTACTGTACGCGGACCGATGATGATTTTGAAGGCACTTTGGACTGATGAAAAGACAGATGACGAAGTTAAGACAACTTATACATACGTCACTGACTTAAGAAACCGTCTTGAAACTATAGGCAAGATAGCACGGGAAAACTTGACGATAGCTCAGTCTAGACAGGCAGAATATTACAATAAGCACACCAAACCTAGAGAATTTGAAGTTAATGACAAAGTGTTACTGTTGCTTCCTGAAGCACATAACAAACTTCAGATGAAATGGAAGGGGCCCTTTGTAGTTACCGCCAAGCTAGGGGGACTGAACTATAAGGTGCAGACAGGAAAGAGAGAGAAAATCTTTCATGTTAACCTACTCAAAAAGTACATAAGCCGTGAGGATCAAACCACTCAAGCTGATTTTGTCGTAGCGACGATAGTTACAGAAGACGAGGGGGATACTGATTGCGTCACTGGTACTTTACCAAACTGTCCTCTACAGACGGACGAAACTGTCAAAGACGTTAGGGTAAATGAAGCCTTGACAGAAAGACAGAAAAAAGAAGTGAATGAATTGCTTAATGAGTTCTCATCTACTCTGACAGACAAACCAGGGTTGACAGACTTAATAGAATTTTCACTGAAGCTGACTGACAACAAACCGATACGTTTGAAGCCGTATCCGTTGCCACACGCTAAGATAGATGACGTTAGACGTGAGATTAAGACTATGCTAGATCTAGGGGTCATAGAGAAGACTGACAGTGCCTACGGATCACCCATCGTGTTGATTAAAAAACGTGATAACTCGTTCCGTTTTTGCGTAGACTACCGCAAACTCAATCAAGTGACAGAGTTTTGTGCCGAACCTCTTCCTGATCCGGATCTCATCTTCACTAAGCTAGCTAACGCTCATTACTATACCAAAATAGATTTGTCACGCGGTTTTTGGCAAATCAAGGTCAAGGACACTGATCGACACATACTAGCTTTCACTACACCAGTAGGAAACTACACATGGAAAGTTATGCCTTTCGGAGTTTCAAACGCTCCAAGCATTTTTTCTAAAATGATGCGGTCATTGTTAGAACCACTGTACGGACGTGGAGTTGAGAACTTCATGGATGATTTAATTCTAGGCACCCAGACATGGGAGGAGCACTTAACACTCTTACGAGATGTGCTAGCCAGATTAAAGCAAGCCAACCTCACTGCCCGCCCTACGAAGTGTGAAATAGCACAATTCTCCTTAGACTTCTTGGGACACAAGTTGAGTCATGGAACTATGTCGCCAAGTGAAGCTAAGATAGCACAACTTAAGGACACTTCACAACCGCTAACAAAAACACAAGTTAGAAGTTTTCTTGGTCTTGCTAACTACTACAGAAAATTCGTACCAGATTTTAGTGCCATTGCATGTCCTCTGACTGACTTGACACGTAAGAATATGCCTACAAAAGTAGTGTGGACTGATGCATGCCAAAACGCTTTTGACACACTGAAATCTAGACTGACTTCAGATTTAGTTGTTAAACTGCCAGATCTGACAAAACCATTCTTGTTAAGGACTGATGCTAGCAACACAGGATTAGGAGCAGTGTTATTACAAGAACACAATGACACCAAACACCCAGTTGCATATGCAAGCCGTAAACTCACAACTACTGAACAGAAATATTCCACCAGTGAAAAGGAATGTCTTGCAATAGTTTGGGCCATAAAAAAGTTCGAAAACTATTTGTACGGAAAAACCTTTGTCATTGAGTGCGATCACCAGCCGTTGGCCTTCTCGGACAGGCGCAATTTACGAACAGCCGTTTAATGCGTTGGTCTTTGTTTCTGACACAGTATGACGCAAATATTCATTACATCAAAGGGTCTTTGAATGTTGGCGCAGATTACATGAGTCGTGCTTGATGCCATCAAGTGCCGGTACTGATAGAATGTTGTTTAATCAATTAACTGAACCCTACGGATTCCTTCCTGTAAATATGAAATATAGTTGCACACTTTATTTCTAGGAATGTCGAAATTTTTTTTGTGTAAATTTTTCTTCATTGTGGACTTCTACATTTTATCATACATAATTTGTAGGAGGCATTTTATCTTTGGCAAGATAAACGCCTCAAAAGCAAGGGGGTGTCACAAGTCTGATAAAAATGTCCGACCTGATGACCCACATTGCCTTGTTTACTTCAAATTCGAATATTTGAAACCCTTGGCCCTTTGTTCAAAGCTTCCTTTTTCTAGGTGCTTCTAGAACAGGTCAAGATGTTATGTAACTTTAGGACCATTGTCCAGTTCTCGAACCAACCACATGCCTTGCGAACAGTCACGTGATACGCAATATACCTTTCTATATATGTACCTACACGCTTCCGCTCCCTCACTTCGAGCACATTTTAGCTAATTCCATCAGCTTACTCGGGTCGTGAGAGGCAGCCGGCGCCATAGAGAATCAAGGTACCCTTCGACTTCTCTCAAAGGTATCATTTTATTTAATAGTATTTGCCTATGTATTGTTTAAGTATGTATTTGTGCTATGTATTATATGATTTCCATATACACTTGAGCATGGTTCAGAGAAATAGCTGAAAACCTATATGTTACGGAATATAAATTTATTGTAACCATTTTTCCATTTCTGTACTTTAATTTATATTGTTTAATTCACTAAGAGCCAGAATGCTGCGCTCGATATGAATTCTTCATGTAATTCAATTATTGCGTGTAATTTTAATTGTAAATTGTGAAGCGCTCTGTCGGTTTGAATTACCTCTTTGTATGAACATTAATTTAACGTTGTATCTATTTTATTGCTTCATACGTCATGACTGTTAAATGGAACACATGTGAGACGATTATATTTTTCTAAAATCTAATTGTAAGCGACGCGAGGTCGAAACTCTTTGTTCAGCGCATTTAATTGAGCCATGCCTAAGTAGGGCCTGTTAGGTTGAGAATTATATCCAAACACGTTGCATCCACAGGTCGGCTCATGGTTCATGTTTCACCATGCCTCACCTGCATTAGCTTATTGGTATAAGCGTGTCGAAATCCACTCTGAGGGCCATGCTGCAAAAATTCCAGTTCCTAGCCACTAACAAAGGGACATCATTCCTTATGCACCACGTGTGTCGTAAAAGGGGGACTGAGGGAACGAACCGGCATGACTGAGTGTTGAGACCAAGGATACAAGAATAGAGCTAAGTGCAAAATCAAGTGTACAGATCTCAAAGGAACACTTTTCTGGCAATTTAGATTGACAAAAATCAGGCATAGGCGCGTAAAGACAGAGTGAAGACTATTCGCGTTGCATTCGATTTATTGTTAATTTGTTAAACTTTATTAAATCTTATTTTCTTTGTTAATACCTCTTAGTAGTTGATTTCTATGCACAATAGACCAATTAGATTAATTCTTAGATTTGAATGGGGGCGGATGAGCAGAAAGATTGATGACGAGTGCATATTAATTTAGAGGGATTTAACTGTTTTCAAATCTAGCTAAAAGTTCGCAGTTTATTAGTCTGTAAATTTGTCGTCTGAACTACAAGACGCACTTTTAATTAGTCAGATAATAAATTGAGCAACCAGTCTGCGTAGAATATGAGAGGAAGAATTAATTATATTTAAAGTCTTTTAATTATTCTAAGCAGGGTCTTTAAATAAATACTGGAAACGTAACACTGGGTGAAGCTGCGACTGTTAGGTCAAGTAATAAGTGTCATTAAGAACTTCAAACCTTATGAACCTTAATGAAAAATGGTTAATGTATTTTCGGCGCTACAAAACTTTATTTTTTATTATTTAAAAAAATATTTTCAATTGTCAATGGATCTTTAGTATATGCAGCCTCTGTCAAGGGATCTTGAGCACTCGTGAACCGATTTATTGTCTCATCTGACGGACTAGAACCAAGGCCACCCTTTAAGCTGGAGAAAGCTAATGATCCTGTATGCGTTTGCCTCCCCGAACGAGGCCACGAATCGAACCCTGGTCAGTTGAGTGAAAGCCTAATGCCCTAACTTGTTCGCTACCACTGCCTGCCCCTCATTAAGGGCTTGACTTGCACGTGCAAGTGTTTTAAGAATGTTCGCTTTCTTGTCTCTGTGGAAATTGTTAGATATTGTGAAAAGATATTCCGCGTTCAAGCATTTCTCATTAAAAGAACCGTTTTCTTTGGAACCGGAACACAGCAAAATACTACAGCAACGCGTGACGTAATCCACGCGTCATAGTGTTTTAATAACGCGAATATATACATGTATATATATTCACAACATTTTACACCGCCTTTAATGATATTATGGTGTTTTAAAATGACTAGACCAGTTATTATGAAGAATTATGGACGACGAGACGAACGCTAACAAAGGAAACTGAATCAATTTTGAATCAATAGACATGAGCTTTTAACATGTCCAAAACGAGGATTAGCATAGGCCTGAAAGTTTAGAAGTAATGCATGACTTAATTCAATCTCAAAAGTTATAGCCACTGTTAAAAGGAGGCTTGTAGAGACTTGCAAGATTGAGGAATCTGATAGCGTAAATGTCAAGTGTTCGTTGAGTGAGTTTATTATTATTATTATTATTAATTAAAGAAATATGGATCTTTTTTCGAAGTAAATTACATATCTTCCACTAGTGAGGTTATTATATCGGGGAGACCGGGCAACAGTTCACAGACTATTTCGTTTTTCTCTTATGTCAATGAGATTATATTTGGTAGAGGCTATGCGACAGATGACAAACCATTTAATTTGTCCACTTGGGCAGGGCAATACATCACAAACTCTTTATTTTTTTCACTTTGCAGCAGCAATAAATTTAACTTTTAGCTTCTTTCTTGGGCTACGCACTTTGATATCTTCAACAGCCAGATTAGATTAAAATATCTAGGAAATGTAATACAAAAATATATAACAAAAACTAAATTTACGATCAGTAGGAGTAATGGCGTGAACATTCAGTTATTTTTTAGATCGAGGGTTTAATATTTTTTTCCCCCGTGTACAAATGGGAAACAAATTAACAAAAGTTTCGCACTAAATAATGAGGTGCAGAAATAAATGATTTAGAAAAAAAACCCCGCTAATTTATTAAATAGAATAAACGTATTTTGTAAGATACTCTCAAAAGGGACATAGATTAAAGGACAGCTACACTTCACTAAGCGATATTATTTAATCATCCAGAACTAATTACAAGTGATAATAATATTAATAAGTTATTAAAAATTCTCCAGAAGACACCATTCGTCTCTCTCACTTGCCGGATATGCGGGCGCATTAAACGTTTTCTCTCTTCCACAAGGCAAACATTTACCGTCACACAATATTTCCATAGGTGGACAACATTCTTACCAAAGGAGAAGAGTGTGAGACTATTAGTCAGAAAAACTAGTTATCCAGCTGGAACTGGTTTGGATTGCATCAGCAATTCCTAGCATATTCTCCACCAAAGTTGTTTATTTCCAACTTTGACACTTAAAAATTATCAGCATAAGTAGTGTCGAAGGTCGGCCACTTTTAAAATTTAACAATTTATATAACAATTAAGTTTAGAAATAAGACTAGGCAAATTTACTCCACCACAGCTACGTCTAGCACAACTACTTATTATTTACTAATGTAACTACATATAGTGTAACTACGTATTATTTACTACTATAACTACATATAGTGTAACTACGTATTATTTACTAATATAACTACATATAGTGTAACTATGTATTATTTACTACTATAACTACATATAGTGTAACTATGTATTATTTACTACTATAACTACATATAGTGTAACTACGTCTTATTTAGTACTACATGTGTAGACTTTAGCAAGGTTTATTATTAGCATGTACTAATATTATATCAGGCAACCTGTTGACTATAATGGCAGACTGGGCCGTGGTCTGCTGTTATGCTTATTAAACAATAATCTATACTTCTGCTATAAATTGATTGAGAGAATAAGAAATTAGCAGAGATCATTTCATGCACACAAAAGAATTATATAAGTTTAAGGAACGTTTAACATAACCAACCACTATTTCACTTTCTAGTGAAAAGGCTATAACTACAGCTGGGACGTTTAACATAACCAACCACTATTTCACTTCCTAGTGAAAGGGCTATAACCACAGCTGGGACGTTTAACATAACCAACCACTATTTCACTTCCTAGTGAAAGGGCAATAACTACAGCTGGAAAGTAATAGTTACGTCTCCACTAGTATACAACAAACACACACACACACACACACACACAAACACACACACACACACACACAAACACACACACAAACACACACACACACACACACACACACACACACACACACACAAGCAGATACACGGACGAACACATACAAACACACACAAACAAACAGCAATTCACTTTCTCCAAAAGATGTAATCAAAAATAATACCAAGAAAACAGCGAATGTTAGAATACGACGTGTCTATCTGACTGTATGTTCCCTATAGTCTGAAAATCTCTTGTAAACACTTATATATGTGACGTGTCTGTCTGACTGTATGTTCCCTATAGTCTGAAAATCTCTTGTAAACACTTATATATGTGACGTGTCTGTCTGACTGTATGTTCCCTATAGTCTGAAAATCTCTTGTAAACACTTATATATGTGACGTGTCTGTCTGACTGTATGTTCCCTATAGTCTGAAAATCTCTTGTAAACACTTATATATGTGACGTGTCTGTCTGACTGTATGTTCCCTATAGTCTGAAAATCTCTTGTAAACACTTATATATGTGACGTGTCTGTCTGACTGTATGTTCCCTATAGTCTGAAAATCTCTTGTAAACACTTATATATGTGACGTGTCTGTCTGACTGTATGTTCCCTATAGTCTGAAAATCTCTTGTAAACACTTATATATGTGACGTGTCTGTCTGACTGTATGTTCCCTATAGTCTGAAAATCTCTTGTAAACACTTATATATGTGACGTGTCTGTCTGACTGTATGTTCCCTATAGTCTGAAAATCTCTTGTAAACACTTATATATGTGACGTGTCTGTCTGACTGTATGTTCCCTATAGTCTGAAAATCTCTTGTAAACACTTATATATGTGACGTGTCTGTCTGACTGTATGTTCCCTATAGTCTGAAAATCTCTTGTAAACACTTATATATATGACGTGTCTGTCTGACTGTATGTTCCCTATAGTCTGAAAATCTCTTGTAAGCACTTATATATATGACGTGTCTGTCCCACTGTATGTTCCCTATAGTCTGAAAATCGCTTGTAAGCATTTATATATATGACGTGTCTGTCTGACTATGTTCCCTATAGTCTGAAAATCTCTTGTAAGCACTTATATATATATGACGTGTCTGTCTGTCTGTATGTTCCCTATAGTCTGAAAATCTCTTGTAAGCACTTATATATGACAGTATATCGTTAACTTAAACTGATGCTAAAGTCATATAAAGATATATTTTATCTGTTTGGACAATAAATAAACAATTAACATTTATTTTAATCTACCGTTATATACCTTACATTAAGGATAATTCTAGTTGTTTTAAGTTGTAGTAAAGTCCGTTGTATGTTACCAATATAAAAGAAATTAATTCGATACAAAATTTAGTGTAAAATTCGGCACTAAATATTTGCTTATTTTATCTATATGTAGAGTGGTAAAAAATATGAGCATAGAATTATTATGATAAAATTGCAGAGGATTTATGAGTTTTGTTTTAAACTTTTATGCAGGCTTTGTAATGATGATACTATTAGACAGGCTTTATAATGACCATACTGTCAGACAGGCTTTATAATGATCGTACTGTTAGGTTTTATAATGATAGTACTGTTAGACAGGCTTTGTAATAATGATACTATTAGACAGGCTTTGTAGTGATCATACTGTTAGACAGGTTTGTAATGATCATGCTGTTATACAAGTTTTATAATGAATGTACTGTTAGACAGGTTTTGTTATGACCATGCTGATATACAAGCTTTATAATGAATGTACTGTTAGACAGGTTTTGTTATGACCATGCTGATATACAAGCTTTATAAAGAATGTACTGTTAGGTTTTGTAATGATCATACTGTTATACAAGCTTTATAATGATCGTACTGTTAGATAGGCTTTGTAATGATCATACTGTTAGACATATTTTGTAATGATCATACACTTATACTAGCTTTATAATGGTCGTACTGTTAGGCAGGTTTTTTAATGATCATACATTTATACAAGCTTTGTAATGATCGTACCTGTATTTCTGGTAAGGCAATATATTGATAGATGAAACCCTACTGGTACAGACAGTGATTCTGCTAAGGCAGTGTATTGTTATCATATGATAATTTTGCAAATACAATATTTTCCTATCTGCCAGTAGACCTATACACATTATGATTCTGGTATAAGGCAGTATATTTATATTGTGATGTTGCAAAATCAACAAATTTCTCTTTGTCAGTTCAGCTACTCGGGGTGGGTGGGGGTGATTCTGTTACCACCATACATGTCCTATATTACGACTGGCAAGGCAATAGATTTGTATCTGTCAAATTGGCCTACAAAGGCTGTATGTATTCTGGTAGGAAGAATATGCACTGTTAAAAAAATGACTGCTTGCAATGTTAAACGTTCATCCTGGAACACGACCACAAAAGTACGGTTCATCTCCCTCATGTTGATTTAAAGAGAAAGGCGGTCAGCTTGCTCCCACGACGCACCAAAATGTTTGTTCTTTACTTTCTGACGTAATTTTATTAATCAACCAGAATTTGTTCCTTTCAGCGAACACTGATGAATTAACCCGATCGCATGAGAAGGAGCAAGAAGCCCTTCGTTGATTGTCATTAAATTCACACTGCACAAGCCGAGGTCGGTGGAGAGCGAACTCCCTAAGGGAGATAATGTACGATTTGAACAGCTGCAGTTTTCTGCAAAATTCAAACCACACCAAAACCTTCATCTAATTTGTTTGAGTATGATGGTTTTAAAATTAAAAGCAACCACTCATTACAGATTGATTGTCGACTGTTATAATTACAAAAGTACACCCATTTCTCTACATTTCTTTTGTTTTATTTTTTTTTCTATAAATTTATAGAAATGTACAATGGCATATTCTCACAGCCTAATAGAAATGAAAGGACAAATATCATGAATATTAGTTAGGAAAATTTAGTATATGTGTTTCACTCTGGTGTCAGACTATTACGGGTCGGTTTTGCATTGAAGAGATTTGTATTAGTATTCAGTCAAAATTACCCGTCTTCTTACCAGTTGGAGGCTAATTCCATCAAATGGAGTTTTACAAATATTTGTTATTTGTCCAGGGACTTCAGTCTCTCTGTGACTTCAAAAGTGTCGTGTGATGTCATCCCCAAACTGTATTTAACTAGGAAATAATGTATACAGAGAACAATATTGTTAGTGATTTAAGTGATAATAATATTGCAATGATCCTCTCAGTCTTGTATCTCTGTTTCAGTATGTCTCTCTCTCTCTCTCTCTCTCTCTCTCTCTCTCTCTCTCTCTCTCTCTCTCTATATATATATATATATTATAAAACCTTCATAAATACTTTAAACACTTCTCCATAATATAGCAGTATATAACTGATGAATTAGCTAAAACACAAGAGAATGTTTCGCAAATAACAAAATACAAAAGAACTTATTTTGAATATGGCAAAGAAAATCCAAATATAAATATAATGCAAGAAATCGAAAGTAGAGTATATATATTTCAGTACAAAGAATGGCCAAAATATAAAGAATATAATTATGATTAAAGAATGGCAAAAATATAAACAGTATAATTATGATTAAATAATGGAAAACAAAAGCACAGATATCTATGATTCAAGAATGGCAAACTAAATCATAGATAACTATGATTCAAGAATGGCAAACTAAATCATAGATAACTATGATTCAAGAATGGCAAACTAAATCATAGATAACTATGATTCAAGAATGGTAAACCAAAACATAGATAACTATGATTCGAGAATGGCAGACCAAAGCATACTTTTAGGTGTGTAGGCTAGCCATTGATCTCACTGGAGAATTTGTGCCCTCATCAGGTTGAGGCCACAGATGAATTATCACCATCATTGATTATACTATGCAATACCCTGAGGTGGTTGCTTTCAGTTCTTTTAGTATTGCATTGGTAGCAAATGCACAGCTCACCGTTTTCTCATGTGTAGGATTTCCAGAAGAAATCTTGTGTGATAGAGGGATTCAATTCACGAGTGAATTATTGAAAGAGGTTGATCAACTATTGAAAGTATAGCAGTTTAGATATTCTCCTTACTAACCTATGTGTAATGGTTTAGTAACAAATCTGAATGCTACTCTTACCAAGTCATTGAGAAAACTGCTGTGGAAAGACCGCATGAATGGGATGTGTACTTGACAGCACTTTTGTTTGCATTGCTTGAAGTACCAGAAGATTTGACTCATTTTCACCCTTTGAACTCTTATATGGTAGGACTGTTAAGGACACATTTCATATTACAAGAATACTGGACAGAAAGTGGGCTAGTGGAATCTGTAAAAAGCACATATCAACAATGGGATCGAATTTGTGAACTGTACTGATATTTCATGCTAGATAGCGGCCAAGAATGTACACAAAAGTAAAGCTAGATAACAGCTATACAATCATAAAACAAGAATACTGGACAGAAAGTGGGCTAGTGGAATCTGTAAAAAGCACATATCAACAATGGGATCGAATTTGTGAACTGTACTGATATTTCATGCTAGATAGCGGCCAAGAATGTACACAAAAGTAAAGCTAGATAACAGCTATACAATCTTAAAAAAGAAAGGATGTAACACAAATTAGATGTATCATGGCAAGGACCTTATGAAGTTGTCGAGAAATTGAGTGGTTGCAATTTCCAAATCCAGATAAGATCATTGGAGACTTTAAACTTGAATATTTCGGACACACAGTGGGACAAGGTCTCAGTTGGCCAGTCATCAAAAGTGAGAAAACCTGAAGAGATAGAGAGACCCCACTCCAAAACAAATACTAAATACTTTCTGGGGATGGCCGGTTATTATTGAAAATTCACTCACGAGTTCAGTGCCATGTCCAAACCACTCAGCGATTTGATGAGGAAAGACAAACCTGAGATAGCGATTTGATGAGGAAAGACAAACCTGAGATAGCGATTTGATGAGGAAAGACAAACCTGAGATAGCGATTTGATGAGGAAAGACTAACGTGAGATAGCGATTTGATGAGGAAAGACAAACCTGAGATAGCGATTTGATGAGGAAAGACAAACCTGAGAAAACGATTTGATGAGGAAAGACAAATCTGAGATAGTGATTTGGAGCAAGGAGTGTGAAGCCGGCTTTGCTAGTTTGAAAGACTGCCTCATGAGTTTCTGTTCTCCATTTGCCTGATTTCCATGAAGAATTCGAACTCAGAACAGATGCTAGCACTGCAGGGCTAGGTGTTGTACTGATGCAGAAACATGATGATATTCTGTATCCAGTAGCTTACTCCAGCCTTGATGGTGTCCATAAACTTGATTATATATTTATGTTTTTGACTGTTTATGTCTAGGTTAGGATAAACTGAATGATTGTCCATCATTAATTGAACATTGTTGTGAAATGATGTAAATGTCAATGCTCTTTGATTATTTTCATTGTGTTGTATATTTGATTGTTGATTTAATACATTTCTTGACCTTTTTACACATATTGGTGATCATATGTTGGAGGCAGTTGATAGATTGGGGCTCGATAACTATAGAATAAAAGACGGATATATCTTCTTTGGTGAGAAGTTTTCCACCTACAGAAATATTGTGTGACGGTAAATGTTTTCTTAATGTTGTGGAAGAGAGAAAACATTTACCACACCCGCATATCCGCCAAGTGAGAGAGACGGGTGGTGTCTTCTGGAGAATTATTAATAACATATATTATGATTCTCATCACTTGTAACTAGTTATGGATGATTAAATAATAATAATCATAACTTATAACTAGTGTTGCGTAGGCGTCACAATAATATATTGCATCTATCTAATCAATTATTACATATTGCATCAATCTATTGAAATATTGTATATTGGATCAATCTATTGAAATGAAATATATTGCATCAATCTTTTGAAATAAAATATATTGCATCAGTCTATTGAAACATTATTTATTGAAGCAGTTTATATAAATATTGAGACTTTCCTCCAGATTATCATTTACTGAAATATTACAAAATGTTTCAGATTATGTTAATTTTTTTTACAAGATTCAGCCGTATATTTTATGGAACTATTATAATAGTATATCAATTTATTTATTTATTTGTAGACTTGAGTTTTTTCTTGCGTAAACTTTATCATCTCTCTGTGTTTTTGCCTTGCTGTCTTCAGCCAACTGTCAGGCCAAATTCTACACTTCCCCACTTCACATCTCTCCGTCTTTTTGCCATGCTGTCTCCAGCGAATTGTCGGGCCAACTTCTAAACTTCCCCACTTCACATCTCTCCTTGTTTTTGCCATGTTGTCTCCAGCGAACTGTCGGCCAACTTCTAAACTTCCCCACTTCACATCTCTCCGTGTTTTTGCCATGCTGTCTCCAGCCAACTGTCGGCCAACTTCTAAACTTCCCCATTTCACATCTCCGTGTTTTTGCCATGCTGTCCCCAGGCACCTGTCGGACTAACTACGTCTTCTTAACTTCCTCACTTCAGATTTCTCCGGTGATCAAGTACATTGCACCTAGACAAGTTAGTGAAAGAGAAGCAAAAAGCAATATTTTAAAAAAAAAGCCAACAAACTTTCCCGGTTTCAGGCACATGCCATAAGAGAGTGATGTAAGAGCACCATAAGACCGCGCGACCGTAGCCTCAAAGAGCTCTATAAAACCTTGACATAGAGAAGCTCGAAGGAGTAAGTACACCCTGCGGGACTCCCACTAGTAAGCTATCAAACAAGATGGAGTCGTAACGGTTGTGCGAGATGGATTCCTTCTGGGACGGTGACCGGGGTGAAACGCGCGATAAAATGTCCCGTCGCTGGCGGCCCAGACACCCATGCGGTTTGAGTTACTTCCATGTGGTTCTTGGTGGTGTTGTCCTGCTATCTATCTATCTATCTATCTATCTATCTATCTATCTATCTATCTATCTATCTATCTATCTATCTATCTATCTATCTATCTATCTATCTATGTATCTATCTATCTATCTATCTATGTATCTATCTATCTATCTATCTATCTATCTATCTATCTATCTATTTATCTATCTATCTATTATTTTTTATTTGGCACATTAAAATAGAGTTTACTTCTCGAAACCATGTCCTTAAGTGGATTCTTTCGCTAACACATGCGGTTGATAGCAGAAGAATAGCTGGAAAATATTTCTTTGAAACCACTATAACCACCACCACCATTTCATTTTGTAGACAAGATACTTATCTCACAATTTGCTTCCAGTAAAAAAAAAAAATGTCCTATACTTATTTGTTTGATTTGACTTCCACAAAAATTCTTTATTCACCGTAAAGCATCGATTTAAAATTTATAAGATCGCCGCCAGCGGGACCAATAATAGTCCCACTCCTCCCACCCCACTCCCCAAATAAAATTTGATTTCAAACACTTCCGTAATTTAATTAGAAGACAGACTTGAAAATGTGTGACTATGAATCAGGATATAGAGAACATCAACAAAATTGTGTGTGTGTGCGCGCGTGTGCGTGCGCGTGTGGTATAAGAAACAGAAATTAAAGAAGGTAACAAAGAAATCAGAGGAACGAAGGAAAAAAAAAAAAGTGCACTGATAAATTACTGACAGTATGTTCTTTAATTACAGAAAACGCTTAAGATTTCTTCGTGGGGTGAGGAGGGCCTTAACTATATCTTCTTGGAATATTAGAGTTTAACTGCTTCCAACCTAAACTATACATCAATTACTGCTAGTTGAAAAGTTTCAGTTCAGAATGTCTCTCTTAAATAATTTCTAAAAAAAGGGAGAAAAATGCGGGTGTAGGTCTAAAGGAGTATTCACTTCCCGGAGATGATACACGAATGTTGTGACAGAGGGCCACAATTTACGAGTTTCATTGGCTCGGGCGGAGATTTGCTGGTCTGTGTCGGACCACGATAAAGTCATGCCATCCATGTACGTCATCATAAAGGAAGCTACGTCATTATACCAGGCTCTTTCCTGCCTGCGATAATACAAATTGAAATTTTATCACGGCAATCTATTCCGTGCGGGCAGTTACAGTGGCTAATTTCGCTCCGCAGTACAAGCAATAAAACTAGCAGGAATGGCCTTGCGGCAAGAAGGAGGGAAGGAAGGAGGGAAGGAGGGAAGGAGAGAGAAAAGGAGCCCGACGAACCAGCGAATCAATTTGCAAATTCAGATTAAGAAAATGTATGCGAAATGGTACCTTCAAATCAGAAACAAATGCACCTCACCTTTATATTTAACGCCCAAGGAAAAGAAAGAATTGTTTTCTTTAATATATTTTTAAAAAAAAGTTTAAGGTGAAATGAAATCAAGAAAGAAAATAGAATAGAGGAGTGCAGCCAGCACAAATATCTTCACATTAAATTGGTGCGAACAGAAAGGTGTCAGCGGCCTGGAAACATTAATTCCGTAAAGATTGAAAAGAGCATTTTCGTGTCCTAATTTCAAGGAAGGCGGTATTCGCTTTGCATGCAAAACTTCAGTAGTACTAGATACTAGTTTGTTTTCTTTCGATTCCAGTAACATGAAAGTAGATTTATAGTTTAACTCGTTGAATTTATCACACTATAGATTAAATTTATACTACACTCTCTGCTAAATGTATTATATATATTATCGGTGAACTGTTTTACATTACAGGTTAAAGTATCACAATATGTAGAATAGACTATCACACTATAGCTTATAATTGATCGCAATGCTGGCAATATTTAGGACCATTCACACGATCGGCCAAACTTCGGAAAACAAAATAAGTTACATTGGCACCAGTTAGTAGAATCTTTCAATCAGTAGATCAAATTTATCCTACTGTCTAATAAATGTGTCTTACTACAAGTAAACAGAATCGCTTGGGAGCTAAAATGGGCCATTCGACGGAGTAAATACATCACACGATTGATGAAAGGTATCATACTGTCAGCTGAATGTATCTTATAATATTTGCCAAATATAACCCACCCTCGGCCAAATACAGTAAGTAATATAAAGTCAAATTTATCGCGATAGCAGTCTACGGTGTACTTTCTTTATCCACACTCCAAACTGCCTCAGAAGCGCTGTTTGTGCATCATTGGCAGACGTAGGAATAACGTAATTAAAAGTTGACAAATACAGACATTGGACGTGTTTATCTCAACGCAACACAGCCCAGTTATTCCCCTTAGCTAAGGGTGGATTATTACTAGACTGCTCAGTTTTATGAACACTATCTATATATAGCGAGCATCCACCACTTTCTTCTCCAACATAAAGTTATCAATAAAGAATGTCCTGAAGTTCACATGCACTATCTACCACATCAGGAGGAATGTTTTCAAAATTTCATGTGAGTTTACCCAACACACCACGAGGAACATTCAAAATAATCTTTGTGATTTCTAGAGACCAAACTCAAGCCACAAATTTCCGTCATATTGGCTCTCAAACAGAATTCACTGGAATCAATTTACAGCAACCGTTTTACAGCTAGGTTGACAACATCACCGGATTCACACATAAACGTAATCCAGTAGAGCACAGTAAACATCCTAGCATGACCTGACAAAGAAAAACAAAAAGGCCTGCTCCTCTGCAAAAGTCAAATGAAGGCAGCACTAAATTTCAGGAATATTTCATCTCTAAACTCCTTTCTTTCTTACATTCTCAACTTACAAATCCTGCAACAATTTCGTTAGCCTGATACTCACATAGCATATGAAATATAATACCAACCAAAATTCACAGGTATAATGTACAATGTAATAAAATCAATTAACATAGAAATAATGGTTTGATTACATAAAGCATTCTCTAATTCAAATCATGATCAATAGCAAATATGTACGAAATATTCAAAGTCCATTCTTCATTTATCAGTCAGTTAACTTACCATAAGCTAACAATCGCCTTTATGACCGGACTTGAGTTATGTTCAAATTCAAAGGGATTAGAATAGGAAAAAAATCTCCATTGTATGAATTTGTTAGGAACAGATGTGAGACTATTAGTCAGAAAAACTACTCATCTAATTGGAACTGGTTTAGATTGCATCAGCAATTTCTAACCTATTCTTCACCTGAGTTGTTTACTTCCAACTGTTACACATACAAATTATCAGCATAAGCAGTGTCCAAGGTCGGGTCACTTTGTAATGAAGATGCACTGGCATACCGGCGTAAGAGTACCAGTGACCCATGTTCTGCATCGGCACTTGTAGATGTTTTGTATCATAACTAAATGCTAATATTGATATGATTTATTATTACAAAGTCATGCAATTCAGTAGAAAAAAAATGACAATGTAAATTATCATTTCATATAGGTTTTCTAGCCAAAAAGCGCTTCCGAACTTCGGCTACAATTCTACAGACTCTCTAGAGCTAAGTCAAAACACCTTTCTCTTAATGTAGCTTTGCTAGGAGTAAAGGTCTTTGGCCACCTCATAAACAAAGTAGATTTTCTGGGCCTGTCTATCCCATTAACCTATCCCATCAACACATCTGATTAAGCTAGCCCACCAACACATCCCATTAACCAATCGCCTACGCTTCCTCCTACTTTGAGGTTTAGACAAAATGCAGTCACCGTCGTAATCTGTTTATCGGGACTTAATGGCGATTTCTTCATAGTCACGCTTCACTGCTCTTCTGGCTCGACTGCTAGCGATGTAAATGTTTAACAAAGCTGACTAACACTAACTAATTCCGCTCACACTTAACACTCGCGCACTCCCACTTTTATTGTTTAATTATTTATTCATTCAGCCGGAAGTAAACACTTCACAGGAGTCAGAATACTTTACAAGTTTCAAATTTCATGTTACCCTCAGCTTCAAGTTTAATTTAAATCCTATGTTTCCATAATTTAAATAAAACTACGAGTTAATTCATAAAATTTAATAATTCAATAAAATCGAATTTTCCATTGCATGACAGCCTGAAGGAGGAAACAAAATGCAGTTTTTTGTAAATGCTTATCTTCAGTTAACCCCACTCCCCACATATATTTGAGTTTATGATAATATTTGAACCCAATGCACATGTTATAGAGAAAACACAGAGTTTTACAAGAAGTTTTTAACCAAATCCCACATCACTATTTGCTTATTTGAAAAAAAAAAGGAAAACTCCATTTACGTTACATGAATCCTTCAGTAGGGATTTCAGCGAAAACGTTCACAATGAAGTGTGCCCTTGAGCAATTTTAATTCGATCCACCCCCTAGATCACTATTGCTTGAAGTGTCTCATGCTGTACTGCATGCAGTCGCCTGTGCTATTAATAATCTCCCCTTCTCTGGCCTGTTCCTATTACTCTTACAAACTGCTGTAAACCCGATTAAAAAAATAATAAATAAGAAAGTATCAGTAACGCCAGAAAAAGCAACAGAAAAAAAATTCGACGCTATCGCTGGAACGGAATTCATTTCCTACTGTGATTTTTTGTAATATTTTAAAATTAAAACAAAGATTGAAAAGAGTAAATATATCTGATTATTCATGCACATCTTCCTAGTTCAATATTTTAACATACTCGTATAACTCGGCTTGGTAAACAGAAGTCGAGTTTGGGAACAGTGCTTGGAAATACGCATGAAAAAAGTCCCCGCCCTACCACTATAGCTTTAGAGGAAAAATCATTCACTTGCAACAATAAATGTCGGCACTGTGTACTACACTCAAGTCTCTCTCCGTGCAGTCTGCGAACTAGTCAGTCATAAATGGCGTGACTGAAAGCACATGCGATAGACAATAGATCAAACTTAAACTGAAGAAGTGGCTTGGGCTCCATTTAGGTATACAAGCTTGGATTGATTTACGTAGAATGGAAATGGATTGGGCCCCAGTCACAGTGACAAGGTTGGACAGATTTTCCAACACCAGAAGTGGCTTAGGCTCGATTTACTCAAATGTGAAATTTATAACAGATAAACAATAGAAGAGGACTGGTCTCTAGTCGTATGAGCATACTTGCATAGATTTATCATAGGAAATAATTGAAATGGCTCTGTACAAATCCCGTACATCTTGAAGACAAATCCATACTTTGACGTAGTTTATCTTGAAGATGTCCACACTTTGTTCATCTTGAATTAGAGTCCCTACATTGATGTAGTTCATCTTGATGTCGAATCCGTACTTTAGCGTAAATCATCTGGAATTAAGGTCCCTAATTTGATATAACCCATCATGAAGACGAGTCCCCACTTTGACGTACTTCATCTTGAATTAGAGTCCCAACTTTGACGTAACTCATATTGAAGACAAGTCCCCACTTTGACTTAACCCATCATGAAGTCGAGCCCCTTACTTTGACATAGCCCATCTTGAATTAGAACCCCAACCTTGACGTAGCCCATTTTGAAGAGTCCCTACTTTGACGTAGCCCATCTTGAATTAGAGTCCGTACTTATATGTAGTTTATCTTGAATTAGAGTCCTTACTTTGACATAGCTCATCTTGAAGACGAATGCCTACGTTGACATACTTCATCTTGAATTAGAGTCCCTTCCTTAACGTAGTTCATCTTGAAGATGAATCCCTACTTTGACGTAATTCTTCTTGAAGACGTGTCTCCACTTTGACGTAATCCATCTAGGATTAGATTTCATAGTTTGACGTAATTCATCTTGAAGACGAGTCCCTACTTTGACGTAGTTTGTCTTGAGGACAAGTCCCTACGTTGACGTAGTTCATCTTGAAGACATGTCCCTACTTTGACGTAGTTTATCTTGAAGATATGTCACTACTTTGACGTAGTTAATCTTGAAGATGAGTCCCTACTTTGTAATAGTTTATCTCGAAGACGTGTCCCTACTTTGACATAGTTCGTCGTGAAGACGAATCCCTACTTTGACGTAGATCATCTTGAAAACGAGTCCCTACTTTGACGTACATCATCTTGAAGACGTGTCCCTACTTTGATGTAGTTCGTCTTGAAGTCGAGTGCCTAGTTTTAAATCTCTTTTTGTAGCCTGTTCTTGAATGTAAAAGCTGTAAGTTTTGTTGTTGACTATGAACCCACTTTTTCCCCAGAGAGCCAGACTACTCTGGGTTCTACTGATGATATCAGGGTAAAGTAGGATGATGAATTACAGTAGCAAACATCTGTCTACTCTACGGCACAAAAAAAGTGTGCAGGAGCCGATCTTCTTCTTGTCATGCAAAATTTGCTGGGGAAAAAAATCAATAGGCCCAGTCCATCTAAATTGGTTACATACTCTATCGCTGGACTGTCTCCAGTAAATGTTTACTACAAAAGTCAAAATATTTATGCAGCTGATGGCACTGTGTTGACGACACGTGGCATCCTCGTTGAAGTGAATGCACTGACAGTAAACTGTATTCAAGCCATTAGACAAGTAAAGTGTTTTTAACATAAGAGTAGTTAAACTACAACGGTGTTCAAAGTACCGTATACTCAGTTCTCTATAATGTCAAACATTGAATTAGTAAGTAACAACCAAAGTACCGTATACTCAGTTCTCTATAATGTCAAACATTGAATTAGTAAGTAACAACCAAAGTACCGTATACTCAGTTCTCTATAATGTCAAACATTGAATTAGTAAGTAACAACCAAAGAAAAGACTGGTAGTACATGCGCATAATATCCTTTGCACATGGAAATTAATTATTTGTTAACAAGTACTGCTTGCTGTGTGGATAAAATGAAGCATAAGAAATGAATAAAGAAAGAAGCACAAGCAAAACAATGGCAGCAGTGATTTAATAACAACCAAATAAAACATTTAGCACATTCATTTCTGGTTTTAGAAAGCAACAATGATTCAATAACAATATACACATTGTTTTCGTGTTCTCAAAGCAGCAGTAGTTCAGCAAATTAAAATTAAACATAAAATGCAGTATTATCGAGTTCTAAACACAACCTTAACAAAATTAAACATGAAATTCATTAATTTTTAGTTCTCAGAACAACACTAATTTAGCAAACAAAACTGCATTATTTTCTAGTTCTTAAAGCATCACATATTCAACAAGAAAATAAAACATCTACCAGTCTTTCCCAAATCTGAAGTCAGATATGATTCAGCAACAAGAAAAACCTTGATATGCAGGGTTTTCAAGTTCTAAAAACAATTTACATGTTACAAAACAGGAATATATTTAAATGAAAATATTTCTCTTTTAACTCAGCAATTGATAGATGAGAAATGTATAGAGGCAAAGTAAGATTAGATCTATTTTGCTAGTTTTCATTATGTCACTGGTTAATTTCATTCAGACATTGAATGAAGAGTGAACCAATCGTCTTCACACGCGATTCGGGTGCGTGCAGTATTAATGAGAGGCCCGTCTACACAGAGAGACATTCTTTTCAGAGAAACCTTCAGTTGTCTAGACCCGGTGAATATTAATGTTTGTAAAAAATACTGCTGTTAATAAGATATGCTCTTGCCAGAATCAATATGAACCTGTGCACGATGTGGCTTGTAGTATGCAAACAGGAACAAACACCTCTTTACTACAGGAACAAACACCTCTTTACTATAGGAACAAACACTTCTTTACTACAGGAACAAACACCTCTTTACTACAGGAACCAACACCTCTTTACTACAGGAACAAACACCTCTTTACTACAGGAACAAACACCTCTTTACTACAGGAACAAACAACTTTTTACTAAAGGAACATACACCTCTTTACTACAGGAGGAAAAAAACATTATTAGTTTATTGCAGTATGCTCAAGTTGTAATTCAGTAGATTGTATTTGTTTACTAATGTGTTTTTGAGAGTATATTTACTAACTAATATGTTTTTAAGAGTATATTTAATAACTAATTTGTTTTCGGAGAGTATATTTGCTAACTAATGTGTTTTTGAGAGTATATTTAATAACTAATTTGTTTTCGGAGAGTATATTTACTAACTAATGTGCTTTTGAGAGTATATTCACTAACTACTGTGCTTTGAGATTGTATTTATTTATTAATGTACTTTTCAGTAGACTGTTATGCATGCAAAGGCCAAATTAAAGGTTTCCACGTGAGTGCAATGCATACGAATGTAAATTAATGGTCCATATGTGAGTGTCATGCAGGCGAATGTAAATTAATGGTTTCCACATGAATGTCATTCATACATATGTAGAGTAAATGTTTATGCATGTATGCCATTCAGACGAATTTTACAGGATCCCAAGGGTGTGTGTATCATACTAATAGTCTCCCATGGGTGTGTGTATCATACTAATAGTCTCCCACGAGGTGTGTGTATCATACTAATAGTCTCCCACGAGGTGTGTGTATCATACTAATAGTCTCCCACGAGGTGTGTGTATCATACTAATAGTCTCCCAATAGGTGTGTGTATCATACTAATAGTCTCCCAAGGGTGTGTGTATCATACTAATATAAAGTCTCCCACGAGGTGTGTCATTCATATGAATGTTAACGGTTCCCACTTGTGTGTAATTCATGAGTGTTAAAGATTCCCCCATATCTTTTATCATTCATGAATGTTAAAGGTTCCCTCGTGTGTGTAATTCATGAGTGTTAAAGGTTCCCATGTGTTTCATCATTAATGAATGTTAAAGGTTCCCATGTGTCATATATACAAATATTAAGTCAGAATTGATGGGCCACAAATTAAGGATGAAGGATGAAGAGGGTGGAAATGATTAACCTCTCTTATCTTACTTGAAAAAAATTCACACTGCAAAAACAACTCATGCAAGTGAAATTTCAAATCGTATTGAATTAACACCAGGATATCCACTCAAGCGCGCAACCGTGCCAACACCAACGCGTGGTACATGTCTAAGGACGCATGTATGAACAACATCCTGTTTGTGTCATGCACGAATTTTCACGAATTTGAACAGATAAACATGTTCACACGTATATTCTTCGTAGACCTGCGCATTCGTATCTTTTTAGTTTTGAGAATCAGTGATATGGCTACTACTTTATCCTGTGTACATTGAACCACTGATGTACACCATTCATCGACCCACCACCACCACCTTTTTAAAGAGATGCTGGTGAATATTATCATCATTATGAAAAACCAGTGTCATATTCACATCATAATCATCATGGTGGCATAGTCGCAAAATATGTAAATATCGATAACTAGTCACAAACACAGTGAAATTTACACTCAGAGCCACCATTCACAATTACCATTCTTAATTCCAACCCGTAATCATTTGTTGCAATCCACAACCTCAAATTATACTCACTGACAATCAAATTTACACTCAGAGCCACCATTCACAATTATCAATCTTAATCCCAACCCGTAATCACTTATCGCAATCCACAACCTCAAATTATACTCACTGATAATCAAATTTACACTCAGAGCCACCAATCACAATTATCAATCTTAATCCCAACCCGTAATCACTTATCGCAATCCACAACCTCAAATTACAAACTAAATGTACAACCACAAACCGTAAACACAGCAAACAATCATAACCACAACTGCCGGCTACCAGTACAATGACTACTATCATAGCCACTATTGTTTGCAGCATCACCATCCGTCTAACCATATACCCATCTGTCCATTATCATTAAACAACTTTGAATGCAAACCCACTGGTTATTTTAATTTTAATTTCAATACAACTTTACAAAAATGCATTATTACTCAGAAAGGATTGTTGATTAAATCTCTTTATACGAAAATAAACTATTGTAAAGTTTAATCAGTGCATTGATTACAAAGAACTGTTAAAAAGACAGTAAATGATCACTTACCTGGAAATATTTAAATTTATGTACAAATTGTCAATTACAATTGCTTTGATGGAAGTATTGCTTAACGCTAATCCCATTCACTCAAGGAAAACAGCGTAGACTCATCAAACAAATTATAATTCTGTGGAAATATATTCAACACACACAAACACACACACTCACACACATATTACAAAAGTAATGCGAGTTCATTTCTATTATCAGTAAAACTTCACATTGCCTGAAGACCACATATCACACTTACCTGAATTACCAAATTGAAATCCTTTACGTGTCATGGATAATTATTATGTTGCAGGAAGAAACTTCAGGCTTGACTTGTATTAAAAAGCCAAAGCTGTTAGTCGAAATTATTCTGTCGATGCCAGGATTTCTGGGTAATCTTCTTCCCTATTAGGAATCAAATTGCCCTCCAGTACGAACTTCTCTTTTCAGTCCCACAATGGCTGACACCGCTCAAAGGGAGCAAACCTAGTTTCCCAATGCAATCTTACGTAGAGAAGGTGTGCGAGAAAGAACAGTTTCGACGTCCCTGGTAATTTTCTGCCCAACTTTTTGGCAGTTACTTGCTTGAGAGAGTGGAAAGAGATTGAAGTGCCCTATAAAGGACATATTGTGCATTTTTCCCCAGGTTTGTATTATTTTGTTATGCAAGTACAAGAAGGGGGAGGGGCATAATTTTTACCATTAGAATAGAGCACCTATATCAGTTGTAAAGTAAATGGAGGTGTTTAAACTGTAAGAGCTTTCAAATAAAAACAACAGTTTATATATATATATATATATATATATATATATATGTGTGTGTGTGTGTGTGTGTGTATTTTTTTAACGTATATTTTTATTTACATGCGAATTATGATTGACATAATGACATAATGAAGAAAATTGACTATAAAGAATTTATTTTTAGCATTAAAGCACCAACGTACATAAAAAGAAGCAAAAAAAAAAAAAACAGTACACCAAATTAATAACAACACTGTGCCTTCATTGACGAGATCAAATAATAATAATAATAATAATAAAAGCAACAACAATTGTAAAATTAATGCCAAAAATAACAAGCCAACAGTAGCATTTCGTACTAAAACATTAATCGTACGCTTCAATGACGACTTGAAAGGTCACGATGCGAAATAGCAATTACTGTTTTGAACGCTTTGATACCGCTCAGTGATGTGACTGATGCTGATACAGTGAATGCGAAAATGATTTATTTTATTTGTTTGGTTCCATAAACTATCATCGGTTCTATGGGGCTGATCTGAAAGAGATACGACAGTTTTGGAGGGATAGAGGGTAACCCAGCGTGCTGGGTTCCATTTACAGAACGCATAGATGCATTCAGCGATACAGGCGCCTAACTGTTAATAGCGTCTGTGGTCGTGTCTTCGACTTCTTTCTTTTACTTCTTATCAGAAAGAATTTTTTCCCCCAACCAACTCATCCTTATGTCTCTCTACGAAGAAGCGTTTGATTCACACATGCGCACTGACACTAGTCGACCCCAATTAGATTTTCATCTATCCTTCGACTGTCAGAATGTAGCTTTGTCTGACTCTTGCAGAAGACGATTTCTTAAGTCTCCATCAGCAGATTTGGCACTTCTTACCGTTTGGACTTGGGTCACTGATTAATCCTGGCATGCTGCCTTCGTGATTGGTTTTGGTGTTTGCGTGTTTGCCCGAAGTGTCCTTCTGCAGTAAAAAAGTTCACGTTGGGGACCGAAATGCACTCTGCTTCCTGGCCAGCTTGGCGGTCGGATCTCCACTTTCAATGAAAATTACTTTACCGAGGACATTTGGTTACGTGTCATCATTTCAAGAGTAAATAATACAAAATAAATACAAGCAAACTTTGAATGAAATATAGTTATTGTTGCATTATGATTTACTGTAGATTATGTAATGTACTTTTGAGAGTTCAAGGGACAAGATCCATGGTGAAAAAAATTGAGCGTCAAATCTCTGATAAAATGCGCACTTGTTTACTCTTCTTAATATTTGGAGCTTCTAAAGTTTGTACGGACTCAAGAGGATAGAGTGAAAGTAATGAACGACTTTAAATAAGATTTTAAGACCGTTTCAATATCATCAAGCACTGGTGGCAGACTATAAGCAGAAGCAATTCATTCTCACAATGTAAGAAGACATGGAGCACAGCATGAATTAATGAGTGAAAGAAAGAGAAAGAAATAAAACGCAAACAAACACAATCAAAACAAAGAAAGCAAAACCTGACGCTGACAGCAGGCTAAGAAAACACAACAGAAATTTGTTTCTATATTTAGACGCAGAAATGTCTCAAACATTCCACAATCAGTGTGTTGCGAGGAACACGGGGTCTTGATTGAAATTGGCAGACCTTAACAGATTTCGTAATTATCTATGGACTGAAAAGATCAAGTTGATTTTTTTTAAAAAAAAGATTCTTTTTCACAAAACTTAGGTTCAGCATTTTGCTTCACAAGCCATTAGCTTGTAAAGTTTGAATACACCAAAGAATTAAGACGAAAAAGACAACGGAATGAATTTTATGCGTTCTCAGGTGTGCCGTCTCAATAGTTGTCTGTCAATGGTAACACAAAGAAATGGCGTTGTTTATGATAAATGCATTCCACCCCTCCATTTTTCTCTCTTCAGTCTTTTTGAAGTAATCTACTGACATTATTTTCACTTATGAACGACTACACTTGGATGAATCTGTTTTAAGTGACTATTTTATTTTATTTTCAAGAATGAGGAATCCGTTTTAGGTATAGTCATATATTTGTTTCGTATCTTAAGTCTGGAGAACATTTCGGCCTAAAATTAAATATTAAATACTGTAAAGAGTAGTAAAAGAAACCAATGATATAAAAATTCAAACGCTTTATACTAAATTAAAATTAAACCATATAAAAACAATTTCAAGAGCTGACGTTTGGGACAAATAGCCCACATCCGGACATCATGTCACAAGACGCCCTAATTATAAGCAGTTGGATAGGAAAGGGTTAACATTACGTATGCTAGCATATTCGAGCTAGAAAAAGAGTTTTAAAAACCCTACATATCGACTCACAGGCCATGAGAAAGGCAAGGAACACAAACCCCACGAAGCAAACATACCAACAGCCAAAACGCTTTAGAAAAGGTAGAGAACAATACAGATGACAGAAATATTGCGCAAAGTCGAACACACTAAGCAAGTGTTTAGAAAATTGATCACATGGCGATTTTCTGAGAAATTTTGAAAGAAAACGGCAAGTTTCTTTACTCTTTGAGCAACAAAGTGCACTATTATTTCTTTTCTTGGCTTGGAAGAAAATGGACTCCGGAAGTTGGCGGTTCGCGTCTGAAAGCTCTAAGCCTTTGACGAGAACATTGTGCTGAAGGAATGGCGGTCTGTACTGTTGACGTATAAACTAGCATGTTGCAATGAATTAAGAATGAAATCCAATTATGTAACTGGAAACATTTTGACTACACGAGTAAACACCTCACTTTCATGCGTTCTGATTATATGTATTAATTTCTGTTTCTGCTTATGTATTGATTTCTGCTTGAATGCAGTAATTGCCATGGAACCTATCATTATTAATTTTGCTTCTCTAGCAGGATTCAGGTAATTTGAACTTGGCGACCTCTTTGAAATGAAACTGCCGTCAGTCAACAGCCATCTTTATGTGAGCCAGACTGCCAGTTTTGTGCGTCAGATTGCCGTAATTGTGTGGGCCAGATTGTCGTCTTCGTAATTGTTGTCTTTTTGTGGGTCAGACGGCTGTCTTTGTGTGGGTCGAACTATTGACTCTGTATGGGTCAAACTATTGTCTTTGTGTGGACCAGACTGTTTTCTCTGTGTGGGACAGACAACTATCTTTGTATGGGCTATATTGCTTTCTTTGTGTGGGCCATACTGCCTTAATATGTGGGCCAGATTACCATATTTGTATGGACCTGCTCATTGTCTTAGCACCTGCACCTGACGTCATACACAACTGTTTATTATGCATTTATTTAAATGTAAAAATAGGGAGGAGCAAATCTACTCTGTCACAAATATATTATTGCAAAATATCCACATCTGATTTTGTTTTAGTATGTTCAAATATAATTCTTTCAATAAAATAACAGTCATTCTGTTTTCCTTAGTGAAACCTTATTTGTTTTGTCACCTCATGGATATAGTGACTCGTGTTCATGATCTCTATCAGTTTAATTAAAATATAAATATTTGTGTGAGTGACTGACAAGACAACATAATACATCTTTTGCATTAAACCAACCACACCACACTACATTACACTAGCTCATTTACCACAGCATTGTACCCATACCCAACCATCCCACCTTCCACATCGCACAGCATTGAACCCATACCACACCACACAGCTTTTTACCTATACCAACCACCCCAGACATCAATTAGCATGGTACCATACTTTTTCACGCCGCACAGCATTGCACCCCATACCACACCACACTACACAGCATTGCATCCATACCAAAAGACACCAGCTCATTTACCATACCACATAGTGGGTGCAATACACACTCGAAACATCACATTTCATTACATCAAATTAAAGCAAATCATATTATATCATACACGTCACATTGCACTGCATCACACACTACCAAACACCACTGCACCATAACACATCACAACGAACTACATCAAACCACTCTAAATCCACATATACCACATCCCACACTGCAAAACAGACCGCTCCACGCCACACAACTCTGCTTCACACCACATCACACCACATCACATTGCTCTGCACTTCACTACATTACATCACACCACACTACACCATACACACCACTTCTTTACCATAAAAAATACAGCCCTATACCACAAACTTTGCACGATATCACACTACACCACACCACATCACATCTACACCATACAACGATACCGTACCAAACTGTTCACCTCTGTACCATATCTCATCACACCGCATTGCTCTGTACAACACCATATCAAGTCACACCGCATCACAACGTATTACATCACAGTAATCTATATATCCCCACATCATACATAACACTTCTCCAATACAGCATGCAATTTCTGCATCATACTAAACCACACCAAGTCACCCTTACCACACGACAAGTACTATATTACACTAAATGATACCACTGCAATATTTTTTTCACACTTTTTTAATAGTGCACTGCACCAATCTCACGCAATGAACCACACCACTTCACATCATGCTGCACACACCACCCACATCATACCACATCACCTACTCCATGACACCACTTACATTATAAACACTTTCATGTTTCTAAGTAGTTGAACAATTTATTCTACAGCATGACGAATCTGAGAGTTCTTTAAATACTGATACGATCTTAGGAAAACAAGGGACATCTTGTCGTAACTTTAACCCCAGTAACGTGACCGGCCATTGAAATTCATGCCAGACATTTTGGCTAACAGCAAAATCGGTATTGTTTTAACTTTACAAAAATATTTTAATACAAAAATATTTTGTAAAACAAAAAAAAGAAAAAACCCACTCCAATCTGGAATCAAAGAAAATCCCTTCATCAGGAAGGGTTTCTGACGACAAAAAATGTAATTCAGTCGATTAAACCACCCCTCCTTTTCTCCCCACTCGATCCTTTCAGACCTGTAATGCAGTTTTACTCCACTGATACTCATCGAACAGAGAATCGAATTTTATTTAAATAACAAGAACGTAAAAATACAAACAACATAGTAATAATTAAAAAAAAACGTTCGCTTCATTCACTACTAACAAAACTAATGTCTTAATTTAAGCAGTATAACCCGTGCATCATGTGTTACCCTTCGTGCCTCCATCTTGTCTCTGGTGTGGTGTTTTGCTTTAGTTCAATCTGTCTCAATATAGTACCTAAAACTTGGACTTTAAGTTTTTTGTCCCACCCTTAGAAGATAATTTCAAACATACCCATTGAACTTCACTAATCAAATATGAAGATTCATTTTTGGCGATATGTTACTGAAACACTGAGCGACATTTAGGACCAAGTCTCTAGTGGAAGTGATTGATATTCACACTTTCGCTTTATGTAATGAGAACGATGATTGGCTTATTTTTTTTGTACTTAAAAGAGAGACAATTACCTTTTTATTTTACATAATGAGATATTTTTAGCTCCGAGGTTCCTCTCCACCAAGGAAAAAATGCAAGCAAACAAAAACGAATTTATTACGGTCCTTACTATTGAATTAATTTTGAAACTTGTTATGTAAACAGTAAGAACAATGCGCTTACCATGGCCCTCGAGAACACATAAAATTGGTCTTCTTCGAATTCTTGCATTAGAAATATCAAGTCTCCGGTAACGGTATAACAGGCATAAATTGACTTCGATTACTGTTTGAAAGACTTTCGATCGGTGTGTTGCACTAATGGCTTTTCATGGCGGTCTATCAAACCAACTGAGCACTACTTCAAAACGAGATTCTTAAATAAGAAAGAAAGTTCAAGGGTTCTGACTGCTACTGACAATCGCTGAAGCTTATATTAATCTGTCTATCTATCTATCTATCTATCTATCTATCTATCTATCTATCTATCTATCTATCTATCTATCTATCTATCTATCTATCTATCTATCTATCTATCTATCTATCTATCTATCTA